>JBAIAA010000120.1:0-1200000 GCA_037893245.1 Crossaster papposus | reverse complement strand
TGAGAAAAATCAAGGCATTTATATGTTTAAAGGTAGGATACGCCATTGGTAATTGCTTGAATTGTCAGGAATGGGTGGATTTGGGGGTTTGTATTTTATAGTAAATATCGTTTAACTGACCTGTTCGAAGTTTTATGATCATGGATGCTGAAAAAAAACGGCGTTCGTTTTCAACCGGCGTTGGGCAGTGTTTCTTATGTTCGTGTTTTTTTCGCGATCGCCCTCTGCCGATCGCAATGTTTTTTAAAATAAAATCTAATTTTTTTTGAACAATTACAGGATACCTCGCGCAATCATTTTGCTGGATGCCTACAATCATTATTTACATTCAAATAAGTAAGATATTTCTTAATATTTCGGTATTAAAAATTCTCGATATCAGCAAATGGTGTATCATACCTTGAATAAATGACACCCCAAGTAGTTCCTAATAGACTCCCCGCCAAAACCTCTTACCAAAGTTCATTCAAATGCCACAGTTTTAAGACCTCGGAAAACATCAAGTATAGCACTGATAGGACTATCTGTTTTGTAGGCCAGAAGATAAAAATGTCATTGAACAGACTAAACAAAATAATATGATTTAGAGCAAGATAAATATTAGGTTTTCACTCATAATTCATACATAGTTTTTTATGGCTTGGTACATTGCTCATATGAAACACTCTACAATTTAAGAAATAATATGTAAAAAAACAACCTAAAATTGCACTTTGATCAACTTTTACTTAACATAAATTGTTGTACATCGTGTTCCCTGCAAACAAACTTTGTGTTGAGGACCATACTTGTTAATATTTATTTTAGCAACATTTGAGCAAGTTTATTTGAGCAAAATTGGTCCTAGAATATCTTTCCTAAAAAAGACACTGTAAACCTTCCTCCTTGAGGATTCTATAGAATGTACTTTTCTAAAAATAATAATGCATCACTGCACCTATCGAGTTCGATGGCATGGCTGCTTAGTTTGTCTGCAAATAGCTCTCGTTTGTCCACCAGAATGTATCATGCTGAAAGATCTAAACATGGAAATATTTCCCATGTTAACTTTCCCAGGCGGGCATGAGTAAGAAACATGACACACGTCAGTTCACTGACAGAGACAATCAATCCATGTTCCCCCATGGAGGAATAAGAAGCCGAGTGACACTTCAGATACTAAAATAAAGGTTCTCAAAATTCTCCAATTGGCAAAATCTGACAAACTTCAAATTCTGGAGGCTTCCGACCCATTTTTTTTATGTTCCTCTTGTCTCAAGAGGCTTTTTGAAGATTGTGCTGTAATCAAATCAAACCTCTCAGGGGGAAGAGGGAAAGGGGCGCTCTGGGGAATTGTCTGAAACATTTTTGGTTAGAACCCAAACATGTTTTCAAGAGTTTGTTTTGTATATTTTTTTATATATAGGCCTACTTGTTTCAAATCACAGATTAAAATTAGAGTATTTTTATATTGTTTTTATTTAAATGTTTTGTTGATGATTTGTTTTACTTTAAAGCCAACGTTTATTTTATTTTATTTTTTTAGATAGGGGGGGGGGGGGGGATTAAGTTTCCTAAAAAGTTACCCAAGTTTAACGTTGATGCATCTGCCTCTGGCAGTAATTCAGAGAGTTGATTTATACCTCAGCAGGCAGGCTGGTAACATTTTATATAAAAAGAAGAAGATAAATTTAACAAAATATTGCCTTAAGAAATTTGTCCACCAGAAACGATACTTTACATGACATCGACTGGTAGTAGTAATAAGGGTCAGCGGAGTTAATTTCCAGCCCTGTGCTAAATTTACAACCAATATTGTATACCTGCCATCACATCCTCTGAATAAACTCTCCCCCCTGTGTGGCCTAGAAGGGCCTGTGGCTGTGGTCTGGTGTGTTTGAACACCCTGGTGAAGTCTATTTATACTCCTGGTACAGTGATGAGATGTTATGTCAAAACATATATCACTTACTGCCTTCATAATTCATCCGCTGGTGGCTCAAGACAAGCCAGGATCCAGAGGAGGAGCGAGTGTCAAGTGATGGAAGTCTTCCATCTACATCTCTCTCTGTCTGTGTGACTTGGGGATCTTTCCCATCAGGGGGGCTGGTGGGGAGCTTTAGGCATTCACTGGGTATTTTGTTTCCACTCTAGTATCTGAGGAATTCATCCAGATGTAAATAAACAAAAGTTTTAAGTTGGGAAATGAACTGGGGCCAATTTCACGGAGCTGCTAAGCACAACAATTTGCTTAGCATGAAATTTGTCCTTGGTAAAACTAAGGTTACAGACCAAATTTTCACGTGATCTTTATTGTTTTTGATTGATATTCAGCTGTTTTTTTGCTTAGCATGAAAAACACGTAGAACTTTGGCTGATAACTTGTTTTTAATGGCAAGACTTTTTTGTGCTAAGCAAATTTTTGTGCTTAGCAGCTCCGTGAAATTGGCCCCTGGTTTTACCATTGCATGGGATTCTCAGTGTACTTTTTACACTCCTTTCTTATCCTCATTTTATAGATATAACTTTTTAATCAAATTTCCTTCTCAATTTTGTTTAATCTTCATGTTCAGTAGTGTGAACAATGAGACTGAATGGTTTCTGTTGAGGAACCTTGCTGCGATGAAGTAAATGTATTGACATGTTACATAACAGTCATACCCCAAATCTATTTAATATTATTAAAACTTGCATCACAAAAAAGTCTCTGTAACTCTAAGAAATTACTTAATTAGGTAGTGCCAAGAAACTACTAGTTTTTATATTTGTCAGTGCCATCGACTTAATCACGTGAGTAGCTCATTTCTTCTCTTTTACCTTGCAGGTTTTCAATATAGCCTACATCATTGTCAAAGCAGCCAACACCCCAAGGCCTGGCAACTGGATCTTAGAACACTCACTAGACGGTATTAACTTCAGACCGTGGCAGTATTACGCCATCTCAGATGCTGAGTGCTTGCGACTGTACGGGATACCCCCAGCTATCGGGATGCATCGGTTCATCAGAGACGACGAAGTCATCTGCACGTCGTATTATTCGCAACTTGAGCCGCTCAGTAATGGCGAGATTCATACCTCGATTGTGAACGGCCGGCCAAGTATACGGAACCCTAGCGAAACGCTTATGGTATGCACAGGGCCCTGCTTTCATGAAATGAAATTTCTTTGATATAGTGTAAGAGGAAGAGAGTTGAGTATCTAAGATGAGAGTTGAGTATCTAAGATAAGATGGGTCCGAAAAATTAGAGCCTTTTGAGAAAGCCTTGTTTGGGTTGAGAGCTACTGTCGAGTTGGTCATAAGTCATTCACAAGTCTCTTTTTATTCTTTCAAGTGACAAGCTATGCAAGTAAAAAATTATTGCAAATAATTTATATTTCAATCTTTATCTCTTCAAGAAATTCATGGCTGCGAGATTTGTGAGGCTACGATTGCAGAAGATCCGTACACTCCACGGGGGACTGATGGCTTATGGGAAAAACGGCTTCATTGACGAGAACGTATACCGACGGGTAGGACGAAATAGCTCATATTGGCCTTTTAGTCGGTTAAACACCCAAGATTCTCCGGCCATTAAACTATCTCAGCCCTGTGGTTCCGAAAAACACTTTGTAGGCAGAAATTAAAACCCATTACAAATTAAGTTTTAGCCAGAACATAAAATATTTTTTAAGGTTGCAACCTTGTTGCCGGAGACTGTTTAGATTTTTGTTTTTATTACAACCGACTGTTTTATACAATTTTATTTGTACAAATTTGTGCGGCTTCTACAGTTTGTTTATGTTTTCATCCCACCCCTGTGTGGTTCCTGCGCACTTTTTGGGTGCCACACGAAATCTTTTTCCAGTGTTTGGGCGTATGAATGGGGTGTATTTAAGGCACTTAGGAACACCCCGGTGAGTTTGCAATTGGTGCATTTGCGCCAAGACCACTTTTGAACAACTGCGACAAGGGTCGTTCAACCCTGTGCTAACTCGCCAGTAGCCCAGATGTCTGCTGGCCCTTACAACACAAAACACAAACTTATTTCAACACTGTTTGTTTTTGTAGTTGTTAGTGAAGTGTATTCAATGACATGAATTACAGCTTGTAAATTGTCATGGGTGTTTGGTGAACTTTAAAGGACTGGAGGCTTAGAAATTTAAGGTACAAGTTCTGCCCGGGGATCTATAAACTAGGAATGAAAGTGGTTAGTTTGACCTCGCTGATAAACTTTCCGAATTTTAGGAGTACAGTTTTGGGTACTATAACTGTGACTGGAGAAATAAAAAGTTCAACTTTATTGTTTGTAAGATGTGTAGTTTATGATTAACCATGTAGTGGGGCGGCTTAGCTCAAAAAAAAAGGTCGATTGTGCACTTTCCCTTAAAAGCATGAAACTTGGCACATAGTTAGAGTAACACAATACAAGGATTTTTAGTCCAGGGGCCACCGGAAATTGCACCCCGTATGGCGGCCATCTTGGATTTCAAAATGGCCGCCATTGTGGATCTGTTTTGTTGAATATCTCCTTAACTGGTAGAGATATCGAGACAGTTGAAACGCCTATACCCACATTTTAGGGGTCTAGGAATCCATTGGTGACATCAAAGTTTGAAAATTGTGGCCGCCATCTTGAATTCCAAGATGGCCACCATCCACGAGCTATTTTGCTCAATATCTCATGATTTTAGAATTTTAGAAATGAGATGGCACTATCCCATTCAGTGACACTCCCTTTCTCTTGACTTGTTTTGGCTTAAAATGGATTTTAAGCATGACTTAGTCTTTGCCGGTTATGTCCAAATTAAAATGTATATTGGGTGGACATAAGAGATTGAGTGACTTTAGTTGGTTGGATAATCAGATGTGATTAGAGGTGCGAGCAGAGGATTATGTTTACAAATCCTCTTGATAGCAATAGCATGCTTTCGTGCCTTGCTGTAGCACTCGTCAGTTGCAAATGGGTGATTCAAAAAGAATCGAAGCTGACTCGCAGAGAGGTTGTGGTTGGGATTGGGTATATTCCAATCATGTAAGTTTGGATTGAGCCATATGTTTGTTAGTCGGTTTCAGATTGTTCCTCCAGTAAGGAGAGCAATATGTTGAGGGTTTCGTCTGGTTCAGTAGGTTGTTCGAAAAAGCCAGAGTCTGTTGGGAGTGGTTCGAGCTTTTGCTTTTGATTTTAGAAATGAGATGGCACCATCCCACCCAGCGACACTCCCCCTCTCCCGACCCGTTCCGGCCCAAAATGGACCCCAAGCATGACCCAGTCTTCGCCGGCTACGTCCAAACCAAAATGCACATTGGGCGGACACAAGAGACTGAGCGACTCCAGCCGGTTGGACAACCAGATGTGACTAGAGGTGCGAGCAGAGGACCACGTTTACAAACCCCCCCCCGACAGCAACAGCATGCTTTCGCGCCCCGCTGCAGAACTCGTCAGCTGCAAATGGGTGACCCAAAAAGAATCGAAGCTGACTCGCAGAGAGGTTGCGGCTGGGACCGGGCACACTCCAATCATGCAAGCTTAGACCGAGCCACACGTCCGCCAGCCGGCTTCAGACCGCCCCCCCCCCCCCCCCCCCCAGCAAGGAGAGCAACATGTTGAGGGCCTCGTCCGGCTCAGCTCCCACCAACCTCTCCCGAATGCTCTGGGCCCCCTCGAAGGCAACAAAAGGAGGCCTCGGAAAAAGCTCCGAGAGCACCCGACTGCCCTCGATCAAGCTCCAGTGCCTGCCCACCGCTCGACACATGTCACCGCGATCCATGGCTGGGCTGCAGGTGGCTGCGAAGACAAGCGGAGCCCGTCCTGCTTCCTCTCCATCCCCTGCGCCGTGCACCAGTCTCGATCGGTCGGCACGTGAGACCCCGGCTGCTGCCGCTCCGACTTCACCGGAAGTGCAGCCTCCCGTGGTTAGCCTCTCCGAGAACACCTCGACTCCGCTGCGGAAACCATCCGCGCTGCCGGCGCCCCCAGCGCAGCGGAGCGCCTCTCCGCACATGAACGCCTTGAAAATACGGGGTGGGCGGGATGATGCCCCACGGAGATACTGGAAGGCCTCCGCCGGCCCCGTGCAGACCCCGGCGTCCAGGACTCCTGCCCCATGGAAACGGTCTCCTTCAAATATAGTCAAGTCAAGGTAGCCGATTGATGATTCAGAGGCCCCGCATGCAAACCTTAGAGTTGGGCGCATCCCGCCCACCTCCGCGACGAGACCCCGGAACTCGTTCAGAGCTCCGTTGCAGATGACCAACATGTCGCCTCCACAGCGCCACCATGCAAGGATGCCACCCGCCCCCTGGACCACTTTGCCCTCGAAGCCGTGCAGGGCGACGTCACAAATTTCAGGGCCTGATGCGGAGCCCACCGCACAACCAACCCTCCGGAGAAAGAACCCACTCCCGAAACGGAAGCAGCCGCGACCGAGGATGAGTTCCAGAAGCCCCCAGATGCACATTGAAGGTGGTTCCGCGACTGGGCGGCAACGGCCTGCGCCCTCTAGGGCACCGCAAACACATTGTACCGCCCCCACCCGTCGGACACCGGTGCACATAGAAACAACATCCATACTCGCGACCAGGACATCCCGCGAAAAATGTCCCTCCTCCAGCCCGCGCAAAACGTCCGCCGTATCGCGGACACATGTGGGCCGCGCGGCCACCATGAGAAGAAGGAAGCAGTCTATGCACTCTGAAACCCCACCGTAGGGCCAGTACAACCACCCACAATTGGACGTCCAACAAAAGGCTCCCCCGGTGGCGGTGCCCCGTGCACATTGGGGAGAAAACACATGGCCGGACACTGACAGCTCCGCAGAAGTGGGCCGAGGCACCTCAGAGCATCGCTGCCGATGCGCCTGCCGCCTCTCACCTCCACTAGTGTGCCGCGAACCATCGCAACAGTTTGCGGAACAACACACCGGTCCAGCTGGGCACAGCGATGGGACTCAAGGCGGCGGCAACCCACCCGTAGATAATCCGAGCGGCCCACAATGCACCCGCCACACGGCTCGACCACGATGTCAGGACCGTTCCCGAGTCCACCCATGGCGGACAAATCCCGCGCGGTCACGTCCGCCCGCCGACTCCCCAGCCCGACACGGGCCAGCTCGAACCCAGCGGCCTCCAAGCACTTTTCCAGCGTTGCACCAGGGGACGACTCAGGTCGCCAGCCCGATGGCGGCCCGAAAGGATGGCCCCTGGAGCGCCCATCACGCACCAAGAATGCAACTCCCAGCCTTCGACTGAAGGCACTCACGCCACCTACAAGCGCCCCGCGGCCTGGCCCAGAAGGAGCAGGCACGAAACCTAAACCCCTTCCCAAAGCAACTGCTTCGGTCCGCGACAGTGCCGCCCCGGATAGGCCTGCCACGAAGGACCGGCACCGCTCCGCCAGCGAGCGCAAATGACTGGAGCCGGCTCGCCCGGCTCTCGATCCGCACCCGCCCGAGAAACGGCCAGACCTCGACCGACCAAGCGATCCATCAGCTTTCCCTTCGAGTTCTCTTCCCGCCACGGCAGCCAAGAGACCAATGGCCCGGATAGTACAACAGACAATGCAGGAGGGGCCACATTCCAGTTCATTTATTACAGCCACCATACAATAATAAGGGCAAGATGACGGACCCACCTCCCCCGAGAAGGCGTGGCAGCCCCGAAAAGGACTGCTCGGCCCCGCAGTGGTCAGAGATCGGCTCAGGGCTGTCGCCCCCTCCCGACGCCCCCGTTGGGCCGACAGGGTCCCGTGAAGAAGCTCAGGAGCCTCCGAGCGGTAGAATGGTCCCGACCCTGGAAACCCCCAGCAAGCCCTTCCTGCGCCGAGCGTCCGGCGCCGGCGAGCCGGTCCCCGGCGACTGGCAGCCGGTGCGTACACCCCTCCAGCGAGATTCCCGCGAACAGCAACGATGCTCCCCTCCGGAGACCGCTCCAACGATCCCGGAACGAACCCTGAAACCTCAGAGATCGGCGCAGATGCGGCGGCCGCACGTCCACCTTGATACAAGGTGGCGGCGTGCCAGCCTCGACCGACCGGGAAAGGAGCCGCAAATGGCGGGCGATGCGCTCCCCGGCAGCCGTCAAAGCGCTGACGCCTTCCGCCAGGAACCTCACCCGTTTGAACCCCTCCTCGGACAGTCCGCGCGAGAACGCGGCCGGCCCGGTTGCCGATGCAGATGGGCCCAAGTCCAGCTCGCAGGAGAGGAGAAGACCCCTAAAACGTGGGTATAGGTGTTAAAAATGTATTGATATCTTTACTACTTCATGAGATATTGAGCAAAATAGCTCGTGGATGGTGGCCATCTTGGAATTCAAGATGGCGGCCACAATTTTCAAACTTTGATGTCACCAATGGATTCCTAGACCCCTAAAATGTGGGTATAGGCGTTTCAACTGTCTCGATATCTCTACCAGTTAAGGAGATATTCAACAAAACAGATCCAGAATGGCGGCCATTTTGAAATCCAAGATGGCCGCCATACGGGGTGCAATTTCCGGTGGCCCCTGGACTAAAAATCTTTGTATTGTGTTACTCTAACCATGTGCCAAGTTTCATGCTTTTAAGGGAAAGTGCACAATTGATCAGCTAAGCCGCCCCACTAATGGCCAACCTCTTTCTCTTTTTTTTTTTTTGGTTGATAGTATTTCTACTCCATCAAGGATATCTCTATCGGAGGGCAGTGTATATGCTTTGGTCATGCCAGAACTTGCATACGGGACCCAGAGGTGGCACAAAATCAGCCGGTATACATACAACTTTCCTGAAATTTTTTTGTTTATTTCAAAAATGTTTGGCAATGTACTTTTATTACACAAGCAAAGATTACTAGAAAAGTACCAAAATTGATCTATGATGAGTGCAGAAGTTATAACCCTCCAGGGTATTTTGGCTAGAGAAACCCTGCCAGACACAACAGATTGCATACTTTGTCACATTGATTTGTGTGCAGAGTGCAGCAAGGTCAAGCAGTCACCACAGATGCACTGTGCTGGGTATGGCAGGGTTAGGGTTAAATTAACGAATTAACATCATTATTTGTGACATTTCCAACAAAATTTTATATTTTACAAAAATTTGCCAGCCATTTACTTTCCAGTTGAAACAGTTGTTTCTAATGGTTTCTCAAGCTCTACCTCTTCTTAAATTACAATTTGTTTACAATAGAGGTGGCACTTTTTAATTTGAAAGTTTGTTCATGATAATCATCAAATAATCTCAGTGCACCAGCAGTGAGGAATTAGTTTGGCATCAACCTTTAATTATTAGCATAATTGACATTGACCTTAATGAATAGCATAATTGACATTTACCTTAATAATTAGCATAATTGAAATAAACAGGTGCTAAAGTGTGTCTGTGAGCATAACACCTGCGGGGACAGCTGTAACGAGTGCTGCCAGGGATTCGTCCAGAAAGCTTGGAGGCCAGGCAGTAGAGACCAGAGCAATGAGTGTGAACGTAAGCCAGCATTTATCTGCCAATGAATAATACTGGAGTATAATAACTATTAAGAAAGATACGTATCATATTATTTTCAGTTGAGAGCCACTGTCAGAATAACACAAGTAAATCCCAAGTAAATCACAACACATCACAAGAAATCACAAGAAATCACAAGTGAATCACAAGTCATTCACAATTCATTCACAATTCATTCACAATTCAATAACAAATCAATCACAAATCAATCACAAGTAAATTACTTGTCATAATTGTTGTTTTTAATGTAAAACGAAAGAGTGATGTTCCATAAAAATTAAATTTGAACTTGGGATCCATCTGAAGGAACCAAACTCACCATCTTGACCATTACTTCAACTTTTGAACTCTTCTGATGACCTCTGCATTGCCTAATTGCCTTGTCCCATCCTCTCCCATCCTCTCCCAGCCTGCAACTGCCACGGCCACTCCGATACATGTTACTACGACGAGGAAGTAAACAAAGCACATCGAAGTCTGGATATCCACGGTAACTATGAAGGAGGCGGAGTCTGCGTCGGTTGCCGTGACGGCACCACGGGGATCAACTGTGAGATGTGTATCGATGGGACGTACAGACCCCTGGGAATAGAGCCGAATGATCCACAACCTTGTGTCCGTGAGTTTTGGTTAACAAATTTTATTTTTGTTCTAATATTTTTCAATTTTTCTAATCTGGTTACTAAAGCAGATGAATGAGGAGAGTGGATAGGTCTCTCTCAAATGACATTATTACCTACACGATCAACATCGTGCATCAGCATTTTGGGTGTCAACTTGCGTAACGCGCAATGGTTGCACCGTATCTTCAAGGAGGTAGGAAACACCTCCATTGTATCTTGAATACATTTCGACAACAAGCTTGCATAGCGCGTGCACTTGTGTAGAATATGCAGTTGAAGCAGTTCTACAAAAAAAGAAATAGGCGTCTTTGAGAGAGATCTATTATTGTTCTTCAGTTTTGCTAACAAAAGTAGAGATTTTGATATCAATCTTAAGTAAAGTTTATCGACTGGTTTTTTTCTGTGTATTATTTTCTGACCAGCCTGTGATTGCAGCGTTGTCGGAACTCGTAGAGATGATGCAACTAATCGACTTCTTGTCTGTGCCAAGGATGAAAGCCGCATGTATGAGGGATTGGTAAGTTATGGGACTTAACTTTTTCAAAGTTGTGATTCCCGATTCGCACCATACCAACATGTTTTGATCAAAGTATTGAATTTTTTTCAAATTTTGTTTAAAAGCACTTATCAGATGTTCACTGTATTACCCAAAACTTTATAGAATTTGACAAATGATGGTATTTTTATAGATGTTGATGATTATATTTCCTATGATATGATGAGATTTATCCGTTTCATAAGCTACTTCATCAAACACGCGAACGCACCACCAATTACTAGCATTTATTGGCTAAACGCGCAGTATGCGTAGTTCAAGTTGAAGTGACGTCACGATTACGAACCAGATTGTAATAACGTTTCTCTATTCTTCAGAATCCAGGCGATTGCTTCTGTAAGCCAGGCTATGCCAGCCAGCGATGTGATCAGTGTGCAAGAGGTTACTTTGGCTATCCGTACTGCCAGCCATGCCAATGTAACCTGGCAGGCAGTCGCAACCCAGATGCGTGCGAAGGACCATGCGACTGTAAAGTGAGTCGCATTGTCATAATGTTTGTCACTCGGCGATGACGTCACCCATGTTTTCAGTAGGGGTCACTGCCCGATGCTTGCTCTACTTATGTGCAGAATGCCAAAATAGATACGAGTGGTTTTTTACCAAAAGACATGTCAGATAAATAAAAATGATGATTACTGCACATTTCCCAGAGCCACAGTCTCTAAACATAAGTTGGAAATTGCGAGTTTACACAATAAAACATCCAACTTACAAGCCTTATTCTTGGCAGTGACTCTACTTTTTTCCTGCAATGCACTGCATCAGTTCGTAGGGCTGTTGATTGAGCCCACAGCAATGTCAATCAGGTGTTCAAAAAGCCAGAAAACCCCCTCATTAAATTTACACAGGTGCATTACAATTTTTCTGTCTTCCAATTAAGACCATTATATATACTGTCATTTTGTTTCATTTTTTAAAGGAAAACGTGATCGGACCAAGTTGTGATCAGTGTAAATCCGGGTACTTTAATCTGAATGAGGAGGAGGTAGCTGGCTGTACCAGGTGTTTCTGTTTTGGATTGACTACTGTATGTGAGAGCATACCTTGGGGTATTGAGAAGGTAACACTGGTTAAATTTTACTTTGATATATAAGTGCTTAATTTGATTGCCAATATTAGCATATTATTATTATTAATTCTTATTGGTAACAAAACCAAGGATCCCTCAAAAGTACCCTTGATACTGCAGCTCACAAGCATGAGCAAACCTGTAGAGAGAAGATAATGTGAAGAACGTCACAGTTTTAGAGGTTGAAGGAAAACCCCAGAAGATCATTCGGAGGAAAACCCACAGAATCAGGCAGGAACTGATCCAAATATATATTGCCCAAAGGCAGGATTCGAACCCGGGCCACAGTGGTGGACATGTGGATTGGGTTTTCAGTCCCTACCTGATTCCAAGGATTTTCCCCTCTTCTCTGGAGTTTTCCTCCCACCTCTAAAACTCAATTTTTTTCATTGTCTTCTCTACGGGGTCCTTCAGGCTTGCCAGCTTACAGCACCTCTAGGGCGCTCTTGAGAATTCCTTGGTTTCAGTACCAAAAATATAATAATAAGTCAAAATTTCTTCCTTCGCTCATCTTAATCGCTCTGTCTTTCTCTGCAACCAACTAATGTAACAGATCAGAGACATGAACGACTGGATTGTGACCAATCAGGAAACCTCGGCCTACGTCCAACCGCGCATCGCGGGACCCAACATGATTGCCATCAACCATCTGGAAGCTAAGAAGCAGTTACAGGCTGAGAACTACTTCTGGCGAGCTCCCCGACCCTACCTGGGAAACAAGGTAGGTTTGCTTGTGCCCAGCAGTCTCAAATAGTCAGGCAGATTGGTGACAAAATGTTCAATTAACCAGTTCGCGCCGGAGGACATATACACGCAAGGTTTTTCCGAGATTCAAAACGGATGACGCAAAAACACGCCACGAGCAAGGCCGAAAATGTCTGTCAGCAGCGAGCAAGGCCAGAAATGCGTGGGTGTGCTTCCCGGTACCATCTGCCTGAACCCGCCTCGGATCGAGTTTTGTTAAAAATAATTCCTTGCCTCAGCTCAGTGAATGTTACAATAATCCCAGGGCGAATTGGTTAAATGATAAATGTGTAAAATTTAGCACACGGTCATAGTATGTCGTGAGAAAGATATTTGGTTATAGGCGATGTTTTAGACTTGTGAGAATTAATTGATTTGTTTAAATGTTTTGCAGTTGACTGCCTATGGAGGAAGACTTCAATTTACGGTGTCTTACAAGGATCAGCCGGGCACCCAAGCTGACCCAACCACAGATATTGACGTCATTATGGAGGTAAATACCTTCAAATATCCTACGATATTTGAAGATTTCCAGTCAGCAAAACTATGTATCAAACACGGGTTAATAAGTAAGAAAAAACGCGTGTCTTGGCGAGGTCAAATGAAATATCCAAACACGCGTTTAAAATGTGTTCTAGACGTATTACAATGTAATATGCGTGTCTGAACTACTGTTAAACACGTGTCCATTTGAAACGCGTGTTTGGATATTTCATTTTATCTCGCCAAGACGTGCACATTTTTTTAAACATAGTTTGGCTGACTGGGTTATTGGCGAAAGGCAATAAGATAACTAGTTTGCATCAACACCACGGTAATAATCTTTAGTGAGAAGTGTGGTTCTGAAAAAAACAGGAGGAAACTCAACTTTTCGGACAGTATGCTCTGCCCGTCGTCAGGAGTCAATATTCTGTCTTTATTCACGTTTTGGTGTATGTTTATTATTATTTTTGCATCAACAAAATGAATATTAAAACGTATACCTTGTTGAAAGTGTCGCTAGAAAATATGTAAAGAGTATTAATTTCTTAAAAACTTATTGGCATTAGAAATCTGGAGCTAATTTCATGGAGCTGCTGAGCTCAGTAAAAACTTCTTACCAGCTAAAACTCCATGCGCTTTTCACGCTGAGCAAAAACCAGCTGATTACCAGTCGCAAATAATGAACATCACCTTAAGATTTGGCTTGTACCCCTGTTTTTGCCAAAGTAGAATTTTCATTGCTAAGCAATTTTGTTGTGTTTAACAACTTAATGATTTGATATTTATTGCAACTTGTACATCATTTTCCAGGGTAACGGCATTTCCATCTACAAAAACTCGCTGGTAGTCATGCCTGATACCAAGGAGACGGTGGTTATAACCATGACAGAGCGTGATTGGCACCGGTTAGCTCCTAACACTGATCTCGGATATGGGTCGCGAGGTCAGCCGGCCACTCAAGCCGACTTCATGTCTGTGCTGAGCGGCTTAGAAAAACTGATGATCCGAGCAGTGTACAGTTCTGGCGTGGTGGAATCCAGGTAGGAAACAACGTAAATAAGATGCATCAATCAATTAAGGAATCGTACCTATTATCCCGTTAAGCAATACTCTCCTCTTTTTTGTCTCCCTTGTTCAAATCCCACCTAGATTGAGAACCGGATTGGGTTTTCTGTCAATTTATGAAATCTAAGGTTTTTCTTCCTCTCAGTTAAACAAGAAGCTTGGAGATGCCATTGACGATTCCAAATGTAACAGTTTTTAGTGCAGAACAGATTCAATCTTCGAGCAAGAAAGCTTTTTTCTTTTCCTTAAACATTTGAAGATTTCGAGCGCAAAAGCCGCTAAACGCCAATTCCATAAAATAGTGAGATAACGATATTAAGTGATAAAGCTCTTAGTGAAAACTCTCATACTTAAACGATATATCAATATTTGTTGGCTGGTGTTTATAGCGGCTTTTACGCCCGAGGTCTTCATTTCTATCTCATTTCTATTTCTAAATAAAAACCACTCAAAAACGACGAAAGTTAAATTACAAAGAAATTGTAGCTTCTGCTTTCTTCTTTTCTTCTCATCTTAAAGACTGAGTGACGTCAGTCTGGAAACGGCATCTGAAGAAGCGACTGATCCCGGCATCTTTGCGAGCATTGAGCAGTGTAGATGCCCAGCTTCATATGAAGGACTTTCATGTGAGGTAAGGGGGTGCTTATATGGTACTTACGCACACAGAAGGAAGGGGGGGGGGGGGGGGTGACATTGCAGGAACCACTGTGAACTCAATCTGTAATGAAGTGTCTTCCATTGATCAAATTAAGTCCCATGGATTGTACTACTAATACTTTAATTTCTGTAAGCATTTGGAATTTTGCAGACATTTTGGTATTTTGCTAAGCTTGATTCATGCAGTTTAATATTTTGGCCTTTTTTTCTATACTCCAAGTCTTGTGAAATTGGATATCGGCGAGTTGACGGAGTACTCCTAAATGGGATCTGTGAGCCTTGTCAATGCAACAACCACGCAACAGAGTGCAGTGACTTCACTGCAGAGTGTTTCGTAAGTTGTAAGCCTGTTTAATAAACCTTGTCAATTCCTATCTGTAACCCTATTGATATCTTCCCCTGTCCTAGTTTCAAAAGATTAAATCCCTAAGTCTTGAAGCTTTTATTTATTGCAAATGTTTGATAACTTCAAATTCTTCCGGATGTATTTTTAGTATTTTAACGTTGGTCGTAATTATGTCAACAGTAATATAGGTATCAAATCTGTCAATATCTGGTGCTCGGAATAAAAGAACTTTGTCCAAACACTATTGTGTTTGATAGCACAGTCATTGAAGATAGCACAGTGTTCATGAAAGACTTGAAATCTGTGATAAGATTGAGATAATATTTGCACTAAACTCAGACACAACACAAATAGAGCCACCAGTGGGGAAATGTTGGCATTTGTGACACTTGTAGTCAGGGATTTCATAAAATTTATGACAGCATTTGTTACTGGCATTTATTGAGTTTGACCTTTGAACTTTGTAAAGTCAAAATCAAAAATGTACACGAGACATATTTCTTATGCATTTTACAAAAGAAATTCCAAAAGTCACCTTTTTTTAAGTTTAATTTCTTTGACTCAAGTTTCTAAACATTGGATTTTTGCTGTTAGGCCTGTCTCATCGGAGCTCTGTATTAACTATATCCTTTATATTATAAATTTATCACCATGATCGACAAGACCATGTGAACTTATGACCTCAACTGACGCACTGTACTTTCCCATTGGCAAAATTTGTGGTTCTGTACTTGCCTGTTTCTCAAATCTAGTGGTGTTTTTCTCCAACTTCGTCTTCCAATTCTTGATTTGTATACCCAGATTCAGCTTAGGAGATGATTTGCAACTAAGTTTGGAACTAGTGTTTAGGAGACGCAGAGATCATAGCCACAGCCTAA
This sequence comes from Crossaster papposus, assembly GCA_037893245.1. Taxonomy (NCBI): domain Eukaryota; kingdom Metazoa; phylum Echinodermata; class Asteroidea; order Velatida; family Solasteridae; genus Crossaster; species Crossaster papposus. The sequence goes on along the minus strand of JBAIAA010000120.1, from coordinate 1,184,145 downwards.
ACCGAAATTTGAAAAATAGTTACTTAATTGTTGATATACTTTTCTGTTGTTTTATTTTAGTACTGCGCTCACAACACTACAGGCCCCCACTGTGAATTCTGTGCCATTGGGTTCTATGGTTACCCTGTCCAAGGCACAATACGTGACTGCCAGCCATGTGCCTGCCCGCTCCAAAACCCAGAGAACAAGTAGGCTGTTATTATTACCGGCTCGCGGGCCTGGACATTGTTAATGCCCTCATCCAGGCCCATGAGCCTGTTTTAAACATACGTTTAAAACTGGCCAGCCACATATTTATTACCTTAATATTGCGTCTACCCATATTATGTGTGGAAATGTCCTAGCCCAAGCCGAACTTGATCCCCCAACTTGCAGAACTACCTGCAGCTAGACCACAAATTCAATGCTTCCGACCACTAGGCCACAGCACTTTCACTTGTACTCGATTCGTTTATTTACTTAATTTCTTTTTGGAATTAACTTAAGTACCTTTGCTATCAAGAAAGACAATTAATGCTAGAAGAATCACATGGACCATCTGGACTGAATCTTCTGAATGTCTTCAGAAAACCTCCTTTTAATGTTCTATTTCTTAAAGGAATTTGATCTGCCCTGGTGGATGCTTTTTTCTTTACTTTAAAAGCCACAGCTATTATAAAGATGATATAATGACAGGTGTAATACGTGAAGGTTCTTGTATTCGTACATACTATAAACCTTGATTTCTGAACTTGCATGAAATGTTGTGCTCCTCTATTTTAAATGTGGATTTTATTGAAAATTGTTCTTTATTCTTTAATCTAAATTTAGTTTCTCGATATTTTTATTTAGTTTCAGTCCCTCCTGCGTATCAGATCCAGAGTTTAGCTACGTATGCGATTCTTGTCCTGGCGGCTTCACGGGACCAAGATGTGAGCGGTAAGGGGTTAAGGTTGGAGGCATACACCCTCATTCTGCCTCATCTTAATTGATTAAACACCTGCCTTGGCTTGCATGCTTATCCCTCAAAAAATCTTAACATCTCACCAGCTGAAAGGGCTCTTTCTGCAACCAAATGTATCCTCAGATGCTAATCAGATTCGAACCAGCCAGCCCACACCGGCTAGCTCGATGGTCAAGTGGTAAGACGTCTGCACTAGAAAGCAGGAGGTCGTGGGTTCGAGTCCTACCCCAGTCAGTGATTTTTTCGAAAGAATTCCTCAGGACAACACTGATAAGTATACAGTGTAAAAACATGTCAGCGATGAAGGGCAAGATCTAATTATTGAATTGAAAATAAAATTTGATATAAAACTTGAACTATACGTTCTCTTTTTCAAAACATTAACAGTTCAAACTTAGCAAACTTTGGATCCGATTTTAGTTTGTTACCGTTTTCTGGCAAATTTACTTAAACAAAATTTTCCTGGAAAAGTCATAATAAACAACCAATCACACCTGTCAATTTATCCTCTCGCTCGTCTAAACAATCCTTTTCCCTCAGATGTGCTGATGGTTTCTATGGCAACCCTATGGAGGTCGGGGGTTATTGTCGCCCTTGCGCATCCCTCTGTAACGACAACATCAGCCCGCTAATACCTGCGAGTTGTGACACTTTGACTGGAGAGTGTCTGATCTGCGTCGGTGATACCGCGGGAGCTCATTGCGAGCATTGCAGAGATGGGTATTATGGGGATGCGATTACTGCTAAGAACTGCCAAGGTGAGTCGACAATCAACCAATGTAATAATAATTAGAGAGGCTTATCATCCTTACTCGCAGCTGGGGTGCTGAATTGCGAAAGACGCGGCTACAACGTAGTCGAGTCGCTGGCACAAAAATATGACTACGGAGCACAGCCCGAGATCGAAAGTGTTTGATTTTTTCAGAGGGAGGAAAACCCTTGTGGCACAGGAGAGAACTAACGCACAACTCTACTCACATATGGTCCAGGCCGGGGAATCGAACCCGGGCCACATTGGTGAGAGGGGAGCGCTTTACACACAAGCCACCCAATTTTTTTGGGGGCGGGGGCTATTGTGGGATATTTAAACAAGCAAACAAATTGTCAAAAGTGATGCGTGATTTTTTTAAAGATTGATGAATTTAGCAACAACAAAAAAACACCACAATATGTCAAGTAGGCCTATTGTACATAATGTTACTAACTAAAGGTTGGGTTCTGTTTAACTTTATTTCTCATTTGTTTTAATTTTGACAGTGTGTCGTTGTGATGAAAATGGAAGATTGTCTTCTTTCTGCCATCGGGAGACCGGACAATGCGAGTGTCAACCTAACGTCATTGGTCTATCGTGCGATCAGTGTGCTGTAAGTAAGCAATCAATTTATCATAACTCGCCCTTGAGAAAGTGAGTTTATTTACAACCACACCAACAACGATATATTTTGTCTTTTAGATGAAATTCAAACAAAAGTGTACAATGGAAATTCAAATTCCAAATCGTCCAAAAAACATTGTTGTATAATGCACCTTAACCAGTTCGCGCCGGAGGACGTATATACACGCACAGTTTTCTCCAGATTCAAAACGGATGACGCATAAACACGTCACGAGCAAGGCCAGAAATGCGTGGGTGTGCTTCCCGGTATCATTGGCCTGAACTCGCCTCGGATCAAGTTTCGTTAAAAATAATCCCGGCGCGAACTGGTTAAAAATATGTATGTGTATTATCAGACAAAGATATTCATACTTTGGGACAGAACTTTTTTTTTGCATTACCGGTACCGGTACTCTACAAATCATATTTTTGTTGGCATTTTGTTGATTTGAAACTGCTATTAGTAAACCAGTTGTAGACAAACACTTTTTTTTTCCATCAGTTTATTTTGTTCTTTCAATCTCTTTTTATATTATTATCTACAGCCCGGCTTTTGGAATCTTGAATTTTTACGTGGCTGTCAGTCATGCGACTGTAATCCTGTGGGTTCATTGGACGAGAGGTGTGATGTCACCACTGGAGAGTGTTACTGTAAGCCAGGAGTAATCGGGATGAGGTGTGACCAGTGCGAGCTGGGGTTCTGGAACCTAAATGCTATAGGATGCCAAGCTTGTGATTGCGAGTTCAGCGCGTGGTGTAATCCCATCAATGGTCAATGTTCTTGTCCGCCAAACACCGTTGGTCAGAGATGCGAGAACTGCGCGGATGATCACTGGGGCTACGACATTCATACTGGATGCAAGGTATGTGATTCCTCAATGTATTCACCAGACTTAACTGGTGATGTCCTTTTGCAATGGTTTGATTTCCGGCTTTTATCAAATTGTAAATAAATTGTTACTTTCATTATTTAATGGTTGTTTATTTGACTAAATTGTGGGCAGATGTACATTGAAAACATACAAAAATAGACAAAAATATATCAATAATAATAAATAATTTCATCCTTCAAACCAATATCATTATAGTTTCGTTGGCAAGAACTTAATTTATGCAAGGGCAGTTTATAAAACTCTAATTTATCTTTAACCAATTCGTGTCAGATGACGTGAATACACGCAAACTTTATCTGGAATTCAAAACAAATGACGAATAAACACGTCAAGAGCAAGGCCAGAAATATCTGCCAGCGACCGGCTCGCAGCGATCAAGGCCAGAAATATCAGGGTGTGCTACCCACAGATGCCAGCCTGGATCAAGATTCATGTAAAACAATCCCGCGACAGGGCCTGGTCAATGTCGAAATAATATTGGCGCGACCTGATTAATTAGTTTAAATCAAGTATTTATAATGCAATCAGTTTTCTCTTTCTCCAACTAGCCTTGTAACTGCAGCACGGAAGGTTCATCGAGATCCGACTGTGATCCAATCAATGGCCAATGCAGGTAAACATATTTATTCCTTTATTGGCATTTTGTTTAATACACAAATAAACCACAAGAAAGTTTGTTTCAATATTTAAAATTATTGTTACCGAGGGAAACTAGCCTCGAATCCCTCACATTTGCTAAATTGGTTGAACTTGTCATCAATTGTAATATTACTAGCTGTAGGAGGAAGTTTGTCGGCCGCCGTTGCGACGAGTGTCCATTCGGTTACCGTGACTACCCCAAATGTAAACAATGCAAGTGCGACGAGATTGGAACGGTACCCACCTCTTGCCAGAATGGAATGTGCCAGTGTGCTGATGATGCACAATGCGACTGCAAGGTAAATAAAACCTGAATTTTCTATTTTTTCTATCATCGGAACAATTGCAAGGTCGTAAATGTACGTTCTATTTAATTTACTCCGGAACTAAGTGCCATTAATCGTACAGCTTTTCAGGTTATTGCAAGAGGGCGCCATCACTCTATTGTATTATTCTACATGTACTATTTTGTACAAGTAACAAATTAGTTTTTTGTTTTGCTATTCGGGTTCTTGGCGGTGGCACTGAAAGAGCAAAAAGAAAAGTTCAGTAATAATACAATTGTCTCAACTACTAAATGTGACCTGTTCCAACGAAACCCGGACAAAGTCGCACAATGTGTTTTGTCACAATGTACTCCTGAAGTAATTTCGGGATGGATTTTACCATTTTGAGGTTTTAGGTTTTCCTAAGTCACTTACTATTAATCTACAATCTCCTCAAATTTGAACAAAATCCGTCTACCAGAAGTGTGTTTTTTGGTCAATTTTGTGAAACATTTGTGTATAGAAATAATACGCTTTTCTGAACTTCAAAGCTGTTTATCTCATAATTAGGTTGTCAGGGTTTTATCACTAAATCCAGACCCCAGGGAAGATAGGGTGGGGGTACATATGTAAATGATACATCATTTTAAAGCTGAGAACCTAGAGAATTTGAAAAAAGCAAAATCTGAAAAGTCGACTTTGTCCGGGTTTCGTTGGAACAGGTCACAAATATAGTTACATAAAAAGTTCTTAAATTTGGTAGTAATTAAGAGTTTGCAAAAACAATTTTTTACAAACCTTAATTTTCTTACTCATAACTTTTCTAAAATCCATTATAAGCTGATGTTGCTTCGTTGTTTTTTTTTTTTAAACTAACAAGACCTAATTTTTTTTCAGGCCAACGCGAGGGGCAAGAAGTGCGATAAATGCATTAACAAATCCTTCAGTCTGCGGGCTTCTCTACCGGAGGGATGTACAAGTTGTTTCTGCTTTGGGATTACAGACAACTGCAGACAGACTGACTTAGTCAGGAAACAGGTAAGAAGATTTGGACCGTAAGAAGCTTTCGTCTCCGTCTTTGGCTTCATTCATGCAGTTTGGCAATGGTGATGGAGGCGGAGACGAAGCTCGGGTTTGGAAAATGGCCTTGGTTGCCATTTTTGTTTAAGCTTTGGTACAACTGGATTTTGTGGATACAAAAAAAAGTGCAATTTAAAATATATATTGCGAGAAATTCATTTGTTTTCAATTGACACTAGTTTTGCAACCTAGTAGGCTCAAAATATGTTTAGAATATTTTTCTTTATATAAATAATTCTGCAAAGTTACCTCAAATGATCATCATTAAACCTCTTAAGTTCCTAAATCTGACGTAATCTTTGCTCTTTTCTAATAGTTAAGGATGTCGTCCCGAACCAATGACTTTTCTGTCAGCGACGTATTCTACAGCATACCGACCCAACGTGGCGTTACATTCACCATGGAGCGTGTCGAACTTAATGCCACCGAAGCCTTCATAACTCTGAGTGTACTGGAACTTTACTGGAATCTACCCATCGCTTTCATTGGAGATAAGGTAAACTCTGGCAATAAATTGTCATCAATTTAACTTTGACTTAATCGAAACAGTTACTGGTTGCCGTACCTGCTGGTATATAAGATTCGAACCAGCCAGTGGATTCTGAAAAGCTCGGTGGTCAAGTGGTAAGACATCCGATTTAGTAGGCAGGAGTCGTGGGTTCAAGTCCCACCCAAGCTAGCCTGTGAATTGTTCTCGTAAAACCTTGGACAGTATACAGTTTTTATGAAACTCAATGAAGGGCAAATCCAGTTTGATTAATAGTAACTGACAAGTTAGTTGTAAAATGAAAGACATCTGCACTTGCAAGCAGAAGTTCCTGGGTTTGAGTCCTTCCGTGTAAATGTATTTGCCCCCAACCTGTCGGACAGCACAGTTTGTTTTTTCAAGCTCATTGAAGTTTTACTTTTAGATAATGTATTAATTGCATCACTGTTTTCTCTTTCTTATACGACAGGTGTCGTCATATGGAGGCAATCTTAGTTTCACCTTAGCCTATAGACTAAAACCACCGTCCACATTGCCAGTAGAATCCACAGTCGACATTAAGATCCTTGGCGTTCGTTATGCTGTTGCCTTAGATACACCGGAGCCACTTCCTGATGTCAAACAAGCATTCAGTATTAAACTACTAGAGGTAGGCACCGCAAGCAACTGATTGAAAAAATTATCATTTAGAAAAATCCAGAGATTTATTGATTACTGTAAAACGGGGTAACTTTGGCAATTATGGGACAACATCGGCAGATTGCTTATAAGAGTAAATTTGTGTGATTTGTTTTTTTAAATCACCAACAATCCAGTTAGATTTTTTTTCCCAACTCTTTCTTGATCATTCACATAAATACAAGTAAAACTATAAAATACAAATTATTGGAAAAAGTTGCCAGAGTTACACCCCCGGGTGCCAAAGTTGCCCCGTTTATTACACTTCCTTTTTTTTGTGTTTGGATTAATTATCGCAGCACAACTTTCAGCTGGAGCCTTTCGGCAGACAGCCAACAAGAGAAGAGTTCATGATGGTTCTTCAAGACATCCGGGCTATTCTCATCCGAGCAACCTATGGACTGGGCACTGTCTATTCACTGTGAGTAAGCATGAACTCTGAGTATTTCAGACTGATCTGAAGATCTAGATGAAGATCATTTATAGCATTTGATAAATCAATTTTAAGCATCGCGTATATCTGTTTAACCAGTTCGCGCCGGAGGACGTATATAAACAAAGTTTTTCCAAGATTCAAAACGGATGACGCATAAACATGTCACGAGCAAGGCTGAAAATGCGTGGGTGTGCTTCCCGGTAACATCGGCCTAAACCCGCCTCGGATCGATTTTCTTAAAAAAATTAACCTCGGCGCGAACTGGTTAACAAGATTGATCGGCTCACTCGCCTGAACAATTCAATAGTCAAGTCAATAACAAATGTATATGTACTAGTTTGGTTTGGTGCAAGTAGGCATGTTGACCCCAAGTCTTTGTCACAAATCATTTTTTTGTCAAGCAACTTGAATCAAGGATACTTCAAATGGGAAACCCCTTTTACCTCTTTCCACCCAGGAGTATAAATAGATACCAGCGCCATAGCTGGGGAGTATTCTGCTATGGATATTAGCATCTCATCTAAAGGAAACAGAAATATTATTTTCCGTCGTTTCATGCTACTGAAACTGGAGATAAACGCCAGCTTGATGGACCACATTTGCTAGTGAAAGACTCGACTTTTAGACTAAGACAATTGTGAAGTTATCGTTAATAGTTTGAATCCTTCTCTTTCAGCATCGATGACGTCGTTCTAGAAACTGTCGGGCCACCCAGGGGTGATATCAGCGGTGACCCAGCCTTTGGTGTTGAGCAATGCGACTGTCCTACTGGCTACACTGGGCTGTCATGTGAAGTAAGGTTGTGTCCGAATTATTTGGCTATAGGGCTTGAAATTACACCTGCAGCCACTTACCATAGACTAGGGGCGCTGTGGTCCAGTGGTTACGGTGTTCGACTCCTGTACGGTGGTACGTGGGTTCAAACCCTGGTAGGGAACATGGTGCTTGTGTTCTTAGGCAAGACACTTTGCTACAATTGCCTCTCTTCACCCAGGAGTATAAATGAGTACCTGTTTAGGGTAGAAACCACATGCGCTGATCTCGAGCTGCAGAAATGGTCTTGTTCCTGTGAGCAGAGATAATAATTGTAAAGCACTTTAAAACACTATTGTAGGGGTATAAAGTGCTATAAGCACCAACATTATTATTATTATTATTATTTTTATTGTGGCTGTGCATAAATTCTAGCCGTACACAAGTAATTAAGACACGGCCCAAGTCTTCAATCAATTGCTATATCTAAAAGTCAATTTTTACTGTTTTTATACTACAAATTTATAAAAGTTGAACAAATTTCGCTGCGAATGCTTCACGACGTCACATTTTCATCGCATTTAAATTTGAATGAAGTATGAACCTGTTAGGCAGCATTTTCCTCTTGCGATTATTCAGAAGTCACAAGACAGTTTTGATAACAATCCTAGCAAAACCTTGAAGTAATTCTCACATGATGTCCGTTGCTTTGTCCCAGCGCTGTGATTCCGGTTACTTCAGGTTATCTGGTGGAGAATACCTAGGCACCTGTGTGATCTGTGCCTGCTTCAGACATTCTGATATCTGTGATCATAGGACAGGACAGTGCGAGGTAATTAACTGTCAACCCGTTAGAATCAGTGAATTACAGTGCATTTGTTCTGTGATTATTCGTTCCATTAAAAAGGTAGGATACACCATTTGCAGATATCGACAATTTTTACTATCGAATAATTAATAAATATCTTACTTTTTTTAAAGTAAATAAAGATTCTAGGCATCCAGCGAAATGATTGTTCCTGTTATGGTTAAAAACAAATTAATTTTTTGTTTTAAATTCATGATTGGCAATCGTGTAAAATACAACAAGAAGAAACACTGCCGACGCTGGTTGCAAACAAACACCGTTTTTCTTGGCATCCATGATTGTAAAACTTCGGACTGGTCAGTTAAACGATATATTCACCCATTCCTGATAATTCAAGCAAATACCAATGGTGTATTCTACGTACTTTCAACCAAACAGTGCAGTGCGAGTTTAGACTGCACAGGTATTAAAGGCTAAAAACACCAAGTAAATTCTCTGGTAAATGTACAATTTACCAGGTTCAATTCCTGTACATGAAATATTTTTCTTAAGTGCATGTTTTCTTTTGTTTTTTTTCCTTTGGTCAGGACTGTCGGCACAACACAACCGGCCCACAGTGCAACATTTGCGATGTTGGTTTCTACGGCGATGCAACCCGTGGCACCCCATCTGATTGCAGGCAGTGTGCTTGCCCATCAATAGACCCTGCCTATAAGTAAGATGTCTTTTGAGTAAGACATCCTTCCGAATTATCAGTTGTCAAGCTACTTAAGGCTGCATCGAATCACTTGGCTATGGCTTAAAATTGCACACGAGTCTATGGCAAGAGGCTGCAGCCACTATCATATCTTGTGTGTATTTTCAAGCCGTAGCAAAGTAATTTGGACACGGCCTAATTTATCCGTAATATACCCGACTCGACAGAGAAATAACATTGGTTCTTTCAAGAAAAACTTTAGGGATGGAATTCAAATCTATATTTAGTAGTTCTAGTGCTCGACTTGGACAAATTTTAAAAATAGGATATACACTTGAGAATGTTTGAATTATCAGGAATGGGTGGATTTGAGGGGTTGTATTTTTTATAGTAAATCTCGTTTAACTGACTTGTCTGAAGTTTTGTAATCATGGATGCAAAGAAAAACGGCGTTCGTTTTCAACCGGCCTCGGGCAGTTTCGTTTAAGTGATCATGATTTAAAATCTAAATAAATTAAATAACAGGATATTTAGCGCAATAATTTACTAGATGCTAAACATTTGTATTTACTCTCAAATAAGATATATTTCTTAATAATTCGGTAGTCTAAATTGTTGATATCTGCTAAATGGTGTATCCTACCTTTAACAATTGGTTTCTAATCCCATCGGTTTTTTTCTCTTTTTCTGTAGTTTCAGTCCAACATGTATGTTAGATCCCTTGGATGGGCGGCACAGGTGTACTGACTGTCAAACGGGCTACACCGGTAGATATTGCGATAGGTAAATCAGCATGCTTACTTTGTACATATCCGTTATTTATATTTACTTTGGAAGTAATTTCTAGATTCCACAAAGTTGCTTTAATTTTTAAAATTCAGTGGATTTGGGGCTCAGTGTTTTATAGCAAATATATTGTTACGCCGACCTGTTAAGGTTTTGCGTAATGGATGCTGGAAAAATGGAGAAGTACACGTCTTTTTTCTCGACCTACTTGAGACGAAACAAAGCAACCATTGGAAATTGATGCAATTTAATTGTGTAGAATATCCAAGCAGCATATTTTAAAGGTGTACAGAAATAAACACCCGTCTAGTATCGACACTTTGTGACTTCAGACAGTCGCATGCAAATATCCTACTAATTTTTACCTCCCAGCTGTGATGGTGGTTACTATGGTGATCCGGCCACGCCCAGCGGCACCTGTCAGCTCTGTGATTGCAATTCCTACGGTTCGGTGTCCTCTGTCTGCGACAAGACGTCAGGTGCCTGTCTGTGTGTGGAGGGAATCACTGGGGAAAGATGCGACCAGTGTGATGAGGGGGCGGGGTACGTCGTCACCGAAACGGGATGCTCATGTAAGACGTTTCTCTTTGACATACTGAACATAGAACTTTCCTCGGATCAGCCGATTTCTATGTTTTTCACGTTACACTTTGCCACTGATAATTGAAAAATAAAAAAGTTCAAAGTCTTGTCAAGATTGGTATGCCTGATACTGCATGTCACTTGTGATTCATTCACAGGGCAAATTATATTGTGACTGCAGTGGGATCAACACATTGCAATGTGGCAGTTCTGTACTTTGGTTTATTCCTAGACAATTTCTGTTTATAATTATTATAATTCTCATATTTTAGAAACATTTGTACAACTTTTAAAAGTGAAAATAAGTTTTGGGTGCCAGCAGGCGTAAGATTTTTCTGAGAGAAAGACACAATTAGTATAGTATAGTTTTTTTTAAATTAGCAATCTCATCCCCGGGTGTTAGACGGAAGTGAATTTGAGTACCGAGACGTGAAGAATTACTTTAACAAAATGTTAACCGAACAGAAATGTATTTGAAAACAAAAAAGGTTTTATTTTTCACGATAATTTTCTCTCCACAGCCTGTTATGATAACTGCACCGGGCTCCTCTTGACAGATCTAGATCGCTTGGAGCAACTTCTCAGAGAACGCAATTTCTCCAACATTGTAGTAGCTCCCTGGGAAAAGTTTCGAGAAATGGAAAATGCTACCAAACTCATCAAGGTTGTTCAACTTTTGTTTTTCTCTCCAATTAGTATCTCCTGACTTTTTTCAATCATTTCAAGTAGTTTTATTTTTTTCTTAGTTCCCGAAAGTAATAAAACCGATTATCTTCGTGAATAAGGATAAAACTGCTTACTGGCTCGAATGACCTGTGATGATCTTCGTGGAATGATTGCAGTTTGTAAGCTAAAAAAAAATAAAAATCAACAACTGTGTTACAAGTAGATTTTTCCAAGTAGAAGGTAGGTCGAGGAGGCCAATTGTCGGTATCAGCCATACAAGAGAGTCTATCCCTTTTTTGTTAGCGCTAGACCAGGAAGATCAATTGTCGAGATGGAGCGTTACACCTGTCTTTAACGTTCACTTACCGCACTGAAGTGTTATCCATAAGCTGGGTGAGCAGAAGCAGACTTGAACCATGGACCTTGGGATCCTTAGTCCGATGCTCTAATGACTAAGCTAAACCAGCCGTATTACAAGTAGACGTATTCCAGTTTACTGATGAAAAATCACAAAATCATGTTTGATTAAAAGTACCGACATTTGTACTCTGACTGGATACGAATCATTATCTATATCTTCAGATATCTGCCTGTCTACATGTAGCCTAGAAATAAGTCAATTTGTATTTTGGTTTTTTTCAGAGGAGAATTGAAATGCAAATGGAGGGTCTGAACAACACCAGGGATCTATTTTTAGCCTTGCCGGATGCAAGAAACCTACAAGAGGACGTCGACCTCCTGGAATTGAGAGTAAGATATAGTTTATTGGAAAAGCACATAGTTAAATGGAAAAATGAGGAATGTTTCAACTACTATTTGTTAAATCTTAAAGATTATGAAATAACAGGCAGTTGGGTTTGCACAGGGGTACTCCACACCGCTGTGACCTGGGTTCGATTCCTGCCCTGGTCTACATGTGGATTGGGTTTTTCCTCCCATCTCTAAAAACTTAATTCCATGATGTCATAAGTCGTCTTCTTACAAGATTTTTCGGGTTTTTGAGCTACAGTGTCTTTGGAACTTATTGAGAAATCCTAGTTTCCATTACCAGTAATTAGATATAGGAAATAAATAAATTATCTTCCGGTTATGTTGCCATTTGTGTAGTTTCATTATATATAACGACCAGTGACGAACAGGTTTCAAATTAGTGGGATTGACCGTAAGAGAGTCGAATAGCGCATCCTAAAATAGTTCCGACCTTTTTCTTTTTAGGCTAACAACACCGTAGACAACGCCGGGTCATTAAAAGACGACACTAAGAAAACAACAGTACGTGCTTTGGATGCAGAGGCAAACATTACAGCAATATTGGACCAAATCAAAGGTACCAGAATGCATTGTGTAATCAAGAAGATCTAGCACAAGTAAACTGAAATTATTACTGAAATTGAAATTGAGTATGTTGTCTTCAAAGAACAATGATGTAATGTTGTGAGCTTGTCACTAGCACACGGATAGTAGTTGTTGCTTCGATGCTTGCTTAGTTTATTGTGGCTCAATACATCTCAGTACATCACATGGGGTTCTATGCTTATCAAAGGGCTACATTGTTCTAGGGTGCAATCTGATCCAAGTTGGGGTTCATGCATTCCAATGTGGATGAGGTAATGTCTAGGTTTGGGTGTGTGGTTTCATATCACTAGGTGCCTAATAATATACACAGCTTTCATGCAAGGATACTACAAATGATGTTCAGGTTGGTGTCAAATGATTTGGCTTTGGAAACCTCAAGATTATGTATACTATTGTATTGCATGACCTTAGCATAACTGAGGTCCGATTGGCAGGGGAACCTAGAGCCTCAATGTCTAGGGTTAGCTTGGGGAGGGTGGGGTGGAGAGGAAATCAAATTATTTTCGAAAGTAAAAAGCTCATGTTTATTTTACCTTCCCCCAAATCCAAGTGGGGGACGTCATCATGCCCTTTTTGCACCCTGCCTTAGACCTCGGATGTAGTCGAGTTCATCACAAGTCCCTGCAAGTCCCTTTAAGTCCCTGCAAGTCCTTCAGTTCCAATTCAAATCACAATATATTCAAATCAGCTTTGACAAAAGCATTCCTTTGTCATTGTTCATCCAGTTACTTGCGACTGCTTTTATGAAGGGACTTGTGACTGGCTTCACGAAAGGACTTGTGAACGGACTTGCAGGGACCCTGCCTCTGACACCAATTACTTACGCCACTCGACAAATCAAACCAGATCAACAATTGTTATCTAATGTTTAGGACAGTTTTCTTTTCTTCAAATTGCAGATATTCTTAAAGAGATTGACAGCATCCGCGAGGAGCTTGGCAAGGAGTTATCGCTGGATGAATCGACTAAACTCTTGGTGAAAGCACGCCAGATTGTCGAGGAGCTCTCCGACCTCGATTCGGGTTTTATGTATTCACAGATGGCAGCAGATTTCGAATTTGGGTGAGAGAGTTTGATGTTTTTCCGACATTTTAATGGAAATGCTGTAGCTCACGTACATTCAAGCAGTCGGTGAAACTAAAAAAAAAAAAGATAATCTTGATTTTTTTTTTTATTATCCCAACATTCTATTTTACTTTTAAACTTGTGTGCAACAGTTTAAATCACCCAAATGTTGTATAAGGTTGAATAAAGAAACTGACTATAGAGCGGGTTTGAACTACCTATACCATTGGATGGAGAATCCTTTTTTTTTTAAATGCCAAAAAGTCGCGATTAGTTTAAACTCAAGACCCTATCTTTGAGTCTTTTTCTTTCAGAAAGACTCCGAACCCCTAAACCAATTTGGCCTCGGTGCAGCAAAAGCACGCTTTGTCATTTTTTTGTGGGGGAGGGGGAGGGGTTGGGGGCACCCTGTATAAGTTAAACCCCTAACCGTAAGACATATTTTAAACATTTCAGGGAAGCCAACAAAACTTTAGACAAAGCCAGACATTTCTTTGACGACCTCCTGGACTTACAGCCGTTGATTGACCGTACCTATTCCGCCATCGGAAACCTCACCAAGCAACTGGAATTCTTGATAGAAACAAGCCACGTGGCTGCCAACATATCCCGGAACGCAACTGGAATCAACCTGGACAGTAATACTCTGATGGATTGGATTACGGTACGACCAATAACGTGTGTTCTAGTGGCTAGGGATCGTAATGTAACAATCTAAAATGGGCAATAACTTTAAGTAAAAACTTACATGTCGTGGTACAATGTACATGCACCTCTCCAACCTGCTGGATGCCGAGAGGCACACCCTCCACACTAATAGTGATGTGCTATCACCAAACTCAACTGCAAGACTGGCCCAAAATTCCTAATACCCACAGTTTTATACAGGGTGAGCCCAGAAGCTAGCAACACAACAATAAGGATTATGCAAATTCACCTCCGCCCAGGGATTAAGATTCGGTATTAAAGTCACAATAAAAGAGTAGGTTAAAATACAAAAGGACACATGTACAATCAAACTGGAAGGGGGTGATGACCATATGAAGCAATATATGGGATGGAGAGAACCTCCCTCCTTTGTGGTGGTCATTGTGCTTGCAGATTATTTTAATTTTTTTAAAAGGTTTTTAGGGGGGGTGCGTTAGGTAACAATAGTCTAGGGAGTGTATAGGTCTCAAATCTTTCTGGGTATTGGGGTCATATGAAGCACGATATGTGGCAGAGAAAACCCCCCCTCTTTTGTGTTGACCATTGTGTTCCCGGAATCTCAGAAATTCCTTTTAGGTTTCATGGGGGGATGGGTTAGGTTACAATAGTGTTGAGTGCGTATAAAGTATAGGGATAAGAGGGGGGTACCCCTCTGCCACATATCGTGCTGGGTATAATAGGGGTGACTGGCTGGACCAGTCCACGTCTTCAGGGGGAGAGCCATGACTATTTCATTTAGTAGTAAGGGGCCTGATTTTACTACAATATTGTTAGTAATATAATTTTGGATGGCTGCAAAAGGCTAAACTTTCAGCTTTGATGATCAATCAAAGTTACAGCATAAAAGAATTGTGGTTTTTGTCGTTGCAGAATATCACATCACAAACGGACGACTTGAAAGGGACGAGCAAATATAAACTAATTGAAGCCAGTGAATTCATTGACAAAGCTTGGGATTTGTTATCTCTAGCCAACACTTCTGGCGTGGTAATATTCTTATTATTTGAATTTGTACGAGAGATGTCATGCCTTTTCTAAAATTTATATTTATTTTTTATTTCTTATGATGTTTTCAAAATTTGAGGATTTTTTAGAAAAATTGAGTTGTTGTACTTGATCAAAAAGTTTTCAATTTTTTTTTTTTTCCTTTAAAAAAAGTGAGAAGGTATTTGAAGAAGAAAGGTACTTATCTAAATATGATGTTGAAAGCTGGTTCTGACAATTTTTTATTTTGTTTTAAAATCCTTGAAACATCTTAAATCCCCAAGACATTTAGAAGATTTCATCCAAATCCTGTGAGATGCTGCAACAAATAATGAGTAACAAATAAGTGATGCATCTTTTTCTTGTTGCTCCGTTTTGCTTTTTTAGGGTCTGAGGAAGGAGCTAGCTCTTCTCTCCAACGTCACGTCAGACTTGGCCTTCAAGGTGGGCATCATCCAGCAGAACTCGTTTGGCTTGGGCAAGTTCGTCCAGAGAGCTGTGTCCCACGCAGAGAAACTGAAAGGACAGGCACAGCATCTGCAAGAGTATGTTCATTTTAGCCATGATTGCTGATGGCTTGTACAATATAGGTCATTCCAAGAAGTTAAAACCCAAAATTGTGACATTCTCATTTTTTTACTCGTTTTTTTTTTGGTGTTTCTTTTTTTAATGGAAATCGCCCATCACAAGGCCTTAAGGCCAATCAAATGTGTTAACTATTAAAGATAAAAGAAAGAAGAATTCAATTTTTGTTGTGATTTTTTTTGTTTGCTTCTTCTCATTCTTAGATTATTTCAACCCACCAAGGACTATGCAGAGGATTCTATCCGAGCTGTCAATGCTTACAGTCAGATTCTGCTGGCTATAGATGAGGCTGAGCAAGCAGCTGGACAGGCAATGGTCGCTGCTAACAATGCCAGTCATCAAGTAAGACATAATTGTCAAGACCTTTTTAATCAACAAGCCAAATTAACTCACACACACAGCTTGGTATTAGGCCCGTTTTAGTCAGGCATTCCGGAGTCCCGCTAAACTAAATTGAAATCAAGTCGCTCCTGAACCGCTCTAACGACTCCAGTAGTCGATCTTTCACCATTTTGCCTATTCACTCCTTGATGTTTCAGATGTCATACTTTTGACGCACTTAATTTACTCATTTGGTTCTGCGTTACTGATCCGGTTACTGATCCTTTGTATTCGTGAAAATACTAAATTTTAATCACACTGTGAAAATTTGTTCAACCCGATTTTTTTTGTAGGATTTTTCTAATTGAGTGCTCCTTTTCTGCAGGTAACCCTTACCCAGTTTTGCTTCTGATGAAGGAAAGAATTAATGTTATGTAAAAAAATCATAAACCAAGCATCAGTTGCTTTTTTGAAAGCTGGTGACTTGCTGGCATGACATAAATGATCAAAGTTTTTGATCAAATTTTAATAGTTCCTATGTTTAGGGTGTTCAGGTAAAAACATTATTCTTCCTCCAAAATGCTCAAACTATACACCAAATAAAAGGTCTTGATGAAAGAAATACAATGCTTTTTAAATCGAGAAAATCGGATAATTAGTTTTTGAGAAATCCTGTTTTATTTGATTAAATTCACCCCATTCGATGAAGACAGTCCTTACATACATTGTGTATATCCCTGAATGACCCCAAAACGTGCCTCACACACGGCACGCGAAACGCGGAGCTCACACATACATTCGCGTAGCTGTCATGAATCTAGCTTTACAAAGTACACTTTCCGCCCGAATCTACGCACATTAGAGACTTAAAAATAACAGGTATAGTAGACAAGACAAGTAAACTTTATGTAAATGATAACTCCTACCTTGAATTTTGAGGATTGCACCTCAAAAAATTGAGTTTATTTTTACTTTTTTCGTAACTTTCGTTCTAAATTGTTTATCGGGATCGAGTAAACACTAACGTGTTCAGTACCCCTTCGGGATCAAAATGAAACCCGTTCAACTGTCACTCCGGGGTTCGGAAATCGCGGAGAGTTAAAACTCCACGATGTTTATTTTTTTTACGGGAAAATTCTGGGCCCGAACGCGTGGACGCGTGGATCGGTTTCAGTAGCGTACCTACGGGGGGGGGGGGGGGGCAGGGGGGGCAGTCTGCCCCCCCTGACGAGTGACAAGCAAGCAAGCAAGCAAGCAAAAAAAAAAAAAAAAATAAATTAAGAAAGGTAGATTAATGTCTCAACGTCCGATTGACAAGCAAAAAAATGAAATATAAATTTAAAAAAAGGAATCACTATCACAAGCAAACACCAAACTGACGGAGGGGAAGGGGGTTGCATCATTTTGCATGAACTATGTACTTCAAGCTTCATACGTAGTACGCCAGCACGAGATCGTCGATTGCTAGTACAACGACCTGCATACAGACGCCTACAATGTTATGAGCACGGGGCCTAGGCTAGGCTGCCCCGCCCCGCCACCGGTCAGGAGCGGCGCGCGCTAGGATTCGTAGGCCGGCCAGCCGGCTGGCGTGATTTTTTTCCCAGCATGGTAAAGGCCAATTATCATAACTGGGCATGTTTAGACCCCACTGAATGAAAGATACTTAGGTTCTTCAAACCTTGCTTCCCCTCAAATTAAACTCTTCCCACAATAAACTTACAATCCAAAAATAGTCAATGAAAAATTAGCACCATCCATGGGCGGCGGAACCGGGGGGGCCGGGGGGCCGTTGCCCCCACTTTTGAAAAGGTATCTATTTTGCCCCCCCCCCCCCCCCCCACTTTCTACCAATAACCAATCGACAGTTCACTGTTAACGGCGTTTGGAATAGGTAGGCCATATGCATTTATTTTCAGAACGGGCATTCACTGTAATTTCACACACAATTTTGACTTTCAGCGCTACAAAAATAATGAAAATCGGCATGCGAACTGTCTAGTGGCGCGCGATTTCACCGCTGTTTCGGCCATTGTGTAAAGCTACATAAGGTTGTGCGCATGTGCCATTTTCAAAACCAGGTCAAGGAACTAGGAAACAAACTGTACCAGTTCTTTATAGTGTATAAGTTAATAGCAGTTCTTTGATTTTGGGTATAACGGGACCTATAATAAGTGCTATTGAAAATCCAGGGGAAAAAAGCAAAGAACTTAGGGCCTCCATTGAAAATATTTATTTTCTCGCATGTTCTAGTTTTGGGTGTGGCCCACATTCATATATTTATAATATATTTATAATCTCCGTAATTCTTCATTTTATCTCCATATAATCTTGAAAACTTTTGCTGAAACCGAGGAAAGAGGCCAGGAATCGCCTCAGATTGCACCACAAAGCATAATAGAATCCAAAATTTCCCGGGGCCCTTAAGCGGGCCCCGGACCACACGCCGAAAAGGCTTCGTGCCCCGCGCTCACATTTTTTAAATTTGGGGTGTGCCCCACATTCCTCACAAAATGTATATGTAATATATATTTATATATATATACATTCTCTATTATAATCTCCATAATTCTCCATTTTTTTCTCCATATATTTATTTTACATTTTTGCAAAAAAACTTGCAGGAAAGTGGCCAGCAATCGCCTCAGATTGCACCGCAAAGCAAATAGAATCCAAAATTTTTCCGGGCCCTTAAGCGGGCCCCGGACCCCACCCCTCAACCTTCTGACATTCCTCCCAGTGAGTGATTTCTCTTATATCTAGTGATATA
The DNA here is from genome assembly GCA_037893245.1 of Crossaster papposus. Taxonomy (NCBI): domain Eukaryota; kingdom Metazoa; phylum Echinodermata; class Asteroidea; order Velatida; family Solasteridae; genus Crossaster; species Crossaster papposus. The sequence continues at coordinate 1,165,267 of JBAIAA010000120.1, read as the reverse complement.
TCATTTTACTGTTTCATTTTTTTCTTACTTTTTATTACTACATTTATTTTCAATGAGTGAATAGATGCATATTCTGAATATTCTTTTAAAATTTTAATTGTGCATGTGGAAATGAAACAAATGCAAATCAATACAATTCAATTCATTGTCAAATACACTTTTTTACATCTCCAAATATGCAGAATTGGGAACATAATATGTCAAAAGCTTCTTCAAAGAGGAATAATAGAAGTAGGTTAATAGAAACAGTGTCATTACCAGTGATAAGTTAACCACTGATTTTGTCAAAATTCAATACATTTAACATTTTTTTAAAATGGTAATTCCTTCTTTTAAATCAAAATAGACCAAAGATATACAATCACCCTATCGCAAATACTAATATCAACAAAATCCCTACTGTGTTATTGGGACACCCCCTATTACCCCTTCACCCATTTCCAGTTTTCCACAGCCACACATCCCCCCCCCCCCTTGCTCGTCCAAATCGCTTGCCCCCCCTGACGAGGTATGCCAGGTACGCCACTGATCGGTTTTTCTCGGGAAAAGTTGGGCGGAGCAAAAGGGCTTCATTCACAAAAAGTATAAGCTGTCGTACATCCACCCTACTGCTATTTTATGTGCATTATTCGATAGCTGAAAGTCAGGGGTTTCAAATGAAGGTTTTACTTGCAGTTTCTGACATAGAAAAGTCGTACAATTTTGGGGATAAACATTGGTTAGATTTTCGGCGCACGGACAGTCTGTGTGTGGATGTCTTCAGTCGCGGTGAGTGAACTGAACACCCTACTATGTTAAATTGATTTTATTCTCTCAGGTGAGTCATCCTGAACCTCTCGACATCCTTGCCTCGCTGTCCCTCGTAAAGAGCATGTCTCTTGGCAGCAACCACCTGTTCCCAAGGTTGGAAGAGTTGGAGACTAGACTAGATGGTGTGCGGAATGATGTCGTCATGGTAACTGAGAGAAACGACGATGCGGACAAGCGACTGAGAGCCATACAAGAGGCACTTCCACCACTGAGACAAGGTCAGTATCAAGTCTAGAAGGAGTTCCTTAACCATTTTGCGCCAGGAATATTGTAACACTCACTGAGACAAGCCGAGGTGCAGGATTTTTTTAAACAAAACTCGATTCGAGGCGGGTTCAGGCCGATAGTACCAGAAAGCACACCCATGACATTGTCGGCCTTGCTCGCTGCTGACAGACATTTTCGGCCATGCTCGTTACGTGTTTATGCGTCATCCATTTCAAAACTCCGAAAAAATGTTCAAAAGTTAATTACAAAGATAAATATTTGCAAAATATGTTCTTGTAACTTTTTACTACCAGCTGTGCTAGCTTTCAGAATCGCTCTGCCACCAATGCATATGTGAAGCGTAACATTTGATCGAAATTGACTACTTCTAATGAATTGGTTTTCCTTGTAGATCTGACGACACCTGCTCAAGAAGCCGTAGATTTAGCCATGTCGGCTCTCGACAAAGCAGAGGCGGTAGAAGATAGAATAGAAGGAATCACGAGACAGGTACCGGAGGCTGAGAAGAAATTAGAACAAGTGAAGAAGGATGTAAGATTTGTGGATGAAGCGTTGGAAATTATCGGCAATGCAAGTAAGTCAATATACAATTACGGCCTACAAAAGATTCTGAAGTTGCCTTGTTTGTAGGTTCATTTTACAGTTTTTCTCCTTTTTGAAAAGCCGAGGCCCCTTTCACAATTTTTTTTTCTGGATTACTAAAAGTATGGACCAGCTTATTCTTTGTCCCATGAAAGTAGTCAATCTTCTTTTTTTTAGTCGAACAGTGAAATTTTACATAGACAGGATTTGAACCTTCGACCGCTGGGATACTGTTCACGTGCTCATGCGTATAATTTACCATGAAAAGGTCTCATTCTAGTTTGGTAAAAGAAGCGCTTTGGTGAAAACGCGAGTCAAATTATATTTCAATTTTTTTGTTTAACTTCATTTTTGTAGCCAGGTATTCCCGATCCAATGTCAACGCGATTCGTCACCTGTCATTGTCATTGAATGGACAGGCCAATGACATGAAGGCACTGGAAGGCGACATGGCCGTGGACCTTAGCAAACTTAGAGAGAAGATACGTCAAGCTCGCAACCAAGCATCTAAGGTTAGTCTCACGATCTAAGATCTAGGCAGCATGAGAATCTGCAGACGTTTGTCTTAAATCAGTCTTGCTTAACTTGAATGGCTAAAGCTTCGGTAAATCACGTATATCAACTCTTTAAGACTCTCAAAAAACCTTTTGAAAGCCTAGTTTCCTCCATCTTGATAATTCTCTTTAATTTCTCAAAAAAAACACCACATGTCTAATCAAAGCAAAACCCCCAAACAAAGAAATATATTTCATATAAAAAAACTATGAAGCATCAGAATTAATTATGAATCGGAACCCAATTTATTAAACTACTTTTATCACTATTTATATGAAACCCCCCCGTAATCAGGTTTGTCCAAACGTTCCAGCGAATTTCGTAATGAATGCTTCGTGACGTAAAATTTGGCATTGCATTCGCGGAAAGTATTAACTGGTTTATATTAGATCTATAATGCGTTAATTAGTTTGTGACTTGTGAGAGGTGTAGCAGATCTTAATTTCTAAACTTGTTTCTTACAAACTTGACAGATCAAAGTATCAATGTACTCCACCGGGGATTGCGCACGCTCCTACAAGCCTCAAGTCAGCCCGTCAACTTACAACTCTCTCATCGTGAACGTCAACATCGATAACCCAACGAATCTCTTGTTTTACATCAAGAGCAACGGCAGTGTAAGGCCGCGTCTGAATTAATTGGCTTAAAATAATAACACACGTCTATGTGGAAGCTTGAGCCATAGTCAAGTAATTTAGATGCGGCTTAAATCAGTGACTTCTGGTGTAATTTTTGCAATGGATATAATATATGAATGTTTACCACTAAGTTTTGCTCATTGTTGATCTAATGTTGTTAACACTGTAAGGTCATATTGCTTATCAAGAGCTCGTCATCAGCAAAACTTTACAAATTGAGGTGGGACTCGAACCCATGACCACCTACCTGCTTGTGCAGAAATATGAGCACATTACCATTTATAACTTATTGGCTCCACTGGAGAGAGTTGCGGCAGGAACCGCGATTAAAGGCTGGTTTACACTCGACACGAAAGTTTTAAATGTTCGCACTGCACATTAGAAAAAGTTAAATTTCACCAAATTTTGTCAAGGAAGAATTTGTATGCAATTTTTGTAGTGCTTAGCAGCTCCAGGAAGCTGGCTCCTGTTCATAAAGATGTCTTGACGATTCACCTTTGTTGAAGTTCTCAGGTACTTTATGGCAGTCGCAGATATTTTCTTTCGATCTTAGACACCTGATATGAGATACTTTCTCTGTCTTATCACAGGAGGAGTTCATGCTGCTGGAGACGATCAACGGAAAGCCGTTCTTTCGTTGGAATGTCGGAGCAGATGTTGGCGCCATAAAGTCATCTGAGGTCATGCAACTGAAGCAATGGTACAAGATAGAGGCACAGAGGTAAAGATTGGTCTGAAATTGCTCTAGTTCAAAGGGCCATTAAAGACATAATTAATTATTTGTTTAATCTGTAACTTCCTCGTCAGACCTGACCTCCGCGTGCTCGTCTTGGAGAGCCCTTTATCCTCGGTTTCCTCAATGATCGTTTCTCTTTGAGTTGCTTCACTTCTCTCTCTTGTTGAGCGCTGCGGGCTGCGTCTGGCAGTGGTTTTTCCATCTGGTTTTACGTTATTATACCATTGTCATTGTTGTATATTCTTGGTCATTCTCTAAGCACTTCGTAACCCTAGGAAAAATTAAAAAGTTAACCCGGGTCGGCAGCGGGTTGACTTAGGGTCGAGCTCATCCCGGGTTGAGAGGCTCTAGTGTGAAAAGAGCTAGTCCCGTGATTTGGTCACAGCTCATCTTGTTGTTGTTTTTTTCCCCGTTCAGGATTGGTCATGCCGGCTCCCTTAAAGTCCAGAAGTTGATCTCAGAAGAGGACAATTCCAACCCAGAGACCATCATGGAGCCGGTCATAGTCCTGACAGGCATGTCGGCCGTCGGGTCAAGCATTCTGGACGTTGACAGCTCTAGTCTCATGTTTGTAGGAGGAATACCCAGACAATTTGATGTGAGTACCTTCACTTTTTCTGAAGGTCGGATAAAATGGGTTAGGAAAACACCCCCAAGACAACTAAATGAATTCGAGTTGGCCAAAATGTATATGCTCATCGTTTAAATGTTTAAATGTCGCTGCCAAGAAAATTGGCATTAGTACCTAATTTGCTACATTGTATTACATTGTATTCATTTCTCGAAACTTTAGAAAGTGTTAAAGGTAGTATACACCATTGGTCATTGCTTGAATTGTCACGAATGAGTAGATTTGGGGGGGTTGTATTTTATAGTAAATATCGTTTAACTGAGCTGTCCGAAGTTTTAGAATCATGGATTCCGAGAAAAGCACGAAAAACAGGGTTTTTTTTCAACCGGCTTCGAGCAGTTATTCTTATGTTATCTTTGTTTTTTCGCGCTCGCCGTCCGGCGATCGCGAATTTTTCATTATAAAATTCTATTTTTCGGAAGAATTACAGGATATCTAGCGCAATCATTTTGCTGGATGCCCAGAATCAACATTTACTTTCAGATGAGTAAGATATTTCTTAATAATTCGGTAGTAAATATTTTCGATATCTGCAAATGGTGTATACTACAATGTACCTTTAATGCCTGTAGAGTTTAAAAGCTATCAATGCCCACAGTATAGCAATATGCATTTAAAGATTTACCATAATTTTACTGCAATTTTTTTTTGCAGGCACATGCTTTGCAAAATACTGTATCATGTTTTTAAAAATCACAGCTATAAACACTTCAGATAGTGGATTTAATACGAAGGTTCGCAATCAATACAACTTAATGTTTTTTTAATTAACTTTCAGAATGTCGTACAAGGAGTTGAAAGCAGGGAATTCCAGGGCTGTATGGGAGAGGTTATCTTAGACGATGTCCCTGTCGGACTGTGGAATTTCCAGAGCATCGAAGGACAGTGTCAAGGCTGCAGCAACAGGTGTGTCAATTCTTCAATCCTTTCTTCAATCCTTTCTTCAATCCTTTCTTCAATCCTTTCTTCAATCCTTTCTTCAATCCTTTCTTCAATCCTTTCTTCAATCCTTTCTTCAATCCTTTCTTCAATCCTTTCTTCAATCCTTTCTTCAATCCTTTCTTCAATCCTTTCTTCAATTCTTTCTTCAATTCTTTCTTCAATCCTTTCTTCAACCCTTTCTTCAATCCTTTCTTCAATTCTTTCTTCAATTCTTTCTTCAATCCTTTCTTCAATCCTTTCTTCAATCCTTTCTTCAATCCTTTCTTCAATCCTTTCTTCAATCCTTTCTTCAATCCTTTCTTCAATCCTTTCTTCAATCCTTTCTTCAATCCTTTCTTTAATCCTGTCTTGCTTTCCTTGCGGCAAACTTGAAACATTGCATCAGTTACGACTGTACCTTCTTGACTTGAGTGCTAGGACTGTTTAACAACACTGCGCAAATTTCAAATGAGAACATTTTTGTTTTGGTTACGAGTGTAAGTACATTACCATGAGCATGAGTACACGTCACTATAGTACGAGTATGAGTGCAGGAAATTCTTTCGCGGGAGTACCAGTAAAAGACTTTATTCTTGAGTATAAGCACGAGTAACAAAAGAACACTCAATCATGAGTAGGTACGAAAAGAATACTCAGGTATGAGTTCAAGTACAAAAAAAAGGAAACTGGAGTATGTTTACGTTTCTATGTAGAGTGCATTCACATATTCATCTTTTATAGCTTTACTGGATGCTTATGACCCTTAACCTGTGAATTTTATTCCATAATATGTACACATGGGTTGTTCAGCTCAATTCTAGTTCTGTTTCTGATCATATTATTTCCAATCTAATTGGTCAGTGTATCAGACGAGTAGAAACAAGTACATGTATACCAACAACCAAATGAGTACTGGCTTGAATTTTTTATAACAATGGTGCTTTGTATATTTTTTCGTCATCAGCCCAAGTACAGAAGTGGTAGAGGAAGGGGTGTATAACTTTGACGGCACAGGTTATTCCCTCATCCCTCGGCCCAGCGATAGGGAATGGAGGGAGGACAGAATTCCTATCGAGTTCCAATTGAAGACGCAGGCAGAAGAGGCATTGCTTTTCTACATGGCTTCTTCAGATCAGGTCGGTTAGGTTTCATTTTGCTTTAACCAGTTCGCGCCGGGATTATTTTAACATCACCGAGCCGACGCGCAGGTTTATTTTTAACGAAACTCGATCCAAAGCGTGTTCAGGCCGATAGTACCGGGAAGCACACCCACGCATTTACAGCCTTGCTCGTTACTGACAGACATTTCCGGCCTTGCTCGTGGCGTGTTTATGCGTCATCCGTTTGAATCTGGGGAAAACTTTGCGTTTATATACGTCATCCGGCGCGAACTTGTTAACGTTGGGATTTTAAAAATCATTACCGAATCCAGGCGCGGCATTATTTGTCAGTTTATTAGCAGCGTTATTTACATTTTCTTGCCGATATTCTGTCACCTAGGGCATTTTTGGTTTCCATACTAGTCTAAGCGTGATATTACATCAGACTTGAGACGTCCTTCGCTGAATCAAACCGCCATGCCTGATGGGTTAACGTGTCATTCGTGGATAGTACACAAATATGTCAAGCCTTGCTCATGACGTGTTAACCTTATATAGCGTGTATACATGTCATCCGACGCGAACTGGTTAAAGAGTTGTGACGTGATCATGAAACTAGTTTCAACAAATGGCAATTTTAAGATAGAGTAGATAATGACCTACCGTACTTACCAAAAGAGCCACTAGTCGATATCACGGTATATGTCCAAGAACTATTTGCTTGTAAATGTGCACCAACAGACAGCAGTAGCAGTCAAATCATCACCAACCCCACAAACTGACACTGCACGTGTTCATAGTTAACCCTTTTTTTATACTCTTTTTTTTTCTTATCTTTTTTTTTTCTTCTAGCGTGATTATATGGCCATTGAAATCATCGATGGCTACATGGTGGTGTCATACGATCTTGGCAGTGGCATTGGTAAAGTGTCCTCAATTGAACGAGTCAACACAAACAGTTGGTTATCTGTCAGTGTGATCAGAAATCAAGAGAACAGTGAGTATAAAGCTTTGTATAATAATAATATTCATTTAGGAGGCTCCTTACTCTTAGCTGGAATGCTGAATTGTGAAGGACGTGGCTATAACGTGGTTGAGTCGATGGCACGTAAAAGCGCCTCTGGTAGCCGACCATACTACCCATATCTGATCACAGAACACAGCCAAGAAGAAACAGGAGAAAAACTCTCGTCGCACAGGAGAGAATCAACAAATAACTCTTCTCTAATAATTATGTCATGCAAGCTCTTGCATAGTTACGTAAGAGACGCTCAGCACCAAATGAATTGTTCACAATGGGTGGGAATAGCACAAACTCTGGTAGACAGACACCAGACCATTCCGGAGCTGGGGGTTGCTAGCGTAAGGCTTGCCCCGAATCACGCGATATAGCAACAGTCTTTTTGGTCGGGAGAACTCAAAGTTAAAATGTACCAAGCATTTTTAACAAGTGCATATATACCCAGTGTACCAGATGTTATTCAAGTTTAACTCGCAAATGGCTTATTAATTGCGCCCATTATTTGAAGGCTATTTCTACATCAACACCGTATGGCAGGGGAAGGGTGTATCCCCAGGATCGCTAAAAGGATTAACTATCGAGGAATCTGCTTATCTTCACATCGGAGGCATGCAAAGTTTCTATAAAGTCAAGTAAGTCAATTCCTTGATTTCCACATTTTCATTATCTCTTCTCTGAAATCAAGCAGTGAATTTATGAGCTGTACATCTGTGATGCTGTGCATGCATATTTTCTTTAAGCACTTGAATCCATAATCGTAGCTCTCCGGGCAGTTTTGGGCAGTACAGGTAGTAACAGGCAGGAGAGGTTTGGAGCAGTACAGGACTAAATCAGCTACTAGCACTGGAAGAAAAGTTCTGTTATTCATGATAACTTTTCTATATTTTTCTTTAGGCGAGATGTTACAACTCGGCCATTTTACGGCTGCCTCAAGTTATTTGGTCTCTATGGCAACCAGCAGAACCTACTCCAGCCTGGCCTGTCAACTGGTGTCGAGGATGGATGCATCGAACGAGTAATACAAATTAATTTACATTTTAGTCAAGCATTTGGTGTTTTTTTTTTTCACTTTTAAGGGCAGATTTAAACAAAAAAGTTGTACATAAGTTGAGCACATTTAGGCTGCCCCAAAGTTGTTGTAACAATTATTTCAACGTTGTCATTTGTTACAAAGTGTACAATCATATAGAAATTGCCAAAGAATTCAATAATATATTGGACAGAAACTATGAACTATAAAGTGTGCTGGACATTTCTGCAACACCAACTTTGCGCAGTGTTCACATGATCGAAGCATTCTTAAACCAATCCGCAATCAACCTCCATCTCTAGACCGTTCGGAGTCTGGGCCTTCTAGAAGGAGCTCAGGTCAAGATGCGTAACATTGCCCTGGGAAAGATAGCGGATGTCTCTCTAACATTCACCACCACGCAAGAGACTGGTATCCTCCTGGCTGCCGGCAAGATGGTAGACGATAGGAGTAGACGAGACGTGGACCCAGACCAAACTGATGTAAGCTTTGTGTTCTTAGGCCGCGTTGGAACTATTCTCTTCACTTTTGTATTAATTCGCATGAAGTTTGAACCAGCCTTTAGCTTAAAATAAATTAAAAAAAAAAAAAGAAAAACAGCAAATAACTTATTTCCGTTTCTTTTTCTTTTACTGATGTTTCAGGTATCCTATGCTATTGGTTTAGTCACAGGCCGAATCAGGGTCCATATCAACGCAGGGCAGGGACTCTTAACTCTGACGACACGCTCTTCGGCAGGTGTATTCAACGATGGCAGGCCACATGTTGTGCTACTTCAAAAGGAAGACTTTAGGTAGAGATAAAACATCGCAGTAAAAACCTCAATTTGAATGCAACACGTACAGCTTGCCCCAAAAAGTCACAGTACCTTTAAAATTAAACATGTTCACTTTTTATAAACATGTTCACTTCAATTTGTATTTATTGATTGACTTATTTGTTATTGTCCTCGTCAGCATTCGATTGATCGTCGATGACATCGTCGCTCGTAGCGGCAGACTCCTTGGTAGTGACAGTTTGATTCCCGTCACCTCTCCCTTGTACATCGGCAGAGTGCCTAGCTCAGTCATGCTAGGCACTGGCTTGCAGGATATGCAGCCACTCGTAGGATGTGTCAAGGATCTTGTCATCATGGGAAAGTAAGCAGTTGTTCTCTTGGTTTTAATGTCTCATCCATGTTCCTAAAATCAGTTTGTGGAATGCTCTACTTGAAGAGACCGTATCAACCTGCTAGAAACAAAACATTATGCCGTCTAAAGGCTGGTCCATACTTGACATGAAAACGAATGCAATGTAAATTTGACATCAAAAAGCATTTCCTGCAAAGTTAAATGTGTTAAACTTTTGTAAATTCCGAGCGCGAACGTGACGTGACGTGTAAACTTTTTTTTTGCAGACTCGTTGGGTTTGAGTCGGCAAGTTCTTTCAGCAATGTGACTATTGGGAAGTGTGGCACTGTCCCCACTATCCCACCGTCAGACATCACCAAAGGTAAATAAGATTTACGATGGGAACTTTAAACTTTTAACCGGGATTAATTTCACCTTCCCGTTATAAGTATTAATTAATTGTAGAATTGCTGTAGCCTAGGGGTCTGGAGCATTGAATTCGTCGCCTGCAGTTCGAATCCACTTCTACGCATAATTTGGGTAGAGACGTTATTAACCAGTTCGCGCCGGATGACGTAAATAAACGCAAAGTTTTCCCCAAATTCAAAACGGATGACGCATAAACACGCCAAGTTCAAGTTCGGAATTTTCTGTCAGCAGCGAGCAAGGCCGGAAATGCGTGGGTGTGCTTCCCGGCACTATTGGCCTGAACCCGCTTCGGATCGAGTTTCGTTAAAAATAATCCCGCCCCTCGGCTCGGTGATGTTAAAATAATCCCGGCGCGAACTGGTTAATGCCTTGCAAGGGACTAGTTACCCATCCCAACCTTATTCATACTGTGAAGAGATCAGATTGTCTTGTCTTGTTTCAGTGTGTCTGTTTCTTCCACACTTTCCTTTTATAGCCTGTGGTCTTAATTAGCCTTGTGATGAGTGATTTGAATAATAAAAAAAGTTTTAAAACAAACTGCTCTAGCTTTATTGTTGAATCCAAACCCATCCTTTTGACCCATTTTACCCTCTGTGCTTGCCGTCTGAATCTCGTCTTCCCTCATCCTTTTGTTTAGAATCCACTGATCCTCCTGTCTTGCATGACTCTCCCGCTACGCCAGGTTAGTCCCCAGTCCAGATTGTCTGTCTGTTCTCTTGCCAAAAAAAGAAAGCTTAGCCTGTATATTTAAAATCTTTAGGGGATATAGAACAACTAGGCGGACTTGTGGCAGACTTGCGGCGAACTTGAAACAACTTTACAACAAACTTGCAACAAACTAGCAACAAACTTGCAACAACTTTACACAAAAAATGCAATCAATAACTTGCAACAAAAATGCAACAAAAATGCAACAAAAATGCAACAAAAATGCAACAAACTTGCAACAACTTTGCAACAAACTTGCAACAAACTTGCAACAACTTTACAACAAACTTGCAACTTTGCGACAACTTTGCGACAAACTTCCAAAAAACTTGCAACAAACCTGTGAAGAAATTGAACGTCCTGATGAATACCTGTTCAGCAGTGAATTTTAAAGTAAACTTTTTCGACAGATGACGTCGAAAACTCGACAGTACCGAGTCTGAGCACCACGCTATCTCCCACAGGCTGTGCAGTAGCCAGATCACCGTCCGCAATCACCAACGCCGTGCGATTCGGTCTGGCGACGGATAGCCACATCCAAGTAGCCATCGACCCACTGGAGTTTGGCAAAGTGTAAGTCTATTATTGTATTTTGTTATACTTTGGCCAAAATACATGAAACGTATTCCGTAATTGAGAATTAGTCAAAATTTGGAAAATGTAATCATATTTTGTTGGTTGAAAAAGAAACTTTCATAGTCTGGATTTGTTTTTTCCGTATTATTAATTTGACTTTATGTACATTTATCCAGCTTATAAAAAGTGCTGCTCAAAAAGAAAAATCAGCAAAATGTGTCATGGTGCTGGGCATGAGGATAATCTTAAATTTATTACCCATGCAAAACAATTTAAATCAAACCTCAGAACCAAGTCACATTTTAAAACATTTTTTAAGAAAACAGCTTTATTCTACATTTGGTTAAACTGAACAATATATACCTAACCCAGTCCCCCCTCCCCAGTTTTAAAACCTTGATGACCATACAAAACACTTCTTTTACAGTTTACATTCTTAAGATCTGATTTACAATTGATTTTGTACAATCTTTTTGTCAGTTCATTTGAATTTTATAATGCACCAAACCTGTTACTTTGACTTGACTTGACTTGAAATAAATACATAATTATTCACTTTACACAAACATAATGAAAATAAAAATAAATGAAATAATATTCGTGAAGATAAGAAATATAATTATGGGAATCAGGAATGTCATTACTCAACTATCAATATTTACACTTGACTTTCTCCCGGCCCATTTATGTCGGGGAGTTGTGGTGAGGGTGATTGTCTTTTCCATTCATTTTTTCTCACACGGTAAGGCGACGTTGGCACGGGCCTGTGTTTTGAGGTGTTCCTTTTGGGACAGTGGAGCAGCTTCCTAAAAGCGTTCTTGAAGTCCTTGTTGAATTTGGTGTACATAATGGGATTGATCATGGAATTGAAGTAGCCAAGCCACAAGAACAGGCTCTTCCAGAAGGCTGGAAGATGGCACTGCTCGCAGAATGGTACGACCAGTGCAGTGATGAAAAAAGGCAGCCAGCAGACTAAGAAAGTCCCGGTGACTACGGCTAAGGTCTTGACGGCTTTCTGCTCCCGGGCTGAAGCCAGCTGGCGTCGCTGCATGGAACACCGTTGTATGATCGGCGAGCGGGGCACGGTGAGCTTGACCTGTTTGCCTCGATCCTGGGATTGATTGACATACAGTGAGGTATAGCTCTTGTGGTTGTGGATGGGAGAAGGTACCGTGGATCTTTTGTAATTGATTTGGGATAGAGATGCGTCAGGTTTCGGTAAACTAGGGTTGGACCTGCGTCCTGGACCAACGAAACCCGCATGTTTCGCAGACACGTTGCTCGTACTAGTCTTCCCGCCAATCTGTGGATCACTGCTGGAGATACCGGTACTTCTTAAGAAGCTAATTGGGATCCTCCTAGTTAAATCGACTGTTGATCTACTTTTTGACAATCTGCAAGAAGATCCTAAGGGTGTCTGGGTCAGGTTTGTCTTGCCGTGGATGCGCTTCCGTGCCTCGACAAAGATGCGTGCGTAAACCAGCAGCATAATCGTCATTGGAATGAAGAACGCTCCGAACGTTGAGAAGATTGTGTAGACCTGATTCTGAGAGATCATGCAAGTGAGCGGATCTGGGATCTCTGTGCGCCAACCAATAAGCAGTGAGGTTGAGATCACGATTGAGATGCCCCAAACCACAGCAATCATAATCATCATCCTCCTCAGTGTGCGCTTGTACTCGAGTGGCTTGGTGATAGCCCAGAAGCGATCTAAGGCAATCACACAGAGATTCAAGATGCTAGCCGTGCAGCACATCACGTCCAGAGAGATCCAGATTTTGCAAACAGCGACACCAAGCTTCCACTCCACGGTCAGTTCCTTCGCCAGACTGATAGGCATGACCATAAGACCCACCATGAGGTCAGCCACGGCCAAGGAAGCAATGAGGTACACGGAAGGAGTCTGAAGAGCACGATGCTTGTACACGGCGGCCAGGATCAGAAAGTTACCAAAGACGACGCAGAAAATCATCAGACTCAGTCCAACTAGCAGTATCCACTCTCTGGGGGAGAAAGGTACCGTGAGATCCATCATACCTGATAAGTTGCTGGAAATGTTTGAGTCAGTAGAGTACATCAGCATTGTCGTTGTCGTGGTTACATCCATTGTTGCTCACAGCACACGCAATTGTATTTACAGTATTATCAGGCAAAATATTGACTTAAACTTGTCCGGGGTGGTGCGCATTTTAAAGTATCACATGTTTGATGTTTTCTTTTTTAAATCTGGTAATTTTAAGAAAATCAACAATTCCAATGTCGACTAAGGTCTTTGCAGAAAGTTTCTATATATGTTGATGTAGATTGTGGTCGGCAGTTAAATCTCAGCAGTAATACAAATCTCATCTATAGTCATCTCCAAAGTTCTGTTCGTCTTCATTTCTCTTGCGCGGATAAATGATGACTTAATTTCCATCTTGCAAAGAAAATGTCTTTCGTAAGCCGCAGTCAATGGGAACAGTCAGCCCTGCTGTGATGTGTTTACTTGCCAGAGCTGATTAGCATTGTGGCTTAATCAGCTGAGAGGTCGACTGTTTAATACAAAACACACAAGACTATGTCTCTGGAGCAACAAATGATCTTGAGTGACGTACTTCAAAGGTCATCATCAGCAAGAGAGTTGCAATCAGCATTCATTAATCTGACGTGTTGATGTAGTGTCTGACGTGTTGATGTAGTGTTGGGACCAATCAGCCACTGAACTCGGTCACTCCCTGTGAAAACATTAAATCACAAATGAGCAATCAGTGTCACTCTACAGGTAGACAAATTGCTGTTTCTTCTACCTAACATACATTATTATAATTATTATAATAATATTATGTGCAGAAACACACGTTTGCCTATGGTGTAAATTAATTTTAGGATTTCCTTTGTTTTGCGTCATTCGTTTTGAATCTGGGAAAATACTTTGCGTGTATAAACGTCCTCCAGCGCGAACTGGTTAATGTTGCATTATTCTACACAAGGAATATCAATCTTTCTTGCTCTCAAATATAATTCTGATTTAAATATGATGTACCTTCAACTTTTCAATATTATACCCTCTTAATTGTTGTCTTCACAATACCGGGAGAAAAAACACCTGGTACCCTTATACTAGCAATTTGAAGTCGCTATTATGACACACTTCAAGCATAATACACTTCCTTGATGGATATCTTTAGGTAATTGTCTACGGTATCATGATAATCTATCGACAGCCTTGGAATATTCAAATTAATCTTTTACTTACATTTTACAACAGATTTTTTTTTTCAAAAAAAAGAAGAACAAGATTGGGTGATCAAAATAACAGATACAGAGATAAGAATATAAAGTAAAAAACCTGCCCAGCATGGAATACTTTGTTGCAAAATAACGAGCCAAAACAACAAATCTAGGCAATCATAATGAGTAAAGGGGCTTAGAAATTCCATTTCAGTTTCACCTCGCATCCATTTCAAGACATAGAAACTAGTTGCATTTGTAAAATCTTAGCTCTGAGAATTACTGGTACAAACCCTTTAAAGTCCAGAACACTTGCAAGATAAAATAATGAGACTAAAAATAAAATAATTAGGCCTTGAAAAAAGAAATCTCATCTACTTTCCTATCTTAAATTATTATTATTTATGATAAATGACACTTTTTTTAAATAATTCTTATTTCAGTTGTGATATTAAAAGTTTTTTTCTATGTTACCATTGAAATATACACAACCCAATCCTGTGGCCGCAAGCTTTGTTCAAACAAAATAAATACAAGTAAAGTCAGAGATTTTCTGCCAGATTGACTGATCATCCTGATCGCCCAAGTGCATTTCTGCGCGATCAATAGTGCAGATCCACCAATCGCACCTAACATATTCACCACAGACATCAAGAACTTAAACAGCAGAACACATTTAAATTCATTCTTACCTTTCTTCAGCTGATGTTGTACATATTAAAAGTAGCGCCGCTGCCCAATTGATGAAGTAGAAAATCAAGATGCTAGAGTTTGAAGATTTATTTCAAGATTTCTGCATGTGTCACTAGAATGATGTCCACTATCTAGACTGTCCAGCCTTACTGTCTAGTTGGCCATCCAGCTAATGGCTGACCTTAGACAACATGCTGGTCAATGGTCCCTGGTGCTTCACCTATGTCAGTAATTAGTGGCTGATGAAGGATGTCTATTGTTGTTTGAAATGTCTTAAAGCCATGGCAAAAACTGTTGATAAAAATGAAATAATTGATCTTGACATGAAGACAAACAAATTGAAAATATCTTAAGCTAGCAGTGCTAGTGCTGATTGTCATGGAAGATAAAAGTCGAGCAGAGCTAGTGCAGATTGTCTTGGAAGGTAAAAGTCGTCAGTTATCACTAAGAACCACAAGGCACTTCTAGTGGAAGTCTAATCTACACAATGTCTTTATATTGACCAGAACTTATACGTTGGTTCTAAATTTAACCAATGATACTCCCTGTTAGTCCTGTGAACCAATGATCTCAGATACTGAGGTAATCAATTACTGACAGTGACTGGAACGGTCTATTCAAATTATTCATAACTTCTTTTTTTTAGGACCTGTCCATTTAAAAAAATGGTTTATGTTTTGGGTTGTTCCATTATATATCATCAGAAACCACAAGAGAGAACTCTCATAAATGGTTTCTGAAAACTGAAGGATGAAGACATTGATGATGCTTGTTAGTTGGTTCATAACAAACAGATTGGGAATCCATACTTATAATACTCCTCATCAGATTCATTCCATGTTTATTAATGCACCATGACATTTGCTTTAACTCTACACATAGCTAGTTTTCAAGAACTCATTCTGGTTGTTTCATAACAGTTTTTCACCCACAAACGTTATTAGTAAATTTGAGATTTTCTTATAAATAATATTAAGTAAATACTTTAAACAAAACTTTGACGTTGTTTGTGTGTGCAAAAGTTTGAATGTCGGACCCAGAGAAAAAACTTTTATTGCTAAAGATTATCTTAAAATGTAAATGCTCAAAGCAATAACTGTACTTAAATATTAGGAAACTGGCAGGTAAAAGATCGAGTTTAAGAGACTTTTCAATCAATCCACTTGACTGAGTTATAGGTCGCAATTTGGAAGCCATTTTTGCAAAGTGTGCAAAGGAAGCAAACGCAATTTAACATTGTAATTGGGGCTGGGTTTTCAGGTAAACACGTTTAATTAATCACTCGAGCTTCCCCATCTTGAAATGTTGTTAAAAGACTTAAAGGTGGGATACACCATTTGCAGATATCGAAAATATTTACTACCGAATTATTAAGAAATATCTTACTCATTTAAAAGTAAATAATGATTCTAGGCATCCAGCAAAATAATTGCGCTAGAAATCCTGTAATTACAATGGTGTATCCTACCTTTAATTCTAATCTATTTCTGCCTGACTTATTTTCTTTCTTCAGATTTTCTGCCAATGTTGAGCTGCGGACCTCCTCCCAGGAAGGGATGATCTTCTTCCTGGGATCAGAGTCTAACTCTGACGTCTATTGCTCCGTCCATCTTAAGATGGGATACGTCTTCTTTACCTTCAGCAGTGGAGTGAATAACGGCAACAGCAATAATGTCCTGTCGCACCATGTGATTGATGACGGGCGGTGGCATGTTGTGAGTATAAAAAAACAATGGGAATTAAATGGGAATACAGTGGGAATTCAGTGGGAATCCAATCGGAAGTCTATGGGAAAAGTAAGGAAATTTAAATTGGAATTTCCCGTAATACTATATGATTGATAATGGGCAGTGACATGTTGTAAGTATAAAAAACAATTGAAATTCAATGGGAATTCAGTGGGAATTCAGTGGGAATTCAGTGGGAATTCAGTGGAAATCCAATCGGAATCGGAATTGGAATGTCCCGTAATATGAGTGGCATGTTGTGAGTATAAAAACAAATCGGAATTCATTGGGAATTCAGTGGGAATCCTATGCGAATCTAGCTATAGGGGAATTAAACTTAGCTATAGGGAAATTAAACTAGTAGGGAAATTAAACTTTGTATCAACTTTGTATCAATTTTAAATGATTGCCGGCCGGAAATCGTTGTAAAAAACACCTATTTTTAAACACAATTTTTTTAAACAGGTTAGCGTCACAATATTTACTGTGAAATATGAATCCCCTAACCCGTCCATTTTCGAAAATTACAGCAAAAGCAAATGGAGTATTGAATACATTTTAAAATAAAGCATTTTTCTCCTTCATTGATTACCCTCTATCTTGTGTTTTGTTATTTTCATTAGGTCAGAGTCATGAAGAATCGTAAGACCATCTCCCTAACCCTGGATGCCCACGAGACGCAGAAGGAGAAGTTCTCCAAAAGGGTCAACATGGTGGAATTTGACTCGCCTCTGTACGTAGGTGGGGCTCCCTCTACTGACACCAGAACCGTTGATGGAATAGTAAGGAACTCTTGAAAAAAATGCGTCTATTATTTAAAACCAGTTTGCACTGGGATTATTTTGACATTGACCGGGCCATGGTTTTTCACGAACCTCGATCCGAGACGGGTTCAGGTCGGCATCTGTGGGTAGCACACCCTGATATTTCAAGCTTCACTCGCTGCGAGCCGGTCGCTGACAGATATTTTGTTAGCCTTGTTCGTGACACATTTATATGTCATTTGTTTTGATTTCCGGAAAAACTGTGCGTGTTTACATGGCATCCAACGTAAACTGGTTAAGGAGTTGATTCATTAAAGAATCAACAGATCGTAGAGTGTGTGGATGGTAAAGAAAGTCTTAAATAAAATCTGAATAAATTCCCATCATCTGATTGGTGGATCGGTGATCACATGTCATTGAATTATTCGTTGAACTAGTTCTAACTGTAAATATAACTGAATAAGATTAAAACTGCAAACTGCTTGTACTGGCTGGAATGACCTGAAATATACAAATCCAATAAGTTAAGAGGGCCTAATATTTTGATCTTAACAAGATCTTCTTTAGAGACAAAATTGTATATATAACTTTTAGCACAGTTTGGGACAGTACATTGTCTAATAATTAGACTGCTAATTGTTTTCTCTCTCTCTTTTTGTACTAGGCAATGCGGAGTTTTGAGGGTTGTATACGCAAGATCACTGTCAATCAGATCAAGTTAGATATAACACAGCCTCAGATTAGTAACAAAGTCACCCCTTGCTTCATGAGTACAGAACCGGGAGCCTACTTCCAAGGCACGGGCTATGCCATACTAAGTGAGTATATCAGAGTTGTATTTGAGTCTCTACAAGTTCAGTCACAAGTCCTTTCACAAGTCCTGTCACAAGTCCAGTTACAAGTCCAGTCACAAGTCCAGTCACAAGTCCAGTCACAAGTCCAGTCACAAGTCCAGTCACAAGTCCTTTCACAAGTCCAGTCACAAGTCCAGTCACAAGTCCTGTCACAAGTCCTTTCACAAGTCCTGTCACAAGTCCCATCACAAGTCCTTCCATAAATCCTTCCATAAATCCAGTCACAAGTCCTTTCACAAGTCCTTTCACAAGTTTCACAAGTCCTTTCATAAATCACGAGTCCTTTCACAAGTCCTTTCATAAATCACAAGTCCTTTCACGAGTCCTGTCACAAGTCCCATCACAAGTCCTTTCTTAAAGCAGTCACAAGTAACTGGTTGAACAATGACAAAGGATATGCTTTTGTTCGGATCAGTTTTCCCCGGATTTTTTTTTTCAGGTTGGGTCAGGTTGGAGAATTCAGATTGGTTTCTGTTCGGATTCGGTTTATATTTTTAATGTTCACTGCTACGTATCTTTCATCAATTCCTGCCTCATAACTTAATTGCTCATTTCTGATTCAGCGAATGTTTCTTCATAATTTTCAGATGAGCCGGTGGCAATGGACGTAGACTTTGTGATAAGCTTCACGTTCCGCACAGCGCAACAGTTTGCCGTGCTTTTGTCTATTCAAGACAACAAAGGCGGAGGTCTGGCCTTGGAAATCATCAACAGAGAAGTAATTAAAACTGATATTACATGCTTCCACGTAATCCTAGTTTTATTACATTTTTCTTTAAATGTCTTCTTTTTCTTACTTTTTCATACATTTTATATGAAATATACATAAAGTTAAAGTTAAGACAGCCTAACGTTTGGACCTTAACCGGTTCGCCTTAGATGTTTTTTTCGGAATTCAAAACGGATGACGGATGTCACGAGCAAGTCCGGGAATATCTGTCAGATATATCTGGCGGCAAGCGAGGCTGGAAATATCAGGGTGAGTTACCTACAGATGCTGTCCTGAACCCGTGTAGAATCGAGATTCGTGACAATAAATCTCGCGCCTGGGCCTGGTCAATGTCAAAATAAATCAAAAGATCCAAAAGTCAGGCTGTCTTAATTTGTTTATTTTGTTGAATTATTAAATATTTATTAAATCTTTGTTTTCGTTGACCAGCTTGTCTTGCGAGTCGACAACAACCTAAACGGCCCGCGTCGCATCACCTTCAACAGAACCTCTGAGGATTTCTCACTGTGCGATAACCAGTTTCACATGGTTTACGTCCTGCAGCAAGGCAGCGAGTTGAGACTGTTTGTCGACGATGAAAGCTTTGAATACGACAGTGATGGCGGACCGACAGGAGAGATCAATGGTACAATATCAGTCGGAGGTTTTCCAGGTAAAATTTGTTTTGGGAAAAATATCCAGTGAATTAATTTATCATGGAAACATCAGTCTCTCACCCAACCCCATACCAACCCTAAATCGAAGAAAAATAGAATACAAATCAGTCAGTCAATAAACAAATGAAATTTGATAAAGCAGACTTATGCTGCAACCTTTGACAGATTGTCAGTGTTTTCATTTTTGTATGACTAAGTCGGTAAAACTCTTCATAAAAGTAAGGTTTTGTTAAACTCTAGTTTTAGAGTAAAAGTGCCACGAATAGAAGTGAAAAGTCCATTAACTTTATTTTGATCATCAAAATCCATACAAATACTTGTTTACTGCTGTTATTGACTATTTAGGGATTACAAAATGCTGGAAGAATGCTTGTCCCTTTTTCGGGGGGAGGGGTGGGGGCACCCATAACTGCCATCAAAAATGGCTTTAGGCACCCAGGAGAGGGCAGGATTTCAAAAGAAGAAAAAAAGGGCATTTATCGCCTTTTGAAAACAAACTTTTAAAATTTCTACCCTTTTCCATCCATCAACAGAGCCGATGTGGCAGCACCCAGGAACCATCAAGACGGCCTTTAATGGATGCATTAAAAACTTCCGCATCAACCTTGGCAGACCACACACCTTCCTCTCTGCCTCAGAGTCAGTTGACGTCATCCCAGACCAGTGCCCCATCACCTAGCCTTCTGAGACATCGGTCTTAGCATGTCAACTCAGTTAGCGTGGATAATGCTGCCAGAATCTTTCCTCTCTGCCTCAGAGTCAGTTGATGTCATCCCAGACCACCTAGCCTTCTCGGAGATCGGTCTTAACATATCAACTCAGTTATCGTGGGTAACGCTGCTAGACTCCTTCCTATCTATCTCAGAGTCAGTTGACTTCATCCCAGACCAGTGTCTCGTCACCTAGCCTTCTCAGAGATTGGTCCTAACATGTCAACTCAGTTATCGTGGGTAACGCTGCTAGACTCCTTCCTATCTGCCTCAGAGTCAGTTGACTTCATCTCAGACCAGTGTCTCGTCACTTAGCCTTCTCACCCTTCTGAGACATTAGTCATAGCATGTATGTCAACTCAGTTATCGTGGGTAAAGCTTCCGGAGTTATAACGGTGCTTTCATGAGGACAATCAAAACTTACGGAGAAGAACACAAATTTAAATGTTGGAGGGAAAATCTCCTTGGCCAACTTTTGATTGACACATCGGATGAAACATTTCTACACATGGTCCTTCTGTGTAAAATATCCAAGTGTTTACATGAGTTTGCAAAATAATTCCGAAAAGGGGGGGGGGGGGGTGGGTGGTTCGTACTTTGTTTCATTTCGTCTGGTTTCGGCATTCAGGAATGCAGATTCACCCCTTTGCACATGTGACATCTAGCAGCCAAATTAAAAAATGGTGCTAACTCTGAAATATTAATCAGCTGCTAAAAAATATTTGTTTGTACAATAAAAATAAAGATGTGTGTCGTCCAGTTATTAAATTATTTATATAAAGTGACAGTGTGGAATGTGGTGTACAAAAGTCATCAGAATGCGATGACAGTTTGACGAAGAATATATTTTTTCAAGCAGTCATCAAACAGAATTTTGATGGGCTTTTGTAGTCCGGATTTGTATAACTATACAAGATAAAATATATTTCAATTGTGATTTTTAGTTGCCTGACTGAATTGTGCATGTAAACTTTCTGCCATGTTATTGGCTGTTTAACTATTTTTGGTTAATTTCAACCAAAATTGATTATTTCATAAGTTCCTTAAAGGGATCGTATACGTTTGGTAATTGGAACCCACTGTTTGTTTCAATCCTATATAGTTATAGATATACATGTATACCGGTACCATAAAACTAACCTGTAAAAATTTCATTTCAAGAGGTGGTAGTGATTTGGAGATATTGCCAAAAATCTGAGGCGGTTATTTCCAAGCAGGTAAAATAATCTGCATTGGGATACACAATCTGAGAAACGTCACTACAGTAACGCTTCTCAGATTCAAATTGTTGGGTATAAAAAGTGATATCTTTTTCCATAACCTCAGTACATGTACTTCGAAGTGAAAAGTTTCTAAAAATGCATTACACTATCCAAAGCTGCTGTACTTCTTACCAAGTAAGTTTTTATTGCCAATATTTTTTGAAGTAATACGTATACAATCCCTTTAAGCCAAATGCTGCAATTGTATTTGAAAAAACTTTCAGAACGCTTTCAGATATTTTTGTGATTTTTGTGATTTTATAAGAAATTGTTTGTTAAACACACTGTATGTAGTTTGAAACTGATTATCAAATCTTGTAATGTATTATGTGTGGTTGTAAAAGAAATTGTGTAGAATTATTTAAATACAGCAATAAATAATTAGATTTTTAGACTTTGCTGTAGATGTTTTGAAACAAAATGTATAAAATATATTTATTGTTTATATACAATTTAGACTGTGATATATTATGAAGAATGTTTCGAATTACAAATGTCTCAATTAACATTTTTGTTTTCAACATTTCTAGAACAGAACAGAACAGAACATTACATAATTGTTCTTAATAAATACTTGTACTAAAAAATGAACATCTCAAGTTTTTTGGAATACTCAACTTATAAGAAGAGAAACTATGTAATTCTGAAGATGCCTTAATTGCCCGAAAATGAACAAATTTAGCTAACAATAATTCATTCAACAATTTTGATAAAAATGCAAGGCTGACCCATTACAATTATAATCTTTTTCAAAAAGTGAAATTGTTGTCAATTTTAATAAAAATGCAAGGCTATACCCCTTGAAATTAAAAGATTGTTGTCATAAAATGTATTTTTACAGTTTGTATTGTTTTTTTATTAAATTTTATAGCCAATTTTGATAAAAATGCAAGGCTAACCCATTACAATTATACACGTGTAGCATTAAAAGTTATTGATGAGTAGCAGTGTCGACGGGTAGAAAAAGACCTGTTTTCTTTGTTCGTGTCCTTTGAAGTATCCCGCGTTAACAATAAAATGTTTTCTGAATAGCTTTCCTAGCTGGGCCGTTTTTAAACCCCAGGTCAGGCTCTATCTGGATCAATCTCCATCACTGCATGATCGAAGCCAAATATAGGGACAAAGTTGATATTTGAAAAACGGCCACGGTCACGCGAGGTTGAAAAATCCCTATGCATCTTGCATGTACAAGGCTAGTCTTTTTGACAAGCGTTTTTCTATTTGTGTAATTTTGTAGCGCACGTGTAGCATTATAAGCTGTTGATGAGTAGCAGTGTCGACGGGTAGAAAGAGACCTGTTTTCTTTGTTCAGGTCCTTTGATGTATCCCGCGTTAACAATAAAATGTTTTCTGAATAGCTTTACTAGCTGTATGGGCCGTTTTCAACCCCAGTTCTGACTCTGTCCGGCTCCATCTCAATTACTGCATGAACGAAGCCAAGGAGATAGGGACAAAGTTCAGATTTGAAAAACGGCTACGGTCACGCGAGGTTGGAAAATCCCTATGCGTCTTGCATGTACAAGACTAGTCTTTTTGACAAGCGTTTTTCTTTTTGTGTAATGTTGTAGTGCGCGTGTAGCATTATAAGCTGTTGATGAGTAGCAGTGTCGACGGGTAGAAAGAGACCTGTTTTCTTTGTTCAGGTCCTTTGATGTATCCCGCGTTAACAATAAAATGTTTTCTGAATAGCTTTACTAGCTGTATGGGCCGTTTTCAACCCCAGTTCTGACTCTGTCCGGCTCCATCTCAATTACTGCATGAACGAAGCCAAGGAGATAGGGACAAAGTTCAGATTTGAAAAACGGCCACGGTCAAGCGAGGTTGGAAAATCCCTATGCGTCTTGCATGTACAAGACTAGTCTTTTTGACAAGCGTTTTTCTTTTTGTGTAATGTTGTAGTGCGCGTGTAGCATTATAAGCTGTTGATGAGTAGCAGTGTCGACGGGTAGAAAGAGACCTGTTTTCTTTGTTCAGGTCCTTTGATGTATCCCGCGTTAACAATAAAATGTTTTCTGAATAGCTTTACTAGCTGTATGGGCCGTTTTCAACCCCAGTTCTGACTCTGTCCGGCTCCATTTCAATTACTGCATGAACGAAGCCAAGGAGATAGGGACAAAGTTCAGATTTGAAAAACGGCCACGGTCAAGCGAGGTTGGAAAATCCCTGTGCGTCTTGCATGTACAAGGCTAGTCTTTTTGACAAGCGTTTTTCTTTTTGTGTAATGTTGTAGTGCACGTGTAGCATTATAAGCTGTTGATGAGTAGCAATGTCGACGGGTAGAAAGAGACCTGTTTTCTTTGTTCAGGTCCTTTGATGTATCCCGCGTTAACAATAAAATGTTTTCATTGATGGGAAAGGATTAAACTCCGCTATCTTTTTTCACGCTTGAGTGCCCCTGAATGGTGATTTTTCAAGCAGAAACTCTTGAAATACAGACCTTAGGAAGCATTTTAACCCACACAATGATACTTTTTAAAGAGGAAATTGCACGCCGAACACGAATCTGGTTTCAAAATTCAAAAATTTTGCGTATTTCCGAAAACGAGGTGATTTTTTTCTGATTTTTTTTTCAAAACTTTCCTTTTTTCAACGTAGGTGGCGCTATATATTTTTAAGAAAAAATTTGTTCCAATTTTAAAAATAATATATTTTCCCCCAAATTTTCGCAATTTTAGCTTTGTTTTCATCGATTGATGGTTCTCCTACATCAAAGATAATATTTAAGTCGTTTTGAGAAAAGTCAATTTTTGTCCTAATTTTAATATTTTTTTGGAAATTTTTAAAATAATACATTTTCCCCCCAAATATTCGCCATTTTAGCTTTGTTTTCATCGATTGATGTTCCTCCTACATCAAAGATAATATTTAAGTCGTTTTGAGAAAAGTCAATTTTTGTCCTAATTTTAATATTTTTTTCGAAATTTTTAAAATAATACATTTTCCCCCCAAATATTCGTAATTGTAGCTTTGTTTTCATCGATTGATGTTCCTCCTACATCAAAGATAATATTTAAGTCGTTTTGAGAAAAGTCAATTTTTGCCCAATTTTGATAAAAAAGTGGGTTAACCCCTTGTATTATTTTCAAATTTTCAAAATGATACAATTTTTACTAAATATTCGCAATTTTTGCTTTGTTTTCATCGATTGATGTTCCTCCTGCATCAAAGATAATATTTAAGTCGTTTTGATAAAAGTCAATTTTTGGCCCAATTTTGATAAAAAGGTGGGTTAACCCCTTGTATTATTTTCAAATTTTCAAAATAATACATTTGTTACCAAATATTTGCAATTTTTGCTTTGTTTTCATCGATTGATGTTTCTTCTGCATCAAAGATAATATTTAAGTCGTTTTGAGAAAAGTCCATTTTGGGGCCAATTTTGATAAAAAGGTGGGTTAACCCCTTGTATTATTTTCAAATTTTCAAAATGATACATTTTTTACCAAATATTTGCAATTTTTGCTTTGTTTTCATCGATTGATGTTCTTCCTGCATCAAAAATAAAATTTAAGTCGTTTTGAGAAAAGTCAATTTTTTGCCCAATTTTGATTTAAAAAGTGGGTTAACCCTTGTATTTGTTTCAAATTTTCAAAATAATACATTTCTTCCCAAATATTCGCAATTTTAGCTTTGTTTTCATCGATTGATGTTCTTCCTGCATCAAAAATAAAATTTAAGTCGTTTTGAGAAAAGTCAATTTTTGCCAAATTTTGATAAAAAAGGTGGGTTAACCCCTTGTATTATTTTCAAATTTTCAAAAAAATACATTTTTTACCAAAAATTTGCAATTTTAGCTTTGTTTTCATCGATCGATGTTCACCCTGCATCAAAGATAATATTTAAGTCGTTTTATTAAAATTCAATGTTTGGCCTAATTTTGATTTTAAAAAGGTGGGTTAACACAATGCATTTTTTTCAAAATTTTTAGCTAACATTTATATATTTTTAAACCCCAGCTAAGGCTTCGTCTGGATCCATCACCGTTACTGAATAAACGATGCCAAAAACATAGACGGAGTTGAGATTAGAAAAACGGCAATGGTAACAAGGCCGATATGTTGCAAAAAACCTATGCGTTTTGCACGTTTAAGGCTAGTCTTTTTTACAAGCGTTTTGCTTTTAGTGTAATTCTGTGGTGCACGTGTAGCATTAAAAGTTTTTGATGAGTAGCAGTGTCGACGGGTAGAAAAAGACCTGTTTTCTTTGTTCGTGTCCTTTGAAGTATCCCGCGTTAACAATAAAATGTTTTCTGAATAGCTTTCCTAGCTGGGCCGTTTTTAAACCCCAGGTCAGGCTCTATCTGGATCAATCTCCATCACTGCATGATCGAAGCCAAACATAGGGACAAAGTTGATATTTGAAAAACGGCCACGCTCACGCGAGGTTGGAAAATCCCTATGCATCTTGCATGTACAAGGCTAGTCTTTTTGACAAGCGTTTTTCTGTTTGTGTAATGTTGTAGTGCGCGTGTAGCATTATAAGCTGTTGATGAGTAGCAGTGTCGACGGGTAGAAAGAGACCTGTTTTCTTTGTTCAGGTATTTTGATGTATCCCGTGTTAACAATAAAATGTTTTCTGAATAGCTTTACTAGCTGTATGGGCCGTTTTCAACCCCAGTTCTGGCTCTGTCCGGCTCCATCTCAATTACTGCACGAACGAAGCCAAAGAGATAGGGACAAAGTTCAGATTTGAAAAACGGCCACGGTCAAGCGAGGTTGGAAAATCCCTGCGCGTCTTGCATGTACAAGACTAGTCTTTTTGACAAGCGTTTTTCTTTTTGTGTAATTTTGTAGTGCACGTGTAGCATTGTAAGCTATTGATGAGTAGCAGTGTCGACGGGTAGAAAGAGACCTGTTTTCTTTGTTCAGGTCCTTTGATGTATCCCGCGTTAACAATAAAATGTTTTCATTGATGGGAAAGGATTAAACTCCGCTATCTTTTTTCACGCTTGAGTGCCCCTGAATGGTGATTTTTCAAGCAGAAACTCTTGAAATACAGACCTTAGGAAGCATTTTAGCCCACACAATGATACTTTTTAAAGAGGAAATTGCACGCCGAACACGAATCTGGTTTCAAAATTCAAAAATTGTGCGTATTTCCGAAAACGAGGTGAATTTTTTCTGATTTTTTTTTCAAAACTTTCCTTTTTTCAACGTAGGTGGCGCTATATATTTTTAAGAAAAAATTTGTTCCAATTTTAAAAATAATATATTTTCCCCCAAATTTTCGCAATTTTAGCTTTGTTTTCATCGATTGATGGTTCTCCTAGTCGTTTTGAGAAAAGTAAATTTTTGTCCTAATTTTAATATTTTTTTGGAAATTTTTTAAATAATACATTTTCCCCCCAAATATTCGCCATTTTAGCTTTGTTTTCATCGATTGATGTTCCTCCTACATCAAAGATAATATTTAAGTCGTTTTGAGAAAAGTCAATTTTTGTCCTAATTTTAATATTTTTTTCGAAATTTTTAAAATAATACATTTTCCCCCCAAATATTCGTAATTGTAGCTTTGTTTTTATCGATTGATGTTCCTCCTACATCAAAGATAATATTTAAGTCGTTTTGAGAAAAGTCAATTTTTGCCCAATTTTGATAAAAAAGTGGGTTAACCCCTTGTATTATTTTCAAATTTTCAAAATGATACAATTTTTACTAAATATTCGCAATTTTTGCTTTGTTTTCATCGATTGATGTTCCTCCTGCATCAAAGATAATATTTAAGTCGTTTTGATAAAAGTCAATTTTTGGCCCAATTTTGATAAAAAGGTGGGTTTACCCCTTGTATTATTTTCAAATTTTCAAAATAATACATTTGTTACCAAATATTTGCAATTTTTGCTTTGTTTTCATCGATTGATGTTTCTTCTGCATCAAAGATAATATTTAAGTCGTTTTGAGAAAAGTCCATTTTGGGTCCAATTTTGATAAAAAGGTATGTTAACCCCTTTGTATTATTTTCAAATTTTCAAAATGATACATTTTTTACCAAATATTTGCAATTTTTGCTTTGTTTTCATCGATTGATGTTCCTCCTGCATCAAAGATAATATTTAAGTCGTTTTGAGAAAAGTCAATTTTTGGGCCAATTTTGTATTTTGTATTTTTTTCAAATTTTCAAATAAATTCATTTGTTACCAAATATTCGCAATTGTTTTGCTTTGCTTTCATCGATTGATGTTCCTCCTGCATCAAAGATAATATTTAAGTCGTTTTGACAAAAGTCAATTTTTGGCCCATTTTTTATAATTTTGTTTCGTCAAATTTTTTAAAATAATACATTTTTCTCCAAATATTTGCAATTTTAGCTTTGTTTTCATCGATTGATGTTCCTCCTGCATCAAGATAATATTTAAGTCGTTTTGATAAAAGTCAATTTTTGGCCCAATTTTGATAAAAAAAGTGTGTTTTGTATTTTGTTTTTATTACAGAAATGTGTGCAATTATTTTTAATTATCTTTTAATGTCTAAAAGTCCCCTTTTACAGGCCAAAATCGGCAAAAAACAACAACCAGAGGCACTGGATACGCCGTGTATGCGCTGTTCATGAAAACATATATAGCGCCACCTACGTTGAGTAAGAGAAAGTTTTGAGAAGAACAATCTTTTTAAAAACCCCCTTGATTTTTGAAATACGCACAATTTTGAAATTTTGACACCAGATTCGTGTTCAGCGTGAAATTTCCTTTTCAAAAAGTATCATTGTGTGGGTTAAAATGCTTCCTAAGTGCTGTATTTCGAGACTTTCTGCTTCAAAAATCACCATTCAGGGGTACTCAAGCGTGAAAAAAGGATAGCGGAGTTTAATCCTTTCTCCTCAATTGAAACATTTTATTGTTTAACGCGTGTTTCGACAAAGGGAAAAATGTATGGCTAACCATGGAGAAAAATGTGTCTTATTTCTCCATGGCCTAACCCCTTGCGAAATGAATTTTTAGAGAAAATGTATTTTTAAAGAATTTAAATATAATATTTATTTTGAGGAAAATAATATTTTGCTGAAGTTAAATAAATAACCAAGACAAACCTATTTTCGAAAAATTCATATACACTTTTTTTTTATTATTCAAGGCTAACCCATTTCCAATTTGTTTGTTTTTTGCAGAATTTAAATAAACTTGGCTGCAAAAAATGTCTGGATGCTGTAAGTGCAATTCTAAACATGACCCGACAAATTCTGAAATGAAATCAAGATCTTATATTTTTTTTCTCGGAATATACAGCATGCACAGAAATAAAACTTCATCATGTTGTCCAGCACCCGTCCTTAAAGGGATCGTACACGTTTGGTAATATGAACCCATTGTTTGTTTCAATCTATTATAGTTATAGATATATACCATAAAATTAACCTGTAAATATTTCAGGTAGTGATTTCGAGATATTGCCGAAAATCTGGAGCGGTTATGTCCACGCAGGAAGAATAATCTGCATTGGAATACACAGTCTGACAAACGTCACTGCACTAACGCTTCTCAGATTCAAATTTGTGGGGATAAAAAGTGATATCTTTTTCCATAACCGCAGTACTTCGAAGTGAAAAGTTTCTAAAAATGCATTATACTATCCAAAGCTGCAGTACTTCTTACCAAGTAAGTTTTTATTGCCATTAATTTTTGGAGTAATTACCAAACGTATACGATCCCTTTAAATTTTAATCATTTTTGTCCTGCTCCAAACAAAATAAATAACGAATGCGAGGGGTTCTGGCAGAATGAGATATAACTGGGCACTTGGTTTTTAAGCATTAAGAAAGAATAAAATCCTCCTTACAATATTGTTTATATGTACTTTAATCGGACATTCCGTTAATAAGTCATGGCTGTGAATAATTTGCATTTATCGACATGCCACCAAAGTAAAGTTAAGAAAAAAAGCATGAAAAGTAAAGTTTCTAGTTTTCCACATGTGATTAGGTGAAAGGTCAATTCTTTTAAGACACTTTTATTCAACTACTTCGTTACTGTTTCTTTACAAATATGGTTAGTAGACATAACAAAAATTACAATTATCAATAAATCTGAAAATTAACCCCAATCCTATTCATTATTGTGAATTTGTCTCCACTGTGGCCTGTACTCCGACTTATTTTGCCAAAATGTCTCACAAAATGTCTTACTTTACCTTTATACATGTCAACAACTTGTCTTACCCAGGTAATAACTCCCTAAACACCACCTCTCTAGTTTTCATTTCACAAAATGATACATTTGAAAATGTTAACGTGTTCACAATTACACTTATGCTTTTAATAATAAGCTGCTATAAATCCTTCTCTTTTATCTATGCCTGCTCGAGTCATGAGGCCGATATTCCTTGGTTTTTGGTTTCATAGATGGTAATTCATTGCCAATTAAATTATCAAGTTCCACAAGTCTTCAGTGGCATAACAATTTATGTATAGTGTACATTGATCTTGCTTTATATAAAATATTTGATTATCGAGGCACATAGAGTTTTCACTCGATATCAATAAAATAATTTTACAAAGAAGTGGCGTTTATTAGCAGCTTTTGCGCCTGAACTTTTCACGTTTTCATGGAAGAAAATAGAAAAGGCTAAAAGAAAATTGTCCATCGTTACATATATAGCAATTAATCTTGACTACTCATAACAAGCTTGCTCACTATTGGCAGTACAAACTTAGTTTTAAATTATTGCTCCATTCCCAAACAATTTTGTGACAATATATAACAATGGGCCTTTTCAAATCCCTGGCTTCGTCTTCGGCTTTGGCTTAAGGCGATATTTAGTTGCCAACTACGAGATCCCCAGCCACATTCTGATGCCTGTTGTGTTTCAGAAATATTCTCTCGGTTGGTGTGAACCCAAAAGTTAGATTATTTTAATTTGCTTCCATTTCTGTTTACTTCTCAGTGATTCGTAATTCAGAGGCGAAGCCGACGACGAAGCAAAAGTTTCGAAAAGGCCCAATGGATAAAGTCTTCTACCTTGACTACATTCAATGTCTTTATATACACAGACTGCCTTTTTGTTTAGTATGCTGCCCTCGTGTGTCCAACTAAATACCCTAAACTAGCTGATTTCGTAAAATAAACATTGGCATATTGACAAAAACAAATGCCTTTTTTGGTTAAATGTTCACCTTTTCATGAAACAAGCATAAATATCATAGTAAACTACAAAACATTAAATGTAAACAAATGTTAATACCCAAATAACCTAAATTGACTATGAATATAAATTATTATGAATATTCGTAATATATTTTTGATATTTACATTCACAAAAAAACAGCAATTAAATAACGTCGCTATTATACGGAGGAAATTACAATTTGTTTCATTAAGAATGGTATTTTCAATCCGTTCAATCAACAAATTCCTGACAATCTCTCAAATAGCCGACAGTAAAATTCAAAATCAATTTGATGCATCCAATGAAATTTGTGACCGGCTCTACAAAAAAGGGTATTAAGTCGCGCTGTGCATTATCATGTAATGACCCACTCAACGTTCGGAGTGTAAACATTTCATCAAAATGCGCATTTCATTTCTTTTCTTTTTCATAAATGACATCTTTAATACCTACAGTTTCATGTTTCATTCAAAGAAATGTAAATTTAGAGGAATAAAGTGAAGAAAAAACATTAAAATTGTGTGCGTCGTTCTGTTGTACCAATGTAGTACAACATTGCCGGCTATTTCAAAGCTCCTTTTCTCAGTTGTATAATTTAAACTTCAAGGAAGTAATCAATATATGTGACCTGTTCCAACGAAACCCGGACAAAGTCGACTTTTTAGTTTTTCAGATTTTGCTTTTTTCAAATTCTCTAGGTTCTCAGCTTTAAAATGATGTATCATTTACATATGTACCCCCACCCTATCTTCCCTGGGGTCTGGATTTAGTGATAAAACCCTGACAACCTAATTATGAGATAAACAGCTTTGAAGTTCAGAAAAGCGTATTATTTCTGTACACAAATGTTTCACAAAATTGACAAAAAAACACACTTCTGGTAGACGGATTTTGTTCAAATTTGAGGAGATTGTAGATTAATAGTGAGTGACTTAGGAAAACCTAAAACCTCAAAATGGTAAAATCCATCCCGAAATGACTTCAGGAGTACATTGTGACAAAACACATTGTGCGACTTTGTCCGGGTTTCGTTGGAACAGGTCACATATGTAAACACGTCATATCTCCATAACAGGAGGGGCTAGAGAGCTATATTACATGTATACCAAATGAAAGCTTACATTGTGAGCTTTCCAACCATGTATATAACTCAATTTCACTTTGTTTGACATAATACCCTTTTTGTCGAGTACAGTATGTCACATTTCTCTCTGCAGCAATGGTGCAACCATAAGGGACTCAGGGGGTGGGGGTTTGAAACTTTGAATTGCACACAACCAATATATCTGTTTCTATTGACCCGAGACTTAATGACGTCATGGCTATGTTTACATAATGCGCTTTCCTATAGGAGCAAAACTGGGATGTCAATCGACGTAGGGACAGACTCGCTCATAGGAAAGCGCGCATGTAAACAGAGCATGGCGGCATTAGGTCTTTAAGCCCCCTCAGTGCCCCCTTGATCAATTGGTGCCCCCTCCTACAAATTCAACCCTAGTTACGCCGTTGCTCAGCAGGTTTCATTCGGTCCGGTTCCTGGGACATCACTCGGACCTCTTTCAATAGTTTCACACTCCATAGCAGACTCCGTGAGATTTCTGTGACCATTGGGCAGCGATAACTGTTCTACGGAGGACGCGTCGCTGCTTGAACAACCAACAGATGGTGTTGTATCACGTGTTATGTCCACCGGTGTGCTCACTGGTGTGTCACTGGGTCCGTTGTGGTTATCCTCACTAGGTGATGCACAGGCTGCGTCACTGGTTTCCCCGCTGGGTGTGTCCTGGGTTATGTCACTATCCCGGCAGAGAATTTGCTTCTGCTCATCGACATCAGACACGAAGTTCTCACTGTTCACTACACTCTCACATATTGGACGGGATGACGATTGATGTTTAACAACCAAACTGTTTTTCTGGTTTGACAGATGTTCGTGCTTCGGCGGGCTGCTGATCTGTGTTTTAACACCAGCCTCGGCGCCGTTGCAATCCACATTTTCTTCCGTTTCCAGCGCACCTTTTGGACTTGATCTTCTATCAGTCGGTTCTGCTGTAAAAAGGGGAAAATGAGAAAAGCAAAGTTTAACCCTAACTCCCTCACGGCTTTTACTAGAAAGTATCCTGAATCCGCCACAGTCCACCAATTTTGGTTTGCAAAAACTGCTGGTGTCCTGACTCCATCAGACTCCACCAGTATGCATTCTGGAGAGATCCTGAGTCCATCATACTCCACCAGCAAAAGTTTGATGGACTGTGACGGATTCAGGATACCTAGGTGGCATACAAAAAATTGCAGTGCGTTTCTCCATAGAGTCCATCACATTCCATCACCTGAATTTCTGAATCCTGAATCCATCAAACTCCTGCAGTAACGCTAGGCTTAAAATCCTCAATCCATCACACTCCTTCAGTTGGTTCAATATGGAGGTATCCTGAATCCGCTAAAATCCTCCAAAACAGGAAATGGATTTTGATGGACTCAGGGTGGTTAGGGTTAATAATCAGTCTTGATATTAAATAGTGACCAAAGATATTTGACAATTGCAGAATGTGAACCTGTAACTTTTTGGACGCTACACCAGTGCTCTACCAACTTGTGTATTGGTGGTCTTCCAATGTTCAATACATAGAAAAATGTACTTCAAAATTTAAAAGCTACTATCACGAGCTTGTCATTTCAGTTAGTAGGGCACCCAGTACAGGATTCACGTGGTCATGGGTTCGAATTCCAGTGTTGTCTATCTTCTTAAAATTAAATCAGTTTGTTGTAAAAATATATTTATTCAAAAGCTGTAGAACTGTGCAAATTCTGAGTTGAATTTGATGACCTATATTCGCTTTTTGAATACGTCATGCTTAGTGACGTTTATACTCGCAAAGTTTTCCGGAATTTAAAACGGATGACAGATAAACTTGTCACGAGCAAGGACGGTAATATCTATAAGCGACCGGCTCGTGGGCGAGCGAGGCTGGAAATATCAGGGTGTGCTACCCATAGATGCCTGTTTGTAAAAAACAATCCAGCGCAGGGGCCCGGTCAATGTCAAAATGTGACCTGTTCCAACGAAACCCGAACAAAGTCGACTTTTTAGTTTTTCAGATTTTGCTTTTTTCAAATTATCTAGGTTCTCAGCTTTAAAATGATGTATCATTTACATACATACCCCCACCCTATCTTCCCTGGGGTCTGGATTTAGTGATAAAACCCTGACAACCTAATTATGAGATAAACAGATTTGAAGTTCAGAAAAGCGTATTATTTCTATACACAAATGTTTCACAAAATTGACCAAAAAACACACTTCTGGTAGACGGATTTTGTTCAAATTTGAGGAGATTGTAGATTAATAGTAAGTGACTTAGGAAAACCTAAAATCTCAAAATGGTAAAATCCATCCCGAAATGACTTCAGGAGTACATTGTGACAAAACACATTGTGCGACTTTGTCCGGGTTTCGTTGGAACAGGTCACAAATAATCCTGGTGTGAACTGGTTAAATTGGTGGACTTTTCAGAAACCATTAGAGCTCCAAATGTTCTCACCTGAAGTGTTGTTGGTCAGTTCCGAGTCCGTTCCATTCAATGATTCTATGGAAGGTTCTTCAGCTATTGTGTGGATATCACGGTCTGGTCTACACGCTTTGAAAAGGACACCAAAAGTTGACAAACATTATTTGTGAGCAAAGAGAAAGATCAAAGAAGAGGTCGCAAAGTACAATATATTTTATATAAATGTAAATTCGGGCAGATAGGGTCAGGTTGAGTCAAGTAGAGTTGGGTCAATTAGAGTTGGGTCAAGTAGAGTCGGGTCTAGTAGGGTCGAAGTTGGGTCAAGTAGATCGGGTTGGGTCAAGTAAGATTGGGTTGGGTAAAGTAAGATTGGGTTGGGTAAAGTAAGATTGGGTTGGGTAAAGTAAGATTGGGTTGGGTAAAGTAAGATTGGGTTGGGTAAAGTAAGATTGGGTTAGGTAAAGTAAGATCGGGTTGGGTCAAGTAAGATCGGGTTGGGTCAAGTAAGATCGGGTTGGGTCAAGTAAGATCGGGTTGGGTCAAGTAAGATCGGGTTGGGTCAAGTAAGATCGGGTTGGGTCAAGTAAGATCGGGTTGGGTCAAGTAAGATCGGGTTGGGTCAAGTAAGATCGGGTTGGGTCAAGTAAGGTCGGTTGGGTCAAGTAAGGTCGGTTGGGCCAAGTAAGGTCGGTTGGGCCAAGTAAGGTCGGGCTATGTCAAGTAAGGTCGGGCTATGTCAAGTAAGGTCGGGCTATGTCAAGTAAGGTCGGGCTATGTCAAGTAAGGTCGGGCTATGTCAAGTAAGGTCGGGCTATGTCAAGTAAGGTCGGGCTATGTCAAGTAAGGTCGGGCTATGTCAAGTAAGGTCGGGCTGGGTCAAGTAGGATCAGGTTGGGCAGGTAGAGTTGGGTTGGATCTAGTAGGGTCGGGCTGAGTCAAGTATGGTCGAATTGGGTCAAGTAAGGTCAGGTTGGGGCAAAAAGGTCAGGTTGGGTCAAGTAGCATCAGGTTGGGGCAAATAGGGTTTGGTTGGGTCAAGTAGGGTCGGGTTGGTGAGGTCAGTCGGATGGACCAAGTCAGGTTTGCAGGTGAGGTCAGTCTGATGGGCTGGGTGTGTCTCGTCAGTCAGTTCAGTTGACAAGTTGGTCTGTCTGTCTGTCAGTGTGTCTGTCGTTCTCTCATTTGGTGAGTGGGGTTGGGCAGGTCAGTAGGATGGGTCAGTTAGTCTGTGGGTCAGTTAGTCTTTGAATCAGTCAGTCAGGACAACATAGCTGGCCATTTCAATCAAGCAAAGACATACCTGGGTCTCCAAAGAAGACTTCGCCTGCCTTACAGTAGTATCCGTCAGGTGTCTTGGGTTTATTAATAGAGCACAGCTGTAGTCCCTCCACCACCTGCGTTCCAAACACCTGCGCGCTGTGGGTCTTGTACAGCTCAGACTTGATCCTGCGTACACCTTTCTTACGAAGACTCGGCGCTCGCGATAGCTTCATGACTGTCAGGTGGGGTTTGAAGCCACGCTCACCGGTCGAGACTAGCTGGTACTCAGAGAAGCATTTTTCAACTGTGTCTGGTTTTTTTTACAGGAAGTACAAAACAAATTAAGTTTAAAAAGTGGATACATTTAATTTGCGCGATCACATTTTAGCGTATTCGAGGCAGCAGTAAAAACATGTTATACCCAGTTGAGACAATTTTTGCCAAATGAAAATTCTTTATTTTGTTTTAATTAAACATCAGCTTTGTTTTAAGAGAGAAGGGGAGAGGAGGGAAGGGGTTGGATTGGGCTCATGGCCTCTGTCGACAGCCCCCCTCTACCAATATTTCAGTTATTAGAGGCTATAAGTTCCTATAAGGATCTATCTGGCTCATGTGACATTTCCCCATTTGATTTCCTGCATACTGCCATCTTGTCTGTCACACCGCGCCCCCCCGGGGATCTCAAAGTTTAGTCGATGTGTCTTGGCTTGTATCACAGATCCTACATGATCAATCAACCTATCTCTACGAAATAGACTGCAGTCATCTTTATCATGAAGCCCCCTTGGTTCCCTCCCCGACCCCTTCTCCGACCTCCATGCGCCCCCCCCCCCCCCTTTCACCTGGCACACATCAGGAAAGATTTTCACTTTCAGCTTATTTCCTTAATGTAATCAATCAAGTTCCCCAAACTTCCCTCGAAGGCTCCTATCATATGCTAAACCACGTCCGAATTACATGACGACAGCTTTGAATTACAGGCTCGGGAAGTATCACTTTTCGGGAGGTGAGTTTCTTTTGGTGTGAATATTAAAAAATGTAATTGGCTAACCTACTAAAAATTGAAAAGAAATGGAAAGATAAAGACCAAAACAATAATCTAGTTGTTGTTTGAGAAACCCCAGTGATGTCAGTGTGCAAGAAACTTGGTCGTGAACATTGTTGATTTTACACTGTTTTCAATGGGACTTGAATTAGGCTGGTGCACCCCTATGCCACTTCCCATAGACACGTGTCACTGCTAGCCATAGCCACATAATTCTGATGCGGCTTACACTAGGAATAGGCATTATGAGATTCTGCATTCAAAGTAGACATGGTCAGTATCAGGATGTGATTTTAACAAAAGATTTCCAAAATCACATCCAAATGCTTCAAAATCACATCCAAATGCTGCAGATTCACATTCTGAATAAGGTCGTTAAATTGCAAATTCCCATCCAGTGGATGTGAATTTGGATTTTTAACGACTTAAACCCAGAGTATGAATTTAGACTGAAGATGTCAACTTGGAGCATTTTGATGAGATTTTAGAAATCTTTTGCTGAAATCACATCTTGCTTCTGGCTGTGTCCGCTTTGAATGCAAAACACATCAAGTCCATTCCCAGCGTTTAGTCATCATTCGCTTACCCGCTATCTCATACAGATTCTCCAAGATACTGTCCTGATCCTTGATCTTAGCAAACATGACCTGGTTGTTGAAGTGGCCCAGCCCTCCAAAGAGGATACTCAGTTTCTCCTTCATGAAGCGGGGACTCAGAAGACGATGGCACTCATTCAAAGCTATCTTAGCTCTGGCAAAATACAAAGAAAAAAAAGATTGAGACAATTATTTTAACCCCAACCCCTTCTTGTGATTTTCTGAATCCTTCCCCATCAGTACAAATTCCAACACCATGTGGTAAACTCTAACCTCAAACTGTTGTTTCTAAATTCGGTAACCTGTGGAGACCTGAACACAATGGGGACAATGGGAGTCAAAAGGTCTCCACTGGGTATATTTCTATAGATGAATAGGTCTCCAATAGGTTTTCACAAAATAGATTCATGGATTTTACTCAAAAAATAGAGTTAGTGTTTGGATTAGGTATTGGGTTAGAGTATAATATATAGTATGTTTGGTTCAAATTTCAACCCAGGAAATTTGTCCGGTGTTTGAGAAACGACCTTTATATTGGAGATTGTGTCGTCATATAATAATAATATAATAATAATTGGGGAGGCTAATCATCCTTACTCGCAGCTGGTGTGCTGAATTGCGAAGGACGCGGCTACAACGTGGTCGAGTCACTGGCACGTAAAGGCGCGCACGTAAAGGCGCCTACGGCAGCCGGCCACATCGACTCATTATGACTACGGAGCACAGCCAGAGATCGAAAGTGTTCGATTTTTCAGGAGGGAGGAAAACCGGATGACCTGGGAAAAAACCCTTGTGGCACAGGAGAGAACCAACGCACAACTCTACTCACATATGGTCCGGGCCGGGAATCGAACCCGGGCCACATTGGTGAGAGGCGAGCGCTTTACACACAAGCCACCCATGCCACCCTTTAATATAAATTCAACAATAAGCACCAAATTGACGAGACATTGAGTTGCACCAACCTCTCGACATCCTCCTCTGTTGCTAGGTGCATCACCATGATGGTCAGATGCAGCGTTGCTATGGGAACCATGGCATCCTTCAGTTTTTCGTCTCCAGACACCACCGTCTGCTGGACGTCTTTCAAGGCTTCATGGATCTACGACACAAACATTTTTGACATCTCAAATTTGTTCAGTGGATGTGAATCTGGATTTTAACCCTAACCCTCCAGGGTATTTTGGCTAGAAACCCTGCCTGACGCAACAGATTGCATACTTTGTCACATTGACTTTTGTGCATAGTCCAGCAAGGTCAAGCAGTCACCACAGATGCACTGTGCTGGATCTGGCAGGGTTCGGGTTAACGACTTAATCCATGATGTTAATTTGCAAGAGGATGTAAACGTGGAGCATTTGGATGTGATTTTTAGAACTATCAAGTATCTATGATTGAAAACCTGATCAATGTGAAGTAAAGTTGTTACGTATTAGCCAATACAATATTAAATTATCTATTATTAGGCATACAAAAAAAGAGTTATGTTGGCGTAACCCGACCCACCCTAAAAATGCGGCCGACCCTGGATATTTTTTTTTTTCAAGGGAAGAAATTTAATGATTAAAATCTATATAATCTAGTTATAAATACGTTTGAAACCATTTCTGACCGTTTCTCATTGTTGTGTTTGTGGATTGTGGATATATTGAAACTGGACACGCTATCGTGTATCACTACCGGCTTAAACAATTTGAAAACATATCATTTTCATTGCTGCGAGGAAAAAAAATAAAAAATCCCTACCTACCTACCCTATTTTTTTGGGTCCGTTACGCCAACATAACCTTTTTTTTTTTATGCCTTAGTCAAGATTTGAAGAATTGTTTTTAAAAATACCTGAGAACTAGAGACTTGCACAGCCACAAAGAAGTTAGGAGCTAATCTCTTAGTCTTTCTCTCGGAGCCTTCATCGCCAACTCCTGATGAGGATTCCTCGATCTTCTCCGGTCCTTTTCTCTTTCTCTTCTTAGCTTTGAGTACCTTCAAGCTTCTGTCTTTGGAGGCATCTTGTGCTGGATAAAGAAAAGGTATTTTTAAGGTAGAATTTGCGTCGGGTTATGTGAATTTATTATTTAATTTGTTGCTAAAAGTCTAAAATTGAATTTACATCACCCCAAACAAATTACATCTTATGAAACATTTGGTTTCGGAAAAAACCGCTGCTAATCAGATTCGAACCAGCCACCAGACCACGGCTTGCGCGGTGGTTGAGTGGTAAGACATCTGCACAAGAAAGCAGGAGGTCGTGGGTTCGAGTCCTCCCCAGGTTAGCGATTTTTTTCTTTTTTCGATAGAATGCCTCGGGGCACCACTTAATATTGAAAGAAAAGGTAATTCCAACGGACCAAACGGCAATGAAGCAATATGTGACCTGTCATCACAAAATGAGCGTAAAGTCGCACGGAGTGATTTCCCAGTACGGCCAGTCAAAGTCAAAATTTGAAGGGGTGGTCGATTTTGAGATTATATGGTTTTTTTAGAGACTAAATCCCCAACAATCAATTCCCAATTTCTTCAGGACGATCAGATAAAAACAAAATTAGTTTTTGAGACAATTTTGACTATGCCTTTCACACAATTTCTCGCAAGAAATGCCTGTTTTCTCATAATCTCTGTATTAAGACTCCAGACAAAAAAAATAAAAATATTGAGTATCAAACCTCCAAGTGTTATATACCATTGGAAAGCTCTGTTTCCACAGAATTTAGAAATACCCATTTTTGATTTTGCCGACTTTACGCTCATTTTGTGATGACAGGTCACATATGGTAACGTTACTTCAATCAACAATTATTTGTTTAGATTATACAAATTTACTTTGGGTTTAGCCTACATTAATTAAAGACTATAGATTACGGTCTTCAGAAATTTGACAATGTCCAGGCTGGAAAATATGCCGTCCTAAGCTGAAATCTGTTCGCAAGTCCCTCGCAGCCTTAAAAAACCAAACTAGAAATAACCGCGTTCTTTAACATATTTTAACTTGATTATTGAACGGAACAATTGTGTCTCTAAAAAATATCTCTGGACACAGTTGATTTTTTTTCTTCAATCGATTCCGTTGACTAACCTCTCGTGGCATCTCCTAGTGACCTTGACCTTTCGAGACTATGTCGCAGCAGGCTCGGGTCAATCCCAAGCTCTTCATCTGTTGGAGAAAAGAAAAAAAAGGTTCACATCTCGATTTTGTGCACTTTGTCAAATTTCAAACAAATTATTTTTGTTAGTCTTTGAGCTGTTAAGCCCAGTTCAGACTCGGTGCGAAAGCTAACATGAAGGTGAATTTGTGACGTCACAGGGAGTTTCGCAAAACTTTGCAAAAGTTGAACACATTTCAACCCTGGCAAATGTTGGCAGCGAAGGCTTTGAACTGGCTTGTATTTTTTTACAGCACGATTTTCCATGAGGCTAACTCGATCCGAGGCGGGTTCAGGCCGATGGTACCGGAAAGCACACCCACGCATTTCCTGCCTTGCTCGCTGCTGACAGACATTTCCGGCCTTGCTCATGACGTGTTTATGCGTCATCC
This sequence comes from Crossaster papposus, assembly GCA_037893245.1. Classification (NCBI taxonomy): domain Eukaryota; kingdom Metazoa; phylum Echinodermata; class Asteroidea; order Velatida; family Solasteridae; genus Crossaster; species Crossaster papposus. The sequence goes on along the minus strand of JBAIAA010000120.1, from coordinate 1,124,547 downwards.
ATTTTAAACTGGGGAAAACTTTGCGTGTATATACGTCCTCCGGCGCAAACTGGTTAAGATACAACATACTTTTGAGATAAATTTATTAAATTTGGTATAGAATAATTTGACAATGACAATTAATTAATTTATTAATTGGCAACCATTACTACGTTGGCACCATGTTAATAGCTCACATGCGTAGTGGGCAGAGCTAACTGGATTGGTCAAATGAACGAGCACGTACAACGGTTTTCAATTGCGGCCATAAAATTTGTCTTTAAGCATGCAAAACAGCCTCAAGATCTTACCTTCTGTTGTTAGTGATGATTTAATAACATGCTGTGGACAATCCTGGCCCATGCTAGAGTCGGACTCTGCGGAATGTCCAGTCGCACACGAACGCGTAGTTGGTGTCGTGTTAATGGAAAACGGGTTTGCTTCAAATATATCCACGCAACCCACACTGGTTAAGGTTAAGGTAGCACCGTCAGTTGAGCCAGCGAATTCAGACTCGGTTAGCATGCTGTTAGTGTCAGTATCATGGGCTTGTATATCCAGACTGGTGCCCGGAAGAGTAGGTGAAGCAGTACAGCGACGTATCTTAGCATGGAAAGAGGCAGTCAGGGAGACAGGGTCTAAGATGATGGAGCATCCGTCTTCGTCGATTGGACTCACACTCCACATGTGCTTGATGCCTGCTGTCTCCTCCACGATTTGTGGATCCACTTGCGACGAGCGGAGTTGGGAGTCTTTGCTAGCATACTTGCGTTTAGCAGCTTGCTTACCGGTATTAACTCTAGTAGCCATGCTTGCATCCAAGTTAATGTAGACGTCTACTGGTTTAACTAAGTGATAATCCAGGTTATTTAAGCCCAGGTTTATAGTTAACAGTATAACTTGGTTTAAACCTGTGATGCAATTCTGGTTTTGGTAATCACTCAACTGCCATTTAGTTTGATCACTTGTCCTTGGGAAGGTAGGAAAGTTGTTATTCCCCTAAACCAGTTTAGAGAAGAGCTGGTGGTCAGTTTAATCAACTTTTTTTTTTGGTTAATGAGCAAAGACACTAGTTGATAGTTATAGCCCTTGCAGAAAGGGTAGACTATCTGCTCCAGCCGTTAATCATGCAGATAGGGATTAACTCGTAAACCAGTTTAGTTTGTCTACTAGATAGTTAATAGTTAAAGGTCTGCTACGACCCCAGTTGCTAACATGCGTGAATTAAGTAATAGTTTTGATGGTGACCTGACAAGACAGGTAACAACCACAGGACATACGAACGAAAATCAGACTCAAGAAAGCACAGGCAAAGTTCAGGCATAGCATCAAAGCATTCCACAACTCACATAGACTGACGTCCGTCAAGTCGGCTAAAGAACGGCTGAACGTCGAATCAGGCGTGTCAAAATCGTGAGGGGCGAGGGCGTATAAATCGATATCTCCGAGACGGTCCTGGTATCCCGACTCGTAGGTGTCGTTCAGGAAGTCCTCGTCCAGATCCTCCTCCGAGATGCCGTTGGATGCTCCTTCGCTCTCCCCGTCCTTCGACGGGGTGTCGGTCGGGCTAGACGAGGAATCCTTGTCCCTGGTCAACGCCAGGTCAGCCAACAGGAATTCCTTGGTCTCGATGGGACTGTCCAGTCCAGAGAAGAAAGCACTCTCGTTTAGTTCGCTGGTCAACACCAGTAGTTCTTTGTTGAGACGGAGGGATTTGGAGAGGTGGTCCGAGGAGGCGAGGGTCTTGAAGGATGCACCTCCTTGAGGGAAGCGGCAGACTTGGATGGCACCCAGGGGAATATGGCCACGAGAGAGAGGCGCCTTGGTGACAACGCCGATCTGTGAGACGGGAGGATTAGAAAGAGAAACACAAGCCTGAACAAATGCTGTCTTAACCCGAACTCCCTTGTGTAATTTACTAAGAACCCTACCCATCCTGGCAAATCCCAACACTTGTACACAAACTGTGGGACTCTCGAGGTAAGTTAGGTAACCCAGTGTAAAAGACTGTCAGTTTAGGGTCCGGTACCCATCCCAACAGATCCCAACAAAACCTGGTGTTGGAGTTTGACTTGATGGGGATTGTTAGGGTTAAAACAGATTGGATAATGCTTTGATTTATGACAACTGAAACAATATTTATAACAGGGAGTGGCAAACAGATTACATGGAAAGTTTAAAAAGAAAATACAACAAAAATAAAAACCTTCACATTTTAAAAGTTCAGAAAGTATAATTTAACTACAAATGTTTAGTGGAAGACCTACATGTAGATTTGATGAAAAAACACACTGTGTGTACAATGTACAAACACATAAACAAACTACTGCACATAACAGGAAAATTATCAAGACATATTTTTTCAGAACATGAGGGAGATATTTTTGATAGCATGTTTTCTGAAACATTGACAGGAACAGTTACTAGCAGTGATAAGGTCATGCAACACACGTGCATGTCCATATAATCCGCAGAAGTTTAAATCACAAAATGTTGGCAACACAATTTAAATAATGAAAAATTAAAAGTGTACACGTGTCTACTCTAAACATCCAACAATAAATACATGCTTATATTAACAGGGGTCAATTTCATAGAGCTGCTAAGCACACAAATTTGCTTAGCACAAAAAAGTCTTGCTCAGTAAAAGCAGGTTACCAGCCAAAACTCAATGTGCTTTTTATGCTAGGCAAAAACCAGTTGAATACCAGTCACGAACAATATACATCCCCTGACAATTTGGTTCGTAACCCTGTTTTTGCCAAGGTGTAATTTTCATGCTAAGCAAATTGTCGTGCTTAGCAGCTCTATGGAATTGGCCCTAGATCATATTTTACCTGATAACAGCATCAAATCCTATGAATATTGACAGCAGAATGTGGGCAAATTGACCATGAAACTTGTTAGTAATCAATAAGCATCCATTACAAGCTAATAATTATAGGCATTCACCAATTGCTACAATTTACTAGAAACTATAATAATGTTAGTTCTTATACAGCGCTTTAGACTCCCACAATGTGGGTGTTTCAAAGCGCTTTACAACTATTATCCCTGTTCACCAGGAACGAGACCATTTCTGCAGCAGCTCAAGATCAGCGCATGTGGTCTCTACCTTCACAGGTACCCATTACTCCTGGGTGGAGAGAGGCAATTGTAGCAAAGTGTCTTGCCCAAGAACACAAGCACCATGTTCCGTGCCAGGGTTCGAACCCAGTACCATCGTACAGGAGTCAAACACGGTAACCACTGGACCACAGTGCCCCACTACGCCAATTCCAAGCCATTATGGCAAACTGTACACACAAACTGTTGGACTCTGATTTGGTGGTATTCCTAACCCAGTGTAGACGACAATACGTTTAGGGGTCCAGAAACTAGTACCCAATTCCTGACAGATTTTAACAAAACCTGGCGTTGGAATTTGACTGGAGGGAGCTTGTTATGGTTAACTTGAATCCAGCGAAGCCATTTTTGGGGTCGCACCACCAGCCGCGAGCACATATTCTAAAAAACAGTTGGTGAGCAGCTATTGGTCAAGGAAGATTGGAGTGCATGCGTACTAAGGGCCATTTCGAATCCCTGGCTTCGTCTTCGTCTTTGGCTTAAGGCGATTTGTTGACTCCCAACTGCAAGATCTCCAGCCACATTTCGACGCCTGTTGTACTTCAGAAACATTCACTCGATTGATGTGAACCCAAAAGTTAGACTATTTCAATTTTCTTCCATTTCTATTTGCTTCTCAGTATTTCGGAATTCGGAGGCGAAGCCAAAGCCAAAGACGAAGCAACGGTTTCGAAAAGGCCCTATATTAAACGCGACTCGTGTGTGCCTGGTGTCACCACAAAAAATTGGTCGCTATAGGATTAGTCTATAGGGCCAGGTCTGAATCTGTGTCTATCGTTGTCTATGACTATTGTCTATATCTAGGTGTTCCATTACAACTACGCTAGAGCAGGCTGACAGCAGACATAGCCTGTTTCGGACATGGCCTACATGTAGGTCAAGGTCTGAGGAGTGACATGGCATTACCACAAAAACTCTGAAACCCTACACCTGTTTTTGTACAGTTACACCTGTTTTTTGTGTGTTAACGACAGCCCAGCCATTATTCCAGCATGATTGCTATCCTGAACAAAGAATGGGCCACTGGTTTTCTGTTGATTTAAGAGGATTAGGATATTTACAAACAATTAATTCCCAGGGATATAGCAATTATCAGGGAACTTATCTGGATTTTAAAACTTTTCTTATTTCAATTTCCGTAATACATACATCTGAGACAAGTACTTTCCAGACTCGTTTTTTCACTTTATCCAACAACAACTGCATTGGAAACTGTGAGTTGATACATAATATTTTAATACGACTCTAATGTTGAATTGCCAGTTGTAATGGTCTTTCGCTCCAAAAACTAAATTGTTCACCATAAAGGGTTTCACAGATCAAATCACACAAACAACTGTAAGAAGTGCATCCATTCAAGAAAACTACTAACCAAGGGAAAGACGCCTTCTGTCAAGATGTAGTCCAAGGTTTCAACAGTTTCTTCTTGTTCTTCTTTTTCTTTTTTAGGTCTTAGGTCGTAGTCATCCCATTCTAACTCTGCATCATGTAACGTCGGACCCGCGCCGTGTTGCGAGTAAGAGTTCCTCTGTCGAGCCGTTGGCTTGCCTTTTGGTTTATCGGAGTCTAAATCGTAATGGTCCCACTCCAAGTCATAGTCCGGCGGGTGCGGCCGGTAGTTGTTATGGGTGTGGTTGTTGTAGCCCTGGCTATTGGGGTTGCCTTGGGGATGATTGTTGTGGTTGTTATGGTAACCACCACGCCCTGTGTTGCTACCACCTCGGCCACGTCGGTTGCTGTAGTTGTTATAGGGGCGAGACGGCTTCGGGACGGAGTAGACAGAGACGGAGTTGTTGTAATGAGAGGGGCCTGGGCCTGGCCGTGGGGGTGGGGGTGGACTCCCGTAGTGGTTCTGGTGATAGCCTCGGTGGGGGTAGCCCCCAGGGTGGGGAGCGGACTCACCTGACGGACGGTAGGGCGGACCCTGGGCGTGCACCTGATGGTGGGCAGGGGGGTTATGGTGGGTGTGGTGGTGGGGAGTGGGATGGTACATGCGACCGTAGGCCTGCGACATGGAGCTGGCGGCTGAGGGATGGTGGGAAGGGATGGTCAGACGGCTGGATGACCCGAGGAATGGACGCAGAGTGAAGGGTCATTGCTTAGCTGACCAGGAGCTAGTTACCTGCAAAATAATGAAATGAAAGAATCAAGGTTTACAGCATGTAAAACCAAGAAAACTTACAATCCAAGACTCAACCTTTATGTAGTGCAGGGCTCTGCCAAGTATTTTCCCAAAACTAATTTTTGCATTTAATTGCATTTTTTTCCTCGACTTCTCGCACAAAAAAAAAATGGTGCTGCAAATTGCAACTAGGGTTACTGAACAGCACAAATTCACCACAAACCAAAAATCAAAAATTACTAAAAAAAAAATTTGTCTTCTCTGAAAAGGTCTGAACGATGCGCATAATCTGCAGCACGCGATATAAAAAGCTCAAAAACACTGCACAAAAAAAGAATGAAGACGTTATTTACTTCCGATTTATGATGTAAACTCTATTTACGTGTATCGTGTGAACACACCGGCCAGCCTGCTGGGCTGGTTCCTATAGCTTGACTGGAACCAGATGTATAGGAAAAAACGACAAATTACTTCAAAACCAACACATACTCCCAACGGGACCACCGCAGAATCCAAAACTTGGGAGGGAAATGAGCCTTTCAATCGCTAGATCTGCTTTCCGCCCCTGAATGCCCAATACAAATATCCTCCAATTTCCTGCGTTTCATGGGGGTAGTTTATTAGGAGGTCTTCGCTAATGGATGACAGATGTCGACAGGGTAAGATTGATACCCGACAAGGGCTCCCTCTGGGGTTCAGAATCAGCCTAGTCACTGCGGGCGCGATACGCGACCGAACTCCCGGCCCGCATTGTCGTTGTGTACATTGCGTGTGGGGAGAGGTTCCCAGGGTACAGAGTGCGCATCACAGTCAGAGGTACTGATGGACTGTTTCCTGTCGGAGATAATTCTCTTTTTTTTTTACAAATGCAATCGCAGAATGTATCACAAATCCCTCTTCCACAACGGTGACGATCGTCATGCAAATTTTTAACCGAGAACATCTGGAGTAATGTAAACATTTCGTTCAGCTGATCTGTGGACGGTGGAAGGGCGTGCCGTCTAGAATTACTTTACAAAGTGCCAACAAGTCATTTCAATTCAATGTAGACAAATCTAAACCAAGAAAATAGACGCTGATCCAGGGTTCAAGAAAATAAAGTTGCCCATGTACAGGAAATAAGACAGGTTATTACTAATACTCTACAGATGTCAATATCATTAAATGACTTGACCCACATTCAATGTTTTTCTATTTTATTTTGCAGTTCATTTATGGCTACATTTGTTCCCATTTTCTAAATATTGTTAAAAGTGTTTTAATTTCTCTGTATTTTCTGAAGAAAAAAAGCTCATTATTTTTTATATTGTATACAATACTTTGTTTTTAAAATAAATTCATCCTTCTATCTAACTTTCTTTAAAATTCCTCAGACGGGCTTTGGAGGATAGAAACTGAATGACGAAGAGTGTCGGTTGATTTTGGAGGATGCATTTATTATCATTTTTATTATTAATTATTTCTGTTAACGAAATCATGGAGTCTTCAAACCATGGATCCTTCCAGATCCCTAAAGCTCACAAGCCTTAAGAAACCTACATGTACAGAGAGAAGACAATGAGAAGAAGGTACCGTTACAGTATTAAAGTGTCTGATGAAGAACTACTTTTTGTACCAAGTTTCTGAAGAAACCTACAGAGAGAAGACAATGAGAAGAAGGTACCAGTAAAGTATTAGAGTGTCTGATGAAGAACTACCATTTGTACCAAGTTTCTGAAGAAACCTACAGAGAGAAGACAATGAGAAGAAGGTACCGGTACAGTATTAGAGTGTCTGATGAAGAACTACTTTTTGTACCAAGTTTCTGAAGAAACCTACTGAGAGAAGACAATGAGAAGAAGGTACCAGTAAAGTATTAGAGCATCTGATGAAGAACTACCATTTGTACCAAGTTTCTGAAGAAACCTACAGAGAGAAGACAATGAGAAGAAGGTACCGGTACAGTATTAGAGTGTCTGATGAAGAACTACTTTTTGTACCAAGTTTCTGAAGAAACCTACAGAGAGAAGACAATGAGAAGAAGGTACCGGTACAGTATTATAGTGTCTGATGAAGAACTACTTTTTGTACCAAGTTTCTGAAGAAACCTACTGAGAGAAGACAATGAGAAGAAGGTACCAGTAAAGTATTAGAGCATCTGATGAAGAACTACCATTTGTACCAAGTTTCTGAAGAAACCTACTGAGAGAAGAAAATGAGAAGAAGGTAACGGTACAGACAGTATTAGAGTGTCTGATGAAGAACTACCATTTGTACCAAGTTTCTGAAGAAACCTACAGAGAGGAGACAATGAGAAGAAGGTACCGGTACAGTATTAGAGTGTCTGATGAAGAACTACTTTTTGTACCAAGTTTCTGAAGAAACCTACTGAGAGAAGACAATGAGAAGAAGGTACCAGTAAAGTATTAGAGCATCTGATGAAGAACTACCATTTGTACCAAGTTTCTGAAGAAACCTACAGAGAGAAGACAATGAGAAGAAGGTACCGGTACAGTATTAGAGTGTCTGATGAAGAACTACTTTTTGTACCAAGTTTCTGAAGAAACCTACAGAGAGAAGACAATGAGAAGAAGGTACCGTTACAGTATTAAAGTGTCTGATGAAGAACTACTGGTTTGTACCAAGTTTCTGAGTAAAATTTCTGGTGAACTGATTGTGACTCGAGGAGGGGGTGGGTGAAAATTGCCCCACCCAAGGGGAAATTGCTTCACCCCAGGGGAAATTGCCCCACCCCAGGGGAGTATCATGGTACTGCTATCGACTGTCAATGTTGTTCAACTTAATGAAGAGTTGCATGTACATACACAAGTACAAATACTGACAAGGCTTATTAATATCAATTTTGAGGGGGAAAAAAGAAGACAAGTGATCAAATGTCATTAGAGGATGATGCCAATTTGCCGATGAGTCATCAATAAAGTTATTAAAGACAATTTTTTTTTAAACGAAATATGGATGCATAATTCCCAGACCATCATCTAAACGGTCAACCAAGAAAAAAACTGGGATTAAATCAAACTGGTTATAGTAGCCCTTTCCCTCCACTTAAAGGTAGTATACACCATTGGTAATTGTTTAAATTATCATGAATGGCTAGATTTTGGGGGTTGTATTTCATAGTAAATATCGTTTGACTGACTTTTCCGAAGTTTTACAACCATGGATGCCGAGAAAAGCATGAAAAACAGCGTTTGTTTTAAACCGGCGTCGAGCAGTTATTCTTATGTTGTCTTTGTTTTTTCGCAATCGCCGTCCGGCGATCGCGAATTTTTCTTTATAAAATCCATTTTTTTGGGAATAATTACAGGATATCTAGTGCAATCCTTTTGCTGAATGACTAGAATCATTATTTACTTTCAATTGAGTAAGATATTTCTTAATAATTCTGTAGTAAATATTTTTGATATCTGCAAATGGTGTATCCTACCTTTAAAGGCATGTCTCTACCAGTAATTGTTAAAGAAATGAATATTTACCAATTACGAACTTAAATATAATTGGGCAGTTTGCAGATTTCTCCACATAATTTTTCCGACATGTTGAAAATTTTGTTGTTATGGTTCAACAACTTCAGAAGCAACGGTGCTGGGTTTGGGGTTCGCCTAGAGAAAACTAACAATTGTTGACTTAAAAGCAGGATACACCATTTGCAGATATACAAAAAAATTACTACCGAATTATTAAGAAATATCTTACTTACTTTAAAATAACTAATGATTCTAGGCATCCCGCAAAATGATTGCGCTAGATATCCTGTAATTGTTCCGAAAAATTGAATTTTATAAAAACAATTTGTGATTGCCGGACTTAGCGTACACCCAAGGACAAATTTCAACAAAAGGCAAATGCCAGAGTTTCCAAGACTGTGAAAGAATCTATTGTTCGCCTATTGCGTCCCGTCCCCGGGGTCGTTATGTAGTACATGAACATCATCATACAATGTACATACCAGGTCAAAACGGCTCTGCACAATTCAAAACTGGCCGCAGCGGATACATCAAAACAAAACTCCCCTCTCAAATATCTGTCATATATCTCCTGTGAAATGCATGAATGTGTTCCATAAATCTGCCATACACTCACCAAACACCAGAAATCTTTGTGCATCCTATCTGCACACCATGCAAGCAAAAGCCAGCTGTGAGCATTATCATGCGGTCAACCCAGTATATATTGCACTAACCCTACAAATATGCCCTGTACTGTACACATGCGTACAAGTGTATGAATCATCCTACATAAACGCTGGCTGACGATGAGCTACGGTAGCTGAGGGTGCGTGTGTGATCTAAGTGCTGTGTGTTATTGTATAGTGATTGTTGATGCGCAATATGAAGACTGTACTCAATGATGTCATTTCAGAGAAAAGAATGCGCTGGGCTTGTGCTGTACATGTACTATAACAGAGATCCATGAGAACAATTTGTTAACATAAACTTAGATTGTACTTGTACATCCCATTGGCTTTCATTTGTTGGACGTCTAGGGCCAATTTCATAGAGCTGCTAAGCACCAAAATTCGCTTAGCATGAAAATTTGTCCTTGGCAAAAACAAGGTTACAGACCAAATTTTCACGTGATCTTTATTGTTTTGATTGATAATCAGCTGGTTTTTTTTGCTTAGCATGAAAAGCACATAGAATTTTGGCTGGTAACCTGTTATTTAATGAGCAAGACTTGTTGTGCTAAGCAATTTTTTTGTGCTTAGCAGCTCTAGTGAAATTGGCCCCTGTTTACATGGTACATATAGCTGTGAGCATGGAGGAATAACTTCCTATTCTTCCATGCTGTGAGCAACATTTTGACACAGTATGTTAAATCAAAGAAATGTCTAGGGGTCAATTTCATAAAACATGTAAGCACTAAAATGTGCTTAGCACAAACAAATCTTGCTCGTTGTAGACAGGTTACCAGCCAAACTCCACTTGCTTTGGTTCTTGCCAAGAAAAAACAAGCTGAATACCAGTCACAAACAATAAACATCACCTAAAAAATTTGGTTTAGTAACCCTGTTTTTGCCAAGTAAAAATTGTCATGCTAAGCAAATTTGTGTGCTTACATGTTTTTTTTTAAAAATTGAGCCCAGCTGTCTATTCATCTCATAGAACTGCAAGTTGTAGGCACCCCCCTCCTCCATTGACAGTTAGGAAATAGAACCATTTTTGTAATACCTGTCTACCTGATTTTTACTGGTATCAAAACTATGTAAGGATATATTATCCAAATTACATGTAAAAAATTAAATTGTAAAAAAATAGAGATTTAAATATGATTTTTATCAGAGGGCACTAGTAAACATTCAACAGGCAACATTAATGTACCCGGTATATATGTACCAGCCGAACATTTGTTTGGGAAAATTGTTTATTTTGGAAGAAAGGTGAACATTTTCAATTGTTCAAATGTTTGACACGAGCATCATATGAAGGTTACACTAATTATATGCACAAACCAAGTTAGATTGCAATTGGACTTCAAGTTTTCAAATAAGACCAATTGAATAAACTCCAGCCTTTTTTACAACTTTAACTCAAATAACCTTTGTCCTCCTCAAACGACCTTTGTAAATGACCTTTGACATGACCATAATATAAAGGTTACAATATTGCATGCATGTCCCAACATGAACAGACGGACAGACGGACGATCCGACGAGTGGCCCAACCGACGGACCGACGGACGGACGGACGGACGGACGGACGGACAGACGGACAGACGGACAGACCAACCAACGAACGTACAGAAATATTTATTGCATAGTCTCTTTCTGAACTTTGATAAAGAGAGACAAAAAAAATGGACCCTCATATTACTGTAAGAGCCAATCTGTACATGTACCGGTAGTACATTTCTCAATAGGCCGTATTATTGAACGTAGAGGGCGCTGTGCTCACGGTATTTGGGGGCATAAATAAAAGTGATTAGGAGATAATTCACGTCAGTTTAAATATTCTTACAGCTCCAAAATATTTTTTTTCTCGAATATTCAATTTTTAGATAAAAGTAAAGTTACTAAAACTACTTCAATAAACGCGATTTTGCCTGTGGGGGTCTTCATGCGGCCATAAATACTGCGCATATGCGCCTTGTACAACCGTTCTCAATCGGAGCCTTGCACACCCCATAGACAACTCATAAGACGAAACCCGATGGCCTACACTGCTTGTCTCGTGTCATCTTCTAAGCCCAAGTAACAAGATACTATATGTTCCTTCCTGTCAGTGTCTGCAATAGTTCCCTTACATTTCCTCCCTCCATTGACAACCATTAGCAAATCGGTTCTACGTCGTTTTCTAATTCAATTTGTTGGGCTGGGCACTTTGTTTTTGTTTTGACTCGCACACACGTGTAGTCTCAGTAGCTCGACAATCCGCTGACAATTACAAAGTATAAATTTCAATAGTTGTCCAAATAATTCCGTGATAAATTAATCAATCGGCTGACATTTACATGTTTATTACACTGTATTACTTTGCGCCAGTAGAAGACTGTGAAATAATTAACAATTCTACAGCGGACAAAATCTAAAATTCTGTGCAAATGCATCAATTAAAATCTCGTTTTCTCTGGTGTTTTGGTCAATTGTCAGAACAAAATTTACAACAAAATTTAAACAAAAGAACACAAAGCTCATCATCTTGTGAAATTCATCCAGGAAATGTCTCTGCCCTTGTACTTAATGAAAACACACACAAATGTATATTTAATTATTACTTCCTCTTGCAGAGTACAAATAAGAAAGTGAAATCACCTGGCAAAGATGAGTCTTACATACTTAAAGGTCAAAGATATTTATGAGATCTTTTAACATGAATTCCCTTCCAATGAGGAAATCATTGTCTACACAGAGAGAGTCTAAACATGCAATGTACATTATGTATACAATGTATACAATGTATCACTCATTTTAATTGGCTTTCCTGAGCTGTTACAATCAAAATAGTACATGTAGCAACTTAAGTCGCCCAAAATAGGTAAAAATAGGTAAAATTAGATTTGTGATACTGGTATTATATGGAGAGAGGCAGTTTGCTTCATGGGCATGTCGTTTGCTTCATGGGCATGTCGTTTGCTTCATGGGCATGTCGCCTGTTTCGTGGGCATGTCGCCTGTGTCGTGGGCATGTCGCCTGTGTCGTGGGCATGTCGCCTGTTTCGTGGGCATGTCGCCTGTTTCGTGGGCATGTCGCCTGTTTCGTGGGCATGTCGCCTGTTTCGTGGGCATGTCGCCTGTTTCGTGGGCATGTCGTCTGTTTCGTGGGCATGTCGTCTGTTTCGTGGGCATGTCGTCTGTTTTGTGGGCATGTCGTCTGTTTTGTGGGCATGTCGTCTGTTTTGTGGGCATGTCGTCTGTTTCGTGGGCATGTCGTCTGTTTCGTGGGCATGTCGCCTGTTTCGTGGGCATGTCGCCTGTTTCGTGGGCATATCGGCTGTTTCGTGGGCATATCGGCTGTTTCGTGGGCATATCGGCTGTTTCGTGTCACCTCTTTTTCCACGAGCAACTGGTAAAACACATGCAACTTTTGGGCTTTACAAATATCCGATATTCCAAGTAGACTCCAGAAACACTCCGAACAATTGCAACCATCTTGTTTCCAAGGTCTAATTTAACTGCCTCGGAATAATTGAATTTGGTGAGAGACTTGAACACCAGCCTAAACTTGACCCGACTTTTACACAGAAAAACACAATAAATCTTTTTTTGGAATCACACGGGGAGCCCACAGATAAGAAACTGCCCTGTCAGACTTGACCTTCTCCAAACCCCAAGCCGGTCCATCACGGGGACATATGTGCAGGACTTCTCTTTTATTCTTCTCTTAAGATGAACTACAGCATCCTCCGCTCCACACCACATCCATTAGGATGTTTTGACTGATGGGAAATTGAAACTAACTAAAGAACCCACATGTGGCGGCGTGTTTTCTGCGACAAATATTTTGACGCAGTTTCTATTCTGAAGACTTATTTTTAAAGATTGAAATTATTCTTTTTTTTTTACGGATAACAATGTTCAAGGGCTAATTTCACGAAGCTGCTAAGAACACAAATAGGCTTAGCACCACAAAGTCTTGCTCAATAATAACAGGTTGCCAGCCATGCTTTTAATGCTAAGCAAAAACCAGATTAGCAGTCAGAAACAACACACATTACCTTAAAATTTGGTCAGTAACCCTGTTTTAGACAAGGACGAATGTTCATGCTAAGCAAAATTGTTGTGCTTAGCAGCTCCGTGAAATTGGCCCCTGGTCTCATCTGGCCTAGCACCAGTCGTGTTTTTTCCCCAACGTCAATTTTCTTTTTCTAATTTCAGCCTGATCTTGCACTTTGTAATCATTATCATCCAAACGCTAACAGTTGCTAGATGCTCTGGGGACAGTACGTGTGGGAGGGAGGAAAAGATGATAATTTGTGTCAGCTGTACTTGTGACCTTCGGAAGAGTTTTGGACAGACTGGCAAGTGTCTTAACCCACATACATTGTGTTACGTGTATGCACTGAGCATCTCAGAGCATCTCAGAGCATCTCAGAACATCTCAAAACATCTCAGAGCATCGTATCACAAATGTCTTAACCCACATACATTGTGTTACATGTATGCACAGGTAATCTTAGAGCATCTCAGAACATCTCAGAACATCTCAGAGCATCGTATCACAAATGTCTTAACCCACATACATTGTGTTACATGTATGCACAGGTAATCTTAGAACATCTCAGAACATCTCAGAGCATCGTATCACAAATGTCTTAACCCACATACATTGTGTTACATGTATGCACAGGTAATCTTAGAGCATCTCAGAACATCTCAGAGCATCGTATCACAAATGTCTTAACCCACATACATTGTGTTACATGTATGCACAGGTAATCTTAGAGCATCTCAGAACATCTCAGAACATCTCAGAGCATCGTATCACAAATGTCTTAACCCACATACATTGTGTTACATGTATGCACAGGTAATCTTAGAGCATCTCAGAACATCTCAGAACATCATATCAACAATCTCAAAGTGCTTTACAATTATTACCCCGTTTATCAGGCCCTGTACCACACGACAGCCATTTATAGGCGCTCAATCGGCCTCGACCCTCACAGCAGGTACCCATTTATACTCCTGAATGGCAGGGTTCGAACCCACGTACCATCGTACATGAGTCGAACACCGTGACCACTGGGCCATGGCATTCAGACAAATCTGAGGAAGTTAATATATATCTCATCTGAATACATATTTGAGAAGCACACGTACATAAAATTTAAACAAAAAAATTGATAAATAGTTTAAAATATCTCACCTCATATCAATCTCTATCCACATGATCCAGGTAACTGGCAAGATTGTGCAAAATGACACTTAGTAAAGCCCTCACTTTCATTCAAGTTACTTATCAACACATACCGAACTCTTGGTCCGTGAAGCCAGAACAAATTGACAGAGACCTCCTCAACTCAGCAAGCTGCATGCAGGCAATGCCGGATCGGTGCGACGTTATGGGAGAACACCGCGGCTTCGAAAGTTGAAACCCGAATCTCGAAGAACTTGTCAACACTCTGGTCAGTTCAGCCACAGTGACTACACATACATCATCTACTGTAAACACAGAGATATGAAGATGATTCTTTCCAAGTCACCGAGGCACCAACAGATGACCGAAAAAAAGAAAAAAAAACACGTCAGTGACTCAACCACTTCCCGAACAGACCTGCGAAATAAGCGAGGACGGACCAAGACATTTTGACAGCAAGACCCCACCCCCCCTCTCTCCACTCCCCTCGATACTGTCCCACCGTCAGGAAGACAAGACGTAAAAGATGACAGGAAATCAGTTGGAGCAGCTGAAATTGAACCTTTCAACCGGGAGAAACTCTGCAAATTGGGGTTTCCTCCCGGCAAGCGTCCCAGCGGATCCCGTCCACTACTTTCTCGACAGCGATTCTCATTTAACAAAATCCCCATGAAATTCTAATGAAATAATACGACGATGCATCTGCCGTCTGCTATCTTGTCCGATGACAGAGATGTCGAGAGAAGACAATGGCATGGGAGACATGCTCGACTGGTAAAAAAAAATCATCGCTTGGGTTGCTGTTTCAATACCACTGTGAGACTCACACTATAGTGAAATTTAAGAACTGAGCATTGTCGGCAAAATTGACTTCATTTCTGTCAATGTTGTCATACAATAAATGGAAGAAAATGGGACGGGGCAGGGCAGGAGGAGAATTTTTAACTCTGCCAGAGGTAGCACAGATCATCAGGTGGGTAAAGTCTGCTAGACTTTGATTCAGCAGTCAACACCAGTGCATAAACGGCCAAATCCCTAGACTGTTGAGTGCTTGTCCCCATTTAACCAGTTCGCGCCGGAGGACGTATACACGCAAAGATTTTCTCCAGATTCAAAACGGATGATGCATAAACACGACACGAGCAAGGCCAGAAATATCTGTCAGCAGCGAGCAAGGCAGGAAATGCGTGGGTGTGCTTCCCGGTACCATCAGCCTGAACCCGCCTAGGATCGAGTTTCTTAAAAAATAATCCCGCGCCTCTGCTCAGTGATGTTAAAATAAAACTGGTTAACAATGCAATCTGCTGCATTGGATGACCACAGACTCTGACGCAGTTTGGCCTTGCAAATTTTTTTAGCTGATGGATATTGCTGCACTTGGCAGGCATTTTGAGAAATGTGCATGTTGCTTCGTCTACCATGGAGGGTTCTTAAGGGTTAATTAACCCTAGCCCTGCCAAACACAGCGCAGTGCATCAGGTAAAAAAAAGTCTGGTGCACTTTGATGCATTCTGCTGTCAACAGCAGCGCATAAACAACCACAGTCTAAGACTATGAGAGCTAATCCCAGAGATGGATTCTGCTACGTTTGGTGACAACACACTCTGAAGCAGTTTGACATTGAACAAAGCAAAGAATTTGTTTAACTCGAGCTAGTCCCAACATTGAGGGCAGATATACGTTGCCAGGCCATTCACTCCTCGAGCTAGGTCACTAGATGATTAAGATCAAAACGTCAATCGCCGGTGACAGGTGGAGTATCGAACAAATTGTGAGTGATAGTATAGTGAAGATGCAGTGTCTGATATATGTGTGTAATGTCAAAATCATTTACGGTGTGTATGTGCACTTAATCCCATCAGGATTAACAGGAACCAAATCGTAACAAACTAAAGTTTGGCTTTTTAAAGAGAAACAGCAGTTCCCGTTTGGATTCAGCAACCTACAATGAACTACAATTGTTCTCAAGATACAATGTCCAGATCAACAACAACATAATACGGTTTACTTTATACAAACAAACAATTGTTGTTATGAATATGAGCACTCAAGTACCACGTCTCCGTTATTTAGTCAAGCCATCACAAGCAGTAGTCATGCCCATCCCAGGTCGTAAGAATGCCGCGTCAGAATCTCTTGTCTATGGCTATTGTCTAGGTGTTTGCCAATTACAACTACGCGTGAACAGGCCGACAATAGACGTAGCCGTAGCTCTGGAAGCACGTTTTGGCCGCGTCAGAATCTCTTGTCTATGGCTATTGTCCAGGTGTTCGCCCATTACAACTACGCGTGAGCAGGCTGACAATAGTCGTAGCCGTAGCTCTGGAAGCCCATTTCAGCCGCGTCAGAATCTCTTGTCTATGGCTATTGTTTAGGTGTTTGCCCATTACAACTACACATAAGCAGGCTGACAATAGTCGTAGCCGTAGCTCTGCCTATAGATGTGTATTTTCCATACCACCTTGGCCCCTCTAGCTTTAAGGATTGGTTAGGAAATAAGTACAACTATATAACACCACATAATTACAAACTGTGCTAATGGATTAAATTCAAATGTTTTAAATGTTTACCTAGTTTGCCAACCGAGTTTCATTCTTCCAAGTTTGACAACCACATCTGAAATAGATGCAAAAAGTACTGAATTCAATATTTTTTAAATTGTAATAAATGAAAATATTTGGTACAAGAAAGGATTGGTGACTTGGACAGCTTAGGTAAAAAAATTCAAGAGCTTTCACTTTTATAGAAAGAGAACATAGTGTGTTCACACACACAACAAAACTTAACCCTAACCCTGCCAGACCCAGCACAGTGCATCTGTGGTGACTGCTTGACCTTGCTGCACTCTGCACACAAGTCAATGTGACAAAGTATGCAATCTGTTGCGTCTGGCAGGGTTTCTAGCCAAAATACCATGGAGGTTTAAGGTTGGGAAAAATGAGAAATTTGGGGAAAATGAGAAATTTGCTAAAAAGACAACTGATAAATCAGGAGAGTTTTGGAGTTAGGAAACTGAATGATCATCATGGTATCATTATATCATATAAGTCTCCACCAGGAATAGTCATGAGCTCCGACTTCCTGACCCGAGCTCCCACGAGTCCCAACCGACGGTGACTTTGGAAAAAATTCCACGGCATGCATGTCACTATCAGTGGGTATCTGTCGACAGAGAGGCTAACAGAGCGTGCACAAAACCCACTCGTCATAGCGTGGGAGTTACGTCAAGTCACAAAGGTGTAATTTGGTCAAAAGATGAAGTTGCACTCTGGACTTTTATTTTTAAGAAATTATATGTTGCTGGCAGTGGCATGTTGATTTTGGGCAGGATCCCGTTTCATTCCCAGGGTCAATTTTGGCATTAAACAGACTTGAATTTTAATAAAACTTTGAATATATTCAGCTTTAAGGTGCAATTTTAAGGGCCTATATCTAGAAAACTAGTACAAGGTTGTTTGGTTCAAACTTTGTACATGACATACTATACACATATCCCCCATGGTATGTGTAATATAGTCAGGGAAGTCTTACAGATAAAAACTAAAGTGATGTCATAATGACATCATCTTGTAGTTTTTATTGAGTTTTCATTTTGTTCTACTTAAACTCTTCACCTTAAATTCATCGGAATAAAATAAGCTAGGCCCTACATTCAAATGTTGTTTGTTTGTTTTAATTACTGTCTAAGTTATATAACATTATTAATTTATTAACATAACAATAAACAAATTTTTTTTACAGGGTCTATAACTTGGAATCTCAAATTTCACCCCCCCCCAAAAAAATGAAATGAACAATTAAATGAACAATAGATGAAATAAACGATTAGTTGAAAAATGAAATAAAAACGAAATAGAAAACGAAATGAGAAATATAGAGGAAATGCCAACGACGTCACGAATGGCTTTAAATCTACTCCTCCGTTGCGTTGTGTACAACTTAATGCAATCCAATGTCAAGATGATAGCTACGCCCCTGTATTCTTCAATTTTTCGCACAAACAGGAGAGACCAGTATGTGCTTAATCATAAATGAACACAAAATTACAAACATACCTATACTCACCAGAATATTATTAAACAAAGCCCGTAAAAACAGCTCCTTTCCATCTCAAGCAAAATCACAAGCAAGCAGAAAATATATGGAGCTTGGATGGAGAAGTTTTCGTTGGTAACGTACGAACGTAAACATTACCAAACATGGCCACGATGGGTACCAGTGGGAACTATTAATTCTAAAAATAGAATCAAGTCCAAAAGATACAGCCCAAATAAAAGACAGATTATGTAAACCCAAACTGTCACCCACAGGAGACAGGATTTAGTGAATTTTCTCCCTATTTTAGTTTTACGTGTTCTTGTGATTGGAACCCCCCCGGTCCTAGAACTGTGAACTCCTCAAGGCCGTTTTCTAAATCCCAGATTAGCTCTATGTGGATCCATCTTCATTGCTTATACATGAAGAAGTCCACCTGATGAAGTGGGGTTTGAAAAACGGCCATAGAGCAATTACTACTGACTGATGGTTGACGTGTGAATCGCATGTCCCGCCCGCTACGTTGATATTTGTCTAGACCCCTTTTCGTCTGTCGTCTCTAGAAAAATGCTGCACGATGTCACAGCACTTTTGACCACGTGTGTTTTGTATAATATACACATCCTACAGTCCTACACAAAAATCAGTGCTACACAAATGCACCATAATGCATTGTATGTAGTACAGCATCAACCCTCCGTAAATCTGCGCACTATCGCTCATGCCAAACGTAAATTAAATGTGAATGCGTAGAAATAGGAGTGCGTGGATTTAGAGGGTATGACGATACATGATGTATACTCCTTTCTCTATTGCCCCTATCTCCACCTATCTGCCCCTATCTGCCCTATCTGCCCCTATCTGCCCTTATCTTCACCTATCTGCCCCTATCTGCTTCTATCTTCACCTATCTGCCCCTATCTGCCCCTATCTGCCCCTGTCTGCCCCTATTGACCCTATCTGCCCTATCTGCCCCTATCTGCTCCTATCTGCCCCTCTCTGCCCCTGTCTGCCCCTATCTGCCCCTGGCTGCCCCTATCTACCCCTGTCTGCCCCTATCTGCCCTAACTGCCCCTATCTGCCCCTGTCTGCCCCTATTGACCCTATCTGCCCTATCTGCCCCTATTGACCCTATCTGCCCTATCTGCCCCTATCTGCTCCTATCTGCCCCTCTATACCCCTGTCTGCCCCTATCTGCCCCTGGCTGCCCCTATCTACCCCTGTCTGCCCCTATCTGCCCTAACTGCCCCTATCTGCCCCTGTCTGCCCCTGTCTGCCTCTGTCTGCCCCTGTCTGCCCCTATCTGCCCCTATCTACCCCTGTCTGCCCCTATCTGCCCCTATCTACCCCTGGCTGCCCCTATCTACCCCTGTCTGCCCCTATCTACCCCTGTCTGCCCCTATCTGCCCCTGTCTGCCCCTATCTGCCCCTATCTGCCTCTATCTGCCCATGTCTGCCCCTGTCTGCTCCTGTCTGCCCCTGTCTGCCCCTGTCTGCCCCTGTCTGCCCCTGTCTGCCCCTGTCTGCCCCTATCTGCCCCTATGTCCCTATCTGCCCCTGTCTGCCCCTGTCTGCCCCTATCTGCCCCTATCTGCTTCTATCTGCCCCTATCTGCCCCTATCTGCTCATATCTGCCCCTATATCTGCTCCTATCTGCCCCTATCTGCCTCTATCTGCCCCTATCTGCTCCTGTCTGCCCCTATCTGCCCCTGTCTGCCCCTGTCTGCCCCTGTCTGCCCCTATCTGCCCCTATGTCCCTATCTGCCCCTGTCTGCCCCTGTCTGCCCCTGTCTGCCCCTGTCTGCCCCTATCTGCTCCTATCTGCCCCTATCTGTCCCTAACTGCTCATATCTGCCCCTATCTGTCCCTAACTGCTCATATCTGCCCCTATATCTGCTCCTATCTGCCCCTATCTGCCCCTATCTGCCTCTATCGCTCCTATCTGCCCCTATCTGCCCATATCTGCCCCTGTGGCTGCCCCTATCTGCTCCTATCTGCTTCTATCTGCTTCTATCTGCCCCTATCTGCTTCTATATCTGCCCCTATCTGCTCCTGTCTGCCCCTGTCTGCCCCTGTCTGCCCCTGTCTGCCCCTATCTGCCCCTATCTGCCCCTATCTGCCCCTATCTGCCCCTATCTGCCCCTATCTGCCCCTATCTGCCCCTATCTGCCCCTATCTGCCCCTATCTGCCCCTATCTGCCCCTATCTGCCCCTATCTGCGTTTTTGCGCATTTTAATGGCTGTTTCCGTGTCCATGTAGATGTACTATGTGTTATACCACTGATTTGTGTGTAGAGCTGTAGAATGTGTATATTTTACAAAACACACGTGGTCATAATTGCTGCCGCATTCATGCATGTAGCATTTGGATCCCGCACGCGCGCCAACTGTAAACAGGTACGAATATAAAGTATTAGGAAGTCGTCCTTATTCCTCCATGTAAAAACTAACCAGTGACCGGTTCTTGTTGTATTTAACAAGGCACTTATGTACCCTAACCCGGTTTCCCTAGTTCAACCTTGTTCTACTTCTATGGTTAGAAAATAACCCAATTTAAGAAAAAGACAAACGTTATCGATAATCGGATTCGAACCACAGACCTTTCGATCCATAGCTCTCCTCCCTACCAACTAGGGCAGGCTATCAAGTTGGTTGAGGAAGCTGTTCTTTATAATTCTGTATAAATTAAAGAACTATATACAGAATTATAAAGAACGGTTTTCTTAACCAACTCGCTATGGCCTAGTTGGTGCGGTAAAGATGGATCGAAAGGTCTATGGTGTTACAGAGTTGCCATTGCTCTTTCTCATGATTATTCAGCTCCTAAAAACAAAAATAACGCGAACCGCTACACCGGTTAGTAGTATTAATATTATCCTTAGGTTTAAGCCTACGGCTACTGAATCTCTGATCTCTATAACTTTGTGCTTTCCACAAATCACCCAGCATGCCCAGACGTCCGACAAATTAAAGTGCTGGACTTCGAGACTCGACAGTAGTGTGTGCAGCCTTTTTACAGCTAATAATGGCAACCAACGATGCACATAGACTTGCCCTTCAGTCCTTCCTCTCCCGTGGTGTCATGTCCACGTCCGAGGTGAAGGAACTTCATAAGAAAGCTTGCGAGACGTACAATGGTATGATGTATTTGTATATAACTTGACCAGTTCGCATTGGAAGATGTGTATACACACAAAGTTTTTCCGGAATTCAAAACGAACTGACGGATAAACACGTCACGAGCTTGGCCAGAAATATCTGTCAGCAACCAGCTCGCGGCGAGCGAGGCCAGAAAATAAAGGGTGTGCTACCAACAGATGCCTGCATGAATCAGTCTCGGAGCAAGATTTGTGAAAACAATCCTGTGCCTGGGCCTGGTCAATGTGGCTGAAAAATGTCAGTCGTTGACAGATAAATTAGTAACCGAACTTTTCTGCTCTTTACGTCAGTGCACTTTGAAAACACTATGGAATGCCTGCGGGATTTCCTCGAGAAGATCAACGAGAACATCAACAGCGTTGCCATGGAGATCAGATCCAAGAAGGATGAGGATACAGGCAAGCTCATGTTTGCCCTCGTCAGGACGACCGAGTCCGAGCTCGGGCGACTGTCCTCGGATTATCAGAAGAATGATCTGGAGCTCTTCAAAAAAATTGTGAGTGCATCGTCGAGCATGACTAAAAAAGAAATCCCAACATTCCTGTTAACTAGCTTAAACAAATTAAATAGCCGCCAAAAGGTTATCTCAAATCAACCCCTTAAGAATTGTCATCTCTAGTCGGCGCGATCGATTGATCACATCAGCCAATCATGATGACGCTATCAGTCGATCGCGCTGCTCAAGCGCTGCTGCAACCAGTTAAACACCTTTTCTTTTTAACCCACAGTTTTTTTTTAAAGGCAAGTATTGTCCGAGATATATCCGTCAAGATCAACCGATTGCGCCCATCGACCAATCGCGCAATACCCCTCTACATTGGCTTGACAGCACTTTAAATAATTGATGGGATATAGTGGGATAATAAAGTGAATATTTGTCTTGACTTTTGTCTCAAGTTGGATCTGATTGTCGAGTCGGAGTCTGGCAGTGTGTCCTCCACCGATGTCTTGAACCTGGCCAGTCATCTCAAAGAGAAGATGTCAAAACAGGACGCCCAGAACATGCTGAGCAGACTCATCAAGGAAAAATGGTTGACAGAGGTAGAGTACAAAATGCCAATGTAGATCAAGAGCAATCGAGGAACGCCCGTTGACTAACGGACGATACATGGCGTACGTTACATCGGGTGGAGATCAAAACATCATCATGGGACCAATCTCCAAACATACCCCTCAACTAGCCACCCTCTGGTCAACTTTTTGTGCTTGTGTAAAAGATAGTTAAAGTTGTTAACCTACCCCCATAAAGTTGTCTCAAATACTTGATGTTGCTCTGCAAAAGAGCCACACAGCAATGGATGCTAAATTTCATGAAAGATTTGTTTTTCCTAAATTGGAAATCTGAACTGTTTTTCTTATTCATTTGTGACCCAGCACGAGTGAATGAGACACTTTGATGCAAAAATGAACATTGAGATTTTGATTTCATCATTTAAAGCTAAACAAGCTTTAAATGATGAAATCAAAATCTCAATTTTCATTTTTGCATCAAAGTGTCTCATTTACTCGTGCTGGGTCACACTTGGTGTTTGCTAAGGAATGTTCTAGCCTGGCTAAATTGCCTAGTTTTGTACTATTAAACACTCCAGTAATCACTTCTATAATTGTTATTTCCACTCTATTTTTCCCATTTGTTTAGAGTCAGGGCGAGATATCGTTTGCTCCCAGGGCAATTATGGAGCTGGAGCACTACCTGACAGATGTATATGAAGAAGACATTAGATATTGCCACCTGTGCAAGGAAATAGCTCTTAAGGTATAGACCTATTTTGCATGTTGCGGCCATGTTTGAGGTGCATTCACAGTTACCGACCTAGCCTTAGAACAATTTGTCCAAGACAATTTTAGTTTCTCAAACTAGATGATAATACAAAATGTTTACTTGTGCATATCCAAGAGGGGGGAAAACAAAACCTGTCCGCAGTGAGGGCGCTCTGTGCAAAGTGACTATTTAAATGTCTCCCAAAGGTGGCTGCTTCAACGTAATTATCTATTTTGGCAAGGAGCTATGGGCATATAGTCTGCACGCTCAACTGAACCCATCTCCCACCAACACAATCTTTCAACTTTACCACCAAAAAGCCGTTTCATTTCTTAACATTCAAAATCCGACCACGTACCGCATAATATTTTTAGTGGCAAAAGTGCTATCGCATTGTATCGCAAAGGTGGTTTTTTTTTCTGAACATTTTGAAACTGCATCCCTTCCAGGGTCAGTGGTGCACGTGTGGGCTAAAACTGCACAGCTACTGCGCTGCCCGTCTCTTCCGGGGAAAAGACGACTGCCGGTGTCCCGGATGTAAAGACGTGTGGGAATTTGAGATTCCTTCAGATGACAGAGGTATGCATATCTATAGACTATTCTGTATTTAGCGATAAGATGTGCCCACCTGTTTCGTTTACACTTCCTCTCGTGCCTAAGCTACCCCGGGGCCAATTTCACGGAGCTGCTAAGCACCAAAATTTGCTTAGCATGAAAAGGTGTCCTTGGCAAAAACAAGATTACAGACCAAATTTTCACGTGATCTTTGCTCTTTTTGCTTAGTATGAAAAACACGTAGAATTTTGGCTGGTAACCTGTTTTTATTGAGCAAGACTTTTTTGTGCTAAGCAAATTTGTGTGCTTAGCAGCTCCGTGAAATTGGCCCCTGGTCTTTTGACCAACTCTTATGATCTTTGCACTATTTTGTATGTAGGATACACCATTGGTAATTGCTTGAATTATCATTAATGGGTGGATGTATTTTACAGTAAATATCGTTTAACAATCATGGATGCCGTGAAAAAAAGCAAGATCATAGCTGATCTATAACAAAAACTGTTAATGACTGATCTAAAAAAAAAACACTGTTTTTTGTAAAACATAACGTACTGTCTTATACTTTTCTGCAGCCACCAACAGCGCAGCAAACAAGGATGCTGCGAATCCTCCAGCAACACGTAAGAAGAGGAAGGATCGGGTGTGAATCAAACTCGCAGGATTTGACTACAGCTCGCAATTTTTTTCGGACATTTTTGGAGAGCCAAATCAAGTGGAAAACGCTATTAACCAAGCCATCCCATATATATCTGGGTCTTTTATTATGAAGTAATAAAAACTAATCTTTTTTTTTAATCTGCTTAAAAGTTTGATTAAAATTTGCCCTTGATACCTTTGGTAATAATTTGTTCAGTTATATAATGCTTAACCTAAAAAAAAAAGGGAATAAAGAAAATTTTAAATTGGCTCTTTACGAAAGTTTCTGTCTGCTCCTTATTGTGTGCAATTTTACTTATTCACCTAATAATTTCTAGCACAAACATTGCTGAGACTTTTACAAATAAACTTAAGCAAACACAGCTTTTCTGCAAATGCGTTTGAATTTTTTTTTAAATTTAAGCAAGCTAATTATAAAAGGCCCAAGACCTAATTCGTGTACATGTGTGCTTTCATATGCCAGTCTGTCTCGACTTAGCTCCTATAGGAAAGCACATGTGTAAGCAAAGCCATGGCTTCATTAGGGTTTGGTCTATTGAAGAAATTTTGAATATGTACATCTCAAGATAAAGTAGTTACTGAATTTCAGCCTGGCTAACATTAAACTTTAATCAAAAGTATAGAAGTAGTAATAAAAAGAAAGAATTAAAACTCTCTACAACCCCACACCTATTACAGTCTAATTTGTTAATACAAAATTCTTGAACACTTTTGCTAGGTCTGACCGAGTTTGTATTGACAAGATTCAACTGTATGTTAAAACTTGAAACCATAAATTCTTGATATAAAGTCGGAACAAAAACAAGAGGGTGGAATTTATTTTCAATAATTCTCTAGTTAAATGCAAAATGTCGATACAAAACCCCCGTCCTACAAACACACAAAATCTGTTCTTGGAAGACACTTCACAGGACAAGGAAGTTCTTGAGCTGTAGACTAGTCGCCAATGGAGGCTACAGCAGTCTAATGCCGTAACGTAACACCATAAACAAACTGGAAAAACAAGATGTTAAAATTGTACATAAATTCAGGGTCCAATTTCATAACGCTGTTTAAAGGTAGGATACACCATTTGCAGTATCAAAAAATTGTACTACCAAATTATTAAGTATTTTACTTATTTGAAATAAAACAATTATTGTAGGGACCCAGCAAAAAAATTGCAGTAGATATCCTGTAATTGTTCTGAAAAATTGAATTTTTTTTTTTTTTTTTAAATGAACGCCGTTTGTCTTGCTCTACTAAAACTTAGAACAGGTCAGTTAAACGATATTTTCTATAAAATACAACCCCCCAAATCCACCCATTTCTGATAATTTAAGCAATTACCAATGGTGTATCCTTTAAGCACGTACTAACGGTTGCACTAGCATGGATAATTCTGTTGCAGTATTTTTCTTGGGGTTGGGGAGATGCTTTTGCTATGTTGGCATAAAATTGGGCCCATAAAAATCTTCCTGTTTTTACCTAAGTGCAGACAGCAACCCGGCAGGCATAAACTTCCCACTGTTCATGAACCGCATCCCCATGATAAACAGAAGAATAGCGGCGGCACCTTGAAATACAATAACAGTTAGCGATTTTAATGGATTTGGTCCTGAACCATTAATACACGACTGTGAAGAAGAGTGGGTGATGGTTTTTTGATGGCCTAGGTGCCAATTTCATGGAGCTGCTAACCACACAAATTTGCTTAAGCACAAAAAACAATCTTGCTCAGTAACAACAGGGGCCAATTTCACGGAGCTGCTAAGTACACAAATTTGCTTAGCATGAAAATTTGTCCTTGGTAAAAACAAGGTTACAGACCAAATTTTCACGTGATCTTTATTGTTTTTGATTGATAATCAGCTGGTTTTTTGCTTAGCATGAAAAACACGTAGAAATTTTGCTGATAACTTGTTTTTAATGAGCAAGACTTTTTTGTGCTAAGCAAATTTTTGTGCTTAGCAGCTCTGTGAAATTGGCCCCTGGTTATCAGCCAAAACTCGGGTGATTTTCATGCTAAGCAAAAAACTTGCTGACTACCAGTCACACATAATATACATCACCTGGTTTGTAACCCTGTTGTTGGCAAGCAAAAATGTTCATAAAATATTGCTTAGCAAGTTAGCAGTTCCATGAAGTTACTTCATAAAAGGAGTTGGGAGTATAAATCTGCAGTATTCGAAGATGTTATAAAAAAAATACACTTATCACTAAACTTAATCATTTTCACAAAGGGTGTTACAAGGATTAAATTCAAGCCATTTATAAACTTACCAAAGATTACAAGACAGTTGTTAACATTCTTGGATGTCAAGGAGGCTCCGTAGGCTGCTATTCCCCCCATGGTGAGTCCCATCAACAAGGATACGGTGCTACCTGGATAGGGGCATGCCGGACACCAATAATAAGAATGACCTAGGGCCTAATTAAAGGCAGGATACACCATTGGTAATTGCTTGAATTATCATGAATGGATGGATTTTTATTTTTTATTTTATAGTAAATATCATTTAACTGACCTGTTCGAAGTTTTATAACAATGGATGCTGAGAAAAGCAATAAAAGCGGTGTTTAATTTCAACAGGTGTCGGGCAGTGGTTCTTGTTCTTGTTGTTTTCGCGATCGCCGTCCGGCTGGATGTTTACAATCATTATTTACTTTCAAATACGGTCGGATATTTCCTAATAATTCGGTAGTAAATATTTTTGATATCTGCAAATGGTGTATCCTAGTACTAGTCCTACCTTTAACCTTGTTTATCTTCCCATTGTTTATGCACTTTAGTGCAAAGGGAAAAATTAGGTTTAACGCATGTTACCGAGACTGCCTTTAGGAGTAGGACCACAGGGGCGGATGCAGGAATTTATGAATGTGGGGGTCCTATGGGCGGGTGGTGCAAGGCCTCTTCCCCAGAATAAGCCGAGTCACTATTACAACTGCGCATGTCTGTTACATGACCTGACGACTGCTTTTCGAAGATAAACAATACACCCGCGTATCTTTTAGTTTTAGCATGTTTAGACAGAACCGTTACCGTCAGTCGTCAGTCGAATAGATCTTCCATTCTACTTAAAAAACAAAAAAGAAATATTGCATGTTATGCCCAGAAATTGCCACACTATTGTTAGTTTTTTACAAGGGAGTTAATACGTTACCGCTGACAATGCAATTTGTTTATCTCCCGTGACCTTTGACAATTTACCCAGCATGCACCCTTGCGCCGCAGAAATAGTGAATCGGCTTAAGTTATTGTTTTTACAGAAGATCTGACTCAGGTGCATTCTGGGACATTATGAGCCTATTTTTCTTATATATTTTGATCGTTTTGATCTATTGGGAACCACGCTGCTATTTTGCTCTGATATAAAAATACATTAAATTTTTTATTTTTTTTTAAATGGGGTCCGGACCCCAGGACCCCTCCCCTGCGGCCCTGGATCTGCACCTGGACCATTTAAACGTGTTAAATGACAAAGCAGCCAAAGGTCTAAAGCTTACACTTACCAGCTTTAACAAAGCCGATAACGCCTCCCAAAGCAACAAAAGCTGCATATCCAAATCCAATGATATCCGTCATTTTTTACAGTAATGTTTTTAGTTTTACTTCGCTGAGCAATGAAGACTCGATTCACAGCGCGTATTGGTAACAAATTGCGCCCTCTCGTGATCCCTATAATTATGTCGCAAAAAGTTCAAACATTAGAGATGTGAAAGTAATACGAGTGAATCATAAAGTTTGTTCTTCGTTATGTGTGATTGCATAAATGCCTCGAAATTATGAAAACTTTCCGGTCTCATATAAAAAATACCTAAATAAGTCAAGACTCGTTTCCTTATTGATTCAACCCTCTCATGTGACTCTCCTCATTATCTTTAGTATATTTATCATAGGCGTAAGAAACAATTACGAAAAGTGGACATTATATTTTGATTTGAAGGGGCGAGATCCGGCGACCGGCCTCGACGCAAAGCTTCCGAGACAGAATGTCAACCTTAGTCGTTTTTCCGCGACTTAACCAGTGTCCTCACGAAGGAGATGACTGAAGTGACGGGGTTTATTGTACAGGGAGTTATTGTCATTACTATCTTAATTTAATATACGAATTTTACCTCGTGTTTTGATAAACACAATTATAGCTTTACCCTCCATGTACTGTAGACATTCCTTTGTCTTCGTGTAGTAGTAGTTAATAAAACGTTTGCTAAATACACATTTTTCTCGCTTCCCTCCAACAACAAATTTAACCTCAATTTTCGATTCTGGGTCTCTCACCAGTTTGTTTATAATAACCCGTTTATCCGGACTGTAGACCTGTCAAAGTCTACAAACCGTAACCTCTTCCCGCATCCTGTGGACGTCAATAATGTTTCCGTGTTCAGATATTGTATTATGGTACCTCGTTCATTTGATCAAAGTGCTCTAGGCTGCCGGTCTATAAGAATAAGATGTTGCGGCAGTGAGCTCGTGAGTCTTGGCTCCCCCCCCTCATACCTCGCGCACGTAGGCACCATACGCGTATACGTAGTACATGTATACGTGGCTCGAGAAGAAACAAAAGACGCCTATTCAATCACCATTTTAAATTGATGTTACACTATATCTGCATCTTGTATCCAAATGTTGAATGACAACATTTTCAATTTCCCCCAGCTGCATACGTATCCGGAATGTGTATCAATAGCCCCCTCCTCCCCCCTATAGGTATACTGAAAGACATTTAGCCACTCTCTAGCTCTCGGCGGGTGATTTTCAGCCTTAGCACAATATATTTTTAAGGACGATGATGAAAATCACACAATAAACTCAAGTCAATAAGAACAGTTTAAACTTAATACTACGAATGCATTTCTTTTATTATTTTTATGCAATTATGAAATGTTTAAAAATATAAGATTAAATTTATTTTAAAAGACCTGCAAGTCACGATTGTACAATGTACATGTATATACAGGAATAGACCTGATATGTGGGCTGTTTAGCTTTAGCTTTAAGTTTAATTTTATTTTAAATTTTAAAACCGTTAATAAATTTAAAAGTAAAACCAATACAAACATGTAATAGCACATGGAATGCCACATTAAAAATTACGGTGATAACATAAAATAGTTATCTTAAATACTTAAAAGAACAAACTTGAAAAAGTACGGGCTCATTAATAAAAAAAAAGAATACAGCTCTAAGGACATGCACACTAATTATACGCACAACCCCCCACCCCTCCTCCTCCCAATAAATTCGAAGTCGCGAATGACGATGGAAGGACTGGGAATCAGGCTACGACTTCTGATGCGAAAGCACTCTTACATAGGGCATTTTCGAATCCCTGGCTTCGTTTCGTGATTTTAAGCTCCAACTTCGGGAACTTTACTATGATGTTTGTTTGTGGCTCAGAAACATTCAATCTATTGATATGATAAAAAAATTCGAATATTTCCGTAGTTGCTTCTATTTTGATTTGCTTCGAAGTAATTCGGAATTCGGAGGCAAAGCCAAGGTTTCGAAAACCCCATGTATGTGTAGTGCAGGCTGGTGTAGTGCTAGCCTTTAAACAAGGCCACATGTCTGATAGACGCCGAGCGACTAAAAAGAGACTAATCGCGAAAACCTGAGTGACGTCAGTGCGAATTGCCCAGATAATTCATGCCGAGCAGTGAAACCTACATTGCAAAAGGCCTCGTGACATTCGTCACTCGGTCGCGCGTTCACCCCGGGTATCTAGACTCATCTCAGCCGCTTAGCCAGAGTCACGAGGCCTTGTCAAAAGGCTAGTGTAGTGCCCGAAGAAATCTGCGAAACTAGTCTTCCGTCAAAACGTAAACCTCGAGTCTAACGTTTACCTGTGACAAAACGAAAAGAGCAAACAAACAAAAACATGAAGAGTAAGTGACACGGCAAGAAAACATCCTTTAGTCTACAGGGTTCATGGTCAGTTCAAAATGGGGAACAGCTTATTCCCAGTCACCTCTGACGAGAACAAAAACCACTATTTTTGACAAAATGATACCAAGACCACCCGATTCGGTCCAGTATAGATGATGTGCCCTCTGACGTCACGTGTTTATATCTGTATTTAAATGTGCCCAGCAGTATGCGCACACGTCGTGTTTTCCCTTAAATTTGCTTAAAGAGTGACGTCGCAGGTCAGATCGCCTTTGAATTATGTGACCTCTGATATGATGTCAAACGTGATGCGTGCGCATACTGCAGGGCACATTTGAATACAGATGTAAACAGAGGGCATATCGTCTATAGTGTTATTTCAGTGGTCTATTTCTGGAACAAAGTCGGGGGTCAGTTGCAGTGGACAGGAGATCAACAGGTCAAATATTCTCGTTATTAAGTACCCATTAAATATGTACAGGCGGGCCGCTCGAGGATCAGACTTCGAAAGCGCCCTGCGTGAACTTGTACTTTACGTTCCATCATACATGGCTCATCAGTCAATTCGTGGAGGTTTCCCACCTCTATGGTCTATTCAACCTTTGCGCCATTATGCATTGTCCGATTCGGTAATGCCGTTTTAGTAATTCACTCTTGCAAAACACTGCAAATACAATGAATACAGAGCATGGACAAGGTCAACGTAGATTTCCAGTCAAGTACTATGCCCTCCATCCTACGCGTCTCATGCCAACAGGTTATGCGGAATTAAATAGAATCGAGAGAATTACAAACCGAGTGAAATCAGAAATGTTAAATTTACAACAACAACAAAATACGTAAGATGAAAACAATCACAAACGTTAAAACACTGGAGAACGATACATTGAAAACACAATTATTTCACTAATCAACGCTCATTTGACTTACTTATTTTGCTCAGTCGGTTGCCAACCTTCTGGCGCTAGCTCGAAATTTGAAAATTCGAATCCCGGACTAACGGTGCAACCAAACAGCGTCCACTCTCCCAGGCATCTGGCGCTCTGCCAGTGATCGGCACGAATCAGAAACTGAGGCTGCTCATCTTGAAGAATATCCGGGCCAAAGATAACCTTCTCTTGGAGAATTCCGTCGGGAGAGGCCAGTAGTACCTCGGCTGAATCTCCGGCGTAAAAATGCCAAAGTTCGTTTTTCCCGCGGATCCTGTGCCACACCAGACCGTCGCCTTTGGTCATCACGTAATAGATGGCCGTACCATGAGACTCGCCGTCGCTGTTTTTGGACTCGGACCTGAAGGTTTCCTTGTAGAACCCTCCTTCAGGATGGGGTACTAGTTTCAGTTTGTTGATGATGTCTTGGGCGGTGGCATTAGTAAGGACTTTGGGTGGCATCTTGTTTGAAGGTTGGTTGGACTATGGAGAATGGTTGGATTGATGAAAAGTGTTGTACAACCCACGTTATGCGGCTTGTAATATTAGATTACTAGTCGTGAAGTATTTCAGACTCAAAGTGACAATGCATATGTACACGTATGTACCATGCATGTATGCACTAGGGCAGGGGGGGGCGGAGGGGGGGCCCAACAAAGTGCGCCACCAACGTTGAAATGTATCTCATTCATTCTTCCACGCTCGAGAGCTGCACATCTCACACAGTAAATACGTATAGATCGCTACCGCGAAGCTCACCATTGAAACACGTACAAATTTGCTCCGTGTGTATCGCTCTCCGAATTCAGTGATTCATGCAACGTCCGCAAAGCCAGGTACACAGGCACGATCTACACGAATTTTTTGGGGGGCGATGTCATTTTCTGCCATTTTCGTTCGAAAACAACACGATAAAACGCAAGGGGTTCACAGGCAGATTTTAAAAAAAATTCAGTATATCACTGCTACATCCTTTTTTAACGTATCCATGGAAAAAAGTGAGTGGGTTCGAAGCACGATTTTTCACAATTTATCGATTATTATTGCCCTTTTTAGGGGAGGTATTTGTCAACGTCGTTTGAGTATTTGTGCACAATCTCCACGCGCATCAACGGTACGTCAACGCTTAATTTTTTCGACTGCTTTTTTCATTTTCAATACAATTTTTGTCATTGGATGATAAAAATTAAGGTAAATAACAACCTTTTACAACTACAAAAGACAAGATGTTAAGATTGGATGCCAAAAACTCTTTATTTTTCGCGTGAGAAAATTGTTCCCTCCTATTTTGAGAATGGACGGTACGTCAGCGTTGCGCAATCACAGTCTCGAAGGGCCCCCCCTCCGCCCCCCCCTGCACTAGGGATAGCCTTGTGTGCAAGGCTGTGCACAACGTGGAGCAGTGACCGCTGACCAATCAGACACGTGGTGGCCTTTCATTGCACTGATCTCTATCAGTGTTTCATTGCCACACCTCGAGGGGCTAAATTCCACAAGCCCAATGACCACCACAAAGGATATTCATAGGTATATCGAAGACGTCCCACTCTCATCCGGCTTTGTTACGTAATACTAATAGTTTCATTTATGATAAAGGCGAGGCTGGCCTTGAGGACTCACACACAAATAAAGATTTTTGTTTATGTTGTTTTTATGTGGATGCCGTATACATCATAATAATCATATAAATAATTTGTACTCAGTCGCGTTGTTCATAAACCAGTTATGTTTTTTGAGTTACACCGTTAATCCGAAACAAAAACTTGTTTAGTGATCCATCTTATTTTGCCAGAACTCCAACCACAAAGCTGTCAACCATGGAGTATATACGTCCTTCAGGCTTCGAAATCAAACAATACAGCAAGCCTTGAAGGGGGGCGAGGCGGATACCGAATCGACGCGCCCCTTCCGAGACAGAATGTCAACCTTAGTCGTTTTTCCGCGACTTAACCAGTGTTCTCACCGCACGAGGGAGATGACTGAAGTGACGGGGTTAATTTTACAGGGAGTTATTGTCATTACTATCTTTTTAAATTTAATATACGAATTTTACCTCGTGTTTTGATGAACACAATTAGCTTTACCCTCCATATGTACTGTAGACATTCCTTTGTCTTCGTGTAGTAGTACATGTAGTTAAGAAATTTAACCTCAGATTTTGATTCTGGGTCTCTCAGCTGTTCCTCTAGTCTAATTATACCTTTTTTTGTTTATAATAAACCGTTTTTTACGGACTGTAGACCTATCAAAGTCCACAAACCGTAACCTCTTCCCGCATCCTGTTGACGTCAATAATGTTTCCGTGTTCAGATATTGTATTGTGGTACCTCGTTCATTTGATCCAAGTGCTCTGGGCTGCCGATCTATAAGTTGTTGCGGCAGTGGAGCTAGCTCTAATAAGACGTATCAAATCTATTCTTGGCTTCCCCTCCCATCATACCTCGCGCACGTAGGGAATATACGCGTATACGAAGTACATGTATATGTGACCCGCTCCCACGAAACCAGACATAAGTGGTTTTTTGTTAAAGTGAGATATTGTTATTTCCATTTAGTACACATCTTCAGCTTTCATTTGGTACCAAAACCACCTTTATACCATACACACTTCCAAATTTATTATGATTTTAAGACTGCCTGTACACAACACTTATGTCTGGTTTTGTGGGAGCAGGTCACATATGTGGCTCGAGAAGAAACAAAAGACGCCTATTCAATCACCATTTTAAATTGATGTTACACTATCTTCAATTTGCATCTTGTATCAAAATGTTGAACGACACAAAATGTTCAATTTTTCCCAGCCGCGTACGTATCCGGAATGCGTATCAATAGCCCCCCCCCCCCCCCCTCCTAGGTAGCCTTACCAATACTGAAATACTTGATTTTAGCCAATCTCTCGTTGGGTGATTTTCAGCCTTAGCACAATATATTTTTAAGGACGATGATGAGAATCACACAATAAACTCAAGTCAATAAGAACAGTTTAAACTTAATACTACGAATGCGTTTCTTTTATTATTTTTATGCAATTATGAAATGTTTAAAAATATAAGATTAAATTTATTTTAAAAGACCTGCAAGTCACGATTGTACAATGTACGTGTATATACAGGAATATACCTGATATATGGGCTGTTTAGCCCACCCTAAACGAGCAGCTTTAAACCCTCTTAATTTTAAAACCGTTAATAATTTTAAAAGAAAAACCAATACATGTAATAACACATGGAATGCCACATTAACAATTACGATGATAAAATAAAATAGTTATCCTAAATAATTAAAGGAACAAACTTGAAAAAGTACGGGCTCATTAATAAAAAAAGAATACAGCTCTAAGGACATGCACACTAATTATACACACAACCCCCCCCCCCCCCCCCCCCCCCCTCCCAATAAATTCGAAGTCGCGATTGACGATGGAAGGACTGGGAACCAGGCTACGTCTTCTGTTGCGAAAGCGCTTTCACATAGGGCGTTTTCGAATCCCTGGCTTCGTTTCGTCTTAGGTTGATTTTAAGCTCCAACTTCGGGAACTCAGCCACAATCTGGTGTTTGTTTGTGGCTTAGAATTAGAAACATTCAATCCATTGATATGATAAAAAAAAATCGAATATTTCAGTTTGCTTCTATGTCGATTTGCTTCGAAGTAATTCGGAATTCGGAGGCAAAGTCAAGGTTTCGAAAACCCCATGTGTGTGTAATGCCCGAAGAAATCTGCAAAACTAGTCTTCCGTCAAAACGTAAACCTTGAGTCTAACGTTATCTGTGACAAAACGAAAAGAACAAACAAACAAAAACATGAAGAGTAAGTAACACGGCAAGAAAACATATTTTAGTCTACAGGGTTCATGGTTCAAAATGGGGAACGGCTTATTCCCAGTAACCTCTGACCAGAACAAAAACCACTATTTTTGATAGACAGGGAATCTTTCTATTGATACAAAATGATACCAAGACCACCCGATTCGGTCCAGTATAGACGATGTGCCCTCTGACGTCACGTGTTTATATCTGTATTCAAATGTGCCCAGCAGTATGCGCACACATCGTGTTTTACATAACATTTGCTTAAAGAGTGACGTCGCAGGTCAGATCGCCTTTGAATTATGTGACCTCTGATGTCATCTCTTAAAGGTATGATACACCATTGGTAATTGCTTGAATTATAATGAATGGGTGGATTTGGGGGTTGTATTTTATAGTAAATATCGTTTGACTGACCTGTCCGAAGTTTTACAATCATGGTTGCCGAGAAAAGCACGAAAAACAGCGTTTGTTTTCAACCGGCGTTGAAATGTTATTTGTGTTAAATTATTTCGATATCTGCAAATGGTGTATCCTACCATTTAATAACCAAATTTATGTAAAACGTGATGCGTGCGCATATTGCCGGGCACATTTGAATACAGATGTAAACAGGGGGCACATCGTCTATAGTGTTCATTTCAGTGGCCTATTTCTGGAACAAGGTCGGGGGTCAGTTGGACAGGAGATCAACAGGTCAAATATCCTCGTTATTAAGTACCCATGTAATGTATAGGCGGGCCGCTCGATGATCAGACTTCGAAATAGCGCCCTGCGTGAACTTGTACTGTACGTTCCGATCCATCATACATGGCTCATCAGTCAATTCGTGGAGGTTTCCCACCACACTGGTCTATTCAACCTTTGCGACATATTATATGCATTGTCCGATTCGGTAATGCCGTTTTAGTAATTCACTCTTGCAAAACACCGTGACTGCAAATACAATTAATACAGAGTACGGGACAAGGTCAACGTATCAAGTATGCCCTCCTATACGCGTCTCATGCCAACAAGTTTATATGCGGAATTAAATAGAATCGAGAAAATTGCAAACCGAGTGGAATCAGAAATGTTAAATTTACAACAACAAAAAAATACATAAGATGAAAACAATCACAAACGTTAAACACAAGAGAACAATAGTGATTAGGTTCGCTTTTTGGCAATCCTTCAGGGATGTTATCAGTCTCGTCCTGTACTCTATGTATTGTATTTTGTTACTTATGCATTGTATTTTTTCATGTTCCTGTTCACCTGAGAAATAATAAATGAAATGAAATGAAATACATTGAAAACACAATTATTTCACTAATCAACGCTCAATTGACTTACTTATTTTGCTCAGTCGGTTGCCAACCTTCTGGCGCTAGCTCGAAATTTGCAAATTCGAATCCCGGACTAACGGTGCAACCAAACAGCGTCCACTCTCCCAGGCATCTGACGCTCTGCCAGTGATCGGCACGAACCAGAAACTGAGGCTGCTCATCTTGGAGAATATCCGGGCCAAGGATAACCTTCTCTTGGAGAATTCCGTCGGGAGAGGCCACCAGTACCTCGGCTGAATCTCCGGCGTAAAAATGCCAAAGTTCGTTTTTCCCGCGGACCCTGTGCCACAGACCGTCGCCTTTGGTCATCACGTAATAGATGGCCGTACTATGAGACTCGCCGTCGCTGTTTTTGGACTCGGACCTGTAGGTTTCCTTGTAGAACCCTCCTTCAGGATGGGGTACTAGTTTCAGTTTGTTGATGATGTCTTGGGCGGTGGCATTAGTAAGGACTTTGGGTGGCATCTTGTTTGAAGGTTGGTTGGACTATGGAGAATGGTTGGATTGATGAAAAGTGTTGTACAACCCACGTTATGCGGCTTGTAATATTAGAATACTAGTCGTGAAGTATTTCAGACTCAAAGTGACAATGCATATGTACACTTGTATGTACCATGCATGTATGCACTAGGGATAGCCTTGGCTGCAAGGATATTATGTGCACAACGTGGAGCAGTGGCCTTTCATTGCACTGATCTCTATCAGTGTTTCATTGCCACACCTCGCCGGGGTTAAATTCCACAAGCCCAATGACCACCACAAAGGATATTCATCATAGGTATATCGAAGACGTCCCACTCTCATCCGGCTTTGTTACGTAATACTAATAGTTTCATTTATGATAAAGGCGAGGCTGGCCTTGAGGACACACAAATAAAGATTTTTGTTTATGTTGTTTTTATGTGGATGCCGTATACATCATAATAATCATATAAATAATTTTTACTCAGTCGCGTTGTTCATAAACCACTGTTAACATTTTTGAGTTACACCGTTAATCCGAAACAAAAACTTGTTTAGTGATCCGTCTCATTTTGCCAGAACTCCACAAAGCTGTCAACCATATAGTATATACGTCCTTCAGGCTTCGAAATCAAACAATACAGCAAGCCTTGAAAAACTGAATCATGCAGCAACAGTTGGCATTCTAGGAATATATATGTACTCAACGTTCAAACAAATATTCAAATAGACAAAAACAATTACCCAACGGAAAGAAACTTTTTGTTTTCATTCTAACATTTTATTGTATATAATACATGTATAAACAATCTGGGCCCAATTTCATTTGCTTAGCACAAAAAGTCTTGCTCGTTAAAAACAGGTTACTAGCCAAAATTATACATGTTTTTCATGCTAAGCAAGAAAACAGCTGATTATCAATCCAGAACAATAAAGATCAGGTAAAAATTTGGTCTGTAACCTTGTTTTTGCCAAGGACAAATTGTCATGCTAAGCAAATTGTTGTGCTTAGCAGCTCTATGAAATTGGCCCCTGTACAGAAATGCCCACTGGGGTGTGCTATAAACATTGCACGCAGTCGATCGATTTCAAAGACATTTTCGTCCGCTTTACAAAGGGGGATTGTGTTGTTTTTTTTACTTCCCGATTGTAAAATGTTTTTTTTATTCAACCTAAATGTTGTGCTTTGGGTTTAGCTAGTTTACATTAATCACCAAAATTCAAGTATGCCGTTTTTATACTCCGAAATGTTTTTGTATTGTGTTTAAAATTAAGGGATTGTATATTTATTTATGAAGCCTTGTTAAATTTGGATAAATTCCGACAACGAATATAACCTCATTAAATCTTCACATTTCCATGGAATATGTTTTTTTTCACATTCAGAGGGTACTGTGATTCATTGGTTACAGTGTTTGACCCCCGCTTGTGTTCTTGGGCAAGACACTTTACTACAACTGCCTCTTAAGACGGAACAAAAATACTGAAATTGAGAAGAAAAATACAAAAACTTAAATAAAACAAAGATCTTGCTTCAATAAAAGAATATTTGCACGCTTGCAGCCCACCAGGTACTTATTTATTCATAACAGCTTTTAACATTACAAAGATATACATACAAAATATCTTACACTTGTTACAACATTCTTAAAGCAAAGAACACAGTTAGATCTGCCATACAGAAGGTTTCAATTGTATAAAACAACTTCACAACAAATGCACTTATTTTAATAATTCTTTTATATATACTTTCTCTTCATCAAGTACAATATCTGAATACAACGCACTGCAAAAAAGCACGATATTAAGCTCGTAAACTTGGACGGATTTGGGAGGAACATCATTTGTTTTTAAATGTCTTTTTATACATGAAATATGCATATGCAACAGAAAATACACTGAAAATAACATCAACCTCCATAACTTAAAGGTAGGATACATCATTGGTCATTGCTTGAATTATCATGAATGAGTAGATTTGGGGGGTTGTATTGTAAATATCGTTTAACTGAGCTGTCCGAAGTTTTAGAATCATGGATGCCGAGAAAAGCACGAAAAACAGCGGTTTTTCTCAACCGGCATCGAGCAGTTATTCTTATGTTATCTTTGTTTTTTCGTGCTCGCCGTCCGGCGATGGCGAGTTTTTCATTATAAAAGTCTATTTTTCGGAAGAATTACAGGATATCTAGCGCAATCATTTTGCTGGATGCCCAGAATCAACATTTACTTTCAGATGAATAAGATATTTCTTAATAATTCGGTAGTAAATATTTTCGATATCTGCAAATGGTGTATCCTACCTTTAAAGGAAAGGCAAACCTTCATGACATCACTGCCAATATTTTTTTTAAACTTTATTTGCTAAAAAAAGTTTGTAAAATTCTGAAATCTTGATCAAACATCCAGCAAGAATTTAGAATGCAAAATGCCATATTTGCCACCAAACCAAAATATCTCTGGAACTAGAAAAAAACAACTCACAGGACTCCAAAGTATCACTCATTTCTCATGGTTCTAGGTGTCTTCCTTTATTCAGTTTCCTCAAGTTTTGGGAATTATGGAGTTTGACTTGACAAGACGCCACATGACCACAATCATGAGACCAACCCGATCGCAGGCACTTGTTCGCACAATTTGTTCCAAAATGACACGGAACACTCCTATTCAAAGCAGGATGCTTGAAGGTACTATGTGGTTCCCGTTCATCATCGGATGCACTTTGCCTCTTGTCACACCTAGACCTGATGGATAGCTGGTATGCCGCGACTCATGCAGCATCATTGCTCTGCAGAAAAAGAAAACAAACAGTGTTACTAACCACATGTCATTGATGCTTCTTATTTTCTGGTAATGAAATCGAGGTTTACTCAAAAGCGCCCTAGGCACTGTAGATCGTAAGCCTGAAGAAACCTGTGGAGAGAAGACAATGAGAAGAAGGTACAGTTTTAGAGGTGGGAGGAATCCTGGGGAAAACCCACAAAATCAGGCAGGGACTGAAAACCCAATCCACATATTGGCCCAGGCCGGATTCGAACCCGGGTCACAGCGGTTGAAGGCGAGGAAAGAACCACTGCGCCAATTTGACTCGCCATAACCTGCTCTGTGGGTTTCACTATTGTGAAAAGTGGTCGTAGCCAGTCTGATAGAAGGTGAGTGGAAGTGAAGTAGACCTTTTAATGTCTAATGAACAGTTAACTTTACCTTGCTGAGCGTTCCAAGTCACTGTGACTCTTCTTGAGCATTCCCGGTGCTACTATCTGCCGCACCGGTACCGTCCTGTCCTCCTTGAGCTTGGAGGCAGAGTTTGGCAGACTCTGAGACTTGGCCAAGACGGCCTCAAACCTCTTCTTGCCTCCGACCATGCTGGGCATGATGTAGATGTTCTTCAGGCCGCCCTGTCTGGGTTTGGAGCTCTTGGGTGGAACGACTGGAGGTAACTCACGACCTGTATTTTGTTGTATTTTTTTTTAAATAGAGATTTGAAACTGAGTTCGATTTTGTGATTTGTTTGGCCCAAGAGAGTATGATTTTTGAAGTAAACAAAACTTAAAACCAGGAAATGATTAGGGGTAGTTTAGTTTGGCTTACCCGTTCCAGCAATGGGTAACGGTGGGGCGATGCCGTCTAGTTCTTGCCTCATCTGTTCAGCCTCTTCTCTCTGTTTTCTCTTGGCTTCTTTGGCTTCCTTCCAACTCATCAGGAAAACTTTCTCCGTCTGGTTAATCTCCTTCCCGTCCAAGACAGCTGAAACAAGGGTGGACCAAAAAAATCGTGAAAATGTATTGTTGAATAAGGATAAAACTGCTGCAAACTGCTTACTGGCTGGATTGACCTGAAATATACAAATCAAATAAGTGACCAAAATGTAATGTTCTTAGTATTTACATTTTTTGCCCAAAAAAGATTCAGAAAAAAATACCAACTATATTTCCATTACTGAACTCGGTACCACTTAATGTTGAAAACCATTCGAAAGCTCTTGTTCTGCAGAATCCAGATATAAATATCTCAATTCTTAAAAAGTCAGACTTTTGCTTATTTTGTGGTAACAGGTCAGATGTTTTCCACTTACCCAATTTTTTGTTCATGACGATGACCCGGTCTCTATACTTGGCCCTGTGGCTGAGTGGATTGCCTGAGAGGTCTAACCTCCATAGATAAGGCCACCAGGCGATCACATTGCCCACGGTCTTGAGATCTCGGAGTTTGTTGTCGCTGCAAATGAACTGGGTGAGGTTACGGAGAAGTTGCAGGTCGGTGATGTCGTCCAGATTGTTGCCGGAGACGTTCAGGACTTGTAGACACACCTGCAAAAAGGTAGCGTGTTTACGTGCATTATTTTGACATTGACCGGGCCCGGGCGCGAGATTGTTTTTCACGAACCTCGATCCGAGATGGATTTAAGCCGGCATCTGTGAGTAGCACATCCTGTTATTTCCTACCTCGCTCGCTGCAAACCGGTCGCTGACAGATTTCCTGCCTTGCTCGTGACGTGTTAATCCGTGGTGTGTTTACCTGAATTCCTGAATTTATTTGTTTGAGTATCCGCGGCATCCGACAAGAACTCGTTAAAGACTTGTTTTCAATTGTTCTTCATCTTTTTTTTTTGAGGTCCTTTCGTTTTTTGTTGGAAAAAAAATCTTTCTTTCAAAAAAAACCCCAAACCTGTTTACTCTACATAAAGAGTTTTAGAATCTTACCGAGAGCGAGGCGAGTGATCGGGGGTCAAATAGTAGCTTTTCCCCCTTGGGAATCTTCTGGTGTTCTATGTGCAGCTCCTTCAACTGCTCTAGCTTCTCAAAACCTTCCAGAACTGTTATGCAGTTAGCTCCAAGATACCTGCTTTCAAAAATGTCGAAAGTCAAAAAGAAGAAAAATTGTCAATAATTTTAGTCTCTGCTTTAGCAAGACGTGTGGTGTCTTTTTAAATATCCTAACATTATTGACTTACAGTTTGGAAAGCTTTTGCAGCGCTGATAGCCTGTCAATCTGTCCGATCTGATTGTTTTGTAGGTACAGATGCGTCAGATTG
The DNA here is from genome assembly GCA_037893245.1 of Crossaster papposus. Lineage (NCBI taxonomy): Eukaryota > Metazoa > Echinodermata > Asteroidea > Velatida > Solasteridae > Crossaster > Crossaster papposus. Next base: position 1,082,424 of record JBAIAA010000120.1, on the reverse strand, counting down.
GCGGCAAACCCAAGATTGGGAATCCGTGATATACAGTTGTCATAAAGATAGAGAACGGAGAGATTCCGACATTGCGACAGATCGTCCTGTAAATAAAAAGTGGTATAAAGCAACAAAGCTATGATTTCAAAACTAACAAACAGCAAATTATGTAACATACTTCGCTTGGGCCAAACAAACAGAAATAGTGTGTTTACCGTAACCTGACCTACCTGATCTGAAATTCGGTACCCTCTGGAGACCTGAACACAATGTGTATAATGGAGACAAAAGGACGCCGGAGGGTAAATTTTTATAGATGAATAGGTCGCCACAGGGAATTTCACGAATTAGATTTTTGGAGTGTGCCTCAAATTACTCAAAAACTAGGTTTAGGATGTGGGTTAGGGTTAGTGTTTGGGTTAGGGTATGATATAGGGTATATTGGGTCGAAATTTCAACCCAGGAAATTAATTGTGGTTGAAATAGGAGCTTTTTGAAAAAGGTGCCCGACTTTTTAAGCAGTTTGTACACGAGAACAAAGATATGTCTCCACTAGGATACAAATTTGAGAGTCAATGGACTTTTAGTGGTCAAATTGCCGACCTCAATTTTGTTTTGCCATTTTGCCAGTTGATAATTGTACATGAACACTGGTTTCAATTATTTCCCATGAACATAATCATTTTCCACACTTAAAAACTTGAATGAACCAAATTATTTCCCTACAACCTACCTGAATTTTTGTCAAGACGTTAATGTAAACAATCATATATTCTATCCATGAAAACCAAAACATGCCATTTTTTTTGTATAAAGCTCATTTTGAGAAAAAAAAAATGCCTTTTTATAAGACCTCTACCTATTTTTATGTTTTCTTTCAAACTACAGAAAAAAGCACTGAAATTATTACGAAGTTATGCAACTTAAAAACTGAGAATTTGTAAACAACTGAATGGTATAATTGCACATTTGAACTTTGACCTGCATAAAATGCAAACAAACCGTCCAAAATTCTTTCATTGTGATGAGTTATAACCACTCCAAGCATAAAATATTCAAATTTGTTTGGGTAAATCCACCACCCTAATCTGCACTTACATTTTAAATCAGTTGCTTTGCCCGGTAATACCCAGGAACTAAGCTCCTCCTACCAGCGTTATTCAAAACCATCACAACCCTTATATTAACAACAACAAACATAACAACAAAATCGCCCACTGAACAGGGGCCAATTTCACGGAGCTGCTAAGCACCAAAATTTGCTTAGCACAAAAAAAGTCTTGCTCAATAAAAACAAGTTATCAGCTAAAATTCTACGTGTTTTTCAAGCTAAGCAAAAAACCAGCTGATTATCAATCAAAAACAATAAAGATCATGGGAAAATTTGGTCTGTAACCTTGTTTTTACCAAATTTTCATGCTAAGCAAATTTGTGTGCTTAGCAGGTCGTGAAATTGGCCCCAGAATGTGTAAATATTTGTACAGCCGCTAACTGTTTACATTGAAGTTGTAATAAAAGCTGCCAGATTCGGAGGAGTTTAAATAACTAAACTCCACCAATTGTTCGCTTCTGTTGTGTTTACTGTGGTTTCAAGTCTGCCCAAGTTGTACCAAGAGTCACGTTTCTAAACACAAGTTGTAAAGATTGTGCAAATATTCCAAAGCTTTCTTTGAAAACTTTGAATCTTAAATTTAAAGGTCGCAAATGTCGACGGAATTCATTTTTCGAATCGGACTACCTATCCGTATTAATTTTGCTCTTTTATTATTTTTTTGAGCCAAAATTTAAGTTTTTGATACAGATTTGATTGAGCAAACATTCACTTGGTTTGGGTGACCAGATAGCGGTCAGCATCAATTCCAAACTTGGAATTGGGATCGTAACTTTTTGGAAGAATTGAATCCCTGAAGTGGCCAATTATACTTTTACAATATAAAGATTTGCGGTAGATTTTCAAACTTGTGGTAACACCCCCCCCCCCCCCCCCATTAAACAAAAATATAATAATATATGTGACCTGTCATCACAAAATGAGCGTAAAGTCGGCAAAATCAAAAATTGAGATATGGGTATTTCTAAATTCTGTGGAAACAGAGCTTTCCAATGGTATATAACAGTTGGAGGTTTGATACTCAATATTTTTATTTTTTTATTTTTTTGTCTGGAGTCTTAATACAGAGATTATGAGAAAACGGGCATTTTTTTGCGAGAAATTGTGTGAACGCGCATAGAAAGGCATAGTCAAAATTGTCTCAAAAACTATTGTTTTTTTATTTGATCGTCCTGAAAAATTGGGAATTGATTGTTGGGGATTTAGTCTTAAAAAAACCCATATAATCTCAAAATCGACCACCCCTTCAAATTTGACTTTGACTGGCCGAACTGGGAAATCACTCCGTGCGACTTTACGCTCATTTTGTGATGACAGGTCACATGAAATTAAATATATGCACACCATATCAGAATCTATCAAAAATGTTGAGATCTCCGAAGCGTGACATACTTACTATTTCATCGATGTTTTTCTCAGCGAAAGACAAGTGTGTTAATCTCTTCAGATACTGCTGCAATGTTTCCTCTCTCTTTTTTCTGATACTACTCGATGTCCGTGCAATCAAGTCTAACGTCAGCTTTACCATGCTGTCACGACGCAGCTCCAAACTGGTTGAAACTTCTCGAGTCCGATCTCAACTTGATGGATCAGGAATTTCCATTGGCTCGATTTTGTTTATCTACTTTTATTATTATCAAAGTGAGTGAAGACATTAACAGGCAGGTGTCGTTGTGTCTCGAAGTCTGTCGCTCATTTTGGCAACCTGCTTTTTTATGTGCAGTTTCACGTCTGAAAAGCAAAAACCAGGCCAATAAGGTTGTTTCACGTTCCAGTTGTGCATGCTCAGTAGAGCGCCCTCTGTATGCCTACTACACGTAGGAAGAGGGGAACACCCATACATGCGATCATCCGGGTAAGTTGGGTACCTCTTTTTGTGCTGAATCCAAGATGGCCGCGGAACGTGAAACCACCTTATGTCACAAATATATATAAACACATACTTTTGGGTTGCTTTGGTTACCACAGTCAAAACTACGCCGGTTGAAAACTTATATTTATATTGAAAAAGAAATGTCAGAATATTTAAAGAATAACTAGTGCAATCATTTTGCTGGATGCCTAGAATCATTATTTAGTTTTAGATGAGTAAGTTATTTCTTAATAATTCGGTAGTAATTTTTGTTTATATCTGCAAATGGTGTATCCTACCTTTAACCGTCACTCCTCCCCGAAAAACGAATAAAACACACGAACAAAACTTAACAAACAAACACCACAACATAAATATAACATCCCATCCCCTCCCCACCCCACCCCACCCCACCCCACCCCTCCCATCCCCATCTGCATATATCTGCACAACTCCATCCCTCTGCAGATCAACACAACCCCACCCCCTCAAAAATGTCTTTAATGTCCGTCTATATGGTCCAACCATACTTCACTAACACGTTTTGAGGCCCAAATACAAGCGTTATCGTACATCATTACATTGGGCACAATAATTTGAGAAGTTTTAACCGAAAAATACGAAATAACTCACCACACAAACTCCACATTTTGGAGATATGCAACATCAACGTGCATTAGCATGAATCGAAATCACGTCAAGCTATCACCACATTCGGCACCACATCAATCGCAACTGAACCAGTATCACACAACGCCGCCTTTGTTACTACGGTGCTCCGTAATAGACATCCACTTTAAAAATAAAATAAAAATATATTACTGATGTATATTCTGTTAATTTTGTTTCTTATTTATATGTTAAAGTGGGACAGACGACGATTGTCGATTGTTAATTAACTTTACGAACGGTAATTTAACGTAAAAATCGACTTTTGTGTAGTGAAAGGTGGGTATGTTAAGTGAAAACGATGTAGCTATATAGGGGACCCCGTTTGCAAATTGATTTGTAATTTCCAAATTCATTTGATTTTCGATGCCACCCTAGGACTTTTACAACTACTAGATGATGAATAGATTATGACGATTTGTAAATATCTTGAGCTTCCTACGCATATTTTGTCTGTGATTTATCGTCAAATCACGGGATCAAGTACCGCATACAAACGCATGTAGCCGGGTACACGAGTTGCTGAGCAATGTATGTTCGTAAAAAGGCCTCCCATTTTTAAACCAATTATGATGCCACCCTCAACTTTGAACAAATTGGAGGATAGAATACCTTAAAGATGCTATATCAATCTCAACCAGTTTCTATGTGTAGTTTTCCCGCCAGAAGTCGAGGAACTCCAGCACCACATTCAAAATGTGCCATTTGGAGCGACACATCAGATCCAACACACCCCGCTTGAAAATGTACCTGTAATTTCCAAATCCATTTCGATGCCGCCCTAGGACTTTTACAACTACTAGATGATTTTGCTACAGTTAATTAACAATCCGACAATCGTCGTCTGTCCCACTTTAAAATATTAATAGGAAACAGAATGTACATATCAGTAATATATATTTGTTATTTGAAGTGGATGTCCGTTACGGAGCACCATAGTTGCCAAGGTGGCGTTCAGTGTGGTGTTGAATGTCGGGACCATTTGACGATTGAACGTGGTGCCGAATGTGGTGATAGCTTGACGCAGATTGAATCGTACCAACTGCACGTCACAAAATCGATCATGTCAACGTTGCTACGGAAATGGCGATTTTTCTTTAAGGTCGATTAATTACTATAGAAACAAGCAGCCTCTAAATTAATTTGTTGGGATTATTAGAGCCTCTCTACTGAGTACTGTTTGATAATAAATGGTTTTGTGAAAATCTTCAAATTTAATAGATAACAATAATGAATAATATGTTCCGAAAGAGGGTATAATGTTGGAAAAAGCTGGTAACCTTCGTTGATCGTACAATAAAACAGTTGGAAAACGGGATACCAATACTGCTATCGTGGCGAACAAGATGGCGACCCACTTGGCCGATTTAGATTTTCCGCCGTATGTCATAAAATGTGTCGACGAAACTCACTTTCTTGTTGCAGGAGGAGGTGGACATGCAAGAACGGGAGTTCCTAATACTATAGTAAGTCACTATTCCTGAAGCAATATTATTTTTTAGTTTTGTAAATGCCTTTTTGTGTGAATTGTTTGTTTGATAAAGCTGTCGACAATTTAACGTAATGCCTTGCCCTTAGGAACGCTTTTAATTCCGACACTAAGTCGAACTCGAACTACTCTGACTGTGAGTGACGTAACACAGCATAGCCCCAAATGTTCAGGATATAAACATGAACCTGTCGTGTCTTTTCGTTTTATACCCAATTCCAAGGTCATTTTGTCAATCCTCTTTTTAAAAGTTTTACCTTTCAAACAAAATAAAGCAAAGTGAACGATGGGTGTTTTGGTACTAGTTTTGCTGTTCTTGTGTTTCCAGGAAATATTTGAAGTTCAGAGGAGAGGGCACCGCTTGCTTGCGGAAAGCAAACTACATTATGACACCGACGTGGGAGAAGACAGGGCTGCCATTATGAATGCTGCCTTACGGTAAGCAAAAAAAGTTGTTCACCAGTAAAGGCGATTGAATGTACATTTCTTGTATGCACAGGGATTTTGTGCTACGCATGGCCTAATGGCACAATACTAGTTTGAAATTGTTTAATGACTTAAACAAAAATTGATTGCAGTTTTGATGGCAAAGAGTACCTTCTAGCGGCAGGAAAAGATGAGACCTGCCAATTTTACAGGTTTGTTAAAACCAACGAAGCAGTGAAAGAGGATGAGGAGGAGCCCAAGCCTAACCAGGCAACAAACAAAGGAATCGACACAGGTAACTAGACATTGTAAATTATCCAATGGGGCTGCGTCTGCCTTACTTGGCTACGGCTTAAAATGATGCAGAAGTCTATGTGAAGTGGCTTCAGCCGTTACCATAGACATTTGTGTAATTTCAAGCCACAGCTAAAATCGGACAGGGCCACAACTGAGGTTTTGTAAACCTTTGTCAGTTTCATATGGAAATTCAACTTGTACATACTTAAATGTGCGAGCAGTTATTCCAATCGTTATAGAATAGGTTCATTAGGTTGTCAATTCTTGAAATTTACTAATGGTTGGCTTAAAGGGACCGTACACGTTTGGTAATTGGAACCCATTGTTTGTTTCAATCCTATATAGTTATATACCATAAAACTAACCTGTAAAAATTTCGTTTCAAAAGGTGGTATTGATTTCGAGATATTGCCTAAAATCTGGAGCGGTTATGTTCACGCAGGAAGAATAATCTGCATTGGAATACACAGTCTGAGAAACGTCACTGCAGTAACGCTTCTCAGATTCAAATTTTTGGGGATAAAAAGTGATATATTTTTTCATAACCGCAGTACTTCGAAGTGAAAAGTTTCTAAAAATGCATTATACTATCCAAAGCTGCTGTACTTCTTACCAAGTAAGTTTTTATTGCCATTAATTTTTGGAGTAATTACCAAACTTATACGATCCCTTTAACCCTAACCCTCCCAAATCCTTCTAAATCCTCTTGTACAAAATGAAGGATTTAGAAGGATTGAGGTTATTAGGACATTGCAGTGGAGGAGGATCCAGAAGGATTGAGGGCAGATGGGGTTTTGCTATGGGAGGGATTGAGAAGGATTGAGAAGGATTGAGGTTATCAGGCTGTATTTGACACAAGAGGAAAGAGAAGGATTGAGGTTGTATGCAGCTTGCCCAAAATAGGATCTAGAAGGATCTAGGTTATGGGGGAGGGGGCTTGCATTTGTGTACAGTGTAATGACATGGGGAATGCCTGCTTCTGACTTCGTTATTTTTAGGGCTTGCATTTGTGTACATTGTAATGGCATGGGAAATGCATGCTTCTGACTTGGTTATTTTTAGGGCTTGCATTTGTGTGCATGGCAAATGTGTGTACTGGAAGGTAAGTGTATACTGCAAGGTCAGTGGGTCAGTGCTGAAAGGGTCTCTGGACAATGTATGTTTATGTATTATCAATAAGAAACACATGTGCATAGTGTTGTGCATACAATGGAATTTCTGTGGCCCTTGTCCTGGTATGAAAAGGTCATTGTACTGGGCACTTCCATTTGTTTGAGGGTAATTTGTTGGATAAGTAATCAGTTTACACAGACCCCCAAAAACATCCCCCAGCAGGCAGGAGGATCTAGAAGGATTCAGGGCATTAGCCATACTAGCAGAATTGAGAAGGATTTAGAAGGATCCAGGTTCCTTGAGCTTTTAACTCTTTACTACAGAAGGATATAGGAGGATTGAGGTTATGTCTTAGCCAAACGAGCCGGGAGGGTTAGGGTTAATAACCAAGCTTTTATTAACTAAGCTTTTAATATGTTGTGTTTTGAGGCGGCACAAGAAAACGTAAGAAAGGAAAAGATGTCAAACAGACTTCAGACGACAAGAACTCCAAAGAAAGTACTACCAATTCGGAGAAAAATTCCTCCCCAACCTCGCAGGAACCCACCGGCGCCGCTCTTGTCACCAAATTTGACCTGGAGAGATTAGCGTCGGTTCAGACGGACTTCACAACTGGAGACAAGTACCAGAAAGCTGTCTGTTTTTCACCCAACGGATTGTTCTTTGCAACGGGAGGTGCTGACGGACACGTGAGAATGTGGTCTGTAAGTAACCATGGATAGATAGTTGCAAATTTCAGATACAATTTCAATACAATGTGTATTTGGCTTCAAAAAACAAACAACGTTTTAGGTAAAAAAGGTCTTGGGCTATAATAGATTCCAGTACGGCATAGAGAAAAACTTTGCAGGAAAAGAACTATAAAAGTGTAACGTAATTGTTTACACAGAAAATAAAGCCAATATTATGCCTTGATTTACAACTTTGACCAAAAGAAAATAATGTTGCAACCGGACGTTTTTCCATCCTATTTTATCTCCATGAAGGTCAGTCACTGCAAACATGTTGAAATTACATAAATCTGGAAATGAAAAAAAACATTTCCAATTTTTTTTTTTTTTAAATGCACTGGACTTTTCATAGACTTTAAACATAACCATTAAAGTGGGGGTCAGGATACTGCATTATTTCAACTGTACATGCTCCATTCCCTGTGTTTTTTTATCCAGTATCCTTCGTTTGAGAGACAATACGAGATCGAGGCTCACTCGAAAGAAGTCGATGATCTCATCATTAACCCTCTAGGAAACAGGGTAAGTCCCAGACATTGGTATTTTGTCCTAATAGTTTGCATCTCTTTGCTGTTATCATACTCTATTAACCCTAACGGCTTTTACTAGAAAGTATCCTGAATCCGCCACAGTCCACCAATTTTGGTTTGCAAAAACTGCTGGTGTCCTGAGTCCATCATACTCCACAAGTATGCATTCTGGAGAGATCTTGAGTCCATCATAATCCACCAGCAAAAGTTTGATGGACTGTGACGGATTCAGGATACCTAGGTGGTATACAAAACATTGCAGTGCGTTTCTCTATAGAGTCCATCACAGTCCATCACCTGAATTTCTGTATCCTGAATCCATCAAACTCCTGCAGTAACGCTAGGCTTAAAATCCTCAATCCATCACACTCCTCCAGTTGGTTCAATATGGAGGTATCCTGAATCCTCCAAAACAGGAAATGGATTTTGATGGACTCGGGGTGGTTAGGGTTAATATTTGTATAGATACAAAACCACCCATAATCTTACTCGCCATTTTCTGTAATAAAGAAGGGTTTCAGGGCCTTTTCAAAATCTCTGGCTTCGACTTCGTCTTCGGCTTAAGGTGATTTTTAGTTCCCAACTGCGAAAACTCCAGCTACATCCTGGTGCCTGTTGTGCTTCATAAACATTCAATCGATTGGTGTGAACCCAAACGTTTCCATTTCTTAAATTCCCATTTGCTTCCATTTCTATTTGCTTCTTAGTGATTCAGAATTCGAAGGCGAAGCTGAAGCAAAGGCCCAGAATGCCGTTTAAATGATTCCGTTATTCTTGTGCCACTTTTAGCTGGTATCCGTGTCCAGAGACTCGACAGCTATCGTATGGAGAACGGTGGACGGCAGCAAAGTATGTGATCTGAAATGGGACGGGGTACCGGCTGACCAGGCCAGCGGTTACAGAGTCCGGTGCTGTAGGTAGGTTGTAATATTTAAAACAAAAATTTAAACGAACAGTTAAAATTTGATAAAATGAACGTATTTTGAGTTTATGAGCGTTGGGAATGTATCCCCTTCCCAATATTTGTATTTCTTCAAGGAGAGAGATTTCAATAACCTTTTTCGCCCTCGCGTTTTTGTCTCAGGTTTGGCTTCACCGACAGCGACCCTAGCAAGTCCAACATGTACACCATCCACATTCCTCGCATTCAAGGCAAGACCAAATCCTCCTATCTCACACGATGGAATGCCAACAAGTTCACCCCCATGAAGACTGTCTGCACGGGGACGGACGTACTATCGGCTTTGAATACGAGGTGAGTTGAAATCGGTAAAATTGAGTTAGTTTGTCTGGAGAGACCTAGGCTGTTTTCCAAACCCCAGGTGAGGCTCCGCGTCTCTGGCTTCATCACCATTGCCAAACCGCATGAACGAAGCTAAAGACGGAGACGCAGCTGGGGTTTGGAAAACGGCCCTGGTTAGAATTCTGGCTTAACCCTAACCCTGCCAGATCCAGCACAGTGCATCTGTGGTGACTGCTTGACCTTGCTGGACTCTGCACACAAGTCAATGTGACAAAGTATGCAATCTGTTGCGTCTGGCAGGGTTTCTAGCCAAAATACCCTGGAGGGTTAGGGTTAAATCAATCCTAAAATCTGGTTCGTATTCTACAAGACTACGTGTTTGCCTTTTACTTGCAGTAATTTTACACAAAATCAAAACTGTCATCTTACGAATTTTCTTAATACGTTTAACCAGTTCGCGCCGGGATCATTTTAACATCGCCGAGCCGAGGGGCGAGATTATTTTTAACGAAACTCGATCCGAAGCGGGTTCCGGCTGATAGTGCCGGGAAGCACACCCACGCATTTCCGGCCTTGCTCGCTGCTGGCATACATTTCCGGCCTTGCTCGCTGCTGGCATACATTTCCGGCCTTGCTCGCTGCTGGCATACATTTCCGGCCTTGCTCGCTGCTGGCATACATTTCCGAACTTGAACTTGGCGTGTTTATGCGTCATCCGTTTTAAATTTTGAAATTTTTGCGTTTATATACGTCATCCGGAGCGAACTGGTTAACATCGTTCACACCTCAACTTGTTTTACATTACAGTCACAGTGGCAACCTGGTTGGTGTAGGAACTATGTCAGGATCTATTGGCATCTATGTCTCCTTCAGTTTGCGGGTAAGCTCGTTTTATTCAATTAAAAAAAAAAAAAAAAAACTAAAAACTGCATTATTAGCCTATAAAAGGCTGCTACGTGGTTCAAGGCCTGATAAACGGGGTAATAATAATTGTAAAGCACTTTGAGATCGTTGATTTGATGTAAAGCGCTGTATAAGCACGACTAATATTTCTACAGTCAACGATTACAGTTGTTAATGCAAACTCAACTGGACCTAGGAAAATTGTTTTATCATAACATCCATGTGATGATGATGATGATGATGATGATCATGCATTTGTAAAGCGCCATCTATCTAGTTGCCTATTCCGAGGCGCTGCCAGGAACACCGGGGCGAACCCCTTCTCTTAGCGAAGAGTGTTACTGGGTTCTTTTACGTGCATTACACAACGCACGGGACCTACAGCTTTACGTTCCATCCGAAGGACGAAGCAATAGTGGTTTAATTGCCTTGCTTAAGGACACACGTGTCGACACCGGGACTCGAACCCATGCTCTGCGGAACAGAAAACCGAGTTCTTAACCGCCCGACCACGACCCTTAGCAAACAACTGCTGAATACCAGTCACAAACAATATATACATGTACATCACCTGAAAACTTGTTATGTAACCCTGTTCTTTGGCAAAGAAGAATTGTTGTGCTTAGCATCTCCATTATATTTTTGCCCCTCTTCCCACCCCTTGAAGCCTGAACCCTAGTGATTTTTTGTAGTATCGCTGTATTTATGTATTTATTTTTCTTCTGTTTGACTACCAGAAACTGCGAGTGGTGAAAGATGTGCACGGAATCTTTGTGACGGGACTGTGCTTCGTTCCGATGACGAGAGTAACTCGTGAGCTGCTAGGAGATCTTGAGACGGCCGTGCTGAGTATATCGGCCGATAAGAAAGTGTCAATCCTTGCCTTGGAACAACCAAGTAAGTTATCTTTCTCAGAAGAGGCCCTTCCTCTGTCTTATGGTGTTGTTCAGAACTCAACCATCAACTAATATTAAGAAAGGATATATGACAAAATTTTCCCTCCCCTCCCCTTCCCGAAATGAACATTTTAAACTTGTTGATTGTGTAATTCCCAGCAAAGAAATTTTCATGCTATTATTTCTTGGTTTTTTTTATTAGTTTTTATTTGAAATTTATTCGTTTAGTGGAGTTTCCGGCCTGGCTGATGTTCGTTGGAGCATTTATTCTCATCGTACTCATCTTCACTGGATTAGCAGCTCTCGGTCTCAACTTTTGAACTTTGACCCCCGACGCCTCAGAACTGACTTCTAAGCTTGGCCAATCAAAGGACAGGAAACGGTGCATAGCAACCAATGAAATCTCAGAAGCTATGAGGTTGTTACGCTTATTCATGGGAACTTCTCCCCAGACTAGGCTTTTTACCAGCCAATAGTTTGCGTACTGTGACTCTCTCTATATTGGCCATTAAAACAAATTCTGGTCGCAAGTCTACGCGTACATAAGCCAGAAATGTTGACCGCTTTGTGATTTGTGACCCAGCACGAGTAAATGAGACACTTTGCGGCAAAAATGAAAAGTGAGATTTTGATTTCATCATTTAACCCTAACCCCCTAGGCCTTACTTTGGGCTAAAGAACTGCGTACTACAGAATACTACTTAGTATTTTGTAGCATTGGGTCTCTCCGTGACTGATGATTGGGTGTGTACTGACAGAGTACAGATACTGCCAACTACAAAATACTAATAGTGGCAATACAGGTCAGTAATACTTACCTGGCAAAAAATGCAGTAGTCCAGCCTTGACCCATTGTGTCCCAAGTGACAATTTTTGCTGTAGAGTTTAGAACATCTTACACAGCATACATGGGCCATGCACACTCAGCAAGCAGAGGAACCCAATGCTAAAAAGTACTACGAGTGCAATAAGGGTGAAGTACCAAATACTAAAAATTACTACAGGCATTGCACACAAGTCAGTGAGAGTACTGCATACTACTTTTTACTACTAGTAGTAAAACGTAGCATTAGGTAGGGTTAGGGTTAAAGCTAAACAAACTTTAAATGATGAAATCAAAATCTCAATTTTCATTTTTGCCGCAAAGTGTCTCATTTACTCGTGCTGGGTCACATTTGTATGCGGCTATGATTATGGCTGGTGTGTGAGGGATACTAAAGCCATATCCCTAAATGTCAAATATAAGCAAATGGCTATAAATAGGGCTAAAATTATCCACTGCTCTTTACACTTAAATGCACTTCAATATCCCCCCCAAAAAAACCAAAAAATGCTTGTGTTGAATCCTCCAATGCTGGAGTGCATTGGCATGTACCACTGACACGCAATAAACAACTCTCATAGAGCAAGGGTTAAAACCCACACATCATTGTGTAATAGATTTTTAATCCTAACCCCCATCAGTTTACTAGTGCAGTATTCCAACATATTCCAACAAAAACATGCAGTTTGATTTTGATGTATTGGGGCAAGTTGAGTTTAATAGAGGTGGACAATAGCTGTATTTAACATCTAATATGCAATATGGTTTATTGTTGGTACATTATATTAAAACTTACACATTATTAATGTTTTGCTACAAAATGAATGATAAAAGTACCTGCCACACCCTGGCCACACCCAAGACACACCCTTAACCAGATGTCGTTTATTATAATCTATTATAATCTGCTGTACATATTTTTAATGTCAGAAATGAATCATGAAAATTGCTCAAATTAAATATTAATTATTACATCGACATATATAATTGTCTTACCAGCAGTACTTGATCAGGCTTAATGATTAAAAAGAATTGATTTCACTATGAGATAAAAAATTGAATTAGACACGGAATGTTGATGATGTAAATTTGATGATTAAAACATTGATTGTTTATTGTCCGAAGTTTGTTTTGTATTGTTCCTTTTTGGTAATCGTCATGATGACAATTGCATTCAGTTTACGTTTAATTTTATCTCCTAATTTTTACGCTTTCACCATTGAAGGAAGTGGTTTTTTTCATAAAGAAAAGTCATTTACATGAATTGGTCGTAACGCAAAATTTAAAACTCCAAGAATTTTTTTTACTTTTAATAAAAATACACCTAGGTTGCCCTTCCAGTATTTACAATAACAATGTATGTACATGTGTATACAGTTTTGGGGACTGAAAAATTGAGAAGCTCGGAAGTGTAATTCGATGTTTATTGATTCTGTCGCGGCCTTCATCTAAGAAGCCTGAAAGTGATATCGATCCTCGTACGAAATTCACGGACAAAACCATTATGTTTTTTTCTTTCTATTTTGAGGCCCATTGATTTTTGTTTTATTTACCTTGTACCACTAGCCACTTGCCTTGGTATTCCGATCGGTAGGTAAGGTAAAATTATATGACAAATTCAACATCGGTTGATTAGTTTCAATTAACTTCCGTAATTAAGAACCCGCTTGAACGGGACGGAGGAATCTCTTGTCCTCGAGATGAATTATACATGTACATGTAGTCCTATTAACTGAAATTGTGTAGGGCCTGTATTATGTATCGATTCCTTGTTACTTGCAACATTGAAAAGATGATGTGGTTATCATCAGAGTGTCCATCCCAACCCTCTGATGACTTTAAGACGAGGACACGTTAGATAATAATTGAGTAATGGTTGTCCTCATTGGCCAACGACCCGTCTTTAAGTAATAAAATGTGTTTTATAGAATCTTTGTAGCAAAAGCTGATGATCAAATCATCTCAGTTATAGTTACCTCAACAAAAATTTAGTAAATAAAAATGGCAAGAAACCTAGCAATATATGATTGAATTCCCTTAGGCCCATCTCTAAAAAGAAGAGAACAAAAAAAAGGGGGGGGGGGGAGAAGAAAATATCATGCAGGACAATAACGAAACACAGTATATTGCTACGGACTGCCAAGAAGACTGCCAAGAAGGCAACAGTTGAGAAGAAAAAGGCTACCAAGGAGGTAGCAGCTGAGAAGAAAGGCTGCCAAGAAGGCAGCAGCTGAAAAGAAAAGAAAGGCTGCCAGTAGGCAGAGGCTGAGAAGAAAAACGTTGCCAAGAAGGCCGAAGCTGATAAGAAAAGGGCTGCCAAGAAGGCAGCAGCTGAGAAGAAAGGCTACCAAGGAGGCAGCATATGAGAAGAAAAAGGCTGCCAAGGATGCAACAGCTGATAAGAAAGGCTGCCAAGGATGCAGCAGCTGAGAAGAAAAAGGCTGCCGAGGAGGCAACAGCTGAGAAGAAAGGCTGCCAATAGGCAGAAGCTGAGAAGAAAAACGCTGCCAAGAAGGCAGAAGCTGAGAGGAAAAAACAATACTGTAACATATTTTCCCCAAAAGCTTTTAAGACGATTCAGGCGTCGCCACCCTACCCCAAAACCCGGCCACAAAAGGTTACACAGATGCCACACTGTTCAATGTACAATTGTACAATGTACTGGGTCAGATATACTATGCCAAAATTGTGCTTTGGGTCATGGTGCTCTGGTCAATCACGATTCCTTTCACAATATGGTCCGACATGCGTTCACAAAAGTGGCACGTTGGTGAGGAGCATGTGTCAATTACCTTGCTGTCAGCGCGCAGTGGGCGTGGCGTACTGGATCGGTCTATGGTGAATGTACACAACAGCTAGGGGTGGGCCTGGGAGATGACAACCTCCACGCGGTCCACCCTGTTTCCACTAATATCATCAAACCGATGTAGGCAGCAACAAGTTAAGCTGCTCATCATACGAAACAAGAAGAAGAAGAAGACAACAGCTAGTACATGTACAAAATGTAAGCATTTGATCTGCGAAGTGCCTCATTCCTTTCGTCGTCAAACAGCGCACCAAACTATACAGGCAATTATGAATGAACAAGTGGCGACTTTGCTGTTAATCTGTTTTGCATCCGGGCTCCTGCCAGGTAAAATATAAGCATTTGTGTGTTTATCTAAGAATGGAAAGTTGTCTTTTATAAAGCTCCTCAACAGAGTTAAAAACGACTCTTTAGGAGTATAGTTTTCACTCTTTTTAGAGTGGTTTTATAAGAGACTTTTTGTTTAGTCTTGCATATTGTATCACCCATTGCTGGAGGCGAATCGCATCTATCTGTGCAATAGACTTTTGTTATGCAAACATTTTGTTAAAAGGTGGGATAGACCATTCCATTAGCAGATATCTAAAAAAACAAAAACTACCGAATTATTACGATTGTAGGCATCCAGCAAAAATATAACCTGTAATTCTTCCGAAAAATTGAATTGTCTAAAAAACAATTAATTTTTTTTTTTTCTAA
The DNA here is from genome assembly GCA_037893245.1 of Crossaster papposus. Classification (NCBI taxonomy): domain Eukaryota; kingdom Metazoa; phylum Echinodermata; class Asteroidea; order Velatida; family Solasteridae; genus Crossaster; species Crossaster papposus. Next base: position 1,066,854 of record JBAIAA010000120.1, on the reverse strand, counting down.
CGTCGTCCGGTGATCACCGGACGGCATTAGGGAAAAAACAATTATTATCATAACAACGTAACAACCACTGCCTGACACCGGTTCAAAACGAACGCCGTTTTTCTTGCTTTTCTCAGCATCCATGATCATTGTAAAACTTTGAACATGTCAGTTAAAGGTAGCATACACCATTTTCAGATATCGAAAATATTTACTACCGAATTATTAAGAAATATCCTACTCATCTGAAAGTAAATGTTGATTCTGGGCATCCAGCAAAATGATTGCGCCAGATATCCTGTAATTATTCCGAAAAATATAATTTTATAATGAAAAATTCGCGATCGCCGGACGGCGATCGCGAAAAAAACAAAGATAACATAAGAATAACTGCATGCTCGACGCCGGTTGAAAAAAACCGCTGTTTTTCGTGCTTTTCTCGGCATCCATGATTCTAAAACTTCGGACAGCTCAGTTAAAGGATATTTACTATAAATACAACCCCCCAAATCTACTCATTCATGATAATTCAAGCAATGATTAATGGTGTATACTACCTTTAAACGATATTTAGGCCTACTACATTTTGTATAAAATACAGTCCTCCAAATCAACCTAATCATGATAATTCAAGCAATTACCAATGGTGCCCTCCTACCTTTTAACAGTGCTTACACGATTATGTTTTGTGTGAAAACAAATCACAAATCCAAATTCACATTATTATACTATTTGTGCATTTTCAAAACCTTTTGACAATTTGTGGCACTATCGGGTTATTGACCTGAGTTTGACCATAGTTATACACTTAAAGTCATGGATGATGTTTTAAAATAATTCAGTAGTTTTGTTTTTTGGTGTTTGCAAATGGCGTATAATACAGTCAAACACCTTTATAATAAGGTCCTTGGAATTTACAAATTACCTTGTTTCTACAGGTACACTTTGTATTATACCAGTTGTTATGGCCTAGACAGATCTTGTAGTAATAAATTCCTAAGTGTTGTAAACTGTTGTTAAACTTGTGTACTATGTAAGTCTAAAGCCAAGAATGTGGTACAAGATATATAAATGGGTTTTTTTCTTTAAACCTTTGTTACGTAATGGGGCGAGTGCACTAATTCAACGGGCGAACACACCCATGTTGTATTATGAATCGATTATCGATAGTGACCAGGGTATTCTGTGCCAAAATGCAGTATTGAACATTGGAATTCGCTGGATGCCCAGAATGCCGAGAATTCGGGATTCACTATATATAAGTGGGGATTGCCGCAATTCTCGCCCCTTACTTGTTGGTTTGTTCGTCAGTATAGGGTGGAGGTCTGCAGAGTGGCAGCGTGGGTCGAGAAGTCTCGGGACCTAATGTTTTCCTTGTTATAATCGGGATGGTGTATTTAACAGTCCTCTTATTATTAATTAGAATTTGACTGTCCCTTAACATGCACATGTACTTTATTAAACCTATGCCCATAAATCACAGGAGGGACTGCCGTCTACACTTATAACGACTCGGCCACAGGTTTCACTTTTATCGTCTTCGAGAGCAGCGCGGATGAGACCGCCTCTTGGTACGAGGCGCGGGCGACGTGCCGCAGTTACTCGGAATACGCCGATCTGGCGGAGATAACCTCGCCTAGTGACATCACTATGGTGGAAAATCTCCTGGCCGACTCGCAGACAGAGTAAGGGATTTTAGTCTTAACTGTTCTTGTCTGCAGTACAAAATCCGTAAAAAATCTACCAAAATGTTTAGTTTCACATCAAAAGCCAATTTTTTTTTCAACTGCTATTTTTCGAACAATTTAAAAGTTACCACTATTTAATGAAACAAAAACCAACAAGGTTCTGTAGTTTCCGGTGGGTTCGTTATTTATCTACAAAATTCGGTTCTCGTAGGACAAACAATGACAGTTTTGGTGGCAGACGCATCAAAATATTACTTTTTTCCGTAAAACAAAACATGCAAATTAAACAACGAAAACATTCTCAATTCCTCAATAGTGACCATCTTCTCTCACGTCACAGCAACCTCATCCCAACCTCACCTTCCATTCGATATTGTTTATAAATACACAGTTCATCTTCATTCTGGCTCGGAATGTACGACCACGTGTCCGAGACGCATTTCAAGTCTCTGTATAATCGGTCATCTATTACCTTCACTAATTGGGACGGCGGGAGGCCAAAAAACGACCCGAACAAGAACTGCGGATCGATGGAGGTTTCGTCTACCCGTTGGAGAGACGAGAATTGTGCGGCCGTCAAATTGCGGGGCGTCCTCTGTCGAATGCTCACTACGATTCCCCCGTCATTCGTTGATCCCAACACAGGTGAGCAAAAATCCCGTACTTTTTAAGTTTTACATGCGCGCGAGGAATGCTCGAAATGGCCTGTGGGTGCACCCGGCCTTGTATAAAAAATTCCAACCGGTACAAGCCATAAATGCCTATACTTCAACATTCTTTAGAAAAAATACTCGGAACTCGCACAGGACTGTTGCTATACATACAAACAAATAATGATCGAATGACATTTTTTCATTTTTGGTGGGTTGTGACCATAAGAGATATTCTCACTCAAAGAAGACCACCCCCAAAACGAACGATGTTTCCCAAACTGGAACAAGTAGCTATTTTGATAAAAGGGTACCTCGACAACGTGGCTAAATAGCGCCAACTTTGGACCCTTTTGAAGCCAAAATGCTTAGAATTTGGAAGCTCCAAGTCTAATCAGTATGTCACCTTTGTCTTCCCCAATTCCATGGCTTTCGGAACTCTCTCTTTAAGAAGCTTCCCGGCACTACCAGAAATTAGACAACCAGAAATTATCTTTGGAAGATACACCCTTATTCCTTCAAAATTATAGCATTCCAATAGGGATCATAATTTCACAGGGAGCTTATACTGTTGATAGTATTTTTAAGAAAAATCAACAAAAATTTTGTTGGCTACTTTTTGGATAGCAGCAAGTGATAATGTACACATTATACTCCCGGTTCCCAAACTGATTCCGTCAACGCAAACGATGAAGTCGTAACTAATACAAAGTCTATTTCTCCTGGTTTTTTTGACAGGATGCCCACCTACGATGGTTCCGTTCGGTAATCTCTGCTACGATTTCCGATTGTTGGAGATCGGGAATTTCAGCGAGGCACGCCAGGCCTGCGAGGCCCACCCCGCCGGTCGAATGGTCGTTCCAAAAAATCAAACGGAAGCAGATTTCATACACCTGTATACCACTCTAACGGGGTTAGTACATGCGTATGACGTGCCAGCTTTTTGATGGTTTTCTTTAGTGAGGCGATAGAAAACTTGACACAGCGGCTCGCCGTGACTTTTGCTAGCTCCCACTGCCCATACTGGGCCCGCATTGGAAGCGCTTATGCAGCATCACAGATTTTTGCGAAGGAAATGCATTTATGATGAGTGGGTAGCGTACCGTGACTTTTCGAATTGCACGCAGCGCAACACAGCTGAGCTGTGGAACGGAAGTGGTGACCTCCAGGTCACACAAAAGCTATCCAATCAAAGCTCAAAGCGCATCAGCGCTTCCCTGTGCCCAGTATGGGCGGTGGGATCGAGGCAATTCCTGGTGCTACTGCATCAATATTCTTGGTGGGGGAGGCTTTTTAAATGTTCGTTCAGGCATAGACGCAGTTCACATTCAAAATCAGGTCTATCTTGTCGAATAAAACGTGATTAATAATAGTCGTTAATCAAGTCTACACTGCAAACAATTCCGTGTTAAATTACTGTACATAATGGTACGTGTTTACACTGGACTGTGGCTTACTGGATTAATCCACATTGTTAATGTTAAGTTTAACGCTACAACTTTGGTAGCGTAGCGATTGCAAAAGGTGCATGCATACATGTACATACTCTAACAATTACCGTGGTCACGTTTGTCCAAACAACTTTACTCTGCAGCAAAACCGAATTTTGGCTGGGCATCACGGATGAAGAATTCGATGACGACCTTCGCAGTATCTACGGGTCGAACCTATCCTATGCCAATTGGCAAACTACGGGCACAGTCGTGGTTGCGTCTGAGATCGACTGTGCTTACATAGACACCGACACCGGATACTGGTTCACTGACGACTGTGGTGAACCAAAGAGCATCATGTGTACGTTCGCTTCGCCATCCGAAGGTAATCCCAAAATGTTCGTTCGGTCCTCTGGTGTAGCCCAGCCTGCCATAGTCCATCACAAATTCGGTCACGGGTAAATCATAAATCCATCACAAGTTTAGTCACAAGAAACACAGGTGATGTACAATCGCAAAGAAAGGTAGTTGTCGCAGTTCATTTTTATGGTTTATGGTCTTGACCTGAGACTGGAATACTTGTTATGGACCTGGACTTGTGTGGCCTCTAATACAGCACTGCTAGCTATATACCTTGTGTATTCTTAAAGTATAGGATTGTTCAGCTCAACCTCAAGTCAACTAGTACTCTTCCTTTCTCCACAGCTTTGCCAACTACGACCAGCCCGGTATCCACACAAGATCCACAAACGTCAACAGCTATCAGCACCACCATGCAATCGACCAGTGCATCCACCACAGATTCTGACGGTACTCTACCAAATTCGACACCGCTTGAGGGCGTCATAGGCCCCCGTAAGAATAAATAAAAATTAGTCTATCCGTCGGGCTGTCGTATTTGGTGTCTGTCTGTCTGTCGGGCTGTCTGTCTGTCAGAGTCAACAACACGGTGCTCTTGCGAAATCGGAAAGCGCTAATGCGATGGTGAAGCACGAAAATACCTAAGCTGCGCAGCTAGTCGGCTAACATTTTTTAGACCGCAGGTTTTTAGATACATTGGATGGAGTGGAGCTGAGCTGGGGGAGGAGAGGCAACAGATGGAAGTGCAAGATGAGAGGAAAACTCAGGTGAGTATCGAGTACTGCAAACACTCGTCTGACGAAATAGAAAAGTAAACTCGGTTTCCAAAATGTTTAGTAAAATACTGACGACAGGGAAGCTTTTTTCCCCCCGTTTTCTCTCCGTGTGGGAACAGGTTGTAAAACTGACATGCAAGGCCATGTGTAGTACTTCATTATCCTTGCAAGTCTGCAGCGACATCAATATATAGTTATATACAAACTTATGATGTCGCCAAGTAGACGAGACATTTGCGTCACTCCGGTAATTAGTGCGTGCGAAGTAAACACCTGTGCGATACATTTAATTAAAAACCTGCAGCCTACGGTAGTACTTAAAGGAGGACATTCTGTGAAATGCTCCATTTGCTTCCATCGTCAATTGGAGCGCATCCAACTACAGGCAATATGAATGAACGAGTGGTGACTTTGCTGTTAATTTGTTTTGCATCTGGGCTCCTACCAGGTAAAAACAAATTCTTTGTTCTAAGAATGGCGAGTTGTCCTTTATATAGCTCCTCAACAGTTAAAATGACTCTTTAGGGGTATAGTTTTCACTCTTTTTAGAGTGGTTTTATAAGAAACTCGCTCTTTTTGAACGTGAGCTTTTCACTTTTTTTTTTTTTACATAGAGATCACAAGGATTTACGCTTACTGCTTTTAATTTACGATATTTAATAAATCTTTGCTTCCCGTTTCAGGAGGGACTGCCGTCTACATTAACTACAACCCAGGCACAGGTTTCACTTTTATCGTCTTCGAGAGCAGCGCGGATGAGACCGCCTCTTGGTACGAGGCGCGGGCGACGTGCCGCAGTCACTCGGAATACGCCGATTTGGCGGAGATAACCTCGCCTAGTGACATCACCACCGTGGGGAATCTCCTGGCTGACTCGCAGGCAGCGTAAGGAATTTTAGTTTTGTTGTTGTTGTTGTCTTGCCTGATATAAAAATCTTTGTGAAAATTCTTCCAGAAAAACTAAAATCGAGCTCCAGAATGTTTAACACCTGTTTTGTCCACTCATGGATTGAGGGGAATCAGATTGGCGTAGTGATATTTTCCGTTGCTTTTCACCACTTTGGCCCGGGTTCGAATCGCGTCTGGGCCCACTTACCTTTCATTCTATATCGTTCAATACACAGTTCATCTTCATTCTGGCTCGGAATGTACGACCACGTGTCCGAGACGCATTTCAAGTCTCTGTATAATCGGTCAGCTATTACCTTCACCAATTGGGACGACGGGAGGCCCAGAACCGATGCGAACAAGAACTGCGGATCGATGGAGGTTTCGTCCGCCCGTTGGAGAGACGAGAATTGTGCGGCCGTCAAAATGCGGGGCGTCCTCTGTCGAATGCTCACTCCGATTCCCCCATCATTCATCGACCCCAACACAGGTGAGCTAATAACTCCCAACTTTTGTTAACAGCCAGATTAAAGCCCTGAAGGCGCGTGCTCGGAAGAATTCTTCGAATGCCCTTTTTAAACAATCTAAAGTGCTTGAAAACATGCATTTGGGAAATGTTCTCGTTCAACTAATTGCAGCTATACACGCGCTAAACCGACGAATATTAGCAACTAGTATGTACACGTACGTTTTCTTCAAAATGACAGCATGCCAGATGGAATAATTTCGAAGGGAGTTTAATGTCATTAACGTCCTTAAAGTCTTTAAAACAAGTGAGTTTTTCCCACAATAATTTGTTGATTACTTTATGGATAAATGCGAACGGTATATACAAGTTTATGCGCTCTAACTTTAATTTCAGTTCCATACAAACCGATTCAACCGATGAAAATAATTAATATAGAGTCTATTTCTCTTGTTTTAACAGGATGCCCACCTACGATGGTTTCGTTTGGTGATCTCTGCTACGATTTCCGACTGTTGGAGATCGGGAATTTCAGCGAGGCACGCCAGGCCTGCGAGGCCCACCCCGCCGGTCGAATGGTCGTTCCAAACGGCCAAACGGAAGCGGATTTCATACACCTGTATACCACTCTAACGGGGTTAGTACAGACATTGGCGCGGTCAGATTTTGTTTTCAGTTGGGAGACGATAGAAACATTTGACAGAGCACCCTGACTTTGGAAGAAAGGCATGTGAGGGCCGCGGCGGGGCGTCAATCTTGCATCATGTCAATAAATCATTCTTAATCGGGTCTAAACTTGTCGAGTAACACCCAATAATTTTAATAGTCGATAATCAATTCTAGACTAACTGCAAAAAAAACCAACAAATGCCGTGTTTGGTGTTGACATTGAGCGACGACTCACTAGAAACTTTGGCAGGGTAGCGATTGTAAAAGTGCTCTAACCTATTCCTGTAAATATCCTTGTACGTCTATAAATATTATGTTTGTAACTTTCTGTAAATGTTGTATTTATATGTACTGTTATTTTATTTAACGATGTATGCAGGGCCCCAATGAAAATCAGTTTTAAACTGTTTGGGCACACCCTGGGTAAAGAAATGGAATAAATAAATAAATAAATAAATAAATAAATAAATAAATAAATAAATAAATAAATATAAGTACCGTGATAACATGTCTTTTCAAACAACTTGGCATTGCAGAAAAACCGAATTTTGGCTGGGCATCACCGATGAAAAATTCGACGACGACTTCCGCAGTATCTACGGGCCCAACCTAACCTACGACAATTGGCACACTACGGGCACAGGCGCGATAGCGTCTGAGATCGACTGCGCCTTTATGGACACCAACACCGGGGACTGGTTCACTGACGACTGTGGTGAACCAAAGAGCATCATGTGTACGTTCGCTCCGCCATCGGAAGGTAATCCCAAAATGTTCATTCGGTCCACTGGTGTAGCCCAGCCTATCAATCCCAAGTCCAGTCACTAAAAACTACCGCAAAAGACTGTTAGTTGTCGCAGTTCATTCTTATGGTTTATGATCTTGACCTGAGACCGGAATACTTACTTGTGACTTGTGACTTGTGACTTGAATGAGCTCCGATATTCTTAAAGTCAGTTGCCACCTTAGAGTTACAATTTCTGTTCATCCCCTTCTCCTTTAAATTCTTGAACCTTAAAGATGGACTACAACGGAATAATGATAAAGGCTTTGTTGCCTTTTTTTGTTCGAGAAATGTATAATGATTACTAATATATCATTAGTATTCAATAAAACTTGTTCCTTCATGCAAAAAAACCCCAAAATTGATCGGCGTTCTACGACCCAGAAAAACTCAGTTTCAGCAAAAGCCCTTAACTCATGAATAATTCATACTTTGTGTGTGACGTACTACCCATGACGATTTACTCGGGTCGATCGTGTGCGTGCATTTTTACCGTACAATGCAAAAGCATGCAATGCGGAATAACAGCGGACAAGCTAGGCTATATTTTGGTACAACTATTTTCGACCGAAAAACAGCGAAAAATGTCCGATAGCAGCGAGTATTGGGAAGACCACAGTATAGATGAGGAAGAGGCATTTCGTGGAGGTACTTCTGAGGACAGTGATGGTAGCTCTAGCGATGAGGGGAGCTCACCAGACGAGAGAGAAGGCGTTGACTCTGCGGCCACGGCAGACCCGGCGGTTGCCGATGACTCGGCCGACGTAGAAGCAGTAGGCCTGGTCGTAGTACATGTACATGTAGTACGAATTCTCTCGATGTTTGGCGCTTTCAATGTGGGGATCGATCCAGGCTTCAAACGAAACTTTGTTGTCAATCCCAGTGAATTTTTCAAAGCACTTGAAGGTTCAACACAGTCCTCTGAAAAATGTGCTGAACAAATCAAAGGCCTACTTCTTGCCGAGAAGGTCAGACATGTCAGAAGGTGAAATCCTTTCGTGTAATATTTACGAACTTCACCCATTCCTTTGATAACGCAGGATCCCGCGGAAATTGCACAACATGAATCTCTGGATTCTTCGAACAATTTCTCGTGCATCCACCAACAACACATGAAGTTGGCATTATTGTAGCTGATAGTGATACACTATAAAAAAAAGATTCGTAAAAACTTCATGCCTCTGCATGAAAACGCATACATAATACACACGGAATAACATGGCGTTTTTTGTTTACTCTCGGTTGCTCATGGGTAGTACGTCATCACTTTTCGCTGGTTGACAAGTCCGCTGGTACTATATCGTGGATTTCATTGTGGTTTTCAGTGGATCTTTGCCGGGAACCAGTACAGGGCGGGAAATTTCAAAATCGAAGAATCGAGGTCTAATTTTGTCGGTCAAATTGCAACAAAATTATTTAGAGAAAATCATGACCGTAACAATAAAGTGTTACCTGAACACAACATGAACAAGGTCCGATAATAAATTTAATGTGTGAGTTTTCGTTGTAGTCCATCTTTAAGTCAACTCTTCCGTTCTCCACAGCTTCGCCAAATACGACCAGTCCGGTATCCACACAAGATCCACAAACGTCAACAGCTATCATCAGCACCACTATGCAATCGACCAGTGCATCCACCACAGATTCTGACGGTACTCTACCAAATTCGACACCGCTTGAGGGCGTCGTAGGTCCCCGTAAGAATAAAATAGTCTGTCTGTCTCTGTCTGTCTGTCTTTCAGTCAGAATCAACAACACGGTGCTCTTGCGGAATCGGAAGCGCTAATGCGATGCTGAAGCACGAAAATGCCGCGGCCGCGTTCTAATCATTTTCAGCCCGCAGGTTTGTAGGTACATTGGGGAGCTGAGCTGAGGGAGGAAAGGTAACAGACGGAAGTGCCAGATAAAAGAAACTCGGGTGAGTATTGAGTACTACAAACACACACACTTCACTCAATCTGATGAAAATAGAAAACAAAATTAGGTTTTCAAAATGTTTAGTAAAATACTGACGGCAGGGAAGCTTCCCCCCCCCCCCCCCCGTTTTTTTAATCTATGTGGAAACAGTTTTGAAACTTCGGTGAAGTTATAGACGTGCCACACCATGTACTACACTGCATGAAAAGGCCACCGTCTTTTCCTGACAATGCTTCTGCGGCATCGGGCGTTCGCTAACTCCGCTGGACACCGCATGTGAACGCTATTCTGCCGTACGGCTGGAGGAACACCGACCCTACGACTGTTTCCCTGAGATGATGACAACAACGATGATGATGATCGCGCATCAATTCCCTCTGGTAAATGAACCGCAAAATTATTGGTGTAAATTATGTTTTGCTCACCGATTTTTTACCAATAGCGTCTTTCATTGCATTAAAAACAACAACAATAAACATTTGGTATTTTTTTTTGAGAGAGAAATTGGCACCGTAGGGGTGTTGTAGTCACAAATTTAATTTTAAAAAAGTTTCATTTTTCTTGTCCACAGCCGGCCTTGGTGAAAGCATTCCCTGGCACATGCAAGACACTTGAGGGCTGTATTTTCACCCAAGAACGACTAGTGGCGTCAGCATCCTTCTTATTCGTCCATGCAGTTGCAGCACCCAACAAGAAGCAAGGCTTGAAAACGACGACGACGACGACGACGACGACGATTGAGATTTCGTGGGCGTGGAAATGTGGGGGGTGTGATGGATGTGGTGGATTGGATTGGGGAGGGTTGAAAATCGAAATTGAGAATTCAATGGTTTTAAGAAGTCGCTCCTGTATTATTTCGAGTGGAAATTTGACGCAAACAAAATGTAAAAGCAAACGTGCATTCATTAGAAAAGGCATGAACAATCGTGCACGTGTACGGCTTGACACGGACGAGAACAAAATGGAGGGTTTGGACCATAACGAAAGGAGCTTCGTCTTCATCTTTTAGCTTCGTTCTTTCAGTTGGCAACCTCGATGGAGACAGAGGCTAAAAACAGATGCTCTCGTAATATCAGACCTACAGATAATAATTGACAATCTTATAATGGAAGAGACTTTTGTAACCCAGACCTCGCTGAAGTTTCTCAGAGTAAACCCAGGTTTTTTATAAGGTAAAAAGCTGATTGGTTAATACACTGAACAAAAATATAAACGCCCCCAAAATGGTTATTTGTCTTCATTTGTAAACATTTGTGACCCACCAGGCCAAAACCAGGCGGAAGTCGGCAAATGCCATTTCGAGATATAGCAATGTACACACACAAAATGTGTTGCCGGTCGATTTGTTTCCTTCATAAATCGTTAGTTAAAACTCTAATTTATAGGCTGTTCATGTTTAAACCTTTTTAGAATCCCCGAAAGTGATAATATCGGCCTTCTCCTGATTTTTATTGCCGTTGCCATTACTCAAATTGAGCAAACTTGTTGCCGCGAACGGCAACAAAAGGTCACTTTTTTGAAGCGTCGTTACTTTTCATTCCATAGCGGTACTGGTGCATGTGATGTATCATTTTAAAGCTTAAAACGCTAGCAATCCAATGGTTATCAAAATCTCTCATATGAAAAACTTCGACTTTAGCCTGGTTTTGTGGTGGTGGGTCACATTCGTGTCCATCTCTGCCAGTGAGGAATTTCTCAGTGATGCAGTGATTCCACCCTGCACATCTGAACAAGTTGCACAGTTTCAGGCATACCCGCCGGCGATAATATTTTCTGCAGGTAGGTTGGTACATTAGCCAATCAGAACACGGATGATGTTGACGTCATCGATGATGTTAGAGTTGTCTGGGACAAATTAACCCTAACCCTAACCATAGAGAAAATTCCTTTCTCTATGCCCTATAACCCCTATCCCCTAACCCTAGTCAGACCCGGGCCCAGACAATTCTAACATCATCGATGACGTCAACACCATCTGTGTTCTGATTGGCTAATAAATGTACACTATGTACCAACCTACCTGCAGATAAAATTATCGCTACCCGCCGGTACACTATACATATAGTTTAACTGTTGTATATTTTTCGCTTTTAATTCAGAAATTGTATTATAAAAATTAACCGCACAGCCGCTAAAATTGAATTTAGGCAATCATAGAGATCGGTCTATCTAAACAAAAAAATATGTCATTGCTACTTGGAAACAAAACGCTCGAAAACATTTGATGTATATTTTTGCATAGTGACTGGCGTTAAAATGGCACCTGTTAACGTAGTACTTTTTCAGTCAAACAATATTCTCATTATGATCACATCTGTATGTTATTTAAAATGTGAATGAATAAAAAAAAATTGTAAATTTGATTTTGTGCAAGATATTATTTCGCTAGTATTAGTAATAGCACTCCTTTCTCTATGGTTATAGTATGAGTGGTAATAACTCCCTAACGTAATGCGAAACTGTTTGATAATAAAGGTACACCATATATTATTTTGTTCGTTTCCCGCACCTCTCAATATCCACAGAAGACTCCTTAAAACCTGATCTGTCAACATTTAAACAGTGAACAAAACAACCTTTACACCGCATCACACAATGTCGCTTTTAATGTTATAACTCTTCAATCCAAAAATCAGTCGATGGACGATCGATCGTATTAAGTCGCCTACGATTTTTTTTTTCTCGAAATTACATCAATCTAGAAGGATAAATTTCACGGGATGTTTGGAACCAGCTTTGAGATCTGAATGGATAGGTTTTGTGTGAACTCTACCCAGAATGCTATGCGTTTCCATCACATAAATATGTATGGGGGTGGGTAGAGCGAACTGCCACGCCTACAAGGTAATAGACCAGGCTGTAAATGAGCTAGGTATCACCGGGAAGGGGAATTTATCTCATGTGATTTTTCTAGACCAGAATTTCATGAAGAATAAGAATATCTCGGGTAAAAATCCCAAGTCATGAACGCACCTTCCAAAAAGGGGGGTTCTTTTCAGAGGGGTGGGGGGGGGGGAGGAATTGTTAAAGGAAAAAATACCATAAGTTACATTTAAACACAAAATAATAGGATAAAAACAAACTCTTATTAACCTCAAAATTTAAACCCAGTTAGTTAATTCAGCCTTAAATATTTGATGTGGTAACAATGTAGGGGTGGGGGAGAGGTGTAGAGGTGCTTGTTTTTATGGTGTTTTTTTGTGTCTCACTGGGACTCGACTGCACGTACGGAAATATTATTTGCTTCAATAGAGAATTTTGATTTGAGAGGGCGCCCTGCGGATAAGGTGCTCATGATTTAGTATCGTGAAGAGTCAGAAGAGGGCGCTTTACCCATAATTTCCCCCCACGTCTGTCAAAATCTTTGGCATAAATATAATCAAAATGGACCCAATACTAAATGTTTGATATTTAATATCGCCATAGGGAAGCATACTTACGTTTTTGTAGGCAGAAATAATCATTTATGCTAGTTAGTGTCCACAAATTTGACTCTAGCTATTATAGTATTAACAATAAATAACTTTTAATTTAATTTGGTTACTCAATTTTTGTTTTTATTTTTCACTTTTTTGCTATTTTATTTTTTTACTTTCTATTTTTCTTAAAGGAAACATAAAGCCCTAGAACTTGACTTGCAAGACAATCTGTATAAATTATGGTCGGCCTTGAAATGTGTATGGAGTTTTTTGTATGGAGTTTTGTGTGTGCATAGGGTGTGCATAATTGTAAGCCGTGGTTGTACTTGATAATGATATGGTTACATACATGTACATAGGGTGTGCATTATTGTTAAAGTGGTTGTGAAGTAAAGTTAAAGCTTTGAAACTAACGACTCGCTCAATTTATGGTGATAAACAATTTCAACTACATGTGTCTAGTTTTTGATACTGCCATTCAGATACTGCTGCCGTGTGCCATTTGAGAAAAATTTCGAGTAAAAAAATTCCGCCGATAATTATTTCGGTAAATATTTTGACAGAATCTGGAAGTGTGTAGATATCAGACGGAGTTAATTGGATTAAGTTAACGATGTGCAGTACTCTGATAGACAGTGTACCTGCCTCCTTGTTCAAGGGTTGTGGGTTCGAATCTTCCATATGTATTTTTTTCTTTACTTTTTTTTAATTTTCTTATTTCGGTGGATTTTGTACGAAGGGAAAATAAAGCCCAATAAACTGACGCGGAAGTAAAATGTGGATGAATTTATGGACCTAAATGTGTACAGAGTTTTGTGTATATACGGCAGCTTTTCATGAATCTGTGTGTAGATATTAGACGGAGTTCATTGAATTAAGTTAACGATATGGGGTACTCTGATGGATAATGTACCAGCTTCCTGGTTCGAAGGATGTGGGTTCGAATTCTCTGTATTTTTTTTTTTATATATATATTAATTTATTTTTCTTTTTTCAACTTTGTGGTTTTGTTGGATTTTGTACGAAGAGAAAATAAAGCCCAATAAACTGACGCGAAAGTAAATGTGAATGAATTTATGGACCTAAATGTGTATGGAGTTTTGTGTTCGGTTGTATATTGTTGCATACGGTGTGCATTACTTAAAAATTGTTGTAGATTGTTGTACAATTGGCAGCTTTTAATGAATCTGGAAGTGTGTAGATATCAGACGGAGTTCATTGGATTAAGTTAACAATGTTCAGTACTCTGATAGACAGTGTACCTGCCTCCTTGTCCAAGGGTTGTGGGTTCGAATCTTCCGTATGTTTTTTTTTCTTTACTTTTTTGTTATTTTCTTATTTTGGTGGATTTTGTACGAAGGGAAAATAAAGCCCAATAAACTGACGCGGAAGTAAAATGTGGATGAATTTATGGACCTAAATGTGTACAGAGTTTTGTGTATATACGGCAGCTTTTCATGAATCTGTGTGTATATTAGACGGAGTTCATTGAATTAAGTTAACGATATGGGGTGCTCTGATGGATAATGTACCAGCTTCCTGGTTCGAAGGATGTTGGTTCGAATTCTCGGTATTTTTTGTTATATATATATTTTTATTTTTTTATTTTTTCAACTTTGTGGTTTTGGTGGATTTTGTACGAAGGGAAAATAAAGCCCAATAAACTGACGCGGAAGTAAATGTGGGTGAATTTATGAACCTATTTGTGTATGGAGTTTTGTGTATATACGGCAGCTTTTCACGATTCTGGTTGTGAATTGTTCTACAATTCGGCAACTTTTATTGAATCTGGAAGTGAGTAGATATCAGAGGGAGTTCATTGGATTAAGTTAACGGTGTGCTGTACTCTGATGGATAGTGTACCTGCCTCCTTGTCCAAGGGTTGTGGGTTCGAATCCTCCGTATGTTTTTTTTTCTTTACTTTTTTTTTATTTTCTTATTTTGGTGGATTTTGTACGAAGGGAAAATAAAGCCCAATAAACTGACGCGGAAGGAAATGTGGATGAATTTATGGACCTAAATGTGTACAGAGTTTTGTGTATATACGGCAGCTTTTCATTAATCTGTGTGTAGATATTAGACGGAGTTCATTGAATTAAGTTAACGATATGGGGTACTCTGATGGATAATGTACCAGCTTCCTGGTTCGAAGGATGTGGGTTCGAATTCTCTGTATTTTTTTTTATATATATTTTTTTATTTTTTTATTTTTTCAACTTTGTGGTTTTGTTGGATTTTGTAGGAAGGGAAAATAAAGCCCAATAAACTGACGCGAAAATAAATGTGAATGAATTTATGGACCTAAATGTGTATGGAGTTTTGTGTTCGGTTGTATATTGTTGCATACGGTGTGCATTACTTAAAAATTGTTGTAGATTGTTGTACAATTGGCAGCTTTTAATGAATCTGGAAGTGTGTAGATATCAGACGGAGTTCATTGGATTAAGTTAACAATGTTCAGTACTCTGATAGACAGTGTACCTGCCTCCTTGTCCAAGGGTTGTGGGTTCGAATCTTCCGTATGTTTTTTTTTCTTTACTTTTTTGTTATTTTCTTATTTTGGTGGATTTTGTACGAAGGGAAAATAAAGCCCAATAAACTGACGCGGAAGTAAAATGTGGATGAATTTATGGACCTAAATGTGTACAGAGTTTTGTGTATATACGGCAGCTTTTCATGAATCTGTGTGTATATTAGACGGAGTTCATTGAATTAAGTTAACGATGTGGGGTACTCTGATGGATAATGTACCAGCTTCCTGGTTCGAAGGATGTGGGTTCGAATTCTCTGTATTTTTTTTATATATATATATATTTTTGTATTTTTTATTTTTTCAACTTTGTGGTTTTGTTGGATTTTGTACGAAGGGAAAATAAAGCCCAATAAACTGACGCGAAAGTAAATGTGAATGAATTTATGGACCTAAATGTGTATGGAGTTTTGTGTTCGGTTGTATATTGTTGCATACGGTGTGCATTACTTACAAATTGTTGTAGATTGTTGTACAATTGGCAGCTTTTAATGAATCTGGAAGTGTGTAGATATCAGACGGAGTTCATTGGATTAAGTTAACGATGTGCAGTACTCTCATAGACAGTGTACATGCCTCCTTGTCCAAGGGTTGTGGGTTCGAATCTTCCGTATGGTTTTTTTTCTTTACTTTTTTTTTCTTTTCTTATTTTGGTGGATTTTGTACGAAGGGAAAATAAAGCCCAATAAACTGACGCGGAAGTAAAATGTGGATGAATTTATGGACCTAAATGTGTACAGAGAAATGTGTATATACGGCAGCTTTTCATGAATCTGTGTGTAGATATTAGACGGAGTTCATTGAATTAAGTTAACGATATGGGGTACTCTGATGGATAATGTACCAGCTTCCTGGTTCGAAGGATGTGGCTTCGAATTCTCTTTTTTTTGTTTTTATATATATATATATTTTTTTAATTTTTTTTCAACTTTGTGGTTTTGTTGGATTTTGTACGAAGGAAAAATAAAGCCCAATAAACTGACGCGAAAGTAAATGTGAATGAATTGATGGCCCTAAATGTGTATGGATTTTTGTGTTCGGTTGTATATTGTTGCATACGGTGTGCATTACTTAAAAATTGTTGTAGATTGTTGTACAATTGGCAGCTTTTAATAAATCTGGAAGTGTGTAGATATCAGACGGAGTTCATTGGATTAAGTTAACGGTGTGCAGTACTCTGATAGACAGTGTACCTGCCTCCTTGTCCAAGGGTTGTGGGTTCGAATCTTCCGTATGGTTTTTTTTCTTTACTTTTTTTTTCTTTTCTTATTTTGGTGGATTTTGTACGAAGGGAAAATAAAGCCCAATAAACTGACGCGGAAGTAAAATGTGGATGAATTTATGGACCTAAATGTGTACAGAGTTTTGTGTATATACGGCAGCTTTTCATGAATCTGTGTGTATATTAGACGGAGTTCATTGAATTAAGTTAACGATATGGGGTACTCTGATGGATAATGTACCAGCTTCCTGGTTCGAAGGATGTTGGTTCGAATTCTCTGTATTTTTTTTTATATATATATATTTTTTTCTTTCTTTTTTCAACTTTGTGGTTTTGTTTGATTTTGTACGAAGGGAAAATAAAGCCCAATAAACTGACGCGAAAGTAAATGTGAATGAATTTATGGACCTAAATGTGTATGGAGTTTTGTGTTCGGTTGTATATTGTTGCATACGGTGTGCATTACTTAAAAATTGTTGTAGATTGTTGTACAATTGGCAGCTTTTAATGAATCTGGAAGTGTGTAGATATCAGACGGAGTTCATTGGATTAAGTTAACAATGTTCAGTACTCTGATAGAAAGTGTACCTGCCTCCTTGTCCAAGGGTTGTGGGTTCGAATCTTCCGTATGTTTTTTTTTCTTTACTTTTTTGTTATTTTCTTATTTTGGTGGATTTTGTACGAAGGGAAAATAAAGCCCAATAAACTGACGCGGAAGTAAAATGTGGATGAATTTATGGACCTAAATGTGTACAGAGTTTTGTGTATATACGGCAGCTTTTCATGAATCTGTGTGTATATTAGACGGAGTTCATTGAATTAGGTTAACGATATGGGGTGCTCTGATGGATAATGTACCAGCTTCCTGGTTCGAAGGATGTGGGTTCGAATTCTCTGTATTTTTTGTTATATATATATTTTTATTTTTTTATTTTTTCAACTTTGTGGTTTTGGTGGATTTTGTACGAAGGGAAAATAAAGCCCAATAAACTGACGCGGAAGTAAATGTGGGTGAATTTATGAACCTATTTGTGTATGGAGTTTTGTGTATATACGGCAGCTTTTCACGATTCTGGTTGTGAATTGTTCTACAATTCGGCAACTTTTATTGAATCTGGAAGTGAGTAGATATCAGAGGGAGTTCATTGGATTAAGTTAACGGTGTGCTGTACTCTGATGGATAGTGTACCTGCCTCCTTGTCCAAGGGTTGTGGGTTCGAATCCTCCGTATGTTTTTTTTTTCTTTACTTTTTTTTTATTTTCTTATTTTGGTGGATTTTGTACGAAGGGAAAATAAAGCCCAATAAACTGACGCGGAAGGAAATGTGGATGAATTTATGGACCTAAATGTGTACAGAGTTTTGTGTATATACGGCAGCTTTTCATTAATCTGTGTGTAGATATTAGACGGAGTTCATTGAATTAAGTTAACGATATGGGGTACTCTGATGGATAATGTACCAGCTTCCTGGTTCGAAGGATGTGGGTTCGAATTCTCTGTATTTTTTTTTATATATATTTTTTTATTTTTTTATTTTTTCAACTTTGTGGTTTTGTTGGATTTTGTAGGAAGGGAAAATAAAGCCCAATAAACTGACGCGAAAATAAATGTGAATGAATTTATGGACCTAAATGTGTATGGAGTTTTGTGTTCGGTTGTATATTGTTGCATACGGTGTGCATTACTTAAAAATTGTTGTAGATTGTTGTACAATTGGCAGCTTTTAATGAATCTGGAAGTGTGTAGATATCAGACGGAGTTCATTGGATTAAGTTAACAATGTTCAGTACTCTGATAGACAGTGTACCTGCCTCCTTGTCCAAGGGTTGTGGGTTCGAATCTTCCGTATGTTTTTTTTTCTTTACTTTTTTGTTATTTTCTTATTTTGGTGGATTTTGTACGAAGGGAAAATAAAGCCCAATAAACTGACGCGGAAGTAAAATGTGGATGAATTTATGGACCTAAATGTGTACAGAGTTTTGTGTATATACGGCAGCTTTTCATGAATCTGTGTGTATATTAGACGGAGTTCATTGAATTAAGTTAACGATGTGGGGTACTCTGATGGATAATGTACCAGCTTCCTGGTTCGAAGGATGTGGGTTCGAATTCTCTGTATTTTTTTTATATATATATATATTTTTTTATTTTTTATTTTTTCAACTTTGTGGTTTTGTTGGATTTTGTACGAAGGGAAAATAAAGCCCAATAAACTGACGCGAAAGTAAATGTGAATGAATTTATGGCCCTAAATGTGTATGGAGTTTTGTGTTCGGTTGTACATGTATATTGTTGCATACGGTGTGCATTACTTAAAAATTGTTGTAGATTGTTGTACAATTGGCAGCTTTTAATGAATCTGGAAGTGTGTAGATATCAGACGGAGTTCATTGGATTAAGTTAACGATGTGCAGTACTCTGATAGACAGTGTACCTGCCTCCTTGTCCAAGGGTTGTGGGTTCGAATCTTCCGTATGGTTTTTTTCTTTACTTTTTTTTTTTTTTCTTATTTTGGTGGATTTTGTACGAAGGGAAAATAAAGCCCAATAAACTGACGCGGAAGTAAAATGTGGATGAATTTATGGACCTAAATGTGTACAGAGTTTTGTGTATATACGGCAGCTTTTCATGAATCTGTGTGTATATTAGACGGAGTTCATTGAATTAAGTTAACGATATGGGGTGCTCTGATGGATAATGTACCAGCTTCCTGGTTCGAAGGATGTGGGTTCGAATTCTCGGTATTTTTTGTTATATATATATTTTTATTTTTTTATTTTTTCAACTTTGTGGTTTTGGTGGATTTTGTACGAAGGGAAAATAAAGCCCAATAAACTGACGCGGAAGTAAATGTGGGTGAATTTATGAACCTATTTGTGTATGGAGTTTTGTGTATATACGGCAGCTTTTCACGATTCTGGTTGTGAATTGTTCTACAATTCGGCAACTTTTATTGAATCTGGAAGTGAGTAGATATCAGAGGGAGTTCATTGGATTAAGTTAACGGTGTGCTGTACTCTGATGGATAGTGTACCTGCCTCCTTGTCCAAGGGTTGTGGGTTCGAATCCTCCGTATGTTTTTTTTTTCTTTACTTTTTTTTTATTTTCTTATTTTGGTGGATTTTGTACGAAGGGAAAATAAAGCCCAATAAACTGACGCGGAAGGAAATGTGGATGAATTTATGGACCTAAATGTGTACAGAGTTTTGTGTATATACGGCAGCTTTTCATTAATCTGTGTGTAGATATTAGACGGAGTTCATTGAATTAAGTTAACGATATGGGGTACTCTGATGGATAATGTACCAGCTTCCTGGTTCGAAGGATGTGGGTTCGAATTCTCTGTATTTTTTTTTATATATATTTTTTTATTTTTTTATTTTTTCAACTTTGTGGTTTTGTTGGATTTTGTAGGAAGGGAAAATAAAGCCCAATAAACTGACGCGAAAATAAATGTGAATGAATTTATGGACCTAAATGTGTATGGAGTTTTGTGTTCGGTTGTATATTGTTGCATACGGTGTGCATTACTTAAAAATTGTTGTAGATTGTTGTACAATTGGCAGCTTTTAATGAATCTGGAAGTGTGTAGATATCAGACGGAGTTCATTGGATTAAGTTAACAATGTTCAGTACTCTGATAGACAGTGTACCTGCCTCCTTGTCCAAGGGTTGTGGGTTCGAATCTTCCGTATGTTTTTTTTTCTTTACTTTTTTGTTATTTTCTTATTTTGGTGGATTTTGTACGAAGGGAAAATAAAGCCCAATAAACTGACGCGGAAGTAAAATGTGGATGAATTTATGGACCTAAATGTGTACAGAGTTTTGTGTATATACGGCAGCTTTTCATGAATCTGTGTGTATATTAGACGGAGTTCATTGAATTAAGTTAACGATGTGGGGTACGGTACTCTGATGGATAATGTACCAGCTTCCTGGTTCGAAGGATGTGGGTTCGAATTCTCTGTATTTTTTTTATATATATATATATTTTTGTATTTTTTATTTTTTCAACTTTGTGGTTTTGTTGGATTTTGTACGAAGGGAAAATAAAGCCCAATAAACTGACGCGAAAGTAAATGTGAATGAATTTATGGCCCTAAATGTGTATGGAGTTTTGTGTTCGGTTGTACATGTATATTGTTGCATACGGTGTGCATTACTTAAAAATTGTTGTAGATTGTTGTACAATTGGCAGCTTTTAATGAATCTGGAAGTGTGTAGATATCAGACGGAGTTCATTGGATTAAGTTAACGATGTGCAGTACTCTGATAGACAGTGTACCTGCCTCCTTGTCCAAGGGTTGTGGGTTCGAATCTTCCGTATGGTTTTTTTTCTTTACTTTTTTTTTTTTTTCTTATTTTGGTGGATTTTGTACGAAGGGAAAATAAAGCTCAATAAACTGACGCGGAAGTAAATGTGGGTAAATTTATGGACCTATTTGTGTTTGGAGTTTTGTGTATATACGTACGGCAGCTTTTCACGATTCTGGTTGTGAATTGTTCGAGGTGCTTGTTTTTATGGTGTTTTTTGTGTCCCACTTGGACTCACCTGCAAGTACGAAAATATAATATGGTTGCAAAACCAAAGATAATGTGTTATTTGCTTCAATATAGGGTTTTGATTTGAGAGGGCGCCTTGCCGAGAAGGTGCTCATGATTTGGTATCGTGAAGCGCCAGCCTGAGAAGAGGGCGCTTTACCCGTAATTTTCCCCCACGTCGGTCAAAATATTTGGCATAAATATAATCAAAATGGACCAAATACTAAATGTTTGATATTTAATATCGCCATAGGGAAGCATACTTACGTTTTTTAAGGCAGAAATAATCGTTCATGCTACTTATTGTCCACAAATTTGAATCTGGCTATTATAGTATTAACAATAAATAACTTTTAATTTAATTTGGTTACTCAATTTTTGTTTTTATTTTTCACTTTTTTGCTATTTTATTTTTTTACTTTCTATTTTTCTTAAAGGAAACATAAAGCCCTAGAACTTGACTTGCAAGACAATCTGTATAAATTATGGTCGGCCCTGAAATGTGCATGGAGTTTTTTGTATGGAGTTTTGTGTGTGTATAGGGTGTGCATAATTGTAAGCCGTGGTTGTACTTGATAATGATATGGTTACATACATGTACATAGGGTGTGCATAATTGTTAAAGTGGTTGTGAAGTAAAGTTAAATCTTTGAAACGACTCGCTCAATTTATAGTGATGAACAATTTTAACTACATGTATATAGTTTTTGATACTGCCATTCAGATATTACCGTCGTGTGCCATTTGAGGAAAATTTTGAGTAAAAGATTTCCGCTGATAATTCTTTCGGTAAATATTTTGACAGCAAATGGATGGCGGGCCACGATTGTCACTAGGGCACGTGGTGGCAGGACCGGTTTAATGCAATTTGTTGGAGTCGGGCGAGTTCGGTCTGGAACGGAAGAGGCACTCGATACTCGCAAAATAAACCCCATTCATCATTTTGGCGGGAAACGAGGCCCCAGGTTTTTAAGGGAGCAAATGTTGTTTGGAGTAAAATTGACATCAAATGCGAAAGAAGTTGGTGCATGCAGTTTATAGACCAGGCTGTAAACTTGCTAGGTATCACCTGGAAGGGGAATTTATCTCATGTGATTTTTCTAGATTAGCATTTCATGAGGAATAAGAATATCTAGGGTAAAAAGCCCAAATCATGAACGCACCCTCCAAAAAGGGGGGTTCTTTCCAGATGGGGCGTGGGGGGGGGGGGGGGGGGTCAATTTTTAAGGAAAAAATACCATAAGTTACATTTAAACACAAATAACCTCACTTATTAACTTCAAAATTTAAACCCAGTTATTTAAATCAGCCTTATATATTTGATGTGGTAACAATGTAGGGGTGGGGGAATAGTAGGGGGTCTCTAAAGGACCCCCTAGTTAAGAAATTCTTATTCTTTATGAAATTCACGTCATAATTTTATTTAATGTTTGGTAATTCTAGACCAGATTTTTATGAAGATTAAGAATATCTTGACACAAAAAAACTCCAAATCCTGCATATACCCCTTCCCCCCAAATGTTTTTTTTTCAGGCGGTATGAAAAGTTCATAAAATACATGTACCATAATCATGTAGAATGCCGTAATTACGGGGGCATCTTTATATTAGAAGAAATACCCTATGTTACATTTAGATACAAATAAGATAAACAGTTCAAAGAATTGGGGTCCATACTTTTCAGCAAAAGACGGTACCACTATACCCTTTAGTTAAAAATTTGTAATTAAGGTATTCTACATTATTACATATGGTATTTTATGAAATTTTCATACCGCCTGAAAAAGAAAAAAACATTTGGCGGGGAAGGGGTATGCAAGATTTGGCTTTTTTTGTGGTCAAGATATTCTTAATCTTTATAAAAATCTGGTCTAGAAATACCAAACATGAAATAAAATTATGACGTGAATTTCATGAAGAATTTCTTAAATCCTTTAGAGGTCAATAAGAGTTTGTTTTTATTCAATTTTTGTTTAAATGTAAATTGACCCCCCGGAAAGAATCTCCCTTTTCGGGGAGTGCGTTCAGGATTTTTTTTTTTACCCAAGATATTCTTATTCATCATAAAATTCTGGTCTAGAAAAATCACATGAGTTAAATTCCCCTTCCAGATGATACCTAGCTCATTTACAGCCTGGTCTATATATACGTACGGGAAAAAATAATCGCGACATGTACAATGTACACGTGCGTACGCCTACTTGACGACCACTAATAAGCCACTTGAGGGCGCTGTGTGAATAAACCATTATTAACCAGTTGCTTCGCAAATTCGACAGCAGGAGGTCAATGTCGCGCCGCATCAGTACTCGACGAAGTGCAAAAAGTAGACAAACAAACCCTCGATAAATTCTCAAAAGTTATGGTAAAGATCCGAGAGTGTGGTAGAGTAAAGTTAAAAGTAAGTAATGTAACTCTAGATTGTGTATTTTGTGGCGGAAAAATGATATTTTCCGGCCTAAGTTTTTTGCGGCCGGTTTTCCAAATCCAGTGTTACTGCATGTGTTGTGTGTGTAGGTTTGTTTGGGTGGGGCCGGTCGTCGTAATAAACAGTTACGGCGATTACGGGCCCCTCGCTAGTTTTGATTAAGACTAAGCATGGAGGAAGGAAAACAGAGTCGAGTTTTGTTAATCACTCTAAAATTACTTTATTAACCTAAAGTAAAGTATAATTCTCTTAATTCTAATGACACAATTTTTAGTTTCTTGCAGTATTTAACAAATGCAGTTTTCTTGCACGTTTTTGGGGTTGCTGTGTGTTGCGAATCAATGTGGTTTGGTTGGGCGTGGGGTCACTTTCTTTATTTTCGCACTCTGTTTTTTCATTTTTTTTTGTCATTATACCCCCAAATTGTCCTCTGCTTTCTATCCTCTGCTTTCTTTGTACGAAATAACTGTTGGTTTTTAATGTCAAACTCGGCATGTAGTTTAACCAGTTCGCGCCGGGATTATTTTAACAACGCCGAGCCGACGGGTGGGATTATTTTTAACGAAACTCGATCCGAAGCGTGTTCAGGCTGATAGTGCCGGGAGGCACACCCATGCATTTCCGGCCTTGCGCGCTGCTGACATACATTTCCGAACTTGAACTTGGCGTGTTTATGCGTCATCCGTTTTGAATTTTGGGAAATATTTGCGTTTATATACGTCATCCGGCGCAAACTGGTTAACTTAACTTAGCCACAGCGTCTTAATCATGTTTCGCCAAACTACGACTTTTCCATGGTTCCGTCTGGTGTAATTTGTAGAAATCAAACAAACTTGAATTTCAAGCATTCTTCGCATTGGTACAACTATAGAATGCAGGGCCACTCAACTACTCTCGGTTTTATTTACCCTATGACATAGAATGGAGTGCCCTGTATTCTATATTTGGGTATTTGGGTATTTGGGTATACAGGGTTAGGGTCAGTCCATTCTATGTCCTAGGGTAAATAAATCCGAGAGTAGTCGAGTGGCGCTGCATTCTATAGTTGCTCCCAAGCATTTAGTTTTGTTCTTAAATTTGTCTCCAGGATATTTTTAGTTAACCTTGGGTTTGGAAGTTGCGGGAAGATGAAAATCTCAATCGGCTATGAGAACAACCAGCCTCCAGGCCTCCGGGCCGAGGAGGTACCATTGCAGTTCCGCGAGCCCTATGTGGAGATCGGATACCGCAAGCCCTACCAACCCTTCTCCTTCTACCTCAAGAGTTTCTTCCAGATCCACAACGAAACCCTGAACGTCTGGACCCACGCCATCGCCTGCGTGGCCACAATGTTCCAGGGTATGCGGCTCTGTGCAACGTTGGACATGGAGCACGACCCATACGCCCCCATGTTCAAGATGTTCATCCTGAGCAGCATGATCTACCTGTTCCTGAGCACCTGTGCCCACCTGTTCCAATCAATTAACGAGGTGGCGCATCACACCTGTTTCTTCATTGATTACGTAGGGGTCAGCTTGTATGCCTTCGCAGTTGGCCTGTCCCAGTTCAACTTTTGTTCCTTACCATGGTTCTACAGAGCAGCGGAGGGTTTCTACCTCCCGCTTCACTGGTTCCTATCCTTCCTCGTCTGCTTCTGTTGCAGCTACTCCAAGTATCGCTACAAGCGACCGTACCCCTTCGCCCGCAAAATGTGGCAGATGTCCTCAGTCAGTGCAGGGTACATCACGGCCATGTTACCCATCACCATGCGCCTTTTGTTTCAAGGGTTTTCTATTTTCCACGACTTGGCTCTCTTCTACCAAGCACTGACTATAGCTTCTTTTCTGGCCGGCTCCTTCTTCTTCGCCGCTCCCTTCCCCCAGAAGTTCTCGCCGGGCAACTTTGACATCGTCGGCCACGGCCATCAGCTGTTCCACATATTCATGGCCTTCACGTCTTACTTGGAAGTGGAAGCCATCTACCGAGATTACACCGATCGTCGAAGCATCTACTCCAACCTTTTCAGCCCGACCCCCTTGAATGTCTACGGCTACTTCGTCCTACTTGTGATTGCAAACACCATCGTCGCTCTTGTGTTCCGGGAAAAGGTAAAAGCTCGAATTGAGCGCGAAAAGGAAGAGTAGGAGAATTAAGTTAAACTCAAATAAAAAATCAAAAAAAAAAATCATGTAGCTAATTAATCAATAAAAATAATATTTTTGCTGGAATAACAAATCAATATTTTAAAATCTAAATGTGTTAAATTGTTGAAATAATTGATGCAAAATTTGAGTTTGTTTGAGTTTATATTTTATCAATGCAAATTTGTTGTTGTAGTCAATGTTGACCCTAGGTCAAAGATCATGCAGTACTATGTCTGCAGTTTAGGGAACCTTGCTCATTTGAATGTCGTAGTTTTTATATATATTCGGGGTTCAAATCACTGCATAGACTACATCCACTATAGTCTTCAACTGGTAAATTTAAGTTTTTTTGTTATCTAGAACACACATTGTACATGTACATCTTGAGCATTCTAGTCTAGAGCCGGGTGTACATTGAAACCAAGAACTCGACCGCTGATGTTCGGAACCGGTTCCAGATTATGAGATCGGGCACCCGTAACCAACTTTACAAATTACTTACAATGTAGAAACTTTAATCTTACCCAGCAGAGGTTGCACATGGACACAAATTCGGCACTGGCCCACACGTCCTAAATCTCATAGCGGACACCCAATTTTAATGTCGGTTGGGGAGAAATTTGTACTTTTTCAGACCATTCTCATAGGGTTTCTGCACAGGTTGCCAAGTGATTACAGTGTATAGAAATTTCCCCCCCAAAAAAAACCCCCCCAAAAAACCCCAAAACAAACAAACAAACAAATTTAAAGTTGGTGTGTACGTGCTTTTAGGGGGTTGCACCCTGAAAAATTTATTTTCAAATTAAATTGAAAATTGTCTATCATTGTATAATTTGTTATGAGCTTTTGAATTAGACATCGCACACAAAAATTCGGCCAAACGCGAGTAATTTTCAAATTTTCAAATTTTGAATTAGGAAAAACCTGCTCCTAATTTGTGGACTACTGAACTGAAGCGCGCAATTGGCACAATGATAAAAAACAAATTGTTAACAATGTGTAAAAAGGCCTGCAAATGCAAACTAATTTATTTGTATACAGTTTATGGTCTTCCTTCAAAATTCGTTCGGAAAAGAAAATCAACATTTTGGAAAAAAGCACGGACACACCAACTTTGAACAAACACACAAACATACTGTAAAACAGGAAGTGTATAATTAAAAACTAACCGCCAGAAATATTAAATTACTTGCATGCACGGCTCAAGTCAAAGTCAAGTTATTAAAAATTCATCTCTTGTACAATGTGCAATCATATTGCTGTCCTTGCACATCAAGTCCTGAATAATGAAATATCTAGCGACACCTCTATTAAAAGCACAGCTGCAATGCCGAGCGAAACACTGGGAGTGGGGAGGCCAGAAGAATACCCCCTCCCCCTCCTGTCGTTATCAGGCCCCTGGGGTTGGGTGGGGAGGTGTTGTGTTTCTCCAAATTGACCTACCCCTTGATGGTTTGAGCCACACCCCAATCCAATGGATTTGTGTGCGGTGATTGTCGTCGTCTCAGCCTTTGTGCGCTCTGCGTCGACTAAGAATTAATTTGATTGGACAAAATTTCACAAGCTGCATACTCGTGCGCTGGTGTGATTATACTGCGATACATGTAGGTCAATAAATCACTTTGATCTTGTTAAAAGCGCTACATAAAAAGCCGTTATTAGTAAGCACAGGTCTACTTTCCTCTTGGTTAATATTAACCCTCCTATTTCACAGCAACATGCACAAATGTTCCGAGTCCAGCCTTTTGCATGTGTTCCTATGAGAAACACAATTCTTCCCATTCTTGTGTGTACAAACTCTATACACAATAAGACACAATCTGTGCATTTTTGTGCGGCTGAACAACTGACCCGAAAAGAGGGGTTTTAAGTTTTACTCAAATGTGTACAACATGTGTGCAGTTTCCATGGATAATCAACAGGATATATTAGGCACGAAAAGGACCGCGACATGAACACAACCCTGGCTCTTGACCGTTGTTTTGACAACAGCTGTCGGAGAATAATACCGACATTGACACCAGAAATCAATATCGTTTAAAAATTTATTGGTCAGGGGCAAAACAAAATCTTCCCCACATCCATTAACCCTTGATTTGTGTTTTTTGTTTGCACAGTTGTAAATTTAGTATTGTATCTCAGGTTTTGTTCGGTTTGGATATTGTGTTTCTCTTCAAAAATTATTTGTAAAGAGTGGTTTGAAAAAAGGGAAAGTACATGTACATCATTATACAATGTACACTTATCTTTGCGTACATAGGATATTTTAAAACTTTAAATCTTAAATATAAACATTTAAACATGACCAACCATATAAAAATAAACATTACAGATTATATGAAAACATGATACATACATCATCACTTCGATTTGTCCAGTACATATTATTTATTGTTCATGTCTACGTAATTGTATGTACATGCGTACATGCTTACATACATGTACATGTACATGTAATTATTGTATACACATGTAAATTGTATGTACATGTACTATACAACATGTACCGGTACATGTACATGTACGCACATGTATGCACATGTACTTTTGAACATGCTCTGTTTAACACGAAATAAACATGAAATAAATATTATACACACAGGCACTGCATTCTAAAATTCCATGCTGGGACCTGCTGTGCAAGCAGTCTGGTATTGTTATTATTACCAGTCTATCCCCTTATTCCTCCATGCACTACATGTATCTAAAGTTGTCTTTTCGGCCTTGGTCCTCAGTCAAATTCCCCATCTGAATCAATTCTTTGTCACTTTCATTGCTTTCATAACAAAAATATTCTGTATGGTACATGGGTTACCTGTATATAGGTTTATTTAAAAATATCTGCTGAACTGTAACAAGTGTCATAGGTTATATTTGTATAGTTAGGTTTACTTTATTACAATAACAATAACCATCCAACCTTACTCCAACACAAGGGTTTGTGGCTGTTCCTTTCTCTATATGGCTGAGTCTAGCTGTATAGTGCACAGTTTAACCCTAACACCCTCACTGCTTTTTCTAGAAAGTATCTTGAATCCGCTACAATCCACCAAGTTTGGTTTGCAAAAACTGCTGGTGTCCTGAGTCCATCAGACTCCACCAGTATGCATACTGGATATATCCCGAGTCCATCAATAATCCACTGGTCAGCAAAAGTTGATGGACTCTGGCGGATTCAGGATACCATGGTGGCATACAAAAAATTGCAGTGTGTTTCTCCATAGTCCATCACAGTCCATCACCTAAATTTCTGAATCCTGAATCCATCAAACTCCTGCAGTAACGCTAGACTTAAAATCCTTAATCCATCACACTCCTCCAGTTTGTTCAATATGGAGGTATCCTGAATCCGCTAAAATCCTCCAAAAAAGGAAATGGATTTTGATGGACTCGGGGTGGTTAGGGTTAATAGGACAGGATGTTTGGATTTGCAAGGATACAGAAGGTTACTAGTAGCAAATCACCAAAAGGAGTTGGAGTTTAGGCAGTTATCCTCTCTAAGTTAAAAGCTTGCCCAACCTAGGCAGTTATGACAAACACTGGATACAAATACATGTAAACACTAAGGGGGTGCATAGCAAACTCAATGAAATATTCTATTCAGATGTTCTCAACGTCATAAACCTTTTGTTGGTCATTATTAGAGATTTATTCATGCATGGAAATTGCAAGTACAATCATAGAGGTACAATGGATGCGTGGGCACTGTGTGCCAGATCTGTTCTATACGGCCAATTTTCCCTTGTGGTTTCCATGGCAAACCATTGTCGTGTATGTTCTGCCAGAATAATTTCAATCAGTTTTTTTTTTTTTTGAAAACCTAGTCAAAGATCATTGGATAACTGTGTAGTCACTTAAACAAAAACACAATTAGTGAAATTCAATATGTATTTGTAGTTTGTACTTTAAAACATATGACAGGTGCTATACATACAGGCTTTTTGATTTATGTCTAAGTTTAAGACTAAAGTTTCCCTGTTTGTTGTTGTTTATATAAGCTTGAGTTTTAATAACTGTCTTTATAAAGGTGTTTAAAAAAAAATGTCTATTTCTATTTTTCTGTTGTTTTAAAGGTAGTATACACCATTTGCAGATATCGAAAAAATTTACTACCGAATTATTAAGAAATATCTTACTTATTTAAAAGTAAATAATGATTGTAGGCATCCAGCAAAATAAGGGCCCTAGATATCCTGTAATTGTTCCAAAAAATTGAATTGTATAAACCAAAATTCATTCTCGCCGTCCGGTGAGCGCGAAAAAACAAAGATGACATAAGAATAACTGCTCGACTCCGGTGGAAAACAAATGCTGTTTTTCATGCTTTTCTCGGCATCCATGAATGTAAACATTCGGACAGGTCAGTTAAACGATATTTACTATAAAATACAACCTCCCAAATCCACCCATTCCTGATAATTCAACAAATTACCAATGGTGTATACTACCTTTAAAGAGAGCTTCAAAAAGTGTCTTGTCTCTTATGACGAATTCCTCTTTAACCATTTAAACCTAAAAAAGACCTTAAAACGCAAGAATAAATCTAAATCTCGTAAAGAAATCTTTGTAAGAGTAGACTTAAAATCCGTTGTCCATACTGTAAACAAAATATAGGTGAAGCTAGCCTGAAAAACAATGTAGTTCTTCTGCTCTAGCTTCTATACACCAGCACACTCGAGCGTCTGTGATATTGCTAAGAACTGTGGGTTAAGAGAGAGAAGACTTGCCACCTCGGACCATTTTAATTTTCTCCGAATTTTTCCCAGAGGACTTTGTTTCCATCCAGATGTCGAAGTCTAGCAAGCAGTCGGGCATAAACATAATTCCCTCGAGGTGTCTGGTGTGAGCTTCAAAAAAAAAAAAAAAATAGCCACAAAAAAAAATTAATCACATAAATTTAATATACAGGCAGGAATCATTATTAAAGGTATATTGTACGCATCTTTGATCTGCGATAGTCTCATTTGAGTTATTCTTTACAATTTATTTTTTGCTACGGATTTATAATACATGTATTTGATAATGTTAAAAGCTTATGAGGTTGCGTCCTATGCTGTGAAATACGTTATATCAATCAGCAATATCAATTTTTTCAGAAGCTTTGGTGAATACGTTGTCTTCAAGTCACAAGAACTACTTTTGAGTAATGTACAAATTTAACTTGTCCTTAAAACTCATTTTGGCAATTTTAAATTCAGAACTGGAAGTTGAAATCTTCCAGGAATTTCTAGTTGAGTGCACGATGCCTACACAACCAAATGCACAGTACATGCAGATATTGAGCAATTTCCTGTGATTAATACAGAATTTAACTTTCTGTTTGCTGTATTTTAGAGTCGGGGAGCAGCCATTTTGTTATTTGTGACCCAGCACGAGTAAATGAGACACTTTGTGGCAAAAATGAAAATTGAGATTTTGATTTCATCATTTAAAGTTTGTTTAGCTTTAAATGATGAAATCAAAATCTCAATTTTCATTTTTGCCGCAAAGTGTCTCATTTACTCGTGCTGGGTCACATTTGCCTTCTTCAAATGCATGAAAAGACTTTCTGTAAGGACATTTCAGGTTTATTCTAACATAACAAATTCTCTCTTAACGTAGAATTCAGATCGTTTACCGTAACAAATGAACAGCGGTTACAATTTTCAAATCCACTTTAATAATGGAAAAAACCGAGGCATACGAGCTTATGAAGTAATCAATTGATGCGCTAAAATCTACAGCATGCATTTAAAAATATGTAAAATGTAGCATCATCCTGCAGATTAGTGGCTTACTAAGCATCTGAACTTTAGCTGTAAAATTAACATATTTTGAGATTAGCAGACAAAAAAATGCATACTGACATGTATGGAGTCTTGAGGTGAAACTAAGAAACGCACTTTCGTTTTACCAGATGAAAGATTTCACTTTCAGAACAAAATACATGCATAATTAATCACCCTTGTTCTTATGTAGCATAAATCTCTTAGTACTATCCTTGCAAGGTGTGTACATGTATGTATGCGCTACATGTAAATTTGCAGTAAAATTACAGTTGTGACTTGACTAATAAAACCACAAAAACATCAACATCAAAAGTTCCATTCAGACATTGTTATTAAAATGACTTGCTAACACATCCCTGTTTGCAATGATTCTGTCAAATGCTGAACAAGAATTTTGGGAAGAATACGAATGTTAAACGTTTATTTTATTGTACAAAATTACTGGTTTGACCACAAAAAATAAATACAAAAAAAATTATGACAAGAAAATATATTTTTGATTAATTTAGTGATTTGGTGGATATGGTATCATTCAATGGGTGTTGTAATTATTGATGCATAGCAGTAGATTCTCGAGTTTTTAGACTTATTTAGTGCAATGGCGTTAACATTTAGATTTTCTCAGTGTGTATTAATCACTATTTATCTATTGTAGACTGTAGGCGCATTGGGGACATTAAGGTACATGTACAATGTATACAATATTTACTTTTGTATGATGGCGACAAGATGGCGTTACGCGTAGTATACCAGCATATTAAACAGCAAAGCTTAATTATGGAATGTAATTTTAAAGGTAGGATACACCATTTGCAGATGCCGAAAAATGTTACTACCAAATTATTAGGAAATATCTTACTTATTTGAAAGTAAATAATGATTCTAGGCATCCAGCAAAATGATTGCGCTAGATATCTTATAATTGTTCTGAAAAATGAATTTTATAAAACAAATTGATGAAAAAACAACCAAGAACAACTGCCTAACGCCGGTTAAAAACCAAACGCCGTTTTCGTGCTTTTCTCGTCATCCATGATTGTAAAACTTTGAACAGGTCAATTAAACAATATTTACTATAAAAAACAACCCCCAAATTCCACCCATTCACGGTAAATCAAGCAATTACCAATGGTGTATCCTACCTTTAAATATAAAATGTAATTTAAATATTATTATGCTTGTTATTTGCAGCATGTTTTTTTTTTTTTATTTAAAACTGGAAAACACTTTTTCCTTCTATTCTTCTGAGCTGAAAATTCAAATTGCACATCTGTATTCTGTTTATTCAGTTGAAGAAAAGAAGGAGTGAATGGGGATTCGAACTATAGTCCCCCGGAACACAATACTGTACTGTGGTGCACGCTACCCACTATGATTTTGGCAGTCTGCCAATTTATCAATGATATTGTTTGTCTTGTCATTTTTCTGGCATTTACAAATTATTTTTCAGCCTTTGTATTATGCTATGATTTAAACATTAAGCAAATAAGGTTTTAAATTACAAATGGCAGCGTTGGGGTTATGTGGGCGGGAATTAGAAGTTATGAACTGATGAGGATAAGACATTTTTGGGTGGATTAACGGTTACTCAACTATTAATTTTGAAGTGGCCATGTATAGCGTACTATTTCTGTAGTAACTGTTTGTAGTGGTATATGGTGTACACTGTAGCAATGTTAAAAAATATTGTGATAATAAAATGTACAATTTGAAGGAAAAAAGTATTGATCATGTATCTGTACAATGTGGTTGAACATGCATGAATGTACATGTACGTGTATTTGATCAACACAAACAAATGACTCTTTTCAATTTGTACTGCATTTTATGGTGTTCCATGTTGGAGGGACATCATAAATTGTGAATATTTACCACAAAAAATCATGACTGGTCCTAAATCGCAAACATTGACGATAGGAATTTGCGATTTGGAGCCAGTTTTTAAATTTGTGTCGTGAATTTTGATGTTAAAGCATTAGAAATGGTAATATAATATCATTTACTGTAAAAAATTGTTCTGTATAATTTTTAGGTCGATCGAGTTCTAACGTCTAAGGATATCAATGCTTATTGAAATTAATTGGTGAATATTCAGATTTACTCTAATTGTATGATGAAAGCCTTCTGAACGATATGCAATTTGTATAAAAGAAAATGGCTCCGAAACCTGTTATTGCTTTTGGAAATTAATATTCAAGTGTTTATTGTCTCTCAGCAATCTTGACTTGGTGTTTTTTGTGTCGAAAGGTCTTGTTAATGGTGTTGCATTGTAAATTGCCTGTTCCTTCATGTTTTGTATTTTACAGTTACACATGTATCAAGTTTTACTCACAACAATCATGTTTTAGTTTCCGTACTAACCACATGTAAAATATGTCTGTATTTTGTGCATTTGTTGCAAACTGCATTTTAAGATCTATATATGTGACCCGCTCTGCAAAAATGAGTCTGATGTCGGAAAATACATTTTTATGTAAAGGGCTGTTTATTGTCTCGGAGGTGATTTTTTGTTTAACAAATAATATTTTAGTTTTAAGGCATTTTGGTTTCTCCAACACCTATATTTTCAGATCTGATCGATTGAAAAGATTGTTTTGATCCCTAAATTAAAATAAATACAGGTTTTTTCATTCTCTTACCATAGCATCTGATGAAGCACTACAATTGTAAATCTTCATTTCTCTCAAAGACATTTTAAGTATAACTGAGAAAATTTCCTAACATTTTAAAAGACTATATGCATTACCCTACAGCGTTGTGCCATATATCAAATGAAAGCTTATTTCCTGCTTTTCATGACCAACTGTACAATTGAATTTTTTTTTTTTTTAACACAGACTCATTTTTGCAGAGTGGGTCATATATGATTGTTAACAGATAATTTACACGTACCGTTTCACAAGAAAATTTTAGCCAAATACTAAAATAATTTGATTATTGAAGTAAAAATTGTTGAACAAAAATTTGTAATGAAAAAAAAAAAAAATCCTCTTTGAGTAATCCCCGTTTTGTTTTTTCCCGGACACATGGCATTTACAGGTTTATAACTTCTGACTAGCGCCCCTGAACAAAGATATTGACTAATTTGGGGAACCACTAACACGGGGCTAGATAGCTCAGTTGGTAGAGCACCGGAACGTCAATCTGGAGGTCGCTGGTTCTAGCCCCGTTCCAGTAAATGTCTTTGTTCAATTTTCATAAATTGTTATTTTGTTAGGGGGCTTGAAGTTAAAAAATATTCAAAAATTCCAAAGAAGTCTGGAAACCATTCTGCCAGCTTAATATGGATTTATTGGGAATCGATGAAAAACTTATCTTTTAACAAAAAGATAAGTTTTTCATCGATTTTTTTTGTCCACAAAGTTTTGAAAGAGTTTTTACCCAAGAATCTAGTCCCGGTTTCTGCAAGTCAAACATAAAACTAAGACTCGTGAAAATTAAAGTTTTGGATGTGTATCTACATGTATGTTTCCTTCGATTGATGTCAACAATTGTAATTATGTATTGTCTGTTCTAAATGCTTACAAGAAATGTATAAATGAAATTCTTAATAAATTTTGATTGCTGTGCAGAAAGGCATGTTGTTTCTGTCCTCAATTTTGTGTTTTCTTTGTGAAATTGGAAGTTTGGAATAACATATTTGACAGGTAAGGGATATAAGTTGGGCTATTGGATTAAAAGTAAAACAAATTGACACTATTTTTGAATAATGAACGACCCTGGGAAAACTACACGTCACACACGTCTGTTCCAGTACAGTGGCCTCATTTTTGTTCTGGCCAATCAGAGGTCTTTAAATTTGCCCCGCCCATGACACCACGTGACATGAGCAGACGATTAGTGAAACGTGTACCCCGACTAAATACTTGTTTTCTACCGTCTTTCCGGGACCAATAAAAACGGTGTCTATTCCTATCATATCAATCTATCTTTTGATATGTTTGCCCGAGAGAATCGTAGAAATCACTTCTTAAATACATCTAATGTATGAATATTAAATCGGCCCAAATTTTAGACCACGCACAGCTAGCTGCAAACAACTGGTGGCGCTGTTGCCGTGTCACATGGCCGCGTACGTACGTCCGTGGTCGTCCGATCGACTAAATTCACGGAGCTGCTAAGCACAAATATTTGCTTAGCCTGGCAAAAACAGAGTTACAGACCAAATGTTTACGTTATATTTATTTGTTGTGATTGATATTCAGCTGACTTTTTTCTTAGCACGAAAAACATGACATTTTGGCTGGTAACCTTTTTTTTTACTGAGCAAGACTTTGTTGTGCTAAGCAAATCGTTGTGCTTAGCATGCATGCTCCGCGTGAAATTGGCCCCTGAATTTTGCCGGCTGATACAAAATGGCGAATCCCAAGGGCGACTCATCAATGAACTCTCAAAAATTCTACTTTCCCAGCAAAGAAATCCAAAATGGGGCCCATGTTCGCTCCATGGAGCAGTATCGTGCAATGCACAAAGAGTCTATCGAGGAACCGGAGAAGTTTTGGGGAAATATCGCAAAGGAATTCCATTTCGAGCGGCCGCCCACCGAGGGCAAATTCCTCGAGTACAATTTCAACGTGAACGACGGCGCCGTGTTCATCAAATGGATGCAGGGCGCCACCACCAATGTGTGTTACAACGTGTTGGACAGGCATGTCAAAGCTGGAAAGGGAAACAAGATTGCATTTTATTGGTAGGCAGGCCTATTGAATATTTCACTTTCATTGCATAACATAAGGTAATCATGTTGTAAAAGTTTAAATTTGATTAGGCTGAAAATATAGGACATGTAGGAGGAATGTTTGAGAAACGTAAACTTTAAATTTGAGACTGAGAGAAGTGGGGGGGGGGGGGGGGGGGGGGGGGGGGAGGCTAGGGGCTAGGTGGTTTTTTTTAAAGTTAACTTTCCAATAAAGTTAATGCATATGATGTCACACGCGCTACGCGTACGCGCAAATCGCACGTACAACCGGGCGGAGCGGTGAGGTCAAACACACTTAGTTTGACCTCACCGCTCCGCCCGGTTGTACGTGCGATTAGCGCGTACGCGTAGCGCGTGCGTGACGTCAATGCAACCCCTTTATAGAGCTAGAGGGGGGAAGGGGAAGGGGGCGGGGCTGGGGCTGGGGGGGGGGGGGGGGGGCGGGGGCTGGGGGGGGGGGGGGGGGGGGGGCTGGGGGCGGGGCGGGGCTGCGGGCGGGGCTAGGATTTATTTTTTTAAGTTTACTTTTCAAGTGAACATTTTCTTAGTAAACAATTTTCCTAGTAAACATTTTTCCTAGTAAATATTATTACATGTATAATAATTATCTGCATTCCAATACTGCCACAAATTTCGGGAATGCATTTTTAGGTACGTCCGCCACAGCCCCCCCCCTCCCCCCCCCCCCCTTCAAAAAATATTTTTAGATATTTTTCCTAGTAAATATTATTACATGTATAATAATTATCTGCATTCCAATACTGCCACAAATTTCGGGAATGCATTTTTAGGTACTTCCGCCACAGCCCCCCCCCAAAAAAAAATAATATTTTTTTATATATTTTTCATAGTTAATATTATTACATGTATAATAATTATCTGCATTCCAATACTGCCACAAATTTCAGGAATGCATTTTTAGGTACATGTACTTCCGCCACAGCCCCCCCCCCCCCTCAAAATTATATTTTTATATATTTTTCCTAGTAAATATTATTACATGTAATGTATAATAATTATCTGCATTCTAATACTGCCACAAATTGCAGGAATGCATTTTTAGGTACTTCCGCCACAGCCCCCCCCCCCCCTCAAAATATATTTTTATATATTTTTCCTAGTAAATATTATTACATGTATAATAATTATCTGCATTCTAATACTGCCACAAATTGCGGGAATACATTTTTAGTTACTTCCGCCACAGCCCCCCCCAAAAAATATTTTTTAAAAGACATTGTCTTACGTAAAATGTATTATATCTATGGATACACGTTACATGCAGTCCGTCTGCCACTATGCCACCAACACTTATACTGATTAAGCTATACAGTCAGGGGATGATTACTTAGAGGAAACCACGAGCTTATCGCTCCCAGGGTAAGGGACGACAAATCCTATCAAAGGATTAATGTTAAGAGGATCTTAGATCTTGTGCAGCGCCTCTGAAAAGTGTCAGATGATTGGGAGAAATAATATTGGCAATAACAGCACATACATTTTGTCAGATTTGTTTCTATAGTTTTAAGGGGTTAACAAGTTTAATTAAAAATCAAATAAGTTAAGAGGGCCTAATATTTCGATCTTAACAAGATCTTCTTCAGAGACTAAATGACTGTGTACAAGAAACAAACATATAGGACAACATACAGCATGAGTCCAAATGAACAATCAACAAAAGGAGGATTAGGCTGAGGGATTAAAGGGTGAGGTCAGTTTAATTTAAAAAAATGATTCTAGGCATCCAACAAAATTATTGCGCTAGATATCCTGTAATTGGACGGCGATCGCAAAAAAACTAGAACTACATAAGAACTACTGCTTGACACAAATCTTTACAAAACCTTTGGTGATAACCTAAAAATAAAACACAACAAAATTGTATATTATGTGCTGATTTTTTTTTCGTCACAATTTTAATTTGTTTTGGATGTAAAAATGCAGTCTTTGACTTTTTGTTTGTTTAGGGAAGGAAATGACCCAAACGACAGCTCAACAATCACCTATGGACGGCTACTTAAGGAAGTCTGCAAGTTTGCTAATGTTCTCAAGGGTTTTGGTAAGTTGAACCACCTCCTGTACCTCCACCAACCCCTCCTGCCCCCTACCAACCCCTCCTGCCCCCTACCAACCCCTCCTGCCCCCTACCAACCCCTCCTGCCCTCCACCATCCCCTCTTGCCCTCCACCAACCCCTCCTGCCCCCTACCAACCCCCCTGCCCTCCACCATCCCCTTCTGCCTCCTACCAACCCCTCCTGCCCCCTACCAACCCCTCCTGCCCTCCACCATCCCCTCCTGCCCTCCACCAACCCCTCCTGCCCTCCACCAATCCCTCCTGCCCTCCACCAACCCCTCCTGCCCTCCACCAACCCCTCCTGCCTTCCACCAACCCCTCCTGCCCTCCACCAACCCCTCCCGCCCTCCACCAACCCCTCCTGCCCTCCACCAACCCCTCCTGCCCTCCACCAACTCCTCCTGCCCTCCACCAACCCCTCCTGCCATCCACCAACTGCTCCTGCCCTCCACCAACCAATCCTGCCCTCCACCAACCTCTCATGCCCTCCACCAACCCCTCCTGCCCTCCACCAACCCCTCCTGCCCTCCACCAACCCCTCCTGCCCTCCACCAACCCCTCCTGCCTTCCACCAACCCCTCCTGCCCTCCACCAACCCTCCTGCCCTCCACCAACCCCTCCTGCCCTCCACCAACCCCTCCTGCCCTCCACCAACCCCTCCTGCCCTCCACCAACCAATCCTGCCCTCCACCAACCTCTCATGCCCTCCACCAACCCCTCCTGCCCTCCACCAACCCCTCCTGCCCTCCACCAACCCCTCCTGCCCTCCACCAACCCCTCCTGCCTTCCACCAACCCCTCCTGCCTTCCACCAACCCCTCCTGCCCTCCACCAACCCTCCTGCCCTCCACCAACCCCTCCTGCCCTCCACCAACCCCTCCTGCCCTCCACCAACCCCTCCTGCCCTCCACCAACCCCTCCTGCCCTCCACCAACCCCTCCTGCCCAAAGAACAAATACGAAATCCCTTAAAAAACAATTTTATGAATACAAACTTAGTTTTACATAAACACCTCTTTCCAAAAATTGCAGCACCCAAAATCAAACTACCGGTAAAATGAAAGTGTTACAATTTCATGTTCAGAAATGCCGTGGGAAAATTGTACTCTACAAAAGGCTCCCATCTGTTTACATTACTCCAATTCTACAGCTGGCATACATGTCCATTGTACCATTCATTGTTTTTTTTAACCCATGACTCTTTGTGCATGAAGAATAGGTGTTAAACTAAATAGTTGAAATTTGTCAAAAGAAGATGAAAAAGCAAAGTTGGCCAAGTTAATGGAGAAGGCAAACGATTATTTGTTTGTTCTGCACAGCCAAATTGAGTGTTATTTTTATTAAGACGAATTTTTACCCTTTTTAAAAGAGTGAAATTTTGAGGTTGTACACGAAATTACAGCTAAGTTTTTGCCTTAGTAAAAGTAGAAAACGTTCACACAATTCACTTCTTTGGTTATATTTTTATTAAGACAATTTTTTACCCTTTTTGAAGAGTGAAATTTTGAGGTTGTACATGAAATTACAGCTAAGTGTTTGCCTTTTAGTAAAAGTAGAAAACGTTCACACAATTCACTTCTTTGATTATAAATCATTTCTTTATCATATATCATCATGATAATCATATCATACTTCAAAGTCACTTACCCAGCAACTTACCCATTTTTGAAAATCACTTACCGCTGAAAAAAACACTTACCGCCGGTAAGTGGGTAAGCGTTAATTTTAAGGCTTGGTTATACATACTGTACCGGTATGTAGAGTGACAATTATGGCAAACATTGTAAAGAATCTTAAATTGTCCAGAGTTTGAACACACATTCAGCCTCTTCTGGGAATAATTTAATGTTATTCCATCTTTTTGCTACAGGTGCCAAAAAAGGAGACTGCGTTGCTATCTACATGCCCATGATTTATGAGCTGGTGGTGGCCATGCTCGCCTGTGCCCGATTGGGAATAATGCATTCC
This sequence comes from Crossaster papposus, assembly GCA_037893245.1. Taxonomy (NCBI): domain Eukaryota; kingdom Metazoa; phylum Echinodermata; class Asteroidea; order Velatida; family Solasteridae; genus Crossaster; species Crossaster papposus. Next base: position 1,026,472 of record JBAIAA010000120.1, on the reverse strand, counting down.
ATTGTGGTTCGTTACGCTGTCTGTGACTCGTTCCCAATTTAAAAATACTGTACTGCATTGTTTACTTAACCAGTTCGCGTTGGAGGACGTACTGTATATACTTGCACAGTTTTCCTCAGATTCAAAATGGATGACGCAAAAAACACGCCAAGAGCAAGGCCGGAAATGTCTTTCAACAGCGAGCAAGGCCGAAAATGCATGGGTGTGCTTCCCGTACAATCGACCTTTAATAACTTGCCTCGGATCAAGTTCCGTAAAAAAATAATCCTGCGCGTCGGCTCGGTGATGTTAAAATAATCCCGGCGCGAAGTGGTTAAAGGTAGGATACACCATTTGCAGATATCAACATTTTTTACTACCAAATTATTAAGAAATATCTTGCTCATTTGAAAGTAAATAAGGATTGTAGGCATCCAGCAAAATGACATTCTATATTTGTTCCAGCTGGCGATCGCAGAAAAAACAAGAACAACATAAGAACCACTGCTCGACGCTGGTTAAAAACGAACACCGTTTTTCTTGCTTTCCTCGGCATCTATGAGTTAAACGATATTTACTATAAAATACAACCCCCCAAATTCACCCATTCATGATAATTCCAGCAAATACCAATGGTGTATCCTATCTTTTAATTTAGTTTATTTGTGCCTGACTAATTTTTTTGGGACTAACAAAAGTAAAATTTCAGGCAATTTGGTCAATTTCAGGCTCTACCGAATAACCTCTCCGATATGAATATTAAGTTAATCGAGCTTTAGATTGTGCTTTATAGTTTGCGTCATATTCTCCAAATCAAATTAGTATTGCCTTTGATTCAGTTTCGACCAGGTCACATGGTAAACGCAGCTTCGCTCACGCTGCCTCAACCCTATGGAACAATCTCCCGGAACATTTAAAAAATATTGATTCCATCATAAGTTCAAGATTGCTTTAAAGACGCACCTATTTAACATTTAGGTCATGCATCTTGTATTTGTATTTTGTTGTTTTTGTTTTCTTTCTCTACAGTGCATAGGGACATGTTTAATCACTATGTGTTATGCGTTATATAACAATGGTTAATTATTATTATTATTATTTATTATTTGACGGGTTTTGGTCAGGTACATGTAATTGGGACCAATTGAGAATGGAACCCATGTCTTCCTGTTTTCCTGCAGTTTGGCGGTTACTCGGCAGACTCATTAGCAGGTCGTATGATGGATGCCCAATCCACTATTCTAGTGACGGCTGGTGAGTTCATTTCATAAATGTCCAAACAATTCACCAACAAAAGCATGATGGATTCTGATGGATTTACCCTAACCCTGCCAGACCCAGCACAGTGCCTCTGTGGTGACTGCGTGACCTTGCTGGACTCTGCACACAAGTCAATGTGACAAAGTATGCAATCTGTTGCGTCTGGCAGGGTTTCTAGCCAAAATACCCCGGAGGGTTAGAGTTAAGGATACCATGCTGGCATAACAATATTTTTGCAGTGCTTCTCTATAGAATCTTCAAAATCCACCACCTCAAAATCCATTTTGCAGTGCTGCAAAATCTTGCAGTACTGCTAAGCTTAAAATCCTCAATCCATCAGATTCTATCAGTTTGTTCAATATGAAGGTATCCTGAATCCGCCGAACTCCTCCAAAACAGGGAATGGATTTTGATGAATTCAGGTACGACGGTTAGGGTAAAAAAAAATAGTTTTAAATTCAACCACTGCAATAATGTATTTATTGACTGGGGCCATTTTTCAAACCCATGCCTTCGGTTCCGTTTTCGGCTCCGTCCATTGCAAAACTGCATGAATGAAGCCTGAAGACGAAGTTAGGGTTTAAAAAATGGCCTTTTTTCTTGTCAGATGGAGTCTATCGAGGCACTAAACTAGTCAACCTAAAGAACATTAGTGACGACGCCGTTGAGATTTGCAAGAAAGAGTAAGTAGGAACCTCCAAACTTGGAACGAGAGTCTCAGTTTTAAAGTTGAAATTGAAGAGAGGCATCCACCATAGTTGTATTGAAGTCCCTACATGTCCTTTCACAAGTCCAGTCACAAGTTCTTTCATAAATCACGTAGCGATTTGGAGATATTGCCAAAAATCTGGAGCGGTTATGTCCACGCAGGAAGAATAATCTGCATTGGAATACTACACAATCTGAGAAACGTCACTGCAGTAACGCTTCTCAGATTCAATTTTTGTTTGATAACAAGTGATATCTTTTTCCATAACCGCAGTACTTCGAAGTGAAAAATTTCTAAAAATGTATTATACTATCCAAAGCTGCTTACAAAGTAAGTTTTTATTGCCATTAATTTTTTGGAGTAATTACCAAACGTATATGATCCCTTTAACCAGTTTGCATCGGATGTCGTACATGTATACGCAACGTTTTTTTGAGATTCAAAACGGATTACAGATAAACACGTCACGAGCAAGGCCGGGAATATCTGTCAGCGACCGGAGCCAGGTGTGCTTCCCACTGATATCGGCCTAAACCCGCCTCTGATCGAGTTTCGTAAAAAAAGAATGCCGCGCCTGAGATCGGTCAATGTCAAAATTATTGCGAACTGGTTAAGGTGAAAAGGTAAACAGTTTTCTGATTACATTCTGAGCCCTATAAAGAACAGCGCCAGCCCTGATTCTCCTGCCAAATTATTACGGTAAATAACGAAATAGTCCTTCCCCTTCAACAAGTAAAATCTGCCTTATAGAAAAAGTTCTGCAAACACAGATTCAAACAAACAAGTGAAGATCTCGTCTGAAACGGTAATAGGGTGAATTTGTTTACTTTGAGACATCGTTGACGCTCCTCATTATACCTGAGAAGTTGACGGCCGGCGGATATTGATGGCCAGTGTTTGCTGTGAGAATGGTCTGCACGTTCACAGTGACTTTCAATATTAGATTTGTTGTTTACAATGTAAATATACATCTGTGTAAGGGCCACCCATCTAATATTGATTTTACATCCCCCGCCCGGTGCATATTTCATCTTAGAAAACACTGTGACATTGCTATCAACTGAATTGTAGTTTCTGGTCCGCTAGATTTTGGCTGGTCGCAGTTTCTATAACAGATTCCTCATCTTGTTTAATAATTCATCCCACCTATCAACACCTGCTCTTGTTAACGACTCTTTGCGGATTCATGAATCTAGAATTGACCGATAGCTGATCTTTCACGGAAAAGGACTACAATAGAACCACACTGGACAGACTGTGTCTTCACATCAGTCGGATATAGTTGAAAATGCACAAAATACAGTAGTGCCTGGCTATAGCATCAGACAGCAGTGGAAATGTAAACGTTAAGGTGAACAGAGAAATTAACAAGGCGAGACTCGAACCTGCAACCTCCGGAATACTGGACTGGCACTCTACTAACTGAGCTATCTTGCCCTCTGTTGGCGATCTCCCAAATTGTCAGTATCTTTGTTTGAGGGCGCTAGTCAGAAGTCATAAACACCAGAATTCCGTGTGGGCAGGGATCACACCCGGTTTTATGATACAACCTGGGAAGTGAAATAAAAAAAAGGCCTGTGTAAAGTAAACAACGCGTTAATTGGTACTAACTCCGTGCACAAGCAGCAACACGTGATTAATTATAAAACTTTCATAGGAATGTTTAGCATACTTTGGTTTGATCATGGTGAACACGAGCTTAGATTTTTTAAGTACGGAAGAAGGATTTCCCGTCTGCAATTCAACACAGCAAAGTTTGCCCGAGGATGAAATAACGCTGTCGTTATTTGTCGTGATCTTACGCACTTCGGTCATCGCCATAGTAACACTGACAATCCTAGTGGGGAATTTGTTCTCCATCGCCGTGATGCTGCGTATCTCGGACATACCACAGAGCACTCAGATTCTGATGATCGCCATGGCGCTGAACGACCTTCTCGTTGGACTGATGGCGCTGCCAAGCATCCCCGCATCAGCTCTGCAGCGTTGGCCCTTCGGACAAACATTCTGTGAGATCAACGGCTACTTATTCGGCACGTTCTGCATCATGTCCATCAATGTGATGCTCAACATTAATTTTGAACGTTACATAGCAGTCACCAGACCGTTCCGCTTCGAGGCCATGTTCACGAAAAAAAAGCTCATCGCGGGTTTACTGATAAACTTTGCCTTGACTTTTGCAAGCATCATTGGGATGCTGAACATTTTTAACGTGCAAATAGTTTTTCACCCAGAGTCTGTGATATGCACTAGCAGGAGTGTGAGCTTGGCCATCGAACTCATCACTCTCTGCACCTGTTTTATCCTGCCACTTATCATTCAAACGATCATCTACAAGCGACTGATTCAAATAAGTAAAGATCACGCTCAACGGCTTAACTGGAATAAGACTGAGGAAGCGAAGCCTGGATTTCTGGACAACAAGGCGATGCGAACATTCCTGATCATCGCCGTCACGTTCACAGCTTGCTGGCTGCCAGTGACAGTAGGTAGAACCCTCCAAGCCTCGGAGGCGGTATCCCTGCCAGCATGGATCAACTTTCTGGTCAGTTGGCTCTCGGTGGCCAGCAGCTTCTGTAACGTCTTCATTTACTTCTTCGTCGGTCATTCCTTCAAGCTCGCCGCTAGGAAGATGCTCGCGGAGAGATTTGTCTGCTGCCAGACTTCTGTTATGCCAGTATTGACTTGAATTTGATCGCATCTTAACATTGGGGGTCCAGGATGACAGCTTCTTTGCAGAAGGGATCCATGCTCCATGAACGCTGGACTAAGTGTGTCAATTGAGGGAGGAAGACTGTTAAACACAAAAATCATCGATTTTTTAAAACTGACTTCTACCTTATCAATCGCCCCTCGTACGATAATAATTTGTATCTGTACTTTTGCCAGTATTTCATTGAAGTACCACAGGACGTTTTGTTTCTATTGTTACACAAGGTACAGGTAATAAAGCATTTTCAGAACTCGACTGAAGGCGATCACAGATTTCGTTGATAGGAGAATTTCTGAATTTATCATCATTGGGATATTTTCTTGCCTAAAGGCTTTTTTATTATTAAACTTGGCGTAAAATCTAAACTCTGCCTTAAAGAGCATTTTTGACAGAACACATATTTTTTAATGACCCAGCATTTATTTTTTTAAGAGGATGAGATAATGTTAATGTGTCAATTCTTAGCAGTCAATACAATTGACAATAATTGATAAAATTGACAATAATTGATAAATCTGTGTAAATGCTAATGTTTATTTTAGCTCATTATAAACAATTGTAACTCTAAATATAATTTTTTTTTTACAGTTGTGATTTCAGTTATTGTTTAGATTTTTTTTTGTGGTCGATATTTAGTTCAAAAGAACACTTACAAGGTGTTCAAGTGAGAAAGTACCATCTTAGTTCTATAATTTGTCTAAATATTAGCTTGACACTACAAGAAACGCCTAATATTTTTTAAAGTACGTTTCCATTGACTCTTGTGGTAGAGAGAATAGTAATTTTCAAATAGTGCACTATGCTTTCACAAGATGATGTTTCTGTTTTAGTCAGAGCTCCACAGAGATGAACGCTGCTTTCCCCTTTCGACGAACAGGTCGATGGAGTGTTACATTCTTAAAACTGGGCATGATGACCGGGGTGACGGTGGCACTTTTGAAGCACGGAAAATAAGGCATCATCAGTCGCTTAGCGGCTTGCCGAAACGACCGATTGAAGAAAGAGTAGATAAACACGTTGAAGAAGCTGTTGGAGACTGCGAAACCTTTGGCAGTAAAAGTCATCCAGATAGGTTGGGCTGAGCCTGTGACGGCCGTGATGACGCGCACGACCCGCAGCGGCGTCCAACAGACTGCGAAGAGGATGGTCACGACGAGAAATGCGCGGAGGGCTTTGTTGTCCCGGAAACGGTTTTCGTTGTCCACGTTCTTGCCCTTGTTGAGCATCACGACGTGATTCTGACTGAGTTTGATCAGCCGCAGGTAAATGTACGTCAGCACGACCAAGGGCAGTACCACAAGGAAGAACAAGACGGAAATCTCGTAAACGGTGCCGTTGAAAACCACGTCGCAAATCAACACCGTCTCGAACTCAATCTTGACCTCCTTGAAGTATGTCAGGCAGATTTGAACGACTAGAGATCCAATCGAGGCGATGAGTACCACCGTCATTACGCGTCGTTTTGCGCAGAGAATCGGGAACCTGAACGGCATGGTCACCGCGACGTATCTCTCAGCGTTCATTAGTACGATAAGTATGATAGACATACAGCAACAGGAAGCATCTATGGTTCTGTTGACGGAGCAGTATAAATCCCCGAACGGCCAACAGTCAAACGCCGATGCGACTACGTTAGATATTGCTGTAATCCCTGTCAGAAGGTCATAGGCTGCCAGCGATATCATCAATATTTTGGTACTGTCTGGAAGCCCCTGCATGCTGTGAGTTACCGCGATAGACAAAGCGTTGCCGACTATGATCAGAATGACGACAATGGCAACAAAGCACGTCCGTAGGGCCACCAGATACGGCGACAGCTTCTCGTACTCTGTAACATTCCCCATCGCAAATCCTGCAATTTCAACCTCGATGTTGATAGATGTTTCTTCAAAATCATACATCCACAGTTGGATTTTTTCTTGAAAACAAGTTTCTTTGACCACTTGAAGCTAAGTCTCTCCAGTGATGTTATGCTAGTGTTACTCAAAAGTCGACAGGTGTCGGGTGTCGGTGTATGATCAGGTTCTACGAAGCGATCATTGTTGTTTCCAATACTCCCACCCCATTATCCTCACGTCTTATCTGACAGCAAAATTGAAGCGCAATACGATTGTTAATTTCTATCGGGCTTAATCGTTTTCCTTTTAATAAAATACTTGGCCGTTGTGGTCGCGAATAATGATGAAGAACATCCAGCGCCGTTATATTGCAGAGGCGTACATGTATCTTGTGCGCCAATAAATATCAGTTCAGGCAGCCATCGTTGAAGCTCCTTTGCCAAAATGCTTCACACTCGTAAATTAACTCTTTGTATCGAACCCAAGCAATTTATCTGTTAAAGCAGTTGCACGCTCCATTAACAATTAATGCCGGTGATAAATAGGCAGATCGGTTACTACGGTTACCAATCTAGGATGTTCCATCATGCAACAGGTCATTTCTGTGAGTGTCCGTGGAGTGCCGTGGCCTTGTGGTCTGGGGCATTGAATTTGTAATCTGTAGGTAAAGCTGCAGGTTGTAGGTTTAAGTCCGGCTGGGGACTATGGTGCGTGTGCCCTTGGGCAAGGCACTTTGTCTCTCTTACCAAATTATACCCCCTCTCCTGCACAACAACATTTGTTATGTATTGTATTGTCTTGTCATTTGTTTTTTTTTTCTAAAATATCTTTGATATTGGTCTTCAAGAAGTGATCATGTCTCCCAAATGACTTTTTTAAAATCTCTTAATTACACGTTTTGAAATTTGCCTTGTCCACGTTAATTTCATTACAAACCCTTCCTACCTCAAAAAAATACTTTTTTTTTGGCATTTTTTGTTAACACAAAAGGTCAAGGTTACCATCGATTCTGTTCTCCAACGCGCCTTACTTCTTTTGCTTCAGTTACTTAATATTAAAAAACCTCATTTACACGATCTTAATATTACCTCTTTTACACGTAAACATGTAGCCTCTATTCCTAAATTAAACGCTCTGAAAACCATTTGTGCATTCAAGTGCATGATCTTTTGAATTGCACCTGTTTTTTTCACGGTCAGCGGTCTTCCAGCTCCAACAAAGAGTTTGTGACCAATGGCATGAACAATACACCAGTTCGGTAGGCCACACCCACCATAGCAACTGCCTAGTTACATGACGCGTGCCTGCTTGATAAGGTCAACGGTCCATAATTTAAGTTTTCGCAGCAATTACAGAATATCTAGCGCAATCATTTTGCTGGATGCATACAATCAATATTGACTTTCAAATAAGTAAGATATTTCTTAATAATTCGGTAGTAAAAAAATTAGATATCTGCAAATGGTGTATCCTACCGTTAACCAGTTCGCGCCGGAGGACGTAATACACGCAAATTTTTTTTCAGAGATTCAAAACGAATGACGCATAAACACGTCACAAGCAAAGCGGGAAATGTTTGTCAGCAGCGAGCAAGGCCGGAAATGCATGGGTGTGCTTCCCGATACCATCGGCCTTAACCCGCCTCGGATCGAGTTTCGTTAAAAATAATCCCGCGCCTCGGCACGGTGGTGTTAAAATAATCCTGGTTCGAACTGGTTAAAGGGCAAACATCTAATTTAGAATTTACATCTCCTCACTCTAATTTCATCTAATGAAACATGTATGGCATGGCCTTTTTTTTTAACACGGGGAAAGTAGGATGTTCCTGTGTTCAAATCTTGTGATAAATAATAAATGATTGAAAAATATGAATAATATATACGAACCTTAAGAGTGTTGCTATTTTTGTTCTGAAAGCTAGAATTAAAAAAAACACCGCTTTGGAGACCAATACTAATCAGTTATACAAATTTCTGTCTAGAAAAAAAATGTTCCCTAGGGAATAGGCAAAATGCCTTGATGACGGAAACCATAGCAACCATCAGCGGTAACTAAGTGGTTGCCATGAAACTATTGTTTAGCTACAAACTGGTTTCTAACAGAAACAATTATATTGCACAGGGGCATGGCAAGAATTAACTGTGACAGATTATTAAATAGATGCGTAATCAGTTAATATTAAGTAAATTTCGTTTTTAGATTTGGAGTAATCATAGAAATTACTGAACTCTGCATTTTTTTTAACAGCTCTAAAAGGGCTAGAGTTTTAAATATTTGTGTAAAGAAATTATTGAATTAAAAAAATGTTGCACAAGTAACATTAAAAGTATGTTGTGATGGCCTTGCAAGTACAAGTGTTAAAAACTTTACTTTTGTGAAATGTTTCATTTTCTACTCAACCAATTGATAAATCTCAACAATTTTTTAATTACCCTTCAAATTAAGAAAAAGGAAATCTTGTTTTCAATCTATTTTAAATCCTGTAGAAATTTTTTTTTTTAATTTTTTTTATATCCTTTTATCACAGTAACTTTACTGTCAAGACTGTTGTCGTCGTCCGTCATCTTGGACCAAATACACCAACCAGGGAAGCCCCAAGCAATGATCAGGGTGCCAAGAGGCCCTGCATGAGCCTCAAAGTAAGTTACCCCGAACGTCTTGGGCATTCATTGGGGGTACACTCACACTTAAATTTGTATCCTTGTGGAGACATCTCTTTGTTCTCGTGTACAAACTGGTTAAAAAGTCGGGCACCTTTTTCAAAAGGCTCTTATTTCAACCACAATTAATTTCCTGGGTTGAAATTTCGACCCAATATACCATATATTATACCCTAACCCAAACACTAACCCTAACCCACATCCTAAACCTAGTTTTTGAGTAATTTGAGTACAATCCCAAAAAACCTATTTCGTGAAATTCCCAGTGGAGACCTATTCATCTATAGAAATTTACCCTCTGGAGACCTTTTGTCTCCATTGTACACATTGTGTTTAGGTCTCCGGAGGGTACCAAAGTTAGGATCGGTGTACACAGTATTACTCAAAATACTACTCAATTCTCATAGGCCAGTGTAGTAAGAGTACTGCATACTGCAGTTTACTCGAGTCAGAGTTGTAATGACTCGAGTCCATGACTCGACTCGACTCGACTCAGACTCAGACTCAGACTCAGACTCAGACTCAGACTCAGACTCAGACTCAGACTCAGACTCGACTCGACTCAGACTCGAGTCCGATGGGTAAATGACTCGACTCGAGTCAAAATTCCGTCATCAGAATGACTCGACTCGATTCGAGTGAAAGCTAATAAGACTCAAGTCCCCAAAATATGAGCAAAAATATTTGCATTGATTTACGCCAGTGCCGGTTTATGTTCACTTCACGTTTATGCTAGCGAATAATTATAAGTACCTACATAATACAACGTCTGTTTTCCTTCCTCCATGAGACTGTACAACAAACATAGGCCTACATGTACACCATGTCGTGGACTTCCATCTTGTGTTTCTGGTGTAGTATTCAAATATTTGTGACTCGAAAAACAAACAATTGCATGATGCGACTCGACTAAACTCAACTTGACTCGACTTGCCTACACACTGTTACTAGACTCGACTCGACTAGACCTTCTTGACCTCCTTGACCTAATGACTCGACTCGACTCACTTCTTTAAAACGGCTCTACTTAAGTCACAAAATTCAGTGACTCGTTACAACTCTGACGCAAGTAGTATTTTGTAGTATTGGGTGACGCTTGGGTTAATTTTTCTAATCCTGATCTTAATTTTGGCTACCACATTAACCAGTTCGCGCCAGGATTATTTTGACATTGACGGGCCCAGACGCAGGATTATTTTTCACGAACCTCGATCTGAGACAGCTGACTTAGGCATAAAAAAAAAAATGTTATGTTGGCGTAACGGGCCCAAAAAAATAGGGTAGGTAGGTCGGGATTTTTTTTTTTTTTTTTTTTTTTTCTCCCTTTCAGCAATGAAAATGATATGTTGTCTAATTGTTTAAGCCGGTAGTGATACACGATAGCGTGTCCAGGTTCAATATTTTCACAATCCACACACACAACAATGAGAAACGGTCAGAAATGGTTTCAAACGTATTTATAACTAGATTTATATAGATTTTAATCATTAAATTTCATCCCTTGAAAAAAAAATATCCAGGGTCGGCCGTATTTTTAGGGTCGGTCGGGTTACGCCAACATAACATTTTTTTTTTTTATGCCTTACTGACTGACTGACCGACCGACAGAGACTGAGTATAATACAAAGTGTCCTGAATTGAGACTTTGAGATCAGCAATTCATACAAAGACACAAGACACTGCAGGTAACTTAACTCCCCACCCCGACCTCTTCAGTAACCTTTGACCTTGCTTTGTGTCATCATCAGACAACCTTTGTAGAGGGTCGTGATCTCTGGTGGCACGATGTCATGACGGGAGTGAGCGATGAATGCGACGCGGTGTGGCTAGAGGTCGAAGAACCGCTGTTCATGCTCTACACAAGGTGGGACAGTTGAATCTCAAAAATAAACGGACACCACTGAATGACCTAACCAGTTTTCAACTCTGAATGACCTAACCAGTTTGCAACTCTGAATGACCTAACCAGTTTGCAACTCTGAATGACCTAACCAGTTTGCAACTCTGAATGACCTAACCAGTTTGCAACTCTGAATGACCTAACCAGTTTGCAACTCTGAATGACCTAACCAGTTTGCAACTCTGAATGACCTAACCAGTTTGCAACTCTGAATGACCTAACCAGTTTTCAACTCTGAATGACCTAACCAGTTTGCAACTCTGAATGACCTAACCAGTTTGCAACTCTGAATGACCTAACCAGTTTGCAACTCTGAATGACCTAACCAGTTTTCAACTCTGAATGACCTAACCAGTTTGCAACTCTGAATGACCTAACCAGTTTTCAACTCTGAATGACCTAACCAGTTTGCAACTCTGAATGACCTAACCAGTTTGCAACTCTGAATGACCTAACCAGTTTGCAACTCTGAATGACCTAACCAGTTTGCAACTCTGAATGACCTAACCAGTTTGCAACTCTGAATGACCTAACCAGTTTGCAACTCTGAATGACCTAACCAGTTTGCAACAGGATTGATATTGGGCCTAGACGCGAGATTGTTTTTCACGATTCTCGATCCGAGTCAGGATTAGCTTTGCAAGACTAGATACTCAGAGAAAGTCTACATTTCAAGCAAATTTCCTCTGTTTTAGTTTAGTTTTTCAATTTGTTTATTTATTTCTGTCTACAAAAGTAGAGGAAATATCATCTTGTCCTCTTTTTTTCCTGGCCTAGTTTTCTCTTCTCCCATTGGTAGTTACTCATGCCTGACATTTGTTCACTGAAGTCAACTCCCTAAAATCTCACAAATGTCCAAAACAAAATATCCTCCTCTTTTTCGGTATCAGTGGCTCGACTGGCAAACCTAAGGGCGTACTTCACACCCAAGCAGGGTACATGCTGTACGCAGCCACCACCTTCAAGTACGTCTTTGATTACCACGAGGGCGACATTTACTGGTGCACGGCCGATATTGGCTGGATTACGGGGCACACGTACGTGGTTTACGGGCCAATGCTGAACGGCGCCACCAGTGTTATGGTAAGAATAGGGCATTTCATGAAGAAATGTTTACTATGTATAATTTTGTTGCTGACCAAATGCTCCCCTACTGCTTAGCACAACAATTTGCTTAGCATGAACATTCTTTCGTCTCAAAAACAGGATTACAATAAACAATTTTCTGATGATGTAAATTGTTTGTGAGTAATTTTAAGCTGTTTTGTTGTTGTTGCTCTGCATGAAAAGCACATGGAACGTTTTTTTGTTGGTAACCTGTTTTTACTGAGCAAGACTTTTTTGTGCTAAGCAATTTTGTTGTGCTTATAGCAGCTCTATGAAATTGGCCCCAGATGATCATATTGTACTTTAGCTGTTTCCCAAACCCCAGCTTCGTCTCTGTCTTTGGCTACGCTCATGCAGTTTGGCAATGGTGATGGAGTCGAAGACGAAGCCTAATCTGGGATTTGAAAAACGTCCTTTGATGTCATACGATCAGAACCACTTGTTCGTGTTGCCAATAATAGACCCATTTATGTTCCAATAATCTCTGAACCCATAGCTTCCCATATCCTCCCGAATACTTTTTGGAAGCGTGTTCGCTTTGTTCTGTGCAGTTTGAGGGCGTCCCAACCTATCCAGATGCTGGGCGATGTTGGCAGGTAACCGATAAGTACAAGGTCAACCTATTTTACACGGCGCCCACACTGATACGCTCCCTAATGAAGTTTGGCGAGGAACCGGTGAAGAAGTAAGTCATGAATAAGTTTAAAACTGCTGCAAACTGCTTACTGGCTGGAATGACCTGAAATATACAAATCAAATAAGTTAAGAGGGCCTAATATTTCGATCTTAACAAGATCTTCTTCAGAGACATAATGAAGTAAAGAAGTAAGTCGTTAAGTTAGCTCAATCGAGAGTCTGGCTTTGCTGGGTTCCGCCGCGCATACTGGGCGCTGGGAAGCGCTGATGCAGCTTCACCGATTTCTGTGAAGGAAACGCACGGCATTCTGGGTAGTGTACCATGATCAATAAAATTTCACGCAGCACAGCTGAGCAGCGGAACCGGTGACCTCTAGTTCAAAGGTCACACAAGAGCTCAAAGTGCATCAGCGCGATCTTAGCGCCCAATATGGGCGGTGGGATCGAGCAAAGAGTCAGGCCAATAACTGAACAATTGTAAGTCTCATTTTTTATTTATTTTTTAGTAATGAGTTTTTGAATGGCAGATTATGCAACTTTGAACTTTGGAAATGTTTGAACTTGAAACAAGAAAAAGAAAACCTCTTTTTCCACCAAAGAGTTTGCAACTAATAGCACAGAAGTTTCTTCAGATGTTAAAAAAAAACCCAAAAAAAACATCATGAAAAGATGCCAACATACCAACTGTCCGAATTGGATAAAACTTGCTATTTTAAGGGGGATAGCGTCTCCCGACCGACTTGTATTTGGGAGCTAAGCTTCACACGTGCTCATAAAAATCACATTGTTTTTTGGTTTTTAAAAAAAAAATTATTGCAAATTTGAGTCATTACCCTGACGACCTCTGGGACAGTTTTTGATTTTGTTACATTTTTTTCCACTACCACTTTTAGTTCTTCCAACACAAATCCCATAGACTTTATGCATGTTTCATTCTTACTGGAATTTCTGATGACCTTCAACAGACTATAGTCTAAGTGAAACCTTGCACATACACAAAAAAGAGGAAAAAAAGGTGTTTTTTGGTCTGTTTTTTCCTTGATTATAGGTACAGTCGCAAGTCTCTGAGAGTTCTAGGCACAGTAGGCGAGCCTATCAACCCAGAGGCCTGGTTATTCTATTACAAGGTCATTGGTGATAGTCGGTGTGCTATTAGCGACACGTTCTGGCAAACGGAAACGGTGAGGGAAATAATTTTCACAAGTTGCTAACCAAACATCTGTTTATTTGCAAAAAAAATTGCTTAGCACAAAAAAGTCTTGCTCATTAAAAACAAGTTATCGGCCAAAATTCTACGTGTTTTTTATGCTAAGCAAAAAACCAGCTGATTATCAATCAAAAACAATAAAGATCACGTGAAAATTTGGTCTGTAACCTTGTTTTTACCAAGGACAAATTTTCATGCTAAGCAAATTTTTGTGCTTAGTAGCTCCGTGAAATTGGCCCCTGGGCCTAAGGACGTTTTCGAAACCTTTGCCTCGTCTTCTGCTTCGGTTTTGCCTTCCGAATTTTGACTCACTGAGAAGCAAATAGAAATTAAAGCAAATGGAAAGAGTCAGACGATTGAGTTCATATCAATCGCTTGAATGTTTCTGAAGCACAACAGGCATCAAAATGTGGCTTGGAGATCTCGCAGTAAGGAATTGAAAATCACCTTAAGCCAAAGACGAAGACGAAGCCCGGGTTTCGAAAAGGCCTTTAGAAGACTAACCCGACCATGCCTCAAAGAGTCTGAATTATGTGGCTTCGACTAGGAATTACACATGCACCTATAGAAGAGGCTGAAGCCACTTTCCCATATACGTGCATGTTACTTAGCCCTAGCCATAGCCAATAGATTCAGATGCAGCCTTGGTCTTGATGTCTCAATGAAATTTCAATTAAACTGGGTGTTTTTTTTCTGCATTTGTTTCTTTAGGGTGGGCATACAGTGACCCCACTCCCAGGCTGTACCCCGATGAAACCGGGTTCTGCTGTAAGTAAAAACAAAAATTACCCAGATAATTCAAACTGATGAGAAACGTTAAAGGTAGGATACACCATTCTTGAATTATCATAAATGGGTGGGTTTGGGGGTTGTATTTGATAGTAAATGTCGTTTAACTGACCTGTTCAAAGTTTTACAATCGTGGATGCTGAGAAAAGCTAGAAAAACAGCGCTCGTTTTCAACCAGCGTCGGGCAGTATGTTGTTAACGGCGATCATGATTTTATTAAATACAAATAAATGTTTCTGAACAATTACAGGATATCTAGCACAATCATTTTGCTGGTTGCATACAATCAATATTTACTTTCAAATGAGTAAGATATTTCTTACTAATTCGGTAGTAAAAATTGTTGATATCTGCAAATAGTGTATCGTACCTTTAACTATCTGACTTCGCTTCTTGATTGAGAAGGGTTTGGTTTTGACATCAATTTTGAAGTAATATTTGAATTTGTAGACACAATTAAGACATCCTTTTTTCAGTGTCTGCTTAGATTGAATAAGAAGTCTGATTGTGCGATATATTTTCTTTGAAAAAAAAAGAAAACACACTTTTATTTTTGATTGCCGTCAGTCTTTTCCGTTCTTCGGCATCGATCCGGCTGTTGTTGATGAAGAAGGACAAGAACTGGAAGGAGTCTGTGAGGGATATCTGGTAAGCAAAATGCTCGTCTGTTAGGGACATGTAGTAAGCAACTTGCTTGTCTGTGAGAAATGTTGGATAAGCACGTTAGTTGTCTTTTAAGATATCTAGGAGGGAAATTGCTTGTTTGGGAGGGATATCTGGTTTGCAAATTGCTTGTTTTTTAGAATATCTGGTAAGCACGTTGCTTTTTGTTTGGAATGTCTGGTAAGCAAATTACTTGTCTGTGGGTGATATCTGGTAAGCAAATTGCTTGTTTTTTTAGAGATACATGTACTTGGTAAGCAAATTGTTTTTTCTGTAAGGGATTTCTGTTAAGCAAATTGCTCGTCTGTTAAGGATTTCTGGTAAGCAAAATGCTTGTCTGTTAAGAATTTCTGGTAAGCAAATTGGCAGCTGCAGATTAATAAAATCCTCAGAATTCCATCAGTCAGATTACTCTAAGTCTTCGCCAACTATAGCAGTGTTTAATATGTCTAGAAACTGTAGACGCTCTTTCATTTTAGGATTTCTAAGATGTCCGTTGTCTTGTTTGTTCGTTTCTTTTTACTCGTAGGTCTTCAAGAAGCCGTGGCCAGGCGTAATGAGAACCGTGTACAGGGATCATAAGAGATATGAGAGCACTTACTTCAGACAGTTCCCTGGGTACTACAAGACGGGAGACGGTAGGAAACCTTTGTATGGGAGGTCAAGTTGTAAAAAAAGGCTGGAATTGTCAAATTTGTCTCATTTGAAAACTTGTCCAATTGTTATCAAACTTGGGTCATATATGCAATATGGAAACTGCATGTGATGGTCATAATAAAGGTTACCTACTGAGGTTAAAGGTCATTTGAGTTGAAGTAAAATAAGGGAAAATAGGGTAAAATAGGATAACCGCGAAATTAAGACGAGGCACGTGGTTCGAGAACCATTCTTGTTAACCAGTTCGCGCCGGATGACGAATATAAACGCAAAGTTTCCCCCAGATTTAAAACGGATGACGCATAAACACGCCACGAGCAAGGCCGGGAATGTCTGTCAGCAGCGAGCAAAGCCAGAAATGCATGGGTGTGCTTCCCGGTACTGGCAGCCTGAACCTGCTTCGGATCGGGTTTTGTTAAAAATAATTCCGCGCGTCGGCTCGGTGATGTTAAATTAATCCCGGCGTGAACTGGTTAAAAGTTAGATGTTTTCTTTTGACAGGTTGTCGACGTGATGAAGATGGCTACTATTGGATCACAGGACGCATTGATGACATGTTCAATGTCTCCGGCCATCTACTGAGTACAGCTGAGATAGAGGCTTCTCTGACTGAACACCCAGTGTGTGCTGAGGCGGCGGTGGTGTCTTATCCCCACAAGACTAAAGGACAGTGCTGCTACTGTTTCATCAGTCTGATTGAGGTAAAGGGTTGGGGTAGTTTCGCCGGTGATTGATTATTAATTTGTTGGGGGGGGAAGTCTCCAACCACCTGGGCCCAATTTCATAGAGCTGCTAAGCACAACAATTTGCTTAGCATGACAATTTGTCCTTGGCAAAAACAAGATTACAGACCAAATTTTCACCTGATCTTTATTGTTCTGGATTGATAATCAGCCTTTTTGTGCTCAGCATGAAAAACACGTATAATTTTGGCTGGTAACCTGTTTTTTAATGAGCAAGACTTTTTTGTGCTAAGCACATTTTGTTGCTTAGCAGCTCTATGAAATTGGCCCCAGGTCGCAACACGCCACTCAAGGTGGTGGCTACATAGGAAAGACGAACAAGAGGAAATCATAGGGTAAAAAGATGACAATTAATATTACGTTTAAATTGGCGCAAATTATAAGTGGATGGGAAGCAAGATATAGGAAGTGAATTCTAAGGGTAAGGCAGTACGTGGGGAGAAACTGAAAGAGTATCTCAAAGTATTTGCCTTGGGAACAACTACGGTGTATGGATGTGATTGAGCAGAGAAATGCGTGTTGCGGCCAAAGGTACGGTTGTATTTTATAGTAAATATCGTTTAACTGACCTGTCCGAAGTTTTAAAATCATGGATGCTGAGAAAAGCAAGACAAATTTCGTTCATTTTTAACCAGCGTCGGGCAGCGGTTCTTATGTTGTTCTTGTTTTTTTTTCTCAGGGAGCTGATTTCACCGAGTCGGTTATTCACGAACTCAAACAATTGGGTAAGAATTGTTGTCAGTTGTGGTCTCAAAGGTAATTTAACTAAAGTACAGTGATATCTTCCAGCGTGCTAAATACCAGCTTTTAAAAGTCATAAATCTTCCAAATAACTTTGTTTTTAAATTTAATTATATCATATATTGTGGTAGTGCCTTACTTTTGTTATATGAAGTCAAAATTGTCGCTAAAAAACGAATCGTTCATTACTTTTAAAATTATTATGACGGCAAATATTTCATTTTTTTCTCTCCAAAACTGCCTTCATGTAAATCCTTCCCCATATTACGAAAACAAATATTCAGTTTCTTTGTTTCTTTTTAATCAGTCCGAACCAGAATTGGTCCCTTTGCAGCCCCCGATGTTCTTCAGAATGCCCCCGGACTTCCCAAGACGCGCTCGGGGAAGATCATGCGACGCGTCCTGCGTAAGATAGCCCGCAACGATCGTGATCTGGGTGACGTGAGCACCATGGCCGATCCCACGGTCGTCGACGTGCTCTTTGACAACCGGCCGGACGTGGAGAAGTGGGCCACACTAAACAACCAGGTAGTTCTGTAAAAAAAAACTAAAAAAAAAACCCCGGGTACCGACCCCCTCCCGTCTTCTTCCAAACCTGCCAATGAATGTGCCTAACAATCAGTTCTTCAATGCACTAGAACGTAGGAGGTCGTAATTTCAAATCGAACCCGAGCCAGTGGTTCCAATCCAATCCAATCTGCATTTGTAAAGCGCCAATCAATCTAGTTGCCTATTCCAAGGCGCTGCCAGGAACCCTTTCTCTTAGCGATGAGTGTTACTGGGTTCTTTTACATGTATTACACAACGCACGGGACCTCCAGCTTTACGTCCCATCCGAAGGACGAAGCAATAGTGGTTTAATTGCCTTGCTTAAGGACACACTTGTCGACACCGGGACTCGAACTCACGCTCTGCGGAACAGAAAACCGGGTTCTTAACCGCCCGGCCACGACACTCCACGACACTCCAGTGATTTTTTTTAAAAATAGAAAATCCTGCAGGATGACACCGATTATACAGTGTTAATAAACATTGGCAAAGGGCCCGAATCTAATATTGAATTCTTCAATGTTTATAAACCAATTGTTTTAGGCCAACTTAATTTGCAAAATTGGGACGAGTCTTGCTTCAAAGAAAAAAAATATTTTAACAGATTCAAATCTTTAATTTGCAGCCTTTTGGGTAAATAAATTTTAAAACAGATTTTGCACAAATGTTATTCCTGCCCCTTGACCTTGGGAAACGGCTATGTCCCTGGCACATTAACCAGTTCGCGCCGGGATTATTTTAACATCACCGAGCCGAGGCGCAGGATTATTTTGATCCGAAATTTGATCCAAGGCGGGTTCAGGCCGATGGTACCGGGAAGCACACCCGGCCTTGCTCGTGACGTGTTTATGCGTCCTCGGTTTTGAATCTTGGGAAAATTGTTTGTGTATATTTGTCCTCCGGCGCAAACTGGGTAATCCGCCCATTGCACACAGCCTGTGTAACGGGTGTACGCTCGGGTCTATTTTGAATTGCGTCTACTGGGTTAAAGGCTGCGTGCTGTGCAGTCATGCGTAATATCTGGCGAGTGACGAATTATTGCCGACATCAGGGGGGTTAACTATGATTTAGGGCTAGACATTTATCTGAATGGTAAATAGGTTCTTAGATTTTTTAAAATTTTGTTTATGTATTCTTATTTGGGGGGACGTGATCTCTGTAGACCATATTTAATGTTAATGTTACTTTTTTTTGTTTTAATATAAGAGGCTTTTTAGGTATTTCTACATTCCAAATAAGTCTTATGATGCAGTGAACGTACATATTATTGCATTATCAATAACAAATACTGACAGCCTTTTTTTTCAAATATAATTTTGTTTTGATTTTTTTCTACTTTGGTCTGCCTGAAAGTCTGTATTCAACATGTCTACATCTTAATTTGGAAGACACTTGAAGCGGTTCGAGATATATTTTGTTCAGGAGCTGGGTGGTGCAAGAATGTGTATTCATGAGAAAGAGCAATGGCAACTCATATACATTGAAGAACTATAAAGAATTATAAATAAGGGCTTCCTCAACCAACTCGCCAATAGCATAGTTGGTAGAGAGGAGAGCTATGGATTGAAAGGTCTGTGGTTCAAATCCGACTATCGTTCGTCTTATGGGTTATTTTAACCATAGAACAAGGTTGAAGGGAAAACCGGGTTAGGGTACATAAGTTTCTTAAAAAATACAACAAGAACTGCTACACTATTTAGTTTATAGTGGCTTCCTCTTAATTTTCGTCAAAGCCATTTTGGTTTGTTTTTTTTAACAATAAGATTTTGTTAGTTGTTCTGTTAACATTGTGTTACAGTGACCGAAGGAAAGGAAGTTTTCCACAATTATAAAATAAAAATTTCTTTGTATTGTTAATATTCGGAATGTAGTTCACATGAATTGTATTTAATTATTTGTATAAAACGGACGAGCAATAAAAAAAAATGACGACAGACATTCAACTGATCAAGTAGATTTGTGGATTATATTGAACTATATATGAAAATGTATTAAAGAACTTTAAATTTAAACCCCTTTTATAAACTAATACAATAGAAAGCTTTGAAACATTTACACAAAAAATGTAGGAGTTAGTTTTTCAGATTAATGGAGTTATTACAAGGCTAACCTCAGTTTTCCCCCAGACTCTGGGGTAATTAAAGGTGGTTTTTTTTTCAAGATAAAAAATCTCGCTTTACATACAAAGGCAGGGGATTTAAAACGGCTAGATAATGTTACTACTTACTACCAACTTAAACTGTTAAGGTTTTTTATAATTTTACACATAATTGTATTACTGTAAATTGTAGGGATGAAAGTCAAAGAAAAAACTGATGTGGAATTGCTTAAAAACCTGGTCGGCTAGGAACATTCTGAAGAATTTCTGGACATTTAAAAATGTTTCTTACAAATGTTAAATATTTAGCATACATGTAGAGCAGTGAGGGGCAAGCTTGATCATTGACTCTAGTTAACCTTAGTTCGACTAACTCTAAGCCGACGGTTAGACTAATTATCATGGCATAGTGCAGCGGGGACCAGCTATTGGCAAACAAACCTTTTCCGTGCGAACTGGCATGTTTTTTTGTCACTTCTGTATTAACGGGGAAATATGTTAAAATATTGTTTTGCAGGTGCGAGTACGACGTTTTCGGCACCACAAAATCTTTGACCATATAGTTTGATTAGAGTCGTGCGCATTCACTAGTGAACTATTAAGCCATGATCAAACTTGCTCTGATCTATCATCTAAAAGGCAAAAACAAATTATAGGCTTCTGTCATTTTTAAGTTATAAATTGTGACCCGCTCTGCAAAAATCAGTCTGATGTCGGAAAATACATTTTTACGTAAAGGGCTGTTTATTGTCTCGGAGGTGATTTTTTTTTTTTAACAAATAATATTTTAGTTTTAAGGCATTTTGATTTCTCCAACACCTATATTTTCAGATTTGATCGATTGAAAAGATTGTTTTGATCCCTAAATTAAATTAAATACAGGTTTTGTCATTCTCTTACCATAGCATCTGATGAAGCACTACAATTGTAAATCTTCATTTCTCTCAAAGACATTTTGAGTATAACTGAGAAAAAGCAAATTTCCCAAAATTGTAAAAGACCAATGTTTTACACTACAGCGTTGTGCCATATATCAAATGAAAGCTTATTTCCTGCTTTTCCTGACCAACTGTACAATTGAAGAAAAAAACATTTTTAACACATCAGACTCATTTTTGCAGAGTTGTCACAAACAAAGCTAACCCAAGGTACTGTTGTAATGTAACAATGGCTGACTTTGTCTCGGTTACTCATGCTCAAGTGCAAACAAAAAGTTACTGCTTTGGTATAACCCTATAAAATAGTAGAATACTTCAAAATGAGAAATGAAAGCAAAGTTTAATACAACGTGTTTTTTTGGGTATGGATGGTTTCAGCCGTCTGTCGACTTGAAATGGTCGTCATCTATTGTTGAGTAAATGTGTCCCTCATTGCTAAGGAACTCCAACGCTTCTCTGTAAATTAAAACAAATAATAAACCAGAGGGCCATATTCATGAAGAAATTTTAAATTTGCTTTGCATGAAAATTCTTCCTTGGCAAAAATGAGGCTACAAAACTGATTAATTTACAGGTGATTGTTTGCGACTGGTATTCAGCTGTTGTTTTTTTGCTGAGCATGAAAAGCTCATTGAATTTTTGCTGTTAACTTGTTAACTGTTTTGTGCTAAGCGAATCTTTGAGCTTTAGCAGTTCCAAGACATAACTAGGTGTTGGTTTTAAAGATGAAACTTGTGTTGTAGCAAGAAAATTGTCTATTCTCTAATAACAGGTCACAAAAACGTGGCATTTTATAGTTTAACTATTTCAGGAGGAACAGTCGTCCAAATTATGGCCATCTTTTTTAGCCGAGAATTACACACACAGCTATTTCTCATACGTTCGTGTGTTATATCTAAGATGCGACACAAGCAGTGCAGCAGTATGCTTCTTTAAGGTAAGTACCCAAAACTGGCAATTCTAAGTTTAATAAACACTCCACATCTCTATTAGCATGACTGTCTTTTACACTTTTGTCACCTTATTACAATACCCCATCTCGCACACATTGTCTATCACACGATCTTTATATATATCTTGGATTTATATAGCGCTTCCAACATTATTACCCCTGGTCACTGGGCCATATTCAATCCTTAAACCATCTCAGCTCCCTGGGGAGTATACAGCCTGTGCTGCAATATATGCGCTACTAGGCTAAATCAATCACAATAACCATCTATGCCCTCGCAGGTACCCATTTTACCCCTGGGTGGAGAGAAGCAATTATAGTTAAGTGTCACGACCGGGACTCGAACCCACACTCTGCTGAACAGAAACACCAGAGCTTGAGTTCGGTGTTCTTTAACCCTATCCGTCTACTCACCTGATCTTGTTGAAGGGTGTTCCTTTCAAGTTGGTAGCGAGGTAATTAACACTGACTCCCTGGTCGTCATGGCATGCTGTGATCAGCTGATGAACCTGCGCCCAAGAAGAGCAAAAAGAACCACATTCATTAATAACCCTAACCCTCCAGGGTATTTTGGCAAGAAACCCTGCCAGACGCAACAGATTGCATACTTTGTCACATTGACTTGTGTGCAGAGTGCAGCAAGGTCAAGCAGTCACCAAAGATGCACTGTGCTGGATCTGGCAGGGTTAGGGTTAATTAAACCAGTGTCTGGTTTCCACTTTCCAGACCAAATAATTCGGACCATTCCTGATAAGTTATTAGAAGGATGGCATTTAGCAAGTGGTGTGCAGTAGATACACCCACCTGTGCTTGTACGTTGTTGAGGCCGTTAGTAGGAGCAGCAGACCCATAGTTTGACGTACTGGCCATTCCTCCCTTGGATGGCGTCGTGAACTGGCTGCTTCCAAAGTTACTCCCTGTGCTTGCCTCCTAAAAACGATAAAAATACAAGGGAAACAATAAAACAGTTTGACAGAGATGGTATTAGAAGTCTTGGTGTATATGATAGCAAAGTGCTACTGTGATAATCTGAACATTAACCTTAACCCCTTGGGTATCTCAACTAGAAAGTTTCCTGAATCTGCCAAAACCAACCAATTTTGTTGATGGACTACTTAATATGGAGGTATACCCTGAATCCATCAACATCTTGCAGTACTGCTAGGCATACAATCCTCAATCTATCAAAATCTCCCATGTTTTTAATATGGAGGTAACCTGAATCCGGATTTTGATGAATTCAAGGAGGTTAAGGTTGCAGAACTCTTTAGTACTTTAGTGGACTTAAGATTCCAGAGTCTGACCTTTAACTGGTGACCTTTGACACAACCTAACTCACCACTGTCTTCCTCTTAGCGAGCAGCATGTGTGTGTGCACCGTCTCCAGCATGTGCAGTGTCAACTCGTTCATGTCGGTCAGGGGTTTGATCTTGAACGGCGCGATGCTGCGCTTGCCGCCAAACGTCCGGATGTTGCCGATAACTTTGACGTAGGCGTTCTCCCTGTAGACCTGGGGCTGCAACTCTTCTGGCGTGTTCTCCTGTCGTTATGAAAGTGAGCTTAAGTATTTGGTGAAATGCGGTCATCTTGTGCAAAAAAAAATCAAGTCAAATGTGGACGTGCGTGTCTATAAATGATTGACCGATCACACAACAGATGTGCGTGCCCACATTTGGAGGTTAGCCGGGCAAACTTGACCATAGGAAAGCACAAATGTAAATAAAGTCTAAATATGATTCCTCTGTTGTTTTTTTCAAACTTACATCGTTATCAATCCACTGTCTGATGTCCAGAAATGGCCCCGTTCTGTCGTCCAGTTTGTACAGGATGTTAGTGGC
Source organism: Crossaster papposus (assembly GCA_037893245.1). Lineage (NCBI taxonomy): Eukaryota > Metazoa > Echinodermata > Asteroidea > Velatida > Solasteridae > Crossaster > Crossaster papposus. The sequence goes on along the minus strand of JBAIAA010000120.1, from coordinate 1,002,495 downwards.
TGCAATTTCCACTTGACGAATCAGACCAACGATGGACACCTGTTTGGGAAAGATTAATTGTTGATAAGACAATTTTCCGGAGGTTAAAAAGCCATGGTTTGAGGAACCCTTCTGTTCTGAGGAACTCTGTTGTCATTACAAGAACAATGAATTTTATGTTAGCACAACAATGTGCTTAGCACAAACAAGTCTTGCTCAGTCAAAACAGGTTATCGGCCAAAACTCTACATGCTTTTCATTCAAAGCAAAAACCAGCTGAATACCAATCACAAACAATAAACATCAACTGAAATTTTTGTTTTTATTTTGTAACCCTGTTTTTTTTTCTTTGAGAAAGAATGTTCATGCTAAGCAAATGTTGGTGCTTACACTTGTCTGCATTTTTGGTTTCCTTTTTATTTTGCTTACCTGATAAATCTCCACCTCCCCGATTTTGAAGTGCTCGTCAACCTGTGTTGCTTGTAGGACCTGCGCTATGGTGCAGGGAATCAAATTTTGAGCACGTTTACCCTGATTAAAAGAAGAAAAAGTCAAAAATAATTAAACAATGTTGCAGGCCACCAAAACATTAACGTGGATGCAAACTGACCGAGGTCATTTTTTCTCTGGCTAAATGAACCTTACTGTTGGATGTCATTGTCATTGTCATTGTCAACAATAGAAAGGTTAAAGGTCGTAGCATAAAATCCGATTATCAGGCAAGACTTGGGCCATGTCTGAATTACTTGGCTATGGCCAGCGCAAGTTGTGGGATGTGGCTTTGGCTACTTCCATAGGATCATGCGGAAATTGCAAGTCGTAGTCAAGTAATTTGGCACAGCCACAATTTGGTCTGGTACCTTGGCTCCTCCTGTTGACGGTGAACCAAACTGTCCCATGTTGGCAGGTGACTGGTAGTAGCCACCTGCCTGGCTGCTCTGGCCTCCTTGGTCGTTAAAACCTCCGCCATGTGTGGAACCTGCAAGTGCATCATATTATTGTAAGTTTTATTTTGTCGTTGGACAAGAAGGTTTAGCAAGAGTTTGAAAGGACACTGAACACAGTCGCACCATACACACATTTTCTGTAGGCTAGCCCCATAATTATGGCTCAAATACTGGACTTCTCAGTATTGCGAGCCACACAGCAGCCGTATGGAAAAATAGCGGAAGGTCCCAATAAAATTCCGTTGCTATTTGCATAGCCATAGCCTCACCAACGGCAGCTCATGGTCGTGCATATCGAGCATTCGACGTCAATATTTTTGGGCGGTTGGGGACTTGGGGGTGCTATGTTTTCCAGACTTTCCGGCCATGGTGGCCCACAATATACAGAGGAAGTCTAGTGTTTGAGCCACATTTATGGCCGGCTAGGCCTAGGGCCTACTTAACAGAATTACAAAAAAAACAGGTTGATTCTAAAGTCAAAGAAAGAACAAAACGTGCTTAAAATTGAGGCTGCAAAACTAACTTTGAAAGAGGCTGTCAAATGCAAAAGCATTTTTTGAGCGGCACTTTCTACCTCCATGGCCCTACTACTATTCTACACGATTAAGCTTCCCATGATGGTTAATAACAAGCTAACATTGCACGTCATTCTTTGTCACTCATTTGCCCGTGCATGAAATGGAATTGGACGTGTGTTCGTGTTTGATCGTCAGACATCAGCATGCATGCCAATGCCTTTTTGGTGAGTGTTATTTTTTTTCATGCGATCGACTTATTTAATATTTAACTAAACTACCGTACGCAAACAGTTCTACCCTCAAAAATAACGACAACAGAAACAAAACATATACCTCCTTGATTGTTCCACATTTTGAAATACACGCAGTCCAAATCGGACTTGAAATTTTAGAGAGAACTTGATGATTTTCGAGGTGAAAAACGCACACCACAAGTTCACAACTTCGCGGGGTTAGCCAATATGGCGCGCCACATGATGGAGCAATTGACCAATCACAGTACACGTTAGAAAGGTGTATGGAATTTCACTCATCTGGCAATAAACCTGGGGGGAGGGGGTTTCAAATAAATATTAGGACATTATTTTAGTCTACGAGTGGAAAATTAAAAGCCACATAATTTAAAGAATTCTGTATTAGATTTGAACTGAAAAGGAAGGCGATTTGATGAACAAAAAAATGCATCAATTTATGAAATGCATATTCATGTTAGACTAGTAACTAGCCTTCTAGTTCTCTTCTCTTAACCACTTATTAGCGCGGGATGGGTATCAGACTATTTGCTATTGAATATGCATGATTATGTAAGCAATCGGATTAAAGTAGGCCAACTGTACAACTCTGCTGTCAGTGCTGTTGACAAAAACAACCTTATTTTACTCAGAAAATCATTTTGTGCAGGAAAACTCTCAACAGAAAGGTGCAAGAAGGGATTCTCTTTACCACAGAGGTGAGTTGTTGCATTTTAAAGTGATATGAAAGGGTGAAAATGTGATTTGGGTTTGGTCAGTGGTCAGTCAGTGGTGGCACTGGCTGCAGATAGGTGCGTGCGGTTAGTGGTCGCTTTATGTTGACATAAACAAAGTGCACGTGCTTAAGACGTGACCAGTGTTTATATATGCGCGCATAATGAGTGACCACTCACTACTACTAGTACAGTACTAGTGACTGCCCGGCATTAGTGTGTCCCCCGCCCCGTGCGCTGCTGGACATTGCTATAAATGCTAGACATAAATAATTTGGCCCGGATTTGTTTTCATGTAACTGGAGCCCGTTTATTCTTAATCTTACGCGAGTAGCAAGGACAGCAGTAGAGCAATTATTTTTCACATTCCAATCTGTCACCACAATAAAATTGTCTTGTTAAATCTATGATTTGTAGTTTTATGTCACAGAAAATTTACCAAAATGAAGAGGAAAAGTTGCTTGTTTAAAGGTAGTATACACCATTTGCAGATATCGAAAAAATTTACTACCAAATTATTAATAAATATCTTACTTATTTAAAAGTAAATAATGATTGTAGGCATCCAGCAAAATAAGGGCCCTAGATATCCTGTAATTGTTCCAAAAAATTGAATTGTATAAACCAAAATTCATTCTCGCCGTCCGGCGAGCGCGAAAAAACAAAGATAACATAAGAATAACTGCTCGACGCCGGTGGAAAACAAACTGTTTTTCATGCTTTTCTCGGCATCCATGAATGTAAAAATTCGGACAGGTCAGTTAAACGATATTTACTATAAAATACAACCCCCTAAATCCACCCATTCCTGATAATTCAACAAATTACCAATGGTGTATACTACCTTTAATTGATGCTATACAACTTGGTGCAAAAAAACACATTTGATCAGTAAACCTTTATTTTACGAAACTTTTAAATGTATTAAAAGCCAGTAACTCCACATATAAAACAGGTATGAACTATAGTAATGTGACTAAATTAAAAAGCACTGTATTTGTTAGTTCCTGTTCCGTCTGTTGGTATATAAATAATATAATGTATATTTATTTCAAATTACACTGTAATCTTTTTATAAACAAATGGGGCTACTAAGTTAATTGGGTGTCAAAGTGAAAAATGTTGACAGAAAACTACCTCCCCCAAAATGGCATTAAAATTGTCGTAATCCCTCGCCAGAAATAAATAATAGCTACATCACTGATCTCACTTTATAAGAATACATACATCGATACATAGCAAAATTTAGTTATTTCAGTCAAAAAATTGCAAAGATAACCCCAAATCAATTTTTTTTTAACCAGTTCAAAAATTGACTTCGATAGTTCTGAATATTTCAATTACGCACACCTTATTGGCTTCAACTTAGTTTAAGTAATTTTTAAATGTAAAACTAAAAGTTCACAGTGATGGTTTTTTTAAAGAAAATATATAGGATTATTTCTGAAGCTTCATTATATAATTGTGCTTCAAATAAAATATTTAAAGAAAAACTTGTAATCTTTCTAAAGTCTGTCAAATAAACAATGGAAATTGCAGTCGAATTTCACACAAGCCAAAGTAAATGTGCATGGCGCCAACAATATTTATATTTCTCAGAAAATTCATAGGTAATTTGAATACAAACACTACATCGACCTTGCGGACATCCTAGCTGAATGAAATCCTGTATTTTGTGCACTAGGGCATTAATAAAATATCTGTGCCAGATTCCCTGCTTAAAGGTAGGATACACCATTGGTAAATGCTAGAATTATCATGAAAGGGTGGATTTTGGGGGTTGTATTTTATAGTAAATATCGTTTAACTGATCTGTTTGAAGTTTTTAAAACAATCATGGATGCCGAGGAAAGCAAAAAAAAACGGTGTTCCTTTTCAACCGGCATTCGGCATTGGTTCTTATGTTGTTTCGTTTTTTCCACGATCGCCATTTTTTTTTTTTTTATTAAATTTTTCGGAACAATTGTAGTTTATCTAGCGCAATAATTTTGATGGATGCCTACAAATAAACAATCCTTATTTACTTTCAAATAAGTAAGATATTTTCTTAATAATTCGGTAGTAATTTTTTTTCTATATCTGCGAATGGTGTATCGTACCTTTAAGAAAAGGTAATTGTGGGTGACAGGTATTGTGCCATATGAAGTAGGTTGGGTGTACCCGTACTGCAAACACAATGTGTCAAAGGTCAAATGACACCTGGCTGATTTGCTGAAAGCCAATCAGATTGTCTGTTACATAAAGTCCAAGGCCAAGTCTGTCATTAATGCTGGTGACCCATTTTTTTGAGGTCATTGGCTGGTACTACATGTATGCATGGAGGAATAAGAAGGCCTCTTATTCCTCCATGATGTATGTAAACGTAGGTAATGTTGGCACTGTGTGAAAAAATGATGCAATCGTGTCGAAAAGCCAAAATAAATTGTAAATTGTATTATTCTGTAGCAATCTACAAGACGATGCAATCACAATGGAACAGCTAAACACAATGTTATTCTTTGGACAAATATCTGCAGATTTGATACTATTTAGGATGGAATCATGTTATGTGGCAATGTTTTCTAGACAAATCTGAGTACTGTACAGAAAGTACAGGGTAACTTTTTAGATAAACATGTTGATGAACTAGGTCATGGGTTTTCATTATTTGTTCATGGAAAATAGCAGTCAAGTCATTTTTTTTCTTCTGAATACTCTCAACAGTTAATTAAATAACAACCAAATCCAGTCTACTGGCCAACCAGTCATGAGGTCCAGACTACTTCAGCTCCGGCCTCTAGCCGCCCCTCTCCTGGGCAGCTTTAGACCCCGCCCCATCCACTACCAGACTGATTCCTCCGGCATCAAACTATGCGAGACCTCCAACAGTCACTACATGGATCAGCGCCGCAACAACGCCCTCGCCAACGAGTTCGTACCTAGCGAAGTCTTCAACGAGCGCCTGGAGCGACTCAATCTCAAGGAGTTGAATGGCGGCAGTCTTCATCTCAGTAAGAATGAGGAGACGGGCGTGGCTACTATCGCTATCAGCAATCCGCAGTGTGCGAACGCTATGACCGGTGAGTTTAAAAAGTGCTTGTAAGTTTGGAAGCGTAAGAAATACATTCGACTTTTGTTAAATACAAACTCGACCAGACAGACCAAAAGTGTTTGTTTTATCAGAAATTGTGTATTTTATCTGAATTTGTATTAACCCTAACCCTACCTAATGCTACTTTTTACTACTAGTAAAAAGTAGTATGCAGTACTCTCACTGACTTGTGTGCAATGCCTGTAGTAATTTTTAGTATTGGGTACTTCACCCCTAATTGCACTCGTAGTACTTTTTAGCATTGGGTCCCTCTGCTTGCTGAGTGTGCATGGCCCATGTATGCTGTGCAGGGTGTTCTAAACTCTACAGCAAAAATTGTCACTTGGGACACAGCAATGGGTCAAGGCTGGACTACTGCATTTTTTGCCAGGTAAGTATTACTGACCTGTATTGCCACTATTAGTATTTTGTAGTTGGCAGTATCTGTACTCTGTCAGTACACACCCAATCATCAGTCACGGAGAGACCCAGTGCTACAAAATACTAAGTAGTATTCTATAGTATGCAGTTCTTTAGCCCAAAGTAAGGCCTAGGGGGTTAGGGTTAATACAAAATGTATCGGTGTTTGTATTAGCGAGAGTCGACTTTATGTTGGAAATTGCACAATAATCCGAAATAGGTTAACACCCTGATTTATCCGGCCTCGCTCGGTGCGAGCCAATCGCTGACAGATATTTCCAGACTTGCTCGTGACGTGTTTAATTCGTCATTCGTTTGGAATTCCGGAAACACTTTGCGTGTATATATGGCATCCGACACGAACTGGTCAACTCCATTTCCGCCACTCTCTACCATAAATATCTCTGAGAATTTGAGTCGTAGCCTTAGCAAGACATATAACAGATGACTCAAACATTCTGGTCAATTTCTTTGTCCCTTTTGAAGGTTCTATGATGGTCGACTTAGCAGACATGGTCGCTGACTTGGAGAAATGGCACAGTGGGAAGGCACTCGTACTTCATGGTGACCCCAACGGCAGGCATTTCTGCGCTGGCGCTGACCTGAAAACTGTGAAAGCCCTGAACAATCCACAAGCTGGCGTGGTCATGTGCCTGTTTATGCAGAACGTCCTGTCCAGATTACAGCAACTTCCGTTGATCAGCGTGGCTGCGGTGAGTGGCAATGCGATCGGTGGAGGCGCTGAGATCATCACAGCTTGCGATTTCCGTCTGGTGTCCCCTTCATCCGTCATCCAGTTCGTGCACACCAAGATGGGCTTATCGCCAGGCTGGGGTGGCGGCACCAGACTGGTGCGGTTGCTGGGTCCGCAGAAGGCACTGAAGCTGATGGCGGGAGGTGAGGTGGTCCCCGCCGCGGAAGCTTTGCGACTCGGTTTGGCCGACGATGTCTTCGGAGGCGACGATGTCATCGAGCAGGCCTCTGTATGGCTGGACCAATACGTGAGCCGGCCGGCAGAAGTGGTGCGGTCGATCAAGAACGTTGTGACGGCCGCGTCGCAGCTGCCGTTAGACAAGGCACTCTCAAAGGAGAAGGATATATTTGGAGGGTTGTGGCAAGGGCCGGCCAACAAAGCAGCCATCGCAGAAATGCTGGCAAAAAATTGAGGGAATGGTTGTAAATGTATTCGCTCGTATGTGCTCACCGCCAATACTGGGAAACGCTGATTTGCTGTGAGCTCTAATTGTATAGATTTTGTCTGAACTGAGTTCTGCGGCTACGCTGCATGCAATTCAAAAGGTCATGGTATGCTACCCAGAATGCCGTGCGTTTCCTTCACATTGGCAGTGGGCACACGAGCGTTGTCCCCACCAGGGTCCATACAAAAAATCACTTGTAAACAAAGTGTGGCGTCATCAGTACACAGGCTTGGGAAAAATTGTTCAAAATATTCTATTAGATTCTGTAAATGTAAAACTAAATGTTTCAGTTTGTAAAATTATTTCTTTATATTGCATTTTATATGGTTCAGGTTTAGTCGTAAAGAAAATACTGTTATGCATGGGCTTAGTAGTTTTTGATGAAATTAATTTTTTTAATTAAATAAATGTATCCTAACGAGATCTTTTTCAGAGAAAAAAATCTTCAGAAGAAATGAATTTTAATAAAATATTGCCATCTTTTTTTTGGATAATTATTGCATGTTAGGTTTAATACATGTTTAAATATTCGTTAACAAAGTGTTGGGTTCGTTTCTTTTTGAAAAGTAAAAAGTTTGTAGCAGCTGACAAAACTGTTCAGCTAAAATATACACCCCAAGAATAACCTTCCTTGATGAGGGCAACTTAGTGTATGGCAGTGGTACACGCCAAATAACTCCAGCTGCAGTGTGTTGAACGATTCTTTGTATGTGCAATGAAGAGCACTTTTTAAAATGGGCATATGGCTTTGCTTACACAGTGTACATATAATACACCGTGGCCTCATAGCATGAACCAGTTGACCTGCAGTTTCATATGGAATTCCTTTGAGTTGTAAAAAAAACAGAAATTTTGTTAGATGACCTTTGAAGTGCATTGCAGTGTAAACAAGGAAAGGGTTAATTAATACTTGTGCAAAAATACAGAGGAATTACACAAAGAATCTGAAGAGTTCTTTTCGTTGTTCATTGAACAATTCTGCCTTTTGCGGCCCGTCAATTCCTTTGAATTATCTACCAACTTTTTTCAATTTTGTGTGTGTATAATAATCGCAGGGATTTTACTACCTCTTTTGATCGTTGAAATTTGATTAATTCTTACTCGGGTATCAATGTACATGTAAATGATAAAGGGCATTACTAACATAAATTGATAATTTTTACATTTTATGGTTCAAACATCTTCACCTAGACTGTTAGTACACTATACATTTATTCATAGTCGTGTATATTATGCTAAGTCTATGGCTATGGCTATTGTCAAGGTGTTCGCCCATTACAACTACAGGTGAGCAGGCTGACAATAGACGTAGCCGTAGCTCTGAAAGCACATTTCAGCCGCGTCAGAATCTATTGTCTATGGCTATTGTCTAGGTGTTCGCCCATTACAACTACAGGTGAGCAGGCTGACAATAGACGTAGCCGTAGCTCTGGAAGCACATTTCAGCCGCGTCAGAATCTCTTGTCTATGGCTATTGTCTAGGTGTTTGCCCATTACAACTACGTGTGAGCAGGCTGACAATAGACGTAGCCGTAGCTCTGAAAGTCTGTTTCAGACACGGCCTTATAATAAGCCCAACCCAACGAGGTATTCTGTGAGTTCCCTGCCACACGCAGCAATTTGTATCCTTTGTCAAAGTGACGACCCTGCCTAGTGCAGCGAGATCCATCAGGTCAGAAATCTCAAGGTCAAACTCCTTGAGCTTCTGCGGTCACCCAACGCAGCAGGATCCATCTCTGGCATTGTTCAATGGGAATTACATATGAAGCGCGATATGTGGCAGAGAAAACCCCCCCTCTTTTGTGTTGACCATTGTGTTCCCGGAATCTCAGGAATTCCTTTTAGGTTTCAAGGGGGGATGGGTTAGGTTACAATAGTGTTGAGTGCGTATAAAGTAAAGCGATAAGAGGGGGGTACCCCTCTGCCACATATTGTGCTGGGTATAGGGAATTAGCTCTCATAGTCTTAGACTGTGGTCGTTTTTTCCCCTGATGTTGACAGCAGAATGCATCAAAGTGCACCAGACTTTTTTTACCTGATGCACTGCGCTGTGTCTGGCAGTGTTAGAGTGAGTTTAGTGTACATGGTTTAACTAATTAGTATTTTACCTAAATATGCGTAGTACGTGTGATTGTCATTGATGTATTGGCAGAAACCTCCAACCTAAATATACCTTTATTTTATATATTTAAATTTCTGTTTATTATTTAATCAGATGTATATTCCTGGAGTTTTGTTTTATTTCTACAAATACCTAGCAACTTAAATTAAATATCCAAGAAACCTCCAACTTAAATTTACCTTTATTTTATATATTTAAATTTCTGTTTATTATTTTATTATTTTGTTTTAGTTCTGTAAATACCTAGCACTGGCCCCCAAAATACCACCTCAAAACGGAACGGCCTATTTTTTAATTTAATTTTTTGTATTAATTTTTGTATTATTATTATTATCATATATTATTATTATTATTATTATTATTATTATTATTATTTTTTTTTTTTTGGGGGGGGGGGGGTTAGGAAAGGGAGGGTTAGGAAAGGGAGGGGAATGGGGGTTAGGGAAGGGAGGGGGACAGACCACCGTGTATGGAAGTGTACATTAGACACGCTATGTATTACAGCGTGATAAGTCTTGAGACCGCCTACAAAAAGCGTTTATATTTATTTACATTTTCAGCATTTACATGTTACCCATCAGACAACCATTTAGTTGAGGTTTATTTGTTCAACCAATGTTTGAAATTGTATGGAGTATAATATAATTTCGTTTTTCTGTTGAAATCATCACATCAAATGCTGCTTAGTTTTAAGTACAGTAGTTGTGTTGTACATTTGTACCGTATGTTAAAACTAAGAATTGCTGAAAAGAAGGATATTAAACTTGATTTTGATTCTGAACTTTATTTCTGCAGATGCCTTTATTAGAAATGCCCAAATCACTATACGATGTTATAAACCAACTTCACAAAATTTAAACCCTTACAATTTTTTATTTTTCATATACAATTTTTTGTCCCCATTTTTGTTAAAAGCGCATGGCTAAACACTTAAAATATTAAATTGATCATACAAATTTAAAATTTTCCCTTTTTTTTGATAACAATGCAAAGCTAACCCCTGTAACAGCTATTCTCAATAGAAAATAAAAATTGCACAAAACATTTTTTTCTTAAAAAAAAAAAAATGTATTTTGTTAAATAAAACAATAGGACAATTTCACATTTTGATATTCTTTCTATAGCCGGCCGCGAATATTTTTTTCCCAAACGTAACTGGCAGATTTTATGAATTATTCAGTAGTTTGAATGAGAACTTATGTTTATTCATCGGAATAAAACATGACGTCACAGCATTGTTGTTATAGTTAACTAGTTACATTAAATCACTTTAAAGAACAGCTGTTGTCGAGCTGCTATACGTAGTGTAGTGGATAGTGGGATGGGCTATGGATCAAAGATCCCTGGTTCGAATCCTGCTGTAGGTCACCTCGTTTTTCCCAGTCAAATTGATATCTTTGGAGTATTTTTAAGTTTAAGAGAAAAAAGAAACCTAGAACCCAAGTGTTGTACAGTGATCAATGCAACTACTGAATAATTCATGAAATCTGCCAGTTAGGTTTGGGAAAAAAATATTCGCTAGCCGGCCAGGAGACAACCAAAAGGGCGCTATTTGTTCAAAAGTCTAAAAATAGCTATCCTTGGGCCGTTTTCAAACCCCAGATTAGGCTCCGTACCCGGCTCCATCACCATCACCATTACTGCATGAAAGAAACCAAAGCAAAGACGAAACAATATACCTTGATAGCTTTAGCTTTGTTTTCATTGAATGATGTTCCTCTTGCATCAAAGATAATATTGAAGTCCTTTCGATAAAAGTAAATTTTTGGCCCAATTTAGATTTAAAATTTTGAAAAAATACATTTTTTCACCAAATATTCCTAATTTTTGCTTTGTTTTCATCGATTGATGTTCCTGTTCCGACTTAAAGATAATATTTAAGTCGTTTTGAGAAAAGTCAGATTTTTTTTTCAAAACTTTCTATTTTTCAACGTAGGTGGCGCTATATATTTTGAAATTGTTTTTTCTTCAAATTTTCAAAATAATACATTTTCCCCCCAAATATTCGCAATTATAGCTTTGTTTTCATTGAATGATGTTCCTCTTGCATCAAAGATAATATTTAAGTCGTTTTAAGAAAAGTACATTTTTGGCCCTTTTTTGACAAAAAAGGTGGGTTAACCCCTTATATTTTTTCCAATTTTTAAAAAATACATTTTTGTCCCAAATATTAGCAATTTTAGCTTTGTTTTCATCGATAGATGTTCCTCCTGCATCAAAGATAATATTTAAGTCGTTTTGAGAAAAGTCAATTTTTGGCCCCATTTAGATTTTAAATTTTTAAAATAATACTTTTTTTCTCCAAATATTCCCAATTTTAGCTTTGTTTTCATCGATAGATGTTCCTCCTGCATCAAAGATAATATTTAAGTCGTTTTGAGAAAAGTCAATTTTTGGCCCCATTTAGATTTTAAATTTTTAAAATAATACTTTTTTTCTCCAAATATTCCCAATTTTAGCTTTGTTTTCATCGATTGATGTTCCTCCTGCATCAAAGATAATATTTAAGTAGTTTTGAGAAAAGTCAATTTTGGGCACATTGTTGATAAAAAAAGTTGGTTAACCCAATGCATTTTTTTATATTTTAACCAACATTTCTATATATTTAAAACCCAGCTAAGGCTTCGTCTGGATCTATCACCATTTTCATAAACGATGCGAAAACATAGACGGAACATATTTGAAAAACAGCCACGGTTAACAAGGCCGATGTTCGAAAAAAACCTATGAGTTTTGCACGTTCAGGGCTAGTCTTTTTAACAAGCGTTTTTCTTTTTGTGTAATTTAATAGTGCACGTGTATCATTATAAGCTGTTGAAGAGTAGCAGTGTCGACGGGTAGAAAGAGACCTGTTTTCTTTGTTCAGGTCCTTTGATGTATCCCGCGTTAACAATAAAATGTTTTCTGAATAGCTTTACTAGCTGTATGGGCCGTTTTCAAACCCCAGCCTAGGCTCTGTCAGGCTCCATCTTTATTACTGCATGAACGAAGCCAAATATAGGGACGAAGTTGAGATTTGAAAAACGGCAACGGTCACGCGAGGTTAGAAAATCCCTGTGCGTCTTGCATGTACAAGGCCAGGCTAGTCTTTTTTACAAGCGTTTTACTTTTTTTGTAATGTTGTAGTGCACGTGTAGTATTATAAGCTGTTGATGAGTAGCAGTGTCGACGGGTAGAAAGAGACCTGTTTTCTTTGTTCAGGTCCTTTGATGTATCCCGCGTTAACAATAAAATGTTTTCTGAATAGCTTTACTAGCTGTATGGGCCGTTTTCAAACCACAGCTCTGGCTTATTCCGGCTCCCTCTCAATTACTGCATAAACGAAGCCAAGGAGATAGGGACAAAGTTCAGATTTGAAAAACGGCCACGGTAACGCGAGGTTGGAAAATCCCTAAGCTCTTGCATGCGCAAGGCTAGTCTTTTTTACAAGCGTTTTTCTTTTTGTGTAATTTTGTAGTGCACGTGTAGTATTATAAGCTAATGATGAGTAGCAGTGTCGACGGGTAGAAAGAGACCTGTTTTCTTTGTTCAGGTCCTTTGATGTATCCCGCGTTAACAATAAAATGTTTTCATTCATGGGAAAGGATTAAACTCCGCTATCTTTTTTCACGCTTGAGTGCCTCTGAATGGTGATTTTTGAAGCAGAAACTCTTGAAATACAGCCCTTAGGAAGGATTTTAGCCAACACAATGATACTTTTTGGAGAGGAAATTGCACGCTAAACACGAATCTGGTTTCAAAATTTTAAAATTGTGCGTATTTCGAAAATCGAGGTGAATTTTTTCAGATTTTTTTTCCAAAACTTTCTATTTTTCAACGTAGGTGGCGCTATATATTTTGAAATTGTTTTTCTTCAAATTTTCAAAATAATACATTTTCCCCCCAAATATTCGCAATTATAGCTTTGTTTTCATTGAATGATGTTCCTCTTGCATCAAAGATAATATTTAAGTCGTTTTAAGAAAAGTACATTTTTGGCCCTTTTTTGACAAAAAGGTGGGTTAACCCCTTATATTTTTTCCAATTTTCAAAAAATAAATTTTTGTCCCAAATATTAGCAATTTTAGCTTTGTTTTCATCGATAGATGTTCCTCCTGCATCAAAGATAATATTTAAGTCGTTTTGAGAAAAGTCAATTTTTGGCCCCATTTAGATTTTAAATTTTTAAAATAATACTTTTTTTCTCCAAATATTCCCAATTTTAGCTTTGTTTTCATCGATTGATGTTCCTCCTGCATCCAAGATAATATTTAAGTAGTTTTAAGAAAAGTCAATTTTGGGCCCAATTTTGAAAAAAAAGTGGGTTAACCCCTTATATTTTTTCCAATTTTAAAAAAATACATTTTTGTCCCAAATATTAGCAATTTTAGCTTTGTTTTCATCGATAGATGTTCCTCCTGCATCAAAGATAATATTTAAGTCGTTTTGAGAAAAGTCAATTTTTGGCCCCATTTAGATTTTAAATTTTTAAAATAATACTTTTTTTCTCCAAATATTAGCAATTTTAGCTTTGTTTTCATCGATAGATGTTCCTCCTGCATCAAAGATAATATTTAAGTCGTTTTGAGAAAAGTCAATTTTTGGCCCCATTTAGATTTTAAATTTTTAAAATAATACTTTTTTTCTCCAAATATTCCCAATTTTAGCTTTGTTTTCATCGATTGATGTTCCTCCTGCATCAAAGATAATATTTAAGTAGTTTTGAGAAAAGTCAATTTTGGGCACATTGTTGATAAAAAAAGTTGGTTAACCCAATGCATTTTTTTATATTTTAACCAACATTTCTATATATTTAAAACCCAGCTAAGGCTTCGTCTGGATCTATCACCATTTTCATAAACGATGCGAAAACATAGACGGAACATATTTGAAAAACAGCCACGGTTAACAAGGCCGATGTTCGAAAAAAACCTATGAGTTTTGCACGTTCAGGGCTAGTCTTTTTAACAAGCGTTTTTCTTTTTGTGTAATTTAATAGTGCACGTGTATCATTATAAGCTGTTGAAGAGTAGCAGTGTCGACGGGTAGAAAGAGACCTGTTTTCTTTGTTCAGGTCCTTTGATGTATCCCGCGTTAACAATAAAATGTTTTCTGAATAGCTTTACTAGCTGTATGGGCCGTTTTCAAACCCCAGCCTAGGCTCTGTCAGGCTCCATCTTTATTACTGCATGAACGAAGCCAAATATAGGGACGAAGTTGAGATTTGAAAAACGGCAACGGTCACGCGAGGTTAGAAAATCCCTGTGCGTCTTGCATGTACAAGGCCAGGCTAGTCTTTTTTACAAGCGTTTTACTTTTTTTGTAATTTTGTAGTGCACGTGTAGTATTATAAGCTATTGATGAGTAGCAGTGTCGACGGGTAGAAAGAGACCTGTTTTCTTTGTTCAGGTCCTTTGATGTATCCCGCGTTAACAATAAAATGTTTTCTGAATAGCTTTACTAGCTGTATGGGCCGTTTTCAAACCACAGCTCTGGCTCATTCTGGCTCCCTCTCAATTACTGCATAAACGAAGCCAAGGAGATAGGGACAAAGTTCAGATTTGAAAAACGGCCACGGTAACGCGAGGTTGGAAAATCCCTAAGCGTCTTGCATGCGCAAGGCTAGTCTTTTTTACAAGCGTTTTTCTTTTTGTGTAATTTTGTAGTGCACGTGTAGTATTATAAGCTAATGATGAGTAGCAGTGTCGACGGGTAGAAAGAGACCTGTTTTCTTTGTTCAGGTCCTTTGATGTATCCCGCGTTAACAATAAAATGTTTTCATTCATGGGAAAGGATTAAACTCCGCTATCTTTTTTCACGCTTGAGTGCCTCTGAATGGTGATTTTTGAAGCAGAAACTCTTGAAATACAGCCCTTAGGAAGGATTTTAGCCAACACAATGATACTTTTTGGAGAGGAAATTGCACGCTGAACACGAATCTGGTTTCAAAATTTTAAAATTGTGCGTATTTCGAAAATCGAGGTGAATTTTTTCAGATTTTTTTTCCAAAACTTTTTATTTTTCAACGTAGGTGGCGCTATATATTTTGAAATTGTTTTTCTTCAAATTTTCAAAATAATACATTTTCCCCCCAAATATTCGCAATTATAGCTTTGTTTTCATTGAATGATGTTCCTCTTGCATCAAAGATAATATTTAAGTCGTTTTAAGAAAAGTACATTTTTGGCCCTTTTTTGACAAAAAGGTGGGTTAACCCCTTATATTTTTTCCAATTTTCAAAAAATAAATTTTTGTCCCAAATATTAGCAATTTTAGCTTTGTTTTCATCGATAGATGTTCCTCCTGCATCAAAGATAATATTTAAGTCGTTTTGAGAAAAGTCAATTTTTGGCCCCATTTAGATTTTAAATTTTTAAAATAATACTTTTTTTCTCCAAATATTCCCAATTTTAGCTTTGTTTTCATCGATTGATGTTCCTCCTGCATCCAAGATAATATTTAAGTAGTTTTAAGAAAAGTCAATTTTGGGCCCAATTTTGAAAAAAAAGTGGGTTAACCCCTTATATTTTTTCCAATTTTTAAAAAATACATTTTTGTCCCAAATATTAGCAATTTTAGCTTTGTTTTCATCGATAGATGTTCCTCCTGCATCAAAGATAATATTTAAGTCGTTTTGAGAAAAGTCAATTTTTGGCCCCATTTAGATTTTAAATTTTTAAAATAATACTTTTTTTCTCCAAATATTAGCAATTTTAGCTTTGTTTTCATCGATAGATGTTCCTCCTGCATCAAAGATAATATTTAAGTAGTTTTGAGAAAAGTCAATTTTGGGCACATTGTTGATAAAAAAAGTTGGTATTAACCCAATGCATTTTTTTATATTTTAACCAACATTTCTATTATATTTAAAACCCAGCTAAGGCTTCGTCTGGATCTATCACCATTTTCATAAACGATGCGAAAACATAGACGGAACATATTTGAAAAACAGCCACGGTTAACAAGGCCGATGTTCGAAAAAAACCTATGAGTTTTGCACGTTCAGGGCTAGTCTTTTTAACAAGCGTTTTTCTTTTTGTGTAATTTAATAGTGCACGTGTATCATTATAAGCTGTTGAAGAGTAGCAGTGTCGACGGGTAGAAAGAGACCTGTTTTCTTTGTTCAGGTCCTTTGATGTATCCCGCGTTAACAATAAAATGTTTTCTGAATAGCTTTACTAGCTGTATGGGCCGTTTTCAAACCCCAGCCCAGGCTCTGTCAGGCTCCATCTTTATTACTGCATGAACGAAGCCAAATATAGGGACGAAGTTGAGATTTGAAAAACGGCAACGGTCACGCGAGGTTAGAAAATCCCTGTGCGTCTTGCATGTACAAGGCCAGGCTAGTCTTTTTTACAAGCGTTTTACTTTTTTTGTAATTTTGTAGTGCACGTGTAGTATTATAAGCTATTGATGAGTAGCAGTGTCGACGGGTAGAAAGAGACCTGTTTTCTTTGTTCAGGTCCTTTGATGTATCCCGCGTTAACAATAAAATGTTTTCATTCATGGGAAAGGATTAAACTCCGCTATCTTTTTTCACGCTTGAGTGCCTCTGAATGGTGATTTTTGAAGCAGAAACTCTTGAAATACAGCCCTTAGGAAGGATTTTAGCCAACACAATGATACTTTTTGGAGAGGAAATTGCACGCTGAACACGAATCTGGTTTCAAAATTTTAAAATTGTGCGTATTTCGAAAATCGAGGTGAATTTTTTCAGATTTTTTTTTCAAAACTTTCTATTTTTCAACGTAGGTGGCGCTATATATTTTGAAATTGTTTTTTCTTCAAATTTTCAAAATAATACATTTCCCCCCCAAATATTCGCAATTATAGCTTTGTTTTCATTGAATGATGTTCCTCTTGCATCAAAGATAATATTTAAGTCGTTTTAAGAAAAGTACATTTTTGGCCCTTTTTTGACAAAAAGGTGGGTTAACCCCTTATATTTTTTCCAATTTTCAAAAAATAAATTTTTGTCCCAAATATTAGCAATTTTAGCTTTGTTTTCATCGATAGATGTTCCTCCTGCATCAAAGATAATATTTAAGTCGTTTTGAAAAAAGTCAATTTTTGGCCCCATTTAGATTTTAAATTTTTAAAATAATACTTTTTTTCTCCAAATATTCCCAATTTTAGCTTTGTTTTCATCGATTGATGTTCCTCCTGCATCCAAGATAATATTTAAGTAGTTTTAAGAAAAGTCAATTTTGGGCCCAATTTTGAAAAAAAAGTGGGTTAACCCCTTATATTTTTTCAAATTTTCAAAAAATACATTTTTGTCCCAAATATTAGCAATTTTAGCTTTGTTTTCATCGATTGATGTTCCTCCTGCATCCAAGATAATATTTAAGTAGTTTTAAGAAAAGTCAATTTTGGGCCCAATTTTGAAAAAAAAGTGGGTTAACCCCTTATATTTTTTCAAATTTTCAAAAAATACATTTTTGTCCCAAATATTAGCAATTTTAGCTTTGTTTTCATCGATTGATGTTCCTCTTGCATCAAAGATAATATTTAAGTAGTTTTAAGAAAAGTCAATTTTGGGCCCAATTTTGAAAAAAAAGTGGGTTAACCCCTTATATTTTTTCCAATTTTTAAAAAATACATTTTTGTCCCAAATATTAGCAATTTTAGCTTTGTTTTCATCGATAGATGTTCCTCCTGCATCAAAGATAATATTTAAGTCGTTTTGAGAAAAGTCAATTTTTGGCCCCATTTAGATTTTAAATTTTTAAAATAATACTTTTTTTCTCCAAATATTAGCAATTTTAGCTTTGTTTTCATCGATAGATGTTCCTCCTGCATCAAAGATAATATTTAAGTCGTTTTGAGAAAAGTCAATGTTTGGCCCCATTTAGATTTTAAATTTAAAATAATACTTTTTTTCTCCAAATATTCCCAATTTTAGCTTTGTTTTCATCGATTGATGTTCCTCCTGCATCAAAGATAATATTTAAGTAGTTTTGAGAAAAGTCAATTTTGGGCACATTGTTGATAAAAAAAGTTGGTTAACCCCTTATATTTTTTCAAATTTTCAAAAAATACATTTTTGTCCCAAATATTAGCAATTTTAGCTTTGTTTTCATCGATTGATGTTCCTCCTGCATCAAAGATAATATTTAAGTCGTTTTGAGAAAAGTCAATTTTTGGCCCCATTTAGATTTTAAATTTTTAAAATAATACTTTTTTTCTCCAAATATTAGCAATTTTAGCTTTGTTTTCATCGATAGATGTTCCTCCTGCATCAAAGATAATATTTAAGTCGTTTTGAGAAAAGTCAATTTTTGGCCCCATTTAGATTTTAAATTTTTAAAATAATACTTTTTTTCTCCAAATATTCCCAATTTTAGCTTTGTTTTCATCGATTGATGTTCCTCCTGCATCAAAGATAATATTTAAGTAGTTTTAAGAAAAGTCAATTTTGGGCCCAATTTTGAAAAAAAAGTGGGTTAACCCCTTATATTTTTTCCAATTTTTAAAAAATACATTTTTGTCCCAAATATTAGCAATTTTAGCTTTGTTTTCATCGATAGATGTTCCTCCTGCATCAAAGATAATATTTAAGTCGTTTTGAGAAAAGTCAATTTTTGGCCCCATTTAGATTTTAAATTTTTAAAATAATACTTTTTTTCTCCAAATATTAGCAATTTTAGCTTTGTTTTCATCGATAGATGTTCCTCCTGCATCAAAGATAATATTTAAGTCGTTTTGAGAAAAGTCAATGTTTGGCCCCATTTAGATTTTAAATTTAAAATAATACTTTTTTTCTCCAAATATTCCCAATTTTAGCTTTGTTTTCATCGATTGATGTTCCTCCTGCATCAAAGATAATATTTAAGTAGTTTTGAGAAAAGTCAATTTTGGGCACATTGTTGATAAAAAAAGTTGGTTAACCCCTTATATTTTTTCAAATTTTCAAAAAATACATTTTTGTCCCAAATATTAGCAATTTTAGCTTTGTTTTCATCGATTGATGTTCCTCCTGCATCAAAGATAATATTTAAGTCGTTTTGAGAAAAGTCAATTTTTGGCCCCATTTAGATTTTAAATTTTTAAAATAATACTTTTTTTCTCCAAATATTAGCAATTTTAGCTTTGTTTTCATCGATAGATGTTCCTCCTGCATCAAAGATAATATTTAAGTCGTTTTGAGAAAAGTCAATTTTTGGCCCCATTTAGATTTTAAATTTTTAAAATAATACTTTTTTTCTCCAAATATTCCCAATTTTAGCTTTGTTTTCATCGATTGATGTTCCTCCTGCATCAAAGATAATATTTAAGTAGTTTTAAGAAAAGTCAATTTTGGGCCCAATTTTGAAAAAAAAGTGGGTTAACCCCTTATATTTTTTCCAATTTTCAAAAAATACATTTTTGTCCCAAATATTAGCAATTTTAGCTTTGTTTTCATCGATAGATGTTCCTCCTGCATCAAAGATAATATTTAAGTCGTTTTGAGAAAAGTCAATTTTGGGCACATTGTTGATAAAAAAAGTTGGTTAACCCAATGCATTTTTTTATATTTTAACCAACATTTCTATATATTTAAAACCCAGCTAAGGCTTCGTCTGGATCTATCACCATTTTCATAAACGATGCGAAAACATAGACGGAACATATTTGAAAAACAGCCACGGTTAACAAGGCCGATGTTCGAAAAAAACCTATGAGTTTTGCACGTTCAGGGCTAGTCTTTTTAACAAGCGTTTTTCTTTTTGTGTAATTTAATAGTGCACGTGTATCATTATAAGCTGTTGAAGAGTAGCAGTGTCGACGGGTAGAAAGAGACCTGTTTTCTTTGTTCAGGTCCTTTGATGTATCCCGCGTTAACAATAAAATGTTTTCTGAATAGCTTTACTAGCTGTATGGGCCGTTTTCAAACCCCAGCCCAGGCTCTGTCAGGCTCCATCTTTATTACTGCATGAACGAAGCCAAATATAGGGACGAAGTTGAGATTTGAAAAACGGCAACGGTCACGCGAGGTTAGAAAATCCCTGTGCGTCTTGCATGTACAAGGCCAGGCTAGTCTTTTTTACAAGCGTTTTTCTTTTTTTGTAATTTTGTAGTGCACGTGTAGTATTATAAGCTATTGATGAGTAGCAGTGTCGACGGGTAGAAAGAGACCTGTTTTCTTTGTTCAGGTCCTTTGATGTATCCCGCGTTAACAATAAAATGTTTTCTGAATAGCTTTACTAGCTGTATGGGCCGTTTTCAAACCACAGCTCTGGCTCATTCCGGCTCCCTCTCAATTACTGCATAAACGAAGCCAAGGAGATAGGGACAAAGTTCAGATTTGAAAAACGGCCACGGTAACGCGAGGTTGGAAAATCCCTAAGCGTCTTGCATGCGCAAGGCTAGTCTTTTTTACAAGCGTTTTTCTTTTTGTGTAATTTTGTAGTGCACGTGTAGTATTATAAGCTAATGATGAGTAGCAGTGTCGACGGGTAGAAAGAGACCTGTTTTCTTTGTTTAGGTCCTTTGATGTATCCCGCGTTAACAATAAAATGGTTTCATTCATGGGAAAGGATTAAACTCCGCTATCTTTTTTCACGCTTGAGTGCCTCTGAATGGTGATTTTTGAAGCAGAAACTCTTGAAATACAGCCCTTAGGAAGGATTTTAGCCAACACAATGATACTTTTTGGAGAGGAAATTGCACGCTGAACACGAATCTGGTTTCAAAATTTTAAAATTGTGCGTATTTCGAAAATCGAGGTGAATTTTTTCAGATTTTTTTTTCAAAACTTTCTATTTTTCAACGTAGGTGGCGCTATATATTTTGAAATTGTTTTTTCTTCAAATTTTCAAAATAATACATTTCCCCCCCAAATATTCGCAATTATAGCTTTGTTTTCATTGAATGATGTTCCTCTTGCATCAAAGATAATTCGTTTTAAGAAAAGTACATTTTTGGCCCTTTTTTGACAAAAAAGGTGGGTTAACCCCTTATATTTTTTCCAATTTTCAAAAAATACATTTTTGTCCCAAATATTAGCAATTTTATCTTTGTTTTCATCGATAGATGTTCCTCCTGCATCAAAGATAATATTTAAGTCGTTTTGAGAAAAGTCAATTTTTGGCCCCATTTAGATTTTAAATTTTTAAAATAATACTTTTTTTCTCCAAATATTCCCAATTTTAGCTTTGTTTTCATCGATTGATGTTCCTCCTGCATCAAAGATAATATTTAAGTAGTTTTAAGAAAAGTCAATTTTTGGCCCAATTTTGAAAAAAAGTGGGTTAACCCCTTGTATTTTTTCCAATTTTCAAAAAATACATTTTTGTCCCAAATATTAGCAATTTTATCTTTGTTTTCATCGATAGATGTTCCTCCTGCATCAAAGATAATATTTAAGTAGTTTTAAGAAAAGTCAATTTTTCGCCCAATTTTGAAAAAAAAGTGGGTTAACCCCTTATATTTTTTCCAATTTTCAAAAAAATACATTTTTGTCCCAAATATTAACAATTTTAGCTTTGTTTTCATCGATTGATATAAGGGGTTAGCCCACCTTATTTTTCAAAAAAGGAGCAAAATTTGACTTTTCCTCAAAACGACTTAAATATTGTCTTTGATGCAGGAGGAACATCTATCGATAAAAACAAAGCTAAAATTGCTAATATTTGGGACAAAAATGTATTTTTTGAAAATTGGAAAAAATATAAGGGGTTAACCCACCTTTTTTCAAAATTGGGCCAAAAATTGACTTTTCTTAAAACTACTTAAATATTATCTTTGATGCAGGAGGAACATCAATCGATGAAAACAAAGCTAAAATTGGGAATATTTTGAGAAAAAAAGTATTATTTGAAAAATTTAAAATCTAAATTGGGCCCAAAATTGACTTTTCTTAAAACTACTTAAATATTATCTTTGATGCAGGAGGAACATCTATCGATGAAAACAAAGCTAAAATTGCTAATATTTGGGAAAATATGTATTTTTTGAAAATTGGAAAAAATACAAGGGGTTAACCCACTTTTTTTTCAAAATTGGACCAAAAATTGACTTTTCTCAAAACGACTTAAATATTATCTTTGATGCAGGAGGAACATCTATCGATGAAAACAAAGCTAAAATTGCTAATATTTGGGGGGAAAATGTATTATTTTGAAAATTCGAAGAAAAACAATTTTCAAAATATATAGCGCCACCTACGTTGAAAAACTTTGTCCCTATCTCCTTGGCTTCGTTTATGCAGTAATTGAGAGGGAGCCAGAATGAGCCAGAGCTGTGGTTTGAAAACGGCCCATACAGCTAGTAAAGCTATTCAGAAAACATTTTATTGTTAACGCGGGATACATCAAAGGACCTGAACAAAGAAAACAGGTCTCTTTCTACCCGTCGACACTGCTACTCTTCAACAGCTTATAATGATACACGTGCACTACAAAATTACACAAATGCAAAAACGCTTGTAAAAAAGACTAGCCTTGTACATGCAAGACGCGCAGGGATTTTCTAACCTCGCGTGACCGTGGCCGTTTTTCAAATCTCCACTTCGTCCCTATATTTGGCTTCGTTCATGCAGTAATTGAGAGGGAGCCAGAATGAGCCAGAGCTGTGGTTTGAAAACGGCCCATACAGCTAGTAAAGCTATTCAGAAAACATTTTATTGTTAACGCGGGATACATCAAAGGACCTGAACAAAGAAAACAGGTCTCTTTCTACCCGTCGACACTGCTACTCTTCAACAGCTTATAATGATACACGTGCACTACAAAATTACACAAATGCAAAAACGCTTGTAAAAAAGACTAGCCTTGTACATGCAAGACGCGCAGGGATTTTCTAACCTCGCGTGACCGTGGCCGTTTTTCAAATCTCCACTTCGTCCCTATATTTGGCTTCGTTCATGCAGTAATAAAGATGGAGCCTGACAGAGCCTGGGCTGGGGTTTGAAAACGGCCCATACAGCTAGTAAAGCTATTCAGAAAACATTTTATTGTTAACGCGGGATACATCAAAGGACCTGAACAAAGAAAACAGGTCTCTTTCTACCCGTCGACACTGCTACTCTTCAACAGCTTATAATCATACACGTGCACTATTAAATTACACAAAAAGAAAAACGCTTGTTAAAAAGACTAGCCCTGAACGTGCAAAACTCGTAGGTTCTTTCGAACATCGGCCTTGTTAACCGTGGCTCCGTGTTTTTGGCATCGTTTATGGAAATGGTGATAGATCCAGTCGAAGCCTTAGCTGGGGTTTAAATATATAGAAATGTTGGCTAAAATATGAAAAAAATGCATTGGGTTAACCAACCTTTTTTATCAACAATGTGCCAAAAATTGACTTTTCTCAAAACTACTTAAATATTATCTTTGATTTTTTAATTTTTTAATTTTGAAACCAGATTCGTGTTCAGCGTGCAATTTCCTCTCCACAAAGTATCATTGTGTGGGCTAAAATCCTTCCTAATGGTTGTATACGTGCACCACAGTTTTACACTAAAAGCAAAACGCTTGTTAAAAAGACTAGCCTTGAACGTGCAAAACGCATATGTTTTTTTCCCAAATCGGCCTTGTTACCATGGCCGTTTTTGCAAATCTCCGCTCCGTCTATGTTTTTGGCATCGTTTACGCAGTAATGGTGATGGATCGAGACGAAGCCTTAGCTGGGGTTCAAAAATATATAAATGTTGGGTAAAATTTAAAAAAATAATGCACTGGGTTAACCTACCTTTTTTATTAAAATTTGGTAAAAATGGACTTTTATCAGAACGACTTTAATATTATCTTTGATGCAGGAGGAACATCAATCGAAGAAAACAAAGCTAAAATTGGGAATTCTGGGGAAAAAAGGTATTATTTTTAAAATTTGAAAAAAATACAAGGGGTTAACGGACTTTTTTATCAAAATTGGGACAAAAATGTACTTTTCTCAAAACGACCTAAATATTAACCTTGATAAAGGAGGAACATCAATCGATGAAAAAAGGCTAAGTGTGCGAATATTTGGGGGCAAAATGTATTATTTAAAAAATTTGAAGAATACAAAAAATCTAAATATATAGCGCCACCTACGTTGACAAAGTTTTGAAAAATAAATCAGAACAAATTCACCTCGATTTCTGAAATACGCAGTTTTTTTTGGTTTTTTTAATGTAAGGGGTTAGTTAGTCTTGCATTTGTATCAAAAACGAGAGAAAAAGGAAAATTGTAAGGGGTTATTAGCCCTTTCATTTTTATCAAAAATCTTCGTCCTTATTTTGGCTTTGTTCGTGCAGTAATGGAGATGGAGCCGTACAGAGCCAGAACTGGGGTTTGAAAACGGCCCATACAGCTAGTATAAAAGCTATTCAGAAAACAAACATTTTATTGTTAACGCGGGATACATCAAAGGGTCTGAACAAAGAAACCTTTGCATTTATTCATAAGTCATAAGTCATAAAGTCGGACATAAAATCAAACTTACAAGACAATTCCATCAATTACTTTTACATCTGAATGCTCATCTTTATTAGAAGTCTCTTCAAATACAATTAATACATTTTTGTTTACTATATTAGCCACAGTTTTGGTACAGGATTATCGTTAATATAAGATAAATCCAACAACGAATTTAACCCCCTAACCTCCCAGGGTATTTTGGCTAGAAACCCTGCCAGACGCAACAGATTGCATACTTTGTCACATTGACTTGTGAGCAGAGTGCAGCAAGGTCAAGCAGTCACCACAGGTGCACTGTGCTGGATCTGGCAGGGTTAGGGTTAAGTCAAGATAAACCAACTAATTCATAGTATCGTCATTGTCTGGAAAATGACACATTTTCACACTTCAGGAATGGTTTTAGTTTATATACGATAATTAAATTACTTGTTATTACAGACAATATTAATTAAATACATTGTCTTATAAACAACTGGCCATTATTAATAACAGAAATGGCAGTTTAAAAATTACAATTCAAGTTTTTCTTTAGGCGGCAGTTAAAGATCAAACTACAATAGCCCTTACAAAGAAAATATTATTTAACTTTATACCATTCAAAATAAATAAAGTTAAAACTATTTTGAAAGGTGACAGAGTTTTACAAAAGAAAAATTCTCGAAGGTTTTGAAATGAGATCATGGTCACCTATCTATTTTGGTTTTCTCTGAATTTTGCCCTCAAGAGAAACAAAAAACTAGAACATGGTTTATGACATAAAGCCGTGTCCGAATTACTTAGCTATGGCTTGAAATTACACACGTGTCTATGATAGCCGCTGCAGCCACTTCCCATAGACTCGTGTGTACTTTTAAGGCATAGCCACGTAAATTTCAACATGGCTATCTATTAAGACTCTTTAAGGAATTTTGGGCTGGGTTGGGTTTCGGGCGGACTGTTCTTGACACGCGAAAATTGTTCTCGCGCTCAAACGACGGGAACGCGACCCAACTTCGTTGAACTCTTAACAGGATCACGCACCACCTGGCCATCAAGGTTTTATACGAACAAATCAAGAACAGACCAAGCCTTCGATTGCCCCCAAAAATTGCAAAACGTCTGGGCAACACATTCAATCCAGTGGTTTAAAGGTAGGATACACCATTTGCAGATATCAAAAATTTTTACTACCGAATTATTAAGAAATATCTTACTCATATAAATAATACTAAATATTACTAAATAATGATTCTAGGCCTCCAGCAAAATGATTGCGCTAGATATCCTGTAATTGTTCCAAAAATGGAATTTTATTTAAACAAAATTCACTATCGCCGGACGGCAATGGCGAAAAAACAATAACAACATAAGAACCACTGCCTGACACCGGTTGAAAAACGAACGCCGTTTTTCTTGCTTTTCTCGGCATCCATGATTGTAAAACTTCAGACAGGTCAGTTAAACGATATTTACTATAAAATACAACCCCCCAAATCCACCCATTCCTGATAATTCAAGCAATTACAAATGGTGTATCCTACCTTTAAACTCACTTGAAAGAGCTGATTAAAATTGTCACATTTAAACACGGTCATTACATTCTGGCTGTTTAAAAGATTACTGGTATTAAATTGGACGCTACTTTTTACATATTTCATTTAATAGTGATGTCACATGAATTAGTAAAACGCATGCTTGAGTTAAAATTAACAAACTAAAATTACATGGGAAATCAGAATTTAACTTCTAAAGGGAAACAATTAGGTCTGAAATCTATTAGACTTTCTTCATGATCCATAACTTAAAATATTTGGTATTTATAACTTTTTAACATACATGCATTTTCATTTTTGATATCAGTTTTCCTGAAGCTCAGGCCAACAACATTCACAACTCACTTTGTCACAACAAAACAATTAGTTAGGCGGACGGGCGTTACAAATTTAGTAATAATTGTTGTAATAACTTGCCTTTTATTGAGATTTTAATAAATACCTAAGAGAGTTCAAAGCTTCTGATTGGTTGAGACTCGATCACGTGGAGGGCATTATCACGCAGTAATTGACCGGGCTTTCAAAAATTGAAGCAAATTCACTGTTTTTTTTCCTAAATAAAAAGGTATTTATTAAAGGAAATAACAGGGTGGATCCCGGTCATTACTGCGTGATAATTGACCGGGTTGGGCGATGACCGCTGGTAATAGACCGAGCCGAACCATTGGTCATCGCCCAACCCGGTCAATTATCACGCAGTAATGACCGGGTCCTCACCCTGTTATTTCCTAAATATATAATGAACAAAGTAACGTCAGGATACAGCATGGAGTCGCATACACAAATTTGCTTAGCATGAAAAAAGAAGGTAGCAAACCAAATTTTCAGGTGATGTAAGTATATCGTTTGTGACTGGTATTCAGCTGCTGTTTTGCTTAGCATAAATAAAACACATGGAGTTTTAGCTGTTTTTACTGAGCAGGGGCAAGTTTCATGGAGCTGCTAAGCGCAAAAATTGGCTTAGCACAACAAAGTCTTGCTCAGTAAAAACAGGTTATCAGCCAAAACTCTGGTTTTTTTCATGCTAAGCAAAAACAAGCTGAATACCAGTCACAAACAATAATACATCTCTTGAAAATTTGAATTGTATAACCCTGGTTTTTTTTTGTCAAGGATATACATCAGCTTTGCCAAGGAAGAATTTATATGCTGAGCAATTTTTGTTTTTGGTGCTTAGCAGCTCAAGGAAAATTGGCTTCTGGTCAAATTTACTTTAACCCTAACCCTCCAGGGTATTTTGGCTAGAAAACTCTGCCAGACGCAACAGATTGCATACTATGTCACATTGACTTGTGTGCAGAGTCCAGCACGGTCAAGCAGTCACTACAGATGCACTGTGCTGGATCTGGCCGGGTTAGGGTTACGATACACGGATGGAAGTTTATACCTATTGGCAATCTCGTATTGGTACGCAACACAGGTACTGCTGAATGCTGCGTCTGTCGGCAGCGTCCAAGTCAGTCTCTCTTGCTGTCGCTTCGTCTCGTCGATGATGACGGCGTCGTAGTCTTGATATCAGTCTCTACAGCGTCCCACGCTGCCTCGTCCCAGCCTCCTGCATCATCCCACGTCTCCTCCAGCGACGTCACCTTCTTGCCGCTCGAGGACGACTTCTTAGAACTGTTCTTTCTCATCGCGTTGTTGGGTTTCTTGGGTTTTGAGCTGCTTCAGAAACAGGCAAAGTATTTGGAAGTGTTAAAAAAACAACCTTCGTTCAGGTTTTTAGACAGTCCAGATTTTTAGACAGGTCAGTTTTTGGACAGGTCAGTTTTTGGACAGGTCAGTTTTTGGACAGGTCAGTTTTTGGACAGGTCAGTTTTTGAGACAGTCCAGTTTTTGGACAGGTCAGTTTTTGGACAGGTCAGTTTTTGGACAGGTCAGTTTTTGGACAGGTCAGTTTTTGGACAGGTCAGTTTTTGGACAGGTCAGTTTTTGGACAGGTCAGTTTTTGGACAGGTCAGTTTTTGAGACAGTCCAGTTTTTGAGACAGTCCAGTTTTTGGACAGGTCAGTTTTTGGACAGGTCAGTTTTTGAGACAGTCCAGTTTTTGGACAGGTCAGTTTTTGGACAGGTCAGTTTTTGGACAGGTCAGTTTTTGGACAGGTCAGTTTTTGGACAGGTCAGTTTTTGAGACAGTCCAGTTTTTGGACAGGTCAGTTTTTGGACAGGTCAGTTTTTGGACAGGTCAGTTTTTGGACAGGTCAGTTTTTGGACAGGTCAGTTTTTGAGACAGTCCAGTTTTTGAGACAGTCCAGTTTTTGAGACAGTCCAGTTTTTGAGACAGTCCAGTTTTTGAGACAGTCCAGTTTTTGAGACAGTCCAGTTTTTGAGACAGTCCAGTTTTTGAGACAGTCCAGTTTTTGAGACAGTCCAGTTTTTGAGACAGTCCAGTTTTTGAGACAGTCCAGTTTTTGAGACAGTCCAGTTTTTGAGACAGTCCAGTTTTTGAGACAGTCCAGTTTTTGAGACAGTCCAGTTTTTGAGACAGTCCAGTTTTTGAGACAGTCCAGTTTTTGAGACAGTCCAGTTTTTGAGACAGTCCAGTTTTTGAGACAGTCCAGTTTTTGAGACAGTCCAGTTTTAGGACAGTCCAGTTTTTGGACAGTCCAGTTTTTGGACAGTCCAGTTTTTGGCAGAGTTGTAGTCGAGTCCCTGCAAGTCCGTTCACGAGTCCTTTCGTGAAGCTAGTCACAAGTCCTTTCAAAAGGGCAGTCACCAGTAACTAGATGAACAATGACAAAGGAATGCTTTTGTCAAAAGCTTATTTGAATAGCTTGTGATTTGAATTTGAACTGGAGGACTTTTGATGGACTTGCAGAACTTACAGGGACTTGTGATGGACTCGACTACATCCCTGGTTTTTGGACAGTCCAGATTTTGGACAGACCAGTTTTTAGACAGTCTAATTTTTTAGACAGTCCAGTTTTTGGACAGTCAAAGTAATGGTCCTGATGATTCCCAAGCTTTATATTGAGTAGCATCATATTGACTAGCATCTAATACTTACGAGTCACCAAAGTCCAGTAAAAGATCATCTTGCTCATTGGACCACGAGTCCCAGCTATCATTCGCCTCCACCCTGGGCGGGCTGGGTCTGCTCTGGGGTGTGTCTTCCCATGTGTCGCTGTTGCCCCACCCCCAGCTGGCATCCTGCTCCTCATCGGGTGTCCTGGGAGGGGTGTGTGCATCATGAAGTAAAGGGGTGTCACTTTGATCGGGATCCATTTGTCTATGGGAGGGGTGAAGAGTGGAGCGGGGAGGGGTGAAGAATGGAGCGGGGAGGGGTGAAGAATGGAGCGGGGAGGGGTGAAGAATGGAGCGGGGAGGGGTGCAGATGGGAGCGGGGAGGGGTGCAGAATGGAGCGGGGAGGGGTGCAGATGGGGAGCGAGGAGGGGTGAACAGTAGAGTGGGGAAGGATGAAGAATGGAGCGGAGAGGGTTGAAGAATGGAGCGGGGAGGGGTGAAGAATGGAGCGGGGAGGGGTGAAGAGTGGAGCGGGGAGGGGTGAAGAGTGAAGCAGGGAGAGGTGAAGAATGAAGAGTGGAGGGGTGAAGAATGAAGGGGTGCAGATGGGGAGCGGGGAGGGGTAAAGAGTAGAGCGGGGAAGGATGAAGAATGGAACGGAGAGGGTTGAAGAATGGAGTGGGGAGGGGTGCGGGGAGCGGTGAGAGGTAAAGAGTGGAGCGGTGAGGGGTAAAGAGTGGAGCGGTGAGGGGTAAAGAGTGGAGCGGTGAGGGGTAAAGAGTGGAGCGGTGAGGGGTAAAGAGTGGAGCGGTGAGGGGTAAAGAGTGGAGCGGGGAGGGGTAAAGAGTGGAGCGGTGAGGGGTAAAGAGTGGAGCGGTGAGGGGTAAAGAGTGGAGCGGTGAGGGGTAAAGAGTGGAGCGGTGAGGGGTAAAGAGTGGAGCGGTGAGGGGTAAAGAGTGGAGCGGTGAGGGGTAAAGAGTGGAGCGGGGAGGGGTAAAGAGTGGAGCGGTGAGGGGTAAAGAGTGGAGCGGTGAGGGGTAAAGAGTGGAGCGGTGAGGGGTAAAGAGTGGAGCGGGGAGGGGTAAAGAGTGGAGCGGTGAGGGGTAAAGAGTGGAGCGGTGAGGGGTAAAGAGTGGAGCGGTGAGGGGTAAAGAGTGGAGCGGTGAGGGGTAAAGAGTGGAGCGGGGAGGGGTAAAGAGTGGAGCGGTGAGGGGTAAAGAGTGGAGCGGTGAGGGGTAAAGAGTGGAGCGGTGAGGGGTAAAGAGTGGAGCGGTGAGGGGTAAAGAGTGGAGCGGTGAGGGGTAAAGAGTGGAGCGGTGAGGGGTAAAGAGTGGAGCGGTGAGGGGTAAAGAGTGGAGCGGTGAGGGGTAAAGAGTGGAGCGGTGAGGGGTAAAGAGTGGAGCGGTGAGGGGTAAAGAGTGGAGCGGTGAGGGGTAAAGAGTGGAGCGGTGAGGGGTAAAGAGTGGAGCGGTGAGGGGTAAAGAGTGGAGCGGTGAGGGGTAAAGAGTGGAGCGGGGAGGGGTAAAGAGTGGAGCGGGGAGGGGTAAAGAGTGGAGCGGGGAGGGGTAAAGAGTGGAGCGGTGAGGGGTAAAGAGTGGAGCGGTGAGGGGTAAAGAGTGGAGCGGTGAGGGGTAAAGAGTGGAGCGGGGAGGGGTAAAGAGTGGAGCGGTGAGGGGTAAAGAGTGGAGCGGTGAGGGGTAAAGAGTGGAGCGGGGAGGGGTAAAGAGTGGAGCGGGGAGGGGTAAAGAGTGGAACGGTGCAGATGGGAAGCAGGGAGGGGTGCAGATGGTGAGATGAGGTATGGATTGGGTTAAGTTCAGGAGCAAGTATTAAATGAAGTACGGATTGGTTAATTTGAGGAAGCATGCAAGTATGGTTATTATTGAGATAAGGGAATTATTATGAGGTTTGTGACAACAACAGAAAATAAGGCATTTAGAGAAGTTGTAAAAAAGGAAAATTGAAAAGGGGAAATCAAGATTGGGAATATGAGGAAAAGGAAGAAGAAAGATAAGAAGTGATGAAGAAAAAGAGGGGAAAAATAAGGTGGATTAGAATAATATTGATGAGAAGGAAAGTTAATAAGGAAAATTAACGGAAGAAGGAAAACAAAGTACAGACAGGGAAAAAACAAGGAACGATGGAAAAACAAAAATAGTGAAGAGCACAGGAAAACAAGAAAGTAGTCAAGGAAAAACACAAGGAAAGAAAACAAAGAAATAGGATGAAAAACCAAAACCGAAGAAAATGATTCAGAATATTATCATGGCACGGATTAACAGACGGCCAGTTTTAAAGTCGGTGTCAAAGGTCACCAAGGTGAGATGTGGTGAAATAAAGTCAGAGAAAACAGGGAAGCGAGGCAAGAAGAAAAAAAAAAGCAGATGGGAGATAAAGACAATAGAGCTCATGTTAGGATGCCTATGAAATGAAACCAAATATGTACTCGATTGGAGAAAAAAAAAATTCCACAATGCCGTTCATCACGAGATTGTAATAAACAAATATTTGCCGAGATTGGTTTTCAAATTGTTAAAATGCCAAGCGAAGCCATTTTGTTTATTTGACTAGGCGTTGTGGAATTTTCAAATTTTCTGATTGTTATGGCATGAAAGGTTGTGTATACATTTGGCGTTTATGCATCGGCGTCAACTACGATTATGAATGAGACACCAGAAATGAAGCCAGGTTGCCGTGTTTATCACCGTCCGAGGGTAACAACTGTCTAGCTGTGTCAAAATAACGCAGGACAACCGTGTTTCCTGGCATTCTTTGGTTTCAAACTGATCATTTTGTTTCAATCTCTCTATTAATTTTGTTTGGCTCAAGACATTTTTACGACGAGGCACCTGGAAACATTACTGGATAGAATGTCAGCGAGCAAGTTTTTTATTAGTTATGAGTTAGCCTACCGCAACAAAATTGACCACACCAACATGATTATAACAAAACCACCAATGCCTTCTCAGGCTCTTTAAAGGGATCGTATACATTTGGTAATTACTCCAAAAATTAATGGCAATAAAAACTGACTTAGTATAATCATACATTTTTAGAAACTTTTCACTTCGAAGTACTTGCGGTTATGGGAAAATATATCACTTTTTATCCCCACAAATTTGAATCTGAGAAGCGTTACTGCAGTGACGTTTCTCAGATTGTGTATTCCAATGCAGATTATTCTTCCTGCGTGGACATAACCGCTCCAGATTTTCGGCAATATCTCAAAATCGATACCACCACAAATTTTTACAGGTTAGTTTTATGGTATATATCTATAACTATATAGGATTGAAACAAACAGTGGGTTCCAATTACCAAACGTATACGATCCCTTTTAAATGACAAAATATTTCCCCCAGTTAATCAAGTGTTAGCAAATACAGTGGAACGCCGCTATAACGAACATCACGAGATAGTGGAGCTAAGAATAACAAAACCGAAACTGTTACCGGCCAAAATGTCATAGGAATTGTTTGTTGTTTTTTTTAATATTTTTTTATAAATGGTTTATTTCAAGGTAGGAAACACCATTTGCAGATAACAAAAATATTTACTACCGAATTATTAAGAAAATATCTTACTCATTTGAAAGTAAATAATGATTCTAGGCATCCAGCAAAATTATTGCACTAGATATCCTGTAATTATTCCGAAAAATTTTATTTTATAAAAAAAAGATTTGCAATCGCCGTCCGGCGATCGCGAAACAACAAAAACAAAAATAACATAAGAATAATTACTTGACGTCGGTTGAGAACAAACTTGACGTCGCTGTTTTTCGTGCTTTTCTCGGCATCCATGATTGTAAAACATCGGACAGGTCAGTTAAACGATATTTACTATAAAATACAAACCCCCAAATCCACCCATTTATGATAATTCAAGCAATTACCAAAAGTGTATCCTACCTTTAACTGTATTAGTCGCCGCCATCAGCGGAAATGCAAATACAATTTACAGACGATATACAAACAACTAATAATTAAATTATACTACTTGCAACAGGTTTTCCGCTATTGTTTGTGTACCACGTATTTTGTAATGTCCCTAGTGCATGTACAATTGTGTGAAGCAATCGGAGAGGCTAACTTGTGGAGGCAGCCATGCGATACAGAAGATCACGACAGTCGGTAACGGAAATGTAAAAACGTGGAATTATTGCTGGCACACAAGTCCGGTGTACTTGACATTTAAGAATTTATGGGGAATTCTAAAGTCGAATACGTCTAACAAAAATAATACATAATTACGATGTGAGCAAGATTTCTGCTCCATAAATAATTTGTTAAAAAAGAAAATTGTATCCTGACGCCACAAAGTCGGCTAATAAAAAGTTGAGTGCATTTTTATTTTTAGTCCTAGATTCATGTATTTTTAACATTTTTTTATTGACTTTCATTGAGATTATATATTTGACAAAAATGCAACATTCTTAAATTTTATTTTATTTTTTTTGCTAGTATTGTGCAACCATTAGCCACACTATTTTACATGAATCATCTTTGAACTTGTTTTAAATATAAACGACTCACAAACACAAACATCGTGAAATGGAAGTCAAGATTTCTTGAAGAACATCAAATAATATGAACATTTATAACTGAGATTGTTGTTAAAAAGTGGCCTATCAAATCACTTCGACCGTAAAACCCAGCGTCTGAAATGAATATTTTGACCTTGCATAAACTGTGCCCACCCTTTGTGAATTTTGAAGATCGTGTAAAAATATGAAAAAAAATTCATTTCGCTCTCAGCTTTGAGTGCTAGCTGGTCGACATGTATTTGTTTTTGTCTGGAACACGGTGGATGTTTATTCAAGGTTTTAGACTCTCAACTCAGACATGCAGAAATAAAATTAACAGGAGCCATTTTGACTACTGATGTATCATGTAAATGTCATAGTTACTGATGGTGGCACACAGAATAAATTTCGGCCGGATGACAAACACAGCCGAAAGACGTTATTCTTAAAGGTAGGATACACTTTTGGTAATTGCATGAATTATCATGAAAGGGGGGATTAGGGGGGGTTGTAATTTATAGTAAATATCGTTTTAACTGACCTGTCTGAAGTTTTACAATCATGGATGCTGAGAAAAGCAAGAAAAACGGCAGTCGTTTTCAACCGGCGTCGGGCAGTGGTTCTTATGTTGTTCTTGTTTTTTCGCGATTGCAATTTTGCTGAATGCCTACAATCATTATTTACTTTCCAATAATTCGGTAGTAAAATGTTTTGATATCTGCAAATGGTGTATCGTACCTTTATAAACAAAAAATTATGACACTACCAAAAAAACAAACACCCCAAAACAGAAAAATTATTAGAGGTTTTTTTTTGGCTTTGTAATTTTGTTATATCTTCTTTTTTATTGGAACAATTCTCTGCCCGGGAATATTTTTTTAATTCAAGCAAGTTTTCCCAAATTGTGATTCATAAAACACGATACCTATGTTCAGTAAAATGCCACTTTGCATTAATTATGCGTAGATCACAGAAATAAGTCCCCTAGTCATCACTGGATACTTTTACTTCGTTATTTTTTTGTATTATTATTATTAATTCAGAGATTCTTTGGGTAAATATCAAGTTATTGATTTTGGAGTGACGATAACATCAGACCAAACAGACCTTAATTACTGCAAACTCTGCTCTCTGCTTCGAAGTGTATTGACACAAGATAATTACAACGACTGGAATGACATACAAATTCCCTTCCAGCCGTCCAATACCCAAATTCAGAAAAGCAGCTGTTTTAAAATTGACCCCTCGAGACTTCTTACCGTAACCGTTCCCTCTTTTCATTCTCTTCTTTGTCGGGCATGAGTAGCGATTCAGCCGTAGGGGTACTGTCAACAGAGTCCAGCGTCGATGGGTTGTCAGAGAATATACCGGTGAAGTCTTTCCATCCTTTGGAGGTACTGGACGCAACCTGAGACAAAAATATGTGGGGAAAAAAAAAATTAAGGTTTGGTGCAATATTACAAGATTTTACGCTGTCTACTCGGGGAGGGGGAAGGCAGAACGTATCCTTTCAGGCAGGGTTGTCTCACATACCCCTGGTAATACCCCTGGCCATACAACCCTGGTCGCAACCCTGGTCGCAACCCTGGTCGCAACCCTGGTCGCAACCCTGGTCGCAACCCTGGTCGCAACCCTGGTCGCAACCCTGGTCGCAACCCTGGTCGCAACCCTGGTCGCAACCCTGGTCGCAACCCTGGTCGCAACCCTGGTCGCAACCCTGGTCGCAACCCTGGTCGCAACCCTGGTCGCAACCCTGGTCACACCCCTCGTCGCACCCCTCGTCGCACCCCTCGACGCACCACTGGTCGCACCCCTGAACAAACCTTGGAAGCCCAGCTCTTTGTTCCTGTTGAGATGTCGTTCATCAGTCGTCCTTCCTGCATCTTCTCTTTGGTTGGTTTGACCACGGCTTCGTTCACTTTTGCAGCATACTCCTGAGTCTGTAACCACAAATAAACAAGAAACAAAATCTTCACTTCCAAGCCCAATTCGAATTGAAACAAATTGATACAAATGTTAAACAAAACAGCTGTTACAACGCTAGTCTGAAATAGCCGTTTTGTGATGGTTAAATTTGTTTTCTAAATTGCTTTACGGATCCACTCATCAGTACAGATGACTAGTAGATTCTGGCAATAAATAAATACGCACAGAAAAACAAAAAATACTATCCCACCCGTCCAACATGTCAATACAAGTAAATTATAATAACCAAAATAAACTGCCTGGTTCCATTCTTCAAAAATCAATTAAAACAATTTCTGAGTTGGTCGCACAAACACAATGGGGATCACCTTGAAATAAATTGGAAATTTGTTGACGTACTTGAATGCAAAATGGATTTGGAGAATTGCAAAACAAATGACCTGCTGAGTAAATCAACGGCGATAAGATTTTATTATTGGCTGTGCATAAACGTAAATTAAATTTAAATACAGGGATATATTCCGTTACATGTACATGTACGGTATATGTATGCACACACTCATTCGCATTTTTGTATCACTGTGGGGACATGGCTTTGTTCTCGTGTACAAAATGGTTAGAAAGTCGAGCACGTTTTTCAAAATGCTTCCATTTTAACCACAATTATTTTCCTGGGTTGAAATTTCAACCCAATATACCCTATATTATACCCTAACACAAACACTAACCCTAACCCACATTCTAATCCTAGTTTTTGAGTAATTTAGACCTACAATCCAAAAATCTAATTCGTGAAATTCCTAGTGGACCGTAATGTGGATTTGTTGTTGTTGTGTTGTTATTTGTGATGTTTGTGATGTTTTCTCACCAAAATGCACAAGTCGTGTACTACTAGCATCCTTTCCTGGGTAGATTCTTTTTTTTGAATTTATTTTTTTTGAATACAACTTTAAGGTTGCTTAGCTTTCAAAACACATCGTCTGAATGCAGAACAATTGTTTACATGTTACTTTTTTTATGGTGCAATCTTTGAAACGTCTTTCTAATGCTACAAAGCAAATGTATTTAGCTCTTCAATCGAAGCTTTTGCAGTTATTTTTCCCCCAGGTAAATTGTTGGCAATGACTTTGGTTTTGTTGTTATTTTGTCATTGAGAGTATATTGTCTACTGTTTCAAAAGCAATTTACTAAAAGTAGTAAATCTACCGAAACCCGAGGCTTTAGTCGGCATTGAATAAGGCTATCATAGGAGTATCAGGCATATCGGAGACGCACAGGGACCATTAAGTTGGGTTTAAACGCAGATCATGAACAAAAGGTTTGTGTTCGCCACCAGGTCAAGGTTGAATGAGGAACAGCAATCAGGAAAATATTCTGCATTCCAGGGCCGAGGGCAGTCAGTTTTAATGGGAAAAGGCTTTTTAGAAACTGGTTTTATTTTTATTTTTCAGGTGGGGGGGGGGGGGGGGGGATGACCAAAACAAAACTGTCAGAAACCATTGTTAAAAAAAAAGAAAAAAAAGAAAAAAAAGAAAAAAAAGGATCTTACCTTCTGTGACGCAGCAGTTCCAAACTTGACCGCCTGCCAAAAAAATGAGAGAATTAGGAAACAGAGATAAGTCACAGGAAAATTACTGCAAAGATCCAAGATTCTACTGCCGAGAATACTCTGTTGCGTGTACACAACAGGCCTTAGGGACTGTGTGCCATCCCAGTGCATGTACATCTACTGACCAGTTTACTGTACCACAAACAAAAGACTATGTCTGAATGGAGGTTTCCGACACAACGTTGTTTTTTTACGGAAACCGGGCAAGGACACTCACGGCACGACGTGCACGTGCCATGCACAAGTTATCAAAGAGGAAAGCACCAATTATATTGGTTGTTTCTCAACAACAAAAAAAGTAGCTGAATAAGAATGGATGTTTTCCACTTGAATCACTGCATGAAAACTGACAATTAGACGAAGGTTGAATGAATTGGGGGGTGGGGAATTGGGGGGGGGGGGGGGGGTTTGGGGATGGGGGTTAGAGGGGGAGGGGGTGGGAACGGCCACACGCTGTAAGCATTATATGGCTCACTGAAGCTAAAGAAAAGACGGTATCAGATTTGTTCAGGACAAAGCACTGGGAAAGTTTAAAATATGCTTAGCACTGAGAGATTTTGCTGTAAACATCAAAAACAGATTACCAGCTCAAAATATCATGTGTTTACTAAATGTCTGGTACTCCACTGCTCTTGCTGAACACCTTAATTTGTATTTAATCAGCGTATTTTCTGTGAAGCAGTTCCGTGAAAGCGAAAAATCCCACGAGTTTAAATTTTCTAGAATCCATACAACAAAATGACAAGCTGCGACAGGCGACGGTTGGCTTTACTTCACAACGGAAAAGTGATCGGGAAAAAACTCTGAAAACGCACGTACGCCTAAAAGTGCAGGAATTGATCATTTATCATGCAATGTACACTGACAGCCAAGAAGATGTGTTCAAGCCGTAAACGTCAACGCTAAGAGGATTGAAATCTCCTAAAAGTGTCAGGAGCGGATGAAACTATAAGTTGACTTTGCGTATCCCCACTAAGGGCTTAACTGATTCGCCTGACATGCATTAGGACTAAGACGTCTCAAGTTAACGTCCGACGTCTCAAGTTATTGTCCGACGTCTCAAGATGACGTCTGACCTCTCAAGATAAGGTCGGACGTCTCAAGATTGAACAAGTTGCCGACAATGCTTCCAAAAATTCAAAATAAGGAGTACAGATAAAAGGATAACATGGTGTTTACATGTACACCCCTACACAGTGAGCAAATCCAGAAATATTGGGTGTACTACCTACAGATGCCGGCCTGAACCCGTCTCGGATCGAGGTTAATGAAAAACAATCCTACGCCTGGGCCCAGTCAATTATTTAAATAATCCCGGCACGAACTGGTTAATAAACCACACTTAATACTTACAGTTGAAATAGATCTGAAAGTGTCCGTCGAACTACAAGCAACCTGTTATTGACCCAAGCCAACTCGACGAAATTAGACGACGCAAAGATTATCAAACACTGAAGGCTTCTATAACACTACAGATGCTGCTTGTTAGCAAGGCACACGACGGTAAATCATGGGGTCTCAGTTCAAACCCAAAACGACGCTACTACTATCAAGAAGACTGCCATGTGAGTCATTCAAACCCACTCAAAACAAAATAATGTCGAGGTGGGACAGAGGCTACACACCGACTACAAGGGCTTACGATGTCGCTTGATCCCAAATAATCCAGATCAATATGCTACTTAAAGAGCTAATCCTGCCCAATGCACCAGAGATGATCGTGAGACGCACAACAGAGGTCGAGCTCCCTCGATGAAATGCCTTGATCGCTATCGGAGCACCGTGTTATCAAACCGTTGACTTGGAGCTAGCTGCTAGACTGAACCAACTCACTCAGACTCACAGCCGTGCTGTTTTTAAAAGGGGTTTGGCCAGTCAAATAAAGATTTATGTTTGCCTGGCTAGGAGTAGGACACTGTGAAATGGCCGGGAATTATATAAGCCGACAGGACTAATAATGAACATCAAACGGGTTACGCTTCTACGTAACTGGCATAAATTCATAAATGTTGCTGGGGTTTACATAATGGATTTAAAAGTAATAAAACATTACATTTTTTTTTTTTGGGGGGGGGGGGGGGGGGGGGAGAGAATTTACAGACATGACACAAATTGTTACCAATATTTACTGCCCAACCCAGAAAAATGAAGCAAGTTGAGAAACAACTTATAATTTGTGTTTGGCTAGCAATAGTTAAAGCAAATAAATACTACTTGTAAAATACTAGTGAAATTTTGTTCATTGTGGGAACAGCTGGTTGAGACATGTAAACAAAATAAAAATCAATAAACATATTTCACATTCCTAATTTGTATTCTCCCAATGAAATTATTACTTCTGATGGAAACTAGCGCAAAGCATCAGACTGTTCCATTTTTGTTGCCGAGAAAATCTGTGTTAAATTCCACTGAGTGTTACATTTCACACAACAAAACATTTTTACACAACGATTTATTTGCAGAAATCCTGCAAAAAAAGAGAATTTTCCTAACACAGTCGAGCGGCGAGCGCTTAGAAAATTACCAAAATTTGTGCATTAAAAAAATTGAAGTGTTTTTCTCCCAATGCAATTAATAGAAACTTCTATCAGAAATGTACACAAACGTCAATTTGCACAATGTCAGACCCATGTGCATTAATTTGGTAATTTCTTCATTTTTTTTTATCTAAACAGACCTAGAAACTAATTGCACGGTGAGATGAGATTTATCTGTTTACGAGCCGCTTGCTACGACAGACAGGTAACACTAGCCTTCCAGCTTCATTAGGATCCGAGTTTCCTGGCTGGCTTCTCATCCAATCATTCCTTGTGCCGTTTGGACAATTCCGATAGATCGCTGACAAGACGTAAATTTAAAACATCTTTTACCAAAAAATTGAGGATATCAGACGAAAATTGCCCCAAAGTGGGTGAACAGAGTGAAGGCAACGTGCCTCAAAGGCGAGTCGACGTCAAAACAAGAATAATCGATTTTGTATAAACATGAATAATGTGGAGCTACATACATAATTATGCACATTGCACAATGCCTTATTTGTTTTCTAAACGGAGAATCTTTTCTTTTTAGAGTAATTTTACTCACCTTAGATTCAAGGTTCAAATAGAAATTCTAAATACAAATATTTTGCCAGTTGAACAATTTACTATTAAACAATTAACCTTGTGTTTGTTGGGCTTAGCTCATGCCCACCATCCATAATGGGTGCTGCCGGTGAGCACGAGCGAATTTTAGGCCCAATCTCAAAACTGGCCAAAATGCACAATCATCTTCAGATATTTCTATTTTATAGCCAAAGTTTGGAAGAAAAAAAAAAAAAAAAAAAAAGAACAATCCTTTTTTGGAAATAATCCGTCAGAAAGACAGAAACCTCAATGTAGCAGTCTTGTAAGAGACGCTAATAAAGCCCCAAGGTACCGGTAAGTGTACAATTACAGACTTAAGAACAGACGGGAATTGTCGGAAGACTTGAGATAATTAAATTAAAGCCGGCACTCAGCTTCTCTCAACTTGCGGCTCGCAATTAATTAAATGCCGATTCATTAGGACTTGGGCATAAAAAAAAATGTTATGTTGGCGTAACCCGACCGACCCTAAAAATACGGCCGACCCTGGATATTTCTTTTTTCAAGGGACGAAATTTAATGATTAAAATCTATATAAATCTAGTTATAAATACGTTTGAAACCATTTCTGACCGTTTCCTCACTGTTGTGTGTGTGGATTGTGAAAATATTGAACCTGGACACGCTATCGTGTATCACTACCGGCTTAAACAATTAGAAAACATATCATTTTCATTGCTGGGAGAAAAAAAAAAAAAAAGAAAAAAAAAAAAAAATCCCTACCTACCTACCTACCCTATTTTTTGGGGCCCGTTACGCCAACATAACATTATTTTTTTATGCCTTAGTATAGTGGGACCTTTAAAGTGTCTGGTTGCCTCCATGTTGCGCCGTATCCGTGGTGATCGCCACTATTAACATAATCAGTGAAATTCAAATATGTTCGAATACCAAATTCTGCACAAAATCTACAAATAGGTGTTACATTAAGATTCTATTTACAATTTTGTATGTTTTGGGGAAATTTAGAAGCAGACGAAGATTAAATTTCTTGTATTTTGGCCACACTCAATGCGCCGTATTCCTGGCCGCATGAGGGCGCTGTAAGCCGCCATTTTCTGGGTACCCAACACAGGCAAATTCGCGTTAAATAATGTAGTTTAGTAACTTTACTTTTATCTAAAAATGGAATATTGGAAAATTTAAATGTTAGAGCTGTAAGAATATATGTAAACTGACATGAATTATCTTCTAATCACTTTTAATTATACCCCAATACTGTGAGCACAGCGCCCTCAACGTTAAAAAATACGGCCTATTCAAGTGGCTAATTAAAAGGGAAGGCTGTCGCTGAAAAAAACCACCAAAAAAGTAATGTTTCCACTTCATTTGTTTAGAAGTTAGCATAATTTTAAGTGTATGTCCTGATAGATTTTCGAGGTTTTCCAAAGGAAAGGTTTACTCAAATTTACCAGGAAAAGGTTACCCTCAGGGAGCTAAAATATAAATAATTGAAGAGTTCAGGCGCAAAAAAAATGCTAAACGCCAGCAAATAAATATTTGATTATCGTATACAAGGCACAGAGAGGTTTGACTTGATATCGTAAAAAAAAAAAAAATTAAAACAAACGGCGTTTATTGGGTTTTGCGATTGCACTGTTCCATTGTCTTATTGATTCCAGAAAGTGAAACGCCAGGCATAAATATTAAAATCCTGGGCAAGGCAGCTTCTCGCCCTTCTGAGAAAACTAATCCATTTGACTTGTAGGCACGGCACCCCGTCATTTTGTTTTAACGAGCTCTTAAATTTTACACACTGTTTTTTGTTTTTCCCGATGATTGCGTGCTGATGATAGATTTCTTGCACAGGGAGCAATTTTGTTTTTTACCGCCTCCCGGTGGGGAAAGTGTCCTAGCTTATTGCTTAATAAAAAAAATATGTAATCCAGAGAAATAAGACACCCCTTGTGGTGCAAGTGGGAACCAAGGGGGATGAAAAATGAGTAACAGGTGAGAGATGTTTAAAGTGGCAAAATGTAAGCGAGACATTGTCACACTTCTGACCAATTTGTGTTCTAGCCTCCACCTAGTTGTGGGGACAGGTTCTTTTGTTTTGAAAAAAACCAGACCGTTTAGTGGGGACATTTTTGAGTCCCCATAGCGCGTTGGGTTTTCAGTGAAGGGGGTTAATACTTAATAGGTCAAATTATAGGGTATAATGACAGAAAATATAGAAGACAAATTGGGGTGATGTTGACAATTTTAGAATGTTCTGAGTTAAAGTTTAGAGAGATTTCCCTTAGCATACAAACCCTATGGATTGTCCCCATAACGCAATG
This sequence comes from Crossaster papposus, assembly GCA_037893245.1. NCBI lineage: Eukaryota > Metazoa > Echinodermata > Asteroidea > Velatida > Solasteridae > Crossaster > Crossaster papposus. The sequence continues at coordinate 959,953 of JBAIAA010000120.1, read as the reverse complement.
TACGAAAAGATTTGATGGTCTTGCGGGTACATGTATTTCTACAGGTTGTGGGTTCGATCTCATCCTAGAGCTGTGGTGCGTGTGCCCTTGGGCAAGGCACTTTGTAACTCTTTGCTTCTGCCACCCAGGAGTAGTTACTAAGCCCTAGCTTAGTAATTTAAAGTCTGTGGTTCTGTGGTGACTGAAGAGTGGCAGCTCCATTTTGTGAAATGGGTCAGTAAATGTGACCCAGCACGAGTAAATGAGACACTTTGAGGCAAAAATGAAAATTGAGATTTTGATTTCATCATTTAAAGCTAAACAAGCTTTAAATGATGAAATCAAAATCTTAATTTTTATTTTTGCCTCAAAGTGTCTCATTTACTCATGCTGGGTCACAAATAGGTTGTTTAAACAGTGACTACATGTAGGTGAAGGAATCAAAATGTGTTTAAACTATTTCAACAAGCAAGCAGCAACAATACATTACCACGAGGGATGAGATTGTCAACAACTTTGTAACAAAAATGTCGAAAAATTGATGAAATATCTTTAAAAATACACAGATCTTTCCTATTATAATAATGTTTTTCTCTGAGTTAAAAAAAAAAAAAAATTCAGATAAAAGTCTAAACAATCTCATCACTCAGTGCCATTAATTCAAATATTTTGTTTTGATAATTTGGAGAAAAACAAATTAGAGTATCATTTTTAAACTAAGAAAAATATCTATTTAAAATACTGTAACGAAGATTTCTCTGGGGTCGTCTACACACACAAGAAGGACTCCTGACACAAGTGTTCCTCTATTTCCTGTGGTTCTCTGCCGTTTATTGTGGACTCTCGCCTACCAAACATGGACTTCAGGCTCACACAATCACGCGGCCCCCAGAACTGGTCAGAACCAGTTCGGCGCTTGCGCAATCCAAGGCGGGTTTCCGGGGCGATCCCACCACCGTGGAATCGCTCCAGCGCCCTCTACCGCCCAACCGGCACGGGCGTTACACAGCCCCCCACGAAGACCTTGTTTGCCCCCAAACAAGACCATGGGCGCTGCTGCCGCACCCCGGCCAACCGCCCTGGAAAACGCATAACGCCTACATTACACAACAATTTACATTCCAACAATTTACATTACAACAATTTACCTTACAACAATTTTCATTACAACAATTTTCATTACAACAATTTGGGGTAAGCCCCTGGCCCCAGGACACACCCCTGGCCCCGGCACACCCCTGGCCCCGGCACACCCCTCTAAATGTTAAACTTGACTGCGACTGTGACTGCGACTGGCTGCTCTGACTGCGACTGGTGCCTTCGACTGCGGCTGGCTCTTGCGACTGCGACTGTGGTTCCTGCGACTGCATCTGCGGCTGGCTCCCGCGACAGCGACTGGCTCCTGCGACTGCGACTGGCTCCTGTATCTGGTGCCTGCGACTGCGACTGGCTCTTGCGACTGCGACTGCGACTGCGCTTGGCTCCTGCAACTGCGACTGGCTCCTCCGACTGCGACTGGCTCCTGTGGCCGCGACTGTGACTGCCTCTTGCGACTGCGACTGATTCTTGCGACTGCGACTGATTCTTGCGACTGCGACTGATTCTTGCGACTGGCTTAGAGAGCGTGGGCGTCCCGGCGAGGCCCCGCCCCCGCTGCGCCGACGGGCACGGCTCGGGCTCGCTCCGAGTGTTGCGAGCCGTCTGCCGCGCCGCCGTCTACAGCATGGGCCGGGCCCCCCCGACTCGGTTTCATTCCTGCAGAAGATCCAGAGAATGTCTCGACGAGGCCCCGCCCCCCACTGCATCCACGGGCACAGCTTTGGATTGTTCCGCGAGGAACCATCCGTCTGCTGCGCCGCCGTCTACAGCATGGGGCGGCCCCCCGACAGACCTGGTAGCGGACCCGGACAAATATGGAGAAGGGCGCCCTCTCTCCAAATCGGAGTGGACGCACTGAAGCCCCCAGCCATTGGCGCATGTCCCGAAATTCCCCGCTATCCTTCTCCAACTCCTCCCCCAGGAAACCCCAGACTCCCAAGTCCCCATAACCTCCCTAGAGTTCCCCTGGCGTCATGCACGGAGTGCCTGAAAGCCTCCCGGACTGGTCCCCGCTCCCCGGGCCCACGCCCCGGCCTGCCCTCTCGCCGTGGGGCGAGTTGGCTGCCGTGTTATCGTGGTTTCCTGAAAACCTGAACACTTCACCTGGTCTTTTCCCGTCCTTCTGTATGCCGACCGCTGCCACCAATGTAACGAAGATTTCTCTGGGGTCGTCTACACACACAAGAAGGACTCCTGACACAAGTGTTCCTCTATTTCCTGTGGTTCTCTGCCGTTTATTGTGGACTCTCGCCTACCAAACATGGACTTCAGGCTCACACAATCACGCGGCCCCCAGAACTGGTCAGAACCAGTTCGGCGCTTGCGCAATCCAAGGCGGGTTTCCGGGGCGATCCCACCACCGTGGAATCGCTCCAGCGCCCTCTACCGCCCAACCGGCACGGGCGTTACAATACTGTAAAGTATTAAAAAAACCTGAACTGTACCCCTACAACTTAACTCAACGCAAACTGAAGACAATAATATGAAAACCAAAATGGGCTTAGCTCTAAATCCTAGTAGCAATGAGGCATTTTAAAGGTTTCCGTCCCTCCAAAGTCGAGAGAATTATTGGGCGTCGTAAAAACTGGAGACAGTTGAAAACAAATCGTTCCCCTCGAGAGCTACCGTACCACAGGGGAACAACTGTGGTGCTTGGAGATAAAGCGAATTTAATTCCATCCATCGGTGGCGACTCTCAGGACATTTGGCCTACTTGGATTTTTTTGGCTAAGCGTTTTTCTTCGTAATCGGCATTTGATAAAGACAATGGTAACTTCCAGCTCACTTATATTGGGTCGTGGACAAGCCTGCGTCTATGCTATCATTGAGGGGCCGGTGTATGTAAATCACATCGTCAATAAATCTACTGGTTTGAGGCAGCAGTTTCTTCCTATTTGCAGTTGACGATTGATTTGAGGCGTCCCACAATCGCTAGCGATCTCTCCGCAAAGATGCTCAGAAGAAGAGGGAAGTGGCTCGTTTATCAATCACGTAACATCCAATCTGAGTTTTGGAGGGAAATCAGATTTGACTTGTCCAGCTAGAGAGTTTCCTTTCAAGTCGAGATTTATTCGACGGAACGGGATTGCTAACATAAATCTTCTAATCTCGGCCAATTTTTTAAGTGGGACAACGGTGATGATATAAGCATAGCCCACCCCCCAATAATCAAACAAAGATTAAATAGAAAACCACAGAACCCCCCAAAACTGAAACAATAGCCGAGACATAACCATTTTCTTAACTGCTGTTTTCATGATAAACATTAAAGGCTAGTGAATTAATGTTTCACTGGCTGCATTTAGTTACAGTCACAAGAGGGCGCTATTCCATTTACAAAACGATTTTCTAGACCAAAAAGGTTTTTTTCTCGGCATCCAAGATTGTAAAACTTCAGACAGGTCAGTTAACCAGTTCGCGCCGGAGGACGTATATACACGCAAAGTTTTCCCCAGATTCAAAACAGATGATGCATAAACACGCCACGAGCAAAGCCGAAAATGTCTATCAGCAGCAAGCAAGGCTGGAAATGCATGGGTGTGCTTCCCGGTACCATCAGCCTGAACCCGCCTCGGATCGAGTTTCGTTAAAAATAATCCTGCGCCTCGGCTCAGTGATGTTAAAATAATCCGGCGCGAACTGGTTAAACAATATTTACTATAAGATACAACCTCTCAAATCCACCCATTCCTGATAATTAAAACAATTACCAATGGTGTATCCTACGTTTAATCGTATTTAACAATGCACATAAAACTGTTTGCGATAAAATATCGGAAAACACCTGTAGATGTTTATTGCATTGTGAGAATAAGAAAATGTCCAGGCCTTGATATTTTAATAAATTCTATTTTTTATTTGGTTTTATTATACAAGTAACGCTGAAAATATTAATAAGAAGAAATTTACATACCCCTTCCTTGGTGGCAGAAGCAAACTTGGTTGCACCAACAGCAAACGTAGACCAGCCCTTGGAGGAACAAACAAGTGAGACAATACTGAATTTATTTTAAAATAAATCATGGTGTAGCGGTTCTTTTCTCGCCTCCCACCTCTAAAACTGTACCTTCTTCTCATCGTCTTCTCTCTACAGGTTTCTTCAGGCTGTTGAGCTACAGTGCCTAGGGTGCTTTTGAGAGATCCTTGGTTTCATGTACCTTCTCATTGTCTTCTCTCAACAGGTTTCTTCATGCTTGCGAGCTACAGTGCCTAGGGGAGATTTTGAGGGATCCTTGGTTTCATGTACCTTCTCATCGTCTTCTTCTACAGGTTTCTTCAGGCTTGCGAGCTACAGTGCCTAGGGTGCTTTTGAGGGATCCTTGGTTTCATGTACCTTCTCATTGTCTTCTCTCTACAGGTTTCTTCAGGCCTTGTGAGCTACAGTGCCTAGGGCTCTCTTGAGGGATCCTTGGTTTCATGTACCTTCTCATCGTCTTCTCTCTACAGGTTTCTTCAGGCTTGCGAGCTACAGTGCCTAGGGTGCTTTTGAGGGATCCTTGGTTTCATGTACCTTCTCATTGTCTTCTCTCTACAGGTTTCTACAGGCTTGTGAGCTACAGTGCCTAGGGCGCTTTTGGGGATCCTTGGTTTCATGTACCTTCTCATCGTCTTTCCTCTACAGGTTTCTTCAGGCTTGTGAGCTACAGTGTCTAGGGCGCTTTTGAGGGATCCTTGGTTTCATGTACCTTCTCATTGTCTTCTCTCTACAGGTTTCTTCAGGCTTGTGAGCTACAGTGCCTAGGGCGCTTTTGGGGATCCTTGGTTTCATGTACCTTCTCATCGTCTTTCCTCTACAGGTTTCTTCAGGCTTGTGAGCTACAGTGTCTAGGGCGCTTTTGAGGGATCCTTGGTTTCATGTACCTTCTCATTGTCTTCTCTCTACAGGTTTCTTCAGGCTTGTGAGCTACAGTGCCTAGGGTGCTTTTGAGGGATCCTTGGTTTCATGTACCTTCTCATTGTCTTCTCTCTACAGGTTTCTTCAGGCTTGTGAGCTACAGTGCCTAGGGCGGTTTTTAGGGATTCCTTAGTTTTATTACCAGAACGAATAAAGAATTAATAATAATAATAATAATAATAACTTACTGCACTGAATGACGACAATGCTGTGTCCCATGTATCGCTACCGCTCTCCTCTACGACCGGCGTGTTGCCAAAACCTGTATATCGGCCTCCCTGACTCGGTGCAAGGTTTCTAAAAAAACAACAAGTGTTCCCATTAGGAACTGCTGACAAATCTTTCTTAGCCCTAATAGTCGGGCAGAATGATTCACAACATAATAGAATAGTTCACTCGATGATAAAAGCATGGAATTTGGCAAACAATCAGATCATGTCATGTGAAAGATATTTGGCGATAGGGCCATTGCAGATATAGGTAGAATAACATGCAATGGCAGCCATCTAAAACAAAAATAATTGACAATGTCTTTGCATTATTATTTATATACAAAATTTCAGGAGTTTTGCATAAACATCTTACGAAACAACTGGTCTACATGTACTTACTCCGGTCTCGAGGCATTCTCCGATTGAAGTCGGTCAAAGTAATCCGTCTTTTTCGCATCAACTTCAGATCTACATGGCACATTAAAGGAATAAGCGATCTTTTAATGATCCAAAATTGCCGAGTAAAAAATTGACAAAATTGCATTCTTATCAGCTGTAAGAATTTAATTAGAAAATTATAAACATTCAAAGCATTTTTGTTTTCCTTTGGAAAGACAGAATTAAGTTCACGTTAAGTTTTCGTTTTGAAAAAGGTTTGCTCGTCTTTTGCAAAAAGAAGTAAACAAAATTGGTAATGAACATTCTTTTTCCTAGTCTCGTTTTACCCCAAATCTAATTGTTTCTGAAAGGACCCTTCCCAAATCTTTCAAAATCGTTCACAATCTTTCCCAATCCCTTAAAAACCAAAGTGCCACTTTCGTTGTACTTTGACACAAAGGGAAAACTGACTACTTAGAGCGCCGGAATGACAATTTTGAAGTGCAGATTCAAACGCTACTCCCGTCAATATCTTCGTTTTCTACTTTCAACAGGCATCAAGCCCTATGATAAAGAACAGAGACTGGGCAGTAATCTTCCACAATCCCACAAAAACAAAAAAAATCTTGGTGGCTTTCGAAGAATCCACGAGGATAAATAAGTTGGTACCCTGCCAACTTACTTCGGCATGCCGTACTGCAAGTCAAAGTCATCCTTCCCTGCTGACTGGTACCCACCGCCACCACCGCCGCTTCCGTACTCTATCTTGGCCCCGCCCGAGTTGTAGGAAGAGAAGTTGGGAGAGCTGCTGGACGTATGGAATGACCCCGAGGAAGAGCTGGTTAAAGACGTTGTCTTGAGTCTGGCAGCGACGTAAGGGACGTGATTCCTAGCTGGAGAGGTTGCCTCAGACCACGTCTCACCTTTAGCTTCTGTTGAAATCTGAAATGAACACAAACAAGTCATAAATTCCTTATTATTTATTTGCCAATTGGCCAGGATAAACCACGAAAGTCCTTTGTCAAAGACTTATTTCCAGCGGGGTCCCTTGGTAGGAGATGTAGAAGGAATTGGAGTTTTAGAGGTTGGAGGAAAACCCCAGAAAGATATTCTGGGGAAAACCCATGGAATCAGGTTGTGACTGAAAACTCAAACCACATAATTATTGACCCAGGCGGGGTTCGAACCCGGGTCACAGCGGTGGAAGGTGAGGAAAGAACCACTACGCCAACCTGACTCCATGAACTTGTCGCTTCTTTGTAACTAGACTTGTGACTTCCTTGTGACTTCCTTGTGACTTCCTTGTGACTTCCCTGTGACTTCCCTGTGACTTCCTTGTGACTTCCTTGTGACTTCCTTGTGACCGGACTTGTGACCAAACTTGTGACCGGACTTGTGACCGGACTTGTGACCGGACTTGTGACCGGACTTGTGACCGGACTTGTGACCGGACTTGTGACCGGACTTGTGACCGGACTTGTGACCGGACTTGTGACCGGACTTGTGACCGGACTTGTGACCGGACTTGTGACCGGACTTGTGACCGGACTTGTGACCGGACTTGTGACCGGACTTTTGACCGGACTTGTGACCGGACTTGTGACCCGACTTGTGACCCGACTTGTGACCGGACTTGTGACCGGACTTGTGACCGGACTTGTGACCGGACTTGTGACCGGACTTGTGACCGGACTTGTGACCGGACTTGTGACCGGACTTGTGACCGGACTTGTGACCGGACTTGTGACCGGACTTGCGACCGGACTTGCGACCGGACTTGCGACCGGACTTGCGACCGGACTTGCGACCGGACTTGCGACCGGACTAGCGACCGGACTAGCGACCGGACTTGTGACCGGACTTGTGACCGGACTTGTGACCGGACTTGTGACCAGACTAGTGACCGGACTAGTGACCGGACTAGTGACCGGACTAGTGACCGGACTAGTGACCGGACTTGTGACCGGACTTGTGACCGGACTTGTGACCGGACTTGTGACCGGACTTGTGACCGGACTTGTGACCGGACTTGTGACCGGACTTGTGACCGGACTTGTGACCGGACTTGTGATCCATTTCTGTCTTTACCTTATCTCTGTACAAAGCTGCAGCCTTGCTGTTAAATTTCTCTTGTAAACTCCATCCGGGGTTATAATCAGGATGCGACTTCAGGAACTCCCTGGCCTTGTTGTTACCTCCAATTTTCATCTTTTCCAGTTCAATATCCTTCCATTTATCCATTGACACTGACCGGACAAAACTGTTAAAATTAAAATAAAAAACCAAAACATCTTCACCTTCAGGTTTTGCCAAACCACTTTTGCCCATAAATTTAGCCCTCAAAACTTGAGGTAAATATTATGTGGAGTAAAGCACTAAACAGGTCTCTGGGTCAATTTCATCGAGCTGCTAAACACAACAACAAAAACTGGCTTAGCATGAAATTTCTTCCTTGGCAAAAATGGGATTACAAACAACAATTTCAGGCGGTGTATATTGTTTGTGACTGGTATTCAGCTGGTTTTTGATAGGGCTGTTTCGAATATATCGAAACAAACTCATTCCTTCCATTCCTGCTTATTTCTTTGTTTTACTGAGAAAAAGGCTGGTAATATGTACACATCCATGTAACATAATGCCTTGTGCATTTAGAAGAGAGCTGATTTGTCGCAGAGCTTGACAAAACCCCGGTCCCGGAGGGTGTCGGGACAACCCCACCAGGGCTCCTCCGGAAAACCAACGTTTTCAGTGCCTTGTGCTTAGCAGCTCCAGGAAATTGGCCCCTGTTTTGTTTGCGTGGTAAGCTCTCAAGACAAGTAGAAAATGACTCCAAGTATGACAGTTACTATAACCCTATAACTACCCCAAGCCCATCAAATTCTTACCTTAAATGAACGCCGAGACCTCTGTGTTTGCCGGAACACTCCAAACAGATCCAGATACCATACGTTACGCTCACCCATTGTGGGTTATGGCCGTTGCATTCAAAGCAATTCTGCAGGAAAAAAAACGTGTCGGAATATGAACCCCAACCCTGCTGAATCCCACAGGATCAACCAGTTGATATTTCAGTTGGAATCTGTTGGACTTGGATCCAACAGAAAACACACAGACACAGTTGGATCCTGTTGGATTTAGCAGGCAAGTCATTTTATAATATCTCGTTCAGGTAGGTTGGTTGGACTGTGGTTGGATACCCTAACCACCCTGAGTCCATCAAAATCCATTTCCTGTTTTGGAGGATTTTAGCGGATTCAGGATACCTCCATATTGAACCAACGGGAGGAGTGTGATGGATTGAGGATTTTAAGCCTAGCGTTACTGCAGGAGTGTGATGGATTCAGGATACAGACATTCAGGTGATGGACTGTGATGGACTCTATGGAGAAACGCACTGCAATTTTGTGTATGCCACCTAGGTATCCTGAATCCGTCACAGTCCATCAAACTTTTGCTGGTGGATTATGATGGACTCGGGATCTTTCCAGAATGTATTACTGGTGGAGTCTGATGGACTCAGGACACCAGCAGTTTTTGCAAACCAAAATTGGTGGACTGTGGCAGATTCAGGATACTTTCTAGTAAAAGGGGTGAGGGAGTTAGGGTTAAGCAGTATTATAAGTCATATTCTCGTGGTCGGCATTGACGTCACCGGGCCTTGTTTCTTGTCTCCGAGTCTGATTGGTCAGTGGTGGCTGTTACTTATCGCACCCTCTGGACTCAAAGGGGAATGAATAGCAATAGTGAATAGTGTTGTAGTCAATGTAAAACAAATTCACAAAAAAATGTATTACTATTATTATAGGGTTGACACACAGCAAAAGAATCATGTTGCCATTGCATTGTTGTCGAAAGATAAAACTTCCTTATTTTTATTGGCCTAAACTTAGTTAACATAAATCATGTAACTTATGTTATTAGTACTGCACTGTTTAGTCAAGGGGAAATCTTGTAAGTCATTTGTAAGTTGTAACTCTTGTCTTGTAACTAACTAGTAGGGGCCAATTTCATAAAACGTGTAACTGTAAGTGTAAGCACTGACCAAAATTTGCTTAGCATGAAAATTCTTCCTTGTAAAAAACAGGGTTACAAACCAAAATTTCAGTTGATGTTTATTGTTTGTGACTGGTATTCAGCTCTTTTTTGCTTGGAATGAAAAAACACATGGAGTTTGGGCCGATAACCTTTTTTTACTGAGCAAGACTTTTTTGTGCTTTAAAGCACATTTTTGTGCTTACAAAATACATGTTTTATGAAATTGGCCCCTGGGCGATTGTGTAGCACGCAGAGTTGGCCTATTTTCTGTGCATATGTATTGTTGGTATAATCGTATAATTGTCATAAATATGAAATTGTTCGTACATTGTTACCGTCTCTTGGTCGCAGTTCTTTCATCACTCGTCGCGTTCGGGGACTCGCCATATTTCCTTACGTCGCGTTGTCGTCAGTACATGCAGTAATTTAACTTAAAATTTCGCCTACAATTTCGCCTACAATTTCAATAGCAGTAAATAAATAAATTGCATTTATACAAGAACTAAATGCCTGACAAATGAAGTACGCATAAATGATACTCAACTATCAATGGAATTCGAATAAATCTGTTATTTCTTAGATGCAGCAGCGTAAAAACTAATATTTTTTTGTCAACTTCGCTCAATCGCCATTTTGATTACGTGGATAACCAAACTTGTCATGTATTGTAAACCGGTTTAGCAGCGACCCCGTTTAACCGTTTAACCGGTTAGCGGCAGGTTAAACTTATTACGCGTTCAGCTGGTCGGCACTTCAAAGAGGTTTTTGAAACCTTTGCTTTGTTTTCGGCTTCGCCTCAGACTTCCGAATCACGGAGAAGCAAACCAAATTGAAATATGCTAACTTATAGCTTCATATCAACCGATTCAATATTTCTGAAGCTTAAAATGCACCAGAATTCTCCACTGGAGTTTTCACAGTTCAGGGGCATTTTTTTTTTGGAAGGGGGGGGGGGGGGGAACACTAAAGCCGATGAGGTTTAAGTTACCAATAACCAATTATCGAATATTATATGGAGCTGCTAGACACAACGATTTCCTTAGCACAAAAACGTCCTGCTAAGCAAAAACAGGTTCAGCTAAAAGCAAACGTGAATACCAGTCACAAACGATATTACAGTACATACAAAATTAGATTTGTAACCCTGTTTTTGCCAAGGAAAACCTTTCTTCTTGAGCAATTTGGTTTGTACTGAGCAGCTCCGTCAAATTAGCCGCAGAAAACACTTTTTCCGCGATATGAAATTCGACCGACGGGTACTGAATCATGGCGTCGCCGTGTCGTTGCTGAGGTGGGCGGGGCTTATGGTCAAATCCGGATCGGTCCATTGTTGGCGTACGCCTACCCTGTTGGTATTTGTTGTTTCAAACAACAAGGTGGTCTGACGTGTTCTCATTTCATTATAGGACAGCAGACCGAATCAGAGAGAAACACCCCCTCCCCCCTCCCCCGATAATCTACTATGATTGTTACTCTACTATTCTACCTAATTATTCTATTCTGCAATGGGCCATAGCCTATGGGCAAATATCTTTCTCATAATAATGGTATACTCTGATTTTGTGCCAAATTTCATGCTTTTATTACCTATCAAACAATGTTTACGCCAGCAATATTATTATATTAGGCCTTCAGTCTGGCGGCCTTAGTCTCACCATGATTTTCTTTGTTCGAATTTTTTAATTTCCGGACCCACTGCTTAATTATACACACGCACGGGAACTGAAATCGACAACTGGTAATAATCGTCTCTAAGCAACCTGTAATCAAAAAGAAACAAACAGAAGAAGATCGGAGCACCAAAGGATCGCTTATATTATTGAGTGAGATTCCAGACGCATATCAGACCTGAGAGATACCTGAAGGAAGAGACAGATCTAGAGTGTGAGTTTCTGAAAACACAATTTTGTTGGAAGGATCAGGAAAAACAATCGTTAACCGCCAACGAATAAAGATGTATGTTTTCAGCCTCGCAAACGTTCTTATCTTGATGACCGTCGGGGTATTTCAAACCCTGTTAGCCGTCTGTCCTCCCGGTTGGTTGGCCTGGCAAGACGCCTGTTACATCTTGCTGCCCGACAGGATGAATTGGTGGCAAGCTAAGGAGGTCTGTGACCGGCCTGGGAGCAGCCTGGTCGTTCCTGACTCACAGGAAGAACACGACTTCATCTGGCGGGAAATGAGGGCCCGGATGGAGCTGATTGTCGGCAATTCCAAAAACAAACTGGAACTGTGGATTGGCTGCACTGATTTTGAAAACACGGGCCAACTGGCGTGCCTTGGAGTCCAAGGTGAGCCTAACTTCACCAACTGGTACATGTACAACGGAAAACCGCCAACAGATCCAGGTGAAGATTGCATCAGAATGGCGGAGAGGTTTGACGGGAACTGGGCAGACAGCCCGTGTATTCGTGCCAAATTTGTCGCCTGCGAGATGCGCGTCTCTCACCGCTCGTACTGCCTACAAGCCGATGCCGACGGGCGCTTCACGCCCCAGTGTCTGCTCAACCACGAGATCAAGAACCTGACGGCTTCGGGAGTCATCGGGTGTGGCCGGGCGTGCTGGGCAGAGCCTCGATGCCACTCCTTCAATCTCTGGCAGGGTGACGACAAGAAAGTCTGTCAGCTAAACAGCGCGACTAGCAACGAGGCTGACGACACTGATCGGAAATACGTGAAGAACTGCAACTTTTTCGACCTGTGAACTTTCAAAGCGGTTCAAGAAGGCATATTTAAAGCAATTTAAGGAACTCATCCAATCCCCAGAACAAGCTGATGACAAGAAAGTCTGTCAGCTCTACAACACATTCCCAACTTGCGTCAAGGAGGATTGAAATCAGTTGCTGACTGCATATACAAGTCATGTACATCTAACTTTATTTGAACAACACATGTTGACACTCGTTCAGACTTCTCGTTTGGCACATCAAGTTAAAACACTGTTGCTTTTGCATTGTACATTATCGCGAACTTCAAGAAATTAACTGAGCTATAGGTCGGAACATGAAATTTCCGGTTTTGTTTTCCCCCGAATGCCTCAAATTATTTACTCAACGAGAGACTTTGAAACACTTACAATTAAGACAATGATTCTATATTCACTGCTTATAAGGCTACGATTTACAGAGATACAAAAATAGTTTGCACTAGAATGACAGCAATAATAATTGCACGTGAACATTGCGCATGCACGGTTATCAACTATAACTTTATAGGGAAGAGATCGAACTGAGATCACAAAATAATGACGGAGTAATTTTAAGTTGTTGAGCTGTTATAAAAATTCAAATTAGTTATTAATTAAATTGGCTGGAAAGTTTAGGTAGACAAACCCAAATAGTACGGTTTGGATGGTTAAAAATGTACGTGGCATTGTGTGAAAATGTGTACATGCTAAATAGACTTGTTTGTAATTACATTATTGAACGATTCAAGCACCTAATAAAAAATAATTATCGCACACAAAAAAAATCACGAAAACTAGATTCTTAGTTCTTCTTCCTCCTGGGTGAAATTAGTTGGGGTGTTTGTTTGTTTGTTGGGATGGTGTATAACTCGTATACAAAGACATTATCAATGAGTGATATGATTGCCACCTAGGGCGCCCTCTCGCATGTAAACTACTCGTCGCATGATGGCGCTATACAACTGAGCTAAATCGTTTTCAGCTTGTTGTATCAGACTGGAATGATTGCACCGTCTCTGGCTAAAGTGTAATTCAATTATTTTTGCTGGTTATTCTCGAGGTGAGCCGTAGCTCAGTGGTCCGAATATGAGACTAAAGCAAATTCTCTCGCCGCCCCAACTCACAGTTGGGGTTCAAAGCCGCTGGGCCAACTCGACACTCACCTTTTTCTTTTTTAAATTTTTTAATATTTGGGGGGAGGTGCGAAATACTATACACTCAAGACAAAATTTAAGAAAATAATTTGTCAATTTTGTTTTTATTTTGGCAAAGAAATTCTTTGAAATTGCAACATCTAACGTTACCTAATACTGCAAAATATGAGTAAAATGCAGTATATGCAGCACCTATAATATTTATAATCCACTCCGGTCGATCGTTGAGGGCTATTCCCTTCCCGATCCCCAATAAAACAAAACGTATTATGTTTTTTAAGATCGCCAGCCAAGAATTACCTGCAGTGGATTTTAGTTATTAGACTTTTCCTCTACGATAGCGAGGGGAGAGAAAAATAACGGTGCTATATATAATTTAGAGCAACATAATTATGTACAGTTGAGCATTGCGCACGCGCGGTTATAAACTATTATTGGGGAGCGACCAATCGGAGATCACGGAATAATGACGTAGTAATTTTGTTAAGCTGATATAAAAAGAATTTAAAATAAATGCAAAATAGTTATTAATTGGCCCCAGAAAACACTCTTTCAAAAATACGAAATTTTACCGAGGTAATGGCGTCGCCGTGCCGTTGCTAAGGTGGGCGGGGCTTATGGTCAAATCCGGATCGGTCCATTGTTGGCGTACGCGTACCCTGTTGGTATTTGTTGTTTCAAACAACAAGGTGGTCCGACGTGTTCTCATTTCATTATAGGACAGCAGACCGAATCAGACAAAAACACCCCCCCCCCCCCCTCCTCGATAATCTACTGTCATTGTTACTCTACTATTCTACCTATTTATTCTATTCTGCAATGGGCCATAGCCTATGGGCAAATATCTTTCTCATAATAATGGTATACTCTGATTTTGTGCCAAATTTCATGCTTTTATTACCTATCAAACAATTGCTACGCCAGCAATATTATTATATTAGGCCTTAGTCTGGCGGCCTTAGTCTCACCATGATTTTCTTTGTTCAATTTTTTTAATTTCCGGACCCACTGCTTAATTATACACACGCACGGGAACTGAAATCGACAACTGGTAATAATCGTCTCTTAGCAACTTGTAATAACAAAGAAACTAACAGAAGAAGATTGGAGCACCAAAGGATCGCTTATAATTGAGTGAGATTCCAGACGCATGTCAGACCTGAGAGATACCTGAAGGAAGAGACAGATCTAGAGGGTGGGAAAGGTTTCTGATGTCACAAATATTTTTTAAAAATTCGGAGAAACGATCGTAAACCGCCAACGAATAAAGATGTATGTTTTCAGCCTTGCAAACGTTCTTATCTTGATGACCGTCGGGGTATTTCAAACCCTGCTAGCCATCTGTCCTCCCGGTTGGTTGGCCTGGCAAGACGCCTGTTACATCTTGCTGCCCGACAGGATGGATTGGTGGCAAGCTAAGGAGGTTTGTGACCGGCCCGGGAGCAGCCTGGTCGTTCCCGACTCGCAGGAAGAACACGACTTCATCTGGCGGGAAATGAGGGCTCGGATGGAGCTGATTGTCGGCAATCCCAAAGGCAAAGTGGAACTGTGGATTGGCTGCACTGATTTCGAAAACACGGGCCAACTAGCGTGCCTTGGAGTCCAAGGTGAGCCTAAATTCACCAAATGGCACAACGGAAACCCGCATACAGATCCAGGTGAAGACTGCATCAAAATGGCGGAGAAGCGTGACGGGAACTGGGCAGACAGCCCGTGTATTCAAGCCAAATTTGTCGCCTGCGAGATGCGCGTCTCTCACCGCTCGTACTGCCTACAAGCCGATGCCGACGGGCGCTTCACGCCCCAGTGTCTGCTCAACTACGGGATCAAGAACATGACTGCTTCGGGAGTCATCGGGTGTGGCCGGGCGTGCTGGGCAGAGCCTCGATGCCACTCCTTCAATCTCTGGCAGGGTGACGACAAGAAAGTCTGTCAGCTAAACAGCGCGACTAACAACGAGGCTGACGACACTGATCGGAAATACGTGAAGAACTGCAACTTCTTCGACCTGTAAACTTTCGCGGTTCAAGAAGGCATATTCAAAGCAATTTAAAGAACTCATCCAATCCACAGAACAAGCTGATGACAAGAAAGCCTGTCAGCTCTACAACACATTCTCAACTTGCTTCAAGGAGGATTCAAATCAGTTGCTGACTGCATTATACAATTCATGTACATCTAACTTTATTTAAACGACACATGTTGACACTCGTTCAGACTTTTCGTTTGACACATCAAGTTAAAACACTGTTACTTTTGCATTGTACATTATCGCGAACTTCTGGAAATCAACCGAGCTAGGTCGGAAGATGAATTTTCCGGTTTTGTTTTTCCCGAATGCCTCAAATTATTTACTCAACGAGAGACTTTGAAACACTTACAATTAAGACAATGATTCTATATTCACTGTTTACAAACTACGATTTACAGAAATAAAAAAATAGTTTGCACCAGATAGACAGCAATAATAATTGCGCATGAACATTGCGCATTCACGGTTATAAACCATAACTTTAGGAAAGAGATCGGACTAAGATCACAAAAATGACGAAGTAATTTTAATTTGTGGAGCTGTTATAAAAATTCAAATTAGTTATTAATCAAATTGGCTGGAAAGTGTAGGTAGACAAAACCAAATAGTACGGTTTTGATGGTTAAAAATGTACGTGGCATTGTGTGAAAATGTGTACATGCTAAATAGACTTGCTTGTAATTACATTTTCGAAAGATTCAAGCACCTAATAAAAAAGAATTATCGCACAAAAAAAATATTAAAACGAGATCCTCAGCTCTTCTTTCTTTTGGTTAAAATTAGTAGGGGCGTGTGTTTGTTTGTTGGGGTTAATGCTTGTTGGGATGTGGATAACTCATATACATGTACAAAGACATTATCAATGAGTGATATGATTGTCACCTAGGGCGCCCTCTCGCATAAATAAACTACTCGTCGCATGATGGCGCTATACAACCGAGCTGAATCGTTTTCAGCTTGTTGCATCAGACTAGAATGATTGCACCGTCTCTGGCTAAAGTATAATACAATTATTTTTGCTGGTTGTTCTCGAGGTGAGCCGTAGCTCAGTGGTCCGAATATGAGACTAAAGCAAATTCTCTCGCCGCCCCGACTCACAGTTGGGGTTCGAAGCCGCTGGGCCAGCTCGACACTCAGCTTTTTCTTTTTCAAATTTCTTATTATGGGGAGGTGCAAAATACTATACAGTCAAGACAAACTTAAAAAAAAAAAATTGTCAATTTTGTTTTTATTTTGGCAAAGAAATTTTTTGAAATTGCAACATCTAATGCTTCCCTAATACTACAAAATATGAGTAAAATGCAGTATATGCAGTACCAATGATATTTATATTCCACTCCGGTGAATCGTTGAGGGCTATTCCTTTCCCCAATAAAACAAAACGTATTATGTTTTTTAAGATCGCCAGCCAAGAATTACCTGCAGTGGATTTTAGTTATTAGACTTTACCTCTACGATAGCGAGGGGCGGGGAGAAAAATAACGGTGCTATATATAATTGAGAGCAACATAATTATGTACAGTTAAGCATTGCGCACGCGCGGTTATAAACTATAATATTGGGGAAGCGACCAATCGGAGATCACAAAATAATGACGTAGTAATTTTGTTAAGTTGTTATAAAAAGAATTTAAAAAATGCGAAATAGTTATTAATTGGCCCTAGAAAACCCTTCTTCTGCAATACGAATTTAATTTGGGTATTTTACTATTATTCTATTATTCTACTATTCTATTATTTTATATTCTACTATTGTTGTTATTCTACTATCTACCCATAATTATTATTACGGACACAATTCTGCGATGGGTCCTATAGACAAATATCGCTCTCAAATGCCATAATCAAATTTTGTGACAAATGTCATGCTTCAATTAACTACCGAACAGTGTTTACACCAGTAATATTATTATAATGAGGCCTTGGTCTCTCATCATCATCTGAATTATTTGTTCAAATGTAATTTCCGGGCCCACTGTTTATTATTTATACGCATCGCGGGAACTGAAATCGACAACAACTGGTGATAATCGTCTCTAAGCAACCAGTAATCAAACAGAAACAAACAGAAGAAGATTAGAGCACCAAAGGATCGCTTATAATTGAGTGAGATTCCAGACGCATGTCAGACCTGAGAGATACCTGAAGGAAGAGACAGATCTAGAGGTTGAGATAGGTTTCTGAGGTCACAATTATTTTTGAAGAATCCGGAGAAACAATCGTTAACCGCCAACGAATAAAGATGCCTGTTTTCAGCCTTGCAAACGTTCTTATCTTGATGACCGTCGGGGTATTTCAAACCCTGCTAGCCATCTGTCCTCCCGGCTGGTTGGCCTGGCAAGACGCCTGTTACATCTTGCTGCGCGACAGGATGGATTGGTGGCAAGCTAAGGAGGTTTGTGACCGGCCTGGGAGCAGCCTGGTCGTTCCTGACTCGCAGGAAGAACACGACTTCATCTGGCGGGAAATGAGGGCCCGGATGAGGCTGATTGTCGGCAATTCCAAAAGCAAACTGGAACTGTGGATCGGCTGCACTGATTTTGAAAACACGGGCCAACTGGCGTGCCTTGGAGTCCAAGGTGAGCCTAAATTCACCAACTGGTACAACGGAAACCCGCATAGACAACTAGGTCAAGATTGCATCAGAATGGCGGAGAAGTATGACGGGAACTGGGCAGACAGCCGATGTACTAATGCCAAATTTGCCGCCTGCGAGATGCGCGTCTCTCACCGCTCGTACTGCCTACAAGCCGATGCCGACGGGCGCTTCACGCCCCAGTGTCTGCTCAACCACGAGATCAAGAACCTGACGGCTTCGGGAGTCATCGGGTGTGGCCGGGCATGCTGGGCAGAGCCTCGATGCCACTCCTTCAATCTCTGGCAGGGTGACGACAAGAAAGTCTGTCAGCTAAACAGCGCGACTAGCAACGAGGCTGACGACACTGATCGGAAATACGTGAAGAACTGCAACTTTTTCGACCTGTGAACTTTCAAAGCGGTTCAAGAAGGCATATTTAAAGCAAT
Source organism: Crossaster papposus (assembly GCA_037893245.1). NCBI lineage: Eukaryota > Metazoa > Echinodermata > Asteroidea > Velatida > Solasteridae > Crossaster > Crossaster papposus. The sequence goes on along the minus strand of JBAIAA010000120.1, from coordinate 941,461 downwards.
TTAAAGAACTCATCCAATCCCCAGAGCAAGCTGATGACAAGAAAGTCTGTCAGCTCTACAACACATTCCCAACTTGCTTCAAGGAGGATTGAAATCAGTTGCTGACTGCATAATACAAGTCATGTACATCTAACTTTATTTGAACAACACATGTTGACACTCGTTCAGACTTCTCGTTTGGCACATCAAGTTAAAACACTGTTGCTTTTGCATTGTACATTATCGCGAACTTCAAGAAATTAACTGAGCTATAGGTCGGAACATGAATTTTCCGGTTTTGTTTTTCCCCGAAAGCCTCAAATTATTTACTCAACGAGAGACTTTGAAACACTTACAATTAAGACAATGATTCTATATTCACTGCTTACAAGGCTACGATTTAAAGAGATAACAAAATAGTTTGCAATAGATAGACAGCAATAATAATTGCACGTGAACATTGCGCATGCACGGTTATAAACTATAACTTTAGGAAAGAGATCGGACCGAGATCACAAAATAATGACGGAGCAATTTTAATTTGTTGAGCTGTTATAAAAATTCAAATTAGTTATTAATGCAATTTGCTGGAAAGTTTAGGTAGACAAAACCAAATAGTACGGTTTTGATGGTTAATAATGTACGTGGCATTGTGTGAAAATGTGTACATGCTAAATAGACTTGTTTGTAATTACATTTTGAAAGATTCAAGCACCTAATAAAAAATAATTATCGCACAAAAAATAAATCATGAAAACTCGATTCTTAGTTCTTCTTTCTCCTGGGTAAAATTAGTAGGGGTGTTTGTTTGTTTGTTTGTTGGGGTGTTTGTTTCTTTGTTGGGATGGTGTATAACTCGTATACAAAGACATTATCAATGAGTGATATGATTGTCACCTAGCGCGCCCTCTCGCATAAATAAACTACTCGTCGCATGATGGCGCTATACAATCGAGCTGAATCGTTTCAGCTTGTTGCATCAGACTAGAATGATTGCACCGTCTCTGGCTAAAGTATAATACAATTATTTTTGCTGGTTGTTTTCGAGGTGAGCCGTAGCTCAGTGGTCCGAATATGAGACTAAAGCAAATTCTCTCGCCGCCCCAACTCACAGTTAGGGTTCGAAGCCGCTGGGCCAACTCGACACTCACCTTTTTCTTTTTTTAAATTTCTTATTTAGGGGGAGGTTCAAAATACTATACACTCAAGACAAACTTTAAGAAAATAAATTGTCAATTTTGTTTTTATTTTGGCAAAGAAATGTTTTGAAATTGCAACATAAACGTTACCTAATACTGCAAAATATGTGTAAAATGCAGTGTATGCAGCACCAATAATATTTATATTCCACTCCGATCGATCGTCGAGGGCTATTCCCTTCCCCAATACAACAAAACGTATTATGTTTCTTAAGATCGCCAGCCAAGAATTACCTGCAGTGGATTAGTTATTAGAATTTACATCTACAATAGCGAGGGGAGAGAAAAATAACGGTGCTATATATAATTGGCAATATAATTATGTACAGTTGAGCATTGCGCACGCGCGGTTATAAACTATTATTGGGGAAGCGACCAATCGGAGATCAGAAAATAATGACGTGGTAATTTTGTTGAGCTGTTATAAAAAGAATTTTAAAAATGCAAAATAGTTATTAATTGGCCCTAGAAAACCCTTCTTCTGCATCACGAATTTGATATTTGTATTTTACTATTATTCTATTCTACTATTCTATTATTGTATACTCTACTTGTTGTTATTCTACTATCTACCCATATTGTTACGGACACAATTCTGCGATGGAGGCTATATAGGCAAATATCGTTCTCATATGCCATATTCAGATTTTGTGCCAAATGTCATGCTTCAATATTAACTATCTGACAGTGTTTACACCAGTAATATTATTATAATGAGGCCTTGGTCTCTCATCATCACATTAATTATGTAAATTTCGGACCTATTGTTTATAATGTATACGCATCACGGGAACTGAAATCGACAACAATTACTGGTGATAATTAGTCTCTAGGCAACCTGTAGTCAAAACAAAGGATCGCTTATAATTGAGTGAGATTCCAGACGCATGTCAGACCTGAGAGATACATGAAGGAAGAGACAGATCTAGAGTGTGGGATAGGTTTCTGATGTCACAATTAGTTTTGAAGGAACCGGAGAAACACTCGTTAACCGCCAACGAATAAAGATGCCTGTTTTCAGCCTTGCAAACGTTCTTATCTTGATGACTGTCGGGGTATTTCAAACCCTGCTAGCCGTCTGTCCTCCCGGTTGGTTGGCCTGGCAAGACGCCTGTTACATCTTGCTGCCCGGCAGGATGGATTGGTGGCAAGCCAAGAAGGTCTGTGACCGGCCCGGGAGCAGCCTGGTCGTTCCTGACTCGCAGGAAGAACACGACTTCATCAGGCGGGAAATGAGGGCCCGGATGGAGCTGATTGTTGGCAATTCCATAGACAAACTGGAACTGTGGATTGGCTGCACTGATTTTGAAAACACGGGCAAACTGGCGTGCCTTGGAGTCCAAGGTGAGCCTAAATTCACCAACTGGAACAACGGAAACCCGCATACAGATCGAGGTCAAGATTGCATCAGAATGGCGGAGAAGCATGACGGGAAGTGGGGAGACAGCCCGTGTATTCATGCCAAATTCTCCGCCTGCGAGATGCGCGTCTCTCACCGCTCGTACTGCCTACAAGCCGATGCCGACGGGCGCTTCATGCCCCAGTGTCTGCTCAACCACGAGATCAAGAACCTGACGGCTTCGGGAGTCATCGGGTGTGGCCGGGCATGCTGGGCAGAGCCTCGATGCCACTCCTTCAATCTCTGGCAGGGTGACGACAAGAAAGTCTGTCAGCTAAACAGCGCGACTAGCAACGAGACTGACGACACTGATCGGAAATACGTGAAGAACTGCAACTTCTTCGATCTGTAAACTTTCGCGGGGGTTCAAGAAGGCATTTTAAAGCAATTTTAAGAACTCATACAATTCCCATCAGAACAAGCTGATGACAAGAAAGTCTGTCAGCTCTACAACACATTCTCAACTTGCTTCGAGGAGGATTCAAATCAGTTGCTGACTGCATATACAAGTCATGTACATCTAACTTTATTTGAACAACACATGTTGACACTCGTTCAGACTTCTCGTTTGGCACATCAAGTTAAAACACTGTTGCTTTTGCATTATACATTATCGCGAACTTCTGGAAATCAACTGCGCTAGGTCGGAACGTGAATTTTCCGGTTTTGTTTTAGCCAAATGCCTCAAATTATCTTGAATTTACTTAACGAGAGACTTTGAAACACTTACAATTAAGACAATGATTCTATATTCACTGCTTACAAGGCTACGATTTACAGAGATAACAAAATAGTTTGCACTAGATAGACAGCAATAATAATTGCGCATGAACATTGCGCATGCGCGGTTATAAACTAGAACTTTATAGGGAAGAGATCGAACTAAGATCACAAAGATGACAGAGTCATTTTAATTTGTTGAGCTGTTATAAAAATTCAAATTAGTTATTAATTAAATTGGCTGGAAAGTGTAGGTAGACAAAACCAAATAGTACGGTTTTGATGGTTAATAATGTACGTGGCATGGTGTGAAAATGTGTACATGCTAAATAGAATTGCTTGTAATTACATTTTGAAAGATTCAAGCACCTAATAAAAAAGAATTATCGCACAAAAAATAAATCATGAAAACTAGATTCTTAGTTCTTCTTTCTCCTGGGTAAAATTAGTGGGGGTGTTTGTTTCTTTGTTGGGATGGTGTATAACTCGTATACAAAGACATTATCAACCAGTAATATGATTGTCACCTAGAGCGCCCTCTCGCATAAATAAACTACTCGTCGCATGATGGCGCTATACAACCGAGCTAAATCATTTTCAGCTTGTTGCATCAGACCAGAATGATTGCACCATCTCTGGCTAAAGTATAATACAATTATTTTTGCTGGTTATTCTCGAGGTGAGCCGTAGCTCAGTGGTCCGAATATGAGACTAAAGCAAATTCTCTCGCCGCCCCAACTCACAGTTGGGGTTCGAAGCCGCTGGGCCAACTCGACACTCACCTTTTTCTTTTTTAAAATTTCTTATTTAGGGGGAGGTGCAAAATACTATACACTCAAGACAAACTTTAAGAAAATAAATTGTCAGTTTTGTTTTTATTGTGGCAAAGAAATGTTTCGAATTTGCAACATCTAACGTTACCTAATACTACAAAATATGATTAAAATGCAGTATATGCAGCACCAATGATATTTATATTCCACTCCGGTCGATCGTTGAGGACTATTCCCTTCCCCAATAAAACAAAACGTATTATGTTTTTTTAAGATCGCCAGCCAAGAATTACCTGCAGCGGATTTTAGTTATTAGACTTTACCTATACGATAGCGAGGGGAGAAAAAAACAACGGTGCTATATAATTGAGAGCAACATAATTATGTACAGTTGAGCATTGCGCACGCGCGGTTATAAACTATAATATTGGGGAAGCGACCAATCGGAGATCACAAAATAATGATGTAGTAATTTTGTTGAGCTGTTATAAAAAGAATTTTAAAAATGCAAAATAGTTATTAATTGACCCTAGAAAACTCTTCTTCAGCAATACGAATTTGATATTGGCATTTTACTATTATTCTGCTATTCTATCTATTCTATCTATATTCTACTATATACCCATATTATTACGGACACAATTCTGCGATGGGTCCTATAGACAAATAACATTCTCATGGCATATTCCGATTCTGTGCCAAATGTCATGCTTTAATTAAATAAATCACCGAACAGTGTTTACACCAGCAACATTATTATAATGAGGCCGTGGTCTCTCACACCAATTATACGCATCGGTAACTAAAACAAATTGGTCATATTCGTCTCTAAGCAACATGTCGTAAACAAATAACAAATTGGAGCACTAAAAGATCGCTTATAATTTAGTGAGATTCCAGACGCATGTCAGACCTGAGAGATACCTGAAGGAAGAGACAGATCTAGAGGGTGAGATAGGTTTCTGATGTCACAATTATCTTTGAAGGATCAGGAAAAACAATCTTTAGCCGCCTACGAATAAAGATGTCTGTTTTCAGCCTTGCAAACGTTCTTATCTTGATGACCGTCGGGGTATTTCAAACCCTGCTAGCCGTCTATCCTCCTGGCTGGTTGGCCTGGCAAGACGCCTGTTACATCTTGCTGCCTGACAGGATGGATTGGTGGCAAGCTAAGGAGGTCTGTGACCGGCCTGGGAGCAGCCTGGTCGTTCCCGACTCGCAGGAAGAACACGACTTCATCTGGCGGGAAATGAGGGCCCGGATGGAGCTGATTGTCGGCAATTCCGAAGACAAACTGGAACTGTGGATTGGCTGCACTGATTTTGAAAATACGGGCAAACTGGCGTGCCTTGGAGTCCAAGGTGAGCCTAAATTCACCAACTGGTACAACAAAACCCCGCATACAGATCCAGGTGAAGACTGCATAAGAATAACGGAGAAGCATGACGGGAACTGGGCAGACAGCCCGTGTAATCGTGTCAAATTTGTCGCCTGCGAGATGCGCGTCTCTCACCGCTCGTACTGCCTACAAGCCGATGCCGACGGGCGCTTCACGCCCCAGTGTCTGCTCAACCACGAGATCAAGAACCTGACGGCTTCAGAAGTCATCGGGTGTGGCCGGGCGTGCTGGGCAGAGCCTCGATGCCACTCCTTCAATCTCTGGCAGGGTGACGACAAGAAAGTCTGTCAGCTAAACAGCGCGACTAGCAACGAGGCTGACGATACTGATCGGAAATACGTGAATAACTGCAACTTCTTCGACCTGTAAACTTTCAAAGCGGTTCAAGAAGGCATAATCAAAGCAATTTAAAGAACTCATCCAATCCACAGAACAAGCTGATGACAAGAAAGTCTGTCAGCTCTACAACTCATTCTCAACTTGCTTCGACGAGGATTCAAATCAGTTGCTGACTGCATAATACAAGTCAAGTACATCTAACTTTATTTGAACGACACAAGTTGTCAGACACTCGTTCAGACTTCTCGTTTGGCACATCAAGTTAAAATACTGTTGCTTTTGCATTGTACATTATCGCGAACTTCTGGAAATCAACTGAGCTAGGTCGGAACATGAATTTTCCGGTTTTGTTATAGCCAAATGCCTAAAATTATCTTGAATTTACTTAAGGAGAGACTTTGAAACACTTACAATTAAGATAATGATTCTATATTCACTGCTTACAAGGCTACGATTTAAAGAGATAACAAAATAGTTTGCACTAGATAGACAGCAATAATAATTGCACATGAACATTGCGCATTCACGGTTATAAACCATAACTTTATAGGGACGAGATCGGACTGAGATCACAAAATAATGACGGAGGAATTTTAATTTGTTGAGCTGTTATACAAATTCAAATTAGTTATTAATTAAATTGGCTGGAAAGTTTAGGTAGACAAAACCAAATAGTACGGTTTTGATGGTGAAAAATGTACGTGGCATTGTGTGAAAATGTGTACATGCTAAATAGACTTGTTTGTAATTACATTTTGAAAGATTCAAGCACCTAATAAAAAAGAATTATCGCACAAAAAATAAATCATGAAAACTAGATTCTTAGTTCTTCTTCCTCCAGGTTAAAATTAGTGGGGGGTGTTTGTTTGTTTGTTTGTTGGGGTGTTTGTTTCTTTGTTGGGATGGTGTATAACTCGTATACAAAGACCTTATCAATGAGTAATATGATTGCCACCTAGGGCGCCCTCTCGCATAAATAAACTACTCGTCGTATGATGGCGCTATACAACCGAGCTTAATCGTTTTCAGCTTGTTGCATCAGACTAGAATGATTGCATCATCTCTGGCTAAAGTATAATTCAATTATTTTTGCTGGTTGTTCTCGAGGTGAGCCGTAGCTCAGTGGTCCGAATATGAGACTAAAGCAAATTCTCTCGCCGCCCCAACTCACAGTTGGGGTTCGAAGCCGCTGGGCCAACTCGACACTCACCTTTTTCTTTTTTAAATTTTTTAATATTTGGGGGGAGGTGCGAAATACTATACACTCAAGACAAACTTTAAGAAAATAATTTGTCAATTTTGTTTTTATTTTGGCAAAGAAATTCTTTGAAATTGCAACATCTAACGCTACCTAATACTGCAAAATATGAGTAAAATGCAGTATATGCAGCACCAATGATATTTATAATCCACTCCGGTCGATCGTTGAGGGCTATTCCCTTCCCGATCCCCAATAAAACAAAACGTATTATGTTTTTTAAGATCGCCAGCCAAGAATTACCTGCAGTGGATTTTAGTTATTAGACTTTTCCTCTACGATAGCGAGGGGAGAGAAAAATAACGGTGCTATATATAATTTAGAGCAACATAATTATGTACAGTTGAGCATTGCGCACGCGCGGTTATAAACTATTATTGGGGAAGCGACCAATCGGAGATCACAAAATAATGATGTAGTAATTTTGTTAAGCTGATATAAAAAGAATTTAAAAAAATGCAAAATAGTTATTAAATCGCCCTAGAAAACCCTTCTTTCGCAATACGACTTTTATATTGGTATTCATTTTTACTATTATTATAATATTCTATCTATATTCTACTACATGTATTATTGTTGTTCTACTATCTACCCATATTGTTACAGATAAAATTCGGCGATGGGTCCTATAATTATAGGCAAACATCTTTCTCATAATTATGGCATACTCGGATATTGTGCAAAGGTTCATGCTTTTATTACCTATCGAGCAATGTTTACACCAACAATATTATTATAATAGGGCCTATGCCTTGGTACTGGTTTCCCCATAATGATTTTCTTTGTTCAAAATTTTTAATTTCCGGACCTACTGCTTAATTATACGGATCGCTGGAACTGAATCGACAACTGGTGATATTCGTCTCTATAAGCAATTACATAGTAAAAAAGGAAAAGAAAAAAAAAACAGAAGAAGATTGGACCACCAAAGGATCGCTTATAATTTAGTGAGATACCAGACGCATGTCAGACCTGAGAGATACCTGAAGGAAGAGACAGATCTAGAGAGTGGGATAGGTTTCTGATGTCACAATTATTTTTGAAGAATCCGGAGAAACAATCGTTAACCGCCAACGAATAAAGATGTATGTTTTCAGCCTTGCAAACTTTCTTATCTTGATGACCATCGGGGTATTTCAAACCCTGCTAGCCGTCTGTCCTCCCGGCTGGTTGGGCTGGCAAGACGCCTGTTACATCTTGCTGCCCGACAGGATGGATTGGTGGCAAGCTAAGGAGGTTTGTGACCGGCCTGGGAGCAGCCTGGTCGTTCCTGACTCGCAGGAAGAACACGACTTCATCTGGCGGGAAATGAAGGCCCGGATGGAGCTGATTGTCGGCAATTCCAAAGGCAAACTGGAACTGTGGATTGGCTGCACTGATTTTGAAAACACGGGCCAACTGGCGTGCCTTGGAGTCCAAGGTGAGCCTACATTCACCAACTGGTACAACAAAAACCCGCATACACATCCAGGTGAAGATTGCATCAGAATGGCGGAGAAGTTTGACGGGAACTGGGGAGACAGCCCGTGTAATCGTGCCAAATTCGCCGCCTGCGAGATGCGCGTCTCTCACCGCTCGTACTGCCTACAAGCCGATGCCGACGGGCGCTTCACGCCCCAGTGTCTGCTCAACCACGAGATCAAGAACCTGACAGCTTCGGGAGTCATCGGGTGTGGCCGGGCGTGCTGGGCAGAGCCTCGATGCCACTCCTTCAATCTCTGGCAGGGTGACGACAAGAAAGTCTGTCAGCTCAACAGCGCGACTAGCAACGAGGCTGACGACACTGATCGGAAATACGTGAAGAACTGCAACTTCTTCGACCTGTAAACTTTCGCGGTTCAAGAAGGCATATTCAAAACAATTTAAAGAACTCATCCAATCCCCAGAACAAACTGATGACAAGAAAGTCTGTCAGCTCTACAACACATTCTCAACTTGCTTCAAGGAGGATTCAAATCAGTTGCTGACTGCTTATACTAGCCATGTACATCTAACTTTCTTTGAACGACACTTGTTGACACTCGTTCAGACTTCTCATTTGGCACATCAAGTTAAAACACTGTTGCTTTTGCATTGTACATTATCGCGAACTTCAAGAAATTAACTGAGCTATAGGTCGGAACATGAATTTTCCGGTTTTGTTTTTACCGAATGCATCAAATTATCTTGATCTTACTCAACGAGAGACTTTGAAACACTTACAATTAAGACAATGATTCTATATTCACTGCTTACAAGGCTACGATTTACAGAGAAAACAAATAGTTTGCACCAGAATGATAGCAATAATAATTGCACATGAACATTGCGCATGCACGGTTATAAACCATAACTTTATAGGGAAGAGATCGGACTAACATCACAAAATAATGACGGAGAAATTTTAATTTGTTGAGCTGTTATACAAATTCAAATTAGTTATTAATGCAATTTGCTGGAAAGTGTAGGTAGACAAAACCAAATAGTACGGTTTTGATGGTTAATAATGTACGTGGCATTGTGTGAAAATGTGTACATGCTAAATAGACTTGTTTGTAATTACATTTTGAAAGATTCAAGCACCTAATAAAAAAAAATTATCGCACAAAAAATAAATCATGAAAACTAGATTCTTAGTTCTTCTTCCTCCTGGGTAAAATTAGTGGGGGGTGTTTGTTTGTTTGTTGGGGTGTTTGTTTCTTTGTTGGGATGGTGTATAACTCGTATACAAAGACATTATCAATGAGTGATATGATTGTCACCTAGGGCGCCCTCTCGCATAAATAAACTACTCGTCGCATGATGGCGCTATACAACCGAGCTTAATCGTTTTCAGCTTGTTGCATCAGACTAGAATGATTGCACCGTCTCTGGCTAAAGTATAATACAATTATTTTTGCTGGTTGTTCTCGAGGTGAGCCGTAGCTCAGTGGTCCGAATATGAGACTAAAGCAAATTCTCTCGCCGCCCCAACTCACAGTTGGGGTTCGAAGCCGCTGGGCCAGCTCGACACTCACCTTTTTCTTTTTCAAATTTTCCTATTTGGGGGGGAGGTGACAAATACTATACACTCAATCAAGACAAACTTTAAGAAAATAAATTGTCAATTTTGTTTTCATTTTGGCAAAGAATTGTTTTGAAATTGCAACATCTAACGTTACCTATATTACAATATATGAATAAAATGCAGTATGCAGTACCAATAATATTTATATTCCACTCCGGTCGATCGTTGAGGGCTATTCCTTTACCCTATAAAACAAAACGTGTTATGTTTTTTAAGATCGCCAGCCAAGAATTGTCTGCAGTGGATTTTAGTTATTAGACTTTACCTCTACGATAGCGAGGGGAGAAAAAAATAACGGTGCTATATATAATTGAGAGCAACATAATTATGTACAGTTGAGCATTGCGCACGCGCGGTTATAAACTATTATTGGGGAAGCGACCAATCGGAGATCACAAAATAATGATGTAGTAATTTTGTTAAGCTGATACAAAAAGGATTTTAAAAAATGCAAAATAGTTATTAATTGGCCACAGAAAACACTCTTTCCAAAATACGAGATTTTACCGAGGTAATGGCGTCGCCGTGCCGTTGCTAAGGTGGGCGGGGCTTATGGTCAAATCCGGATCGTTCCATTGTTGGCGTACGCCTACCCTGTTGGTATTTGTTGTTTCAAACAACAAGGTGGTCCGATGTGTTCTAATTTCATTATAGGACAGCAGACCGAATCAGAGAACCCCCCCCCCCCCCCCCCCTCGATAATCTACTATTATTGTTACTCTACTATTCTACCTATTTATTCTATTCTGCAATGGGCCATAGCCTATAGGCAAATATCTTTCTCATAATAATGGTATACTCTGATTTTGTGCCAAATTTCATGCTTTTATTACCTATCAAAAATGTTTACACCGGCAATATTATTATATTAGGCCCTAGTCTCTCACCATGATTTTCTTTGTTCCATTTTTTTAATTTCCGGACCCGCTGCTTAATTATAGACACGCGCGGGAACTGTAATAGACAACTAGTAATAATCGTCTCCAAGCAACCTGTTAATACAAAACAAACAAACAGAAGAAGATCGGAGCACCAAAGGATCGCTTATAATTGAGTGAGATTCCAGACGCTAGTCAGACCTGAGAGATACCTGAAGGAAGAGACAGATCTAGAGGGTGGGATAGGTTTCTGAAAACACAATTTTGTTGGAAGGATCAGGAAAAACAATCGTTAACCGCCAACGAATAAAGATGTCTGTTTTCAGCCTTGCAAACGTTCTTATCTTGATGACCGTCGGGGTATTTCAAACCCTGCTAGCCGTCTGTCCTCCCGGCTGGTTGGCCTGGCAAGACGCCTGTTACATCTTGCTGCCCGACAGGATGGATTGGTGGCAAGCTAAGGCGGTCTGTGACCGGCCTGGGAGCAGCCTGGTCGTTCCTGACTCGCAGGAAGAACACGACTTCATCTGGCGGGAAATGAGGGCCCGGATGGAGCTGATTGTCGGCAATTCCAAAGGCAAACTGGAACTGTGGATTGGCTGCACTGATTTTGAAAACACGGGCCAACTGGCGTGCCTTGGAGTCCAAGGTGAGCCTAAATTCACCAACTGGTACAACAAACACCCGCATACACATCCAGGTGAAGATTGCATCAGAATGACGGAGAATTATGACGGGAACTGGGGAGACAGCCCGTGTAATCATGCCAAATTCGCCGCCTGCGAGATGCGCGTCTCTCACCGCTCGTACTGCCTACAAGCGGATGCCGACGGGCGCTTCACGCCCCAGTGTCTGCTCAACCACGAGATCAAGAACCTGACGGCTTCGGGAGTCATCGGGTGTGGCCGGGCGTGCTGGGCAGAGCCTCGATGCCACTCCTTCAATCTCTGGCAGGGTGCCGGTGACGACAAGAAAGTCTGTCAGCTCAATAACGCGACTAGCAACGAGGCTGACGACACTGATCTGAAATACGTGAAGAACTGCAACTTCTTCGACCTGTAGACTTTCGCGGGGGTTCAAGAAGGCATTATTCAAAGCAATTTTAAGAACTCATCCAATCCCCAGAACAAGCTGATGACAAGAAAGTCTGTCAGCTCTACAACACATTCTCAACTTTCTTCAAGGAGGATTCAAATCAGTTGCTGACTGCTTATACTAGCCATGTACATCTAACTTTATTTAAACAACACATGTTGACACTCGTTCAGACTTCTCGTTTGGCACATCAAGTTAAAACACTGTTGCTTTTGCATTGTACATTATCGTGAACTTCTGGAAATCAACTGAACTAGGTCGGAACGTGAATTTTCCGGTTTTGTTTTTACCGAATGCATCAAATTATCTTGATCTTACTCAACGAGAGACTTTGAAACACTTACAATTAAGACAATGATTCTATATTCACTGCTTACAAGGCTACGATTTACAGAGAAAAAAAATAGTTTGCACCAGAATGATAGCAATAATAATTGCACATGAACATTGCGCATGCACGGTTATAAACCATAACTTTATAGGGAAGAGATCGGACTAACATCACAAAATAATGACGGAGTAATTTTAATTTGTTGAGCTGTTATACAAATTCAAATTAGTTATATTAATGCAATTTGCTGGAAAGTGTAGGTAGACAAAACCAAATAGTACGGTTTTGATGGTTAATAATGTACGTGGCATTGTGTGAAAATGTGTACATGCTAAATAGACTTGTTTGTAATTACATTTTGAAAGATTCAAGCACCTAATAAAAAAGAATTATCGCACAAAAAATAAATCATGAAAACTAGATTCTTAGTTCTTCTTCCTTCTGGGTAAAATTAGTTGGGGTGTTTGTTTGTTTGTTTGTTGGGGTGTTTGTTTCTTTGTTGGGATGGTGTATAACTCGTATACAAAGACATTATCAATGAGTGATATGATTGCCACCTAGGGCGCCCTCTCGCATAAATAAACTACTCGTCGCATGATGGCGCTATACAACCGAGCTGAATCGTTTTCAGCTTGTTGCATCAGACTAGAATGATTGCACCATCTCTGGCTAAAGTATAAATCAATTATTTTTGCTGGTTGTTCCCGAGGTGATCCGTAGCTCAGTGGTCCGAATATGAGACTAAAGCAAATTCTCTCGCCGCCCCAACTCACAGTTGGGGTTCGAAGCCGCTGGGCCAACTCGACACTCACCTTTTCCTTTTAAAAAATTTCTTATTTAGGGGAGAGGTGCAAAATACTATACACTCAAGACAAACTTTAAGAAAATAAATTGTCAATTTTGTTTTTACAAATGTATTTTGGCAAATAAATGTTTTGAAATTTCAACATCTAACGCTACCTAATACTGCAAAATATGAGTAAAATGCAGTATATGCAGCACCAATGATATTTATATTCCACTCCGGTCGATCGTTGAGGACTATTCCCTTCCCCAATAAAACAAAACGTATTATGTTTCTTAAGATCGCCATCCAAGAATTACCTGCAGTGGATTTTAGTTATTAGACTTTACCTCTACGATAGCGAGGGGAGAGAAAAATAACGGTGCTATATATAATTGAGAGCAACATAATTATGTACAGTTAAGCATTGCGCACGCGCGGTTATAAACTATAATATTGGGGAAGCGACCAATCGGAGATCACAAAATAATGACGTAGTAAATTTGTTGAGCCGTTATAAAAACATTTTTAAAAATGCAAAATAGTTATTAATTGGCCCTAGAAAACCCTTCTTCTGCAATACGAATTTAATATTGGTATTTTACTATTATTCTATTATTCTACTATTCTATTATTTTATATTCTACTATTGTTGTTATTCTACTATCTACCCATATTATTACGGACACAATTCTGCGATGGGTCCTATAGACAAATATCGCTCTCATATGCCATATTCAGATTTTGTGCCAAATGTCATGCTTCAATATTAACTATCTGACAGTGTTTACACCAGTAATATTATTATAATGAGGCCTTGGTCTCTCATCATCACATTAATTATGTAAATTTCGGACCTATTGTTTATAATGTATACGCATCACGGGAACTGAAATCGACAACAATTACTGGTGATAATTAGTCTCTAGGCAACCTGCAGTCAAAACAAAGGATCGCTTATAATTGAGTGAGATTCCAGACGCATGTCAGACCTGAGAGATACCTGAAGGAAAAGACAGATCTAGAGGGTGAGATAGGTTTCTGATGTCACAATTATTTTTGAAGGATCAGGAAAAACAATCGTTAACCGCCAACGAATAAAGATGTCTGTTTTCAGCCTTGCAAACTTTCTTATCTTGATGACCGTCGGGGTATTTCAAACCCTGCTAGCCGTCTGTCCTCACGGCTGGTTGGTCTGGCAAGACGCCTGTTACATCTTGCTGCCCGGCAGGATGGATTGGTGGCAAGCCAAGAAGGTCTGTGACCGGCCCGGGAGCAGCCTGGTCGTTCCTGACTCGCAGAAAGAACACGACTTCATCAGGCGGGAAATGAGGGCCCGGATGGAGCTGATTGTTGGCAATTCCATAGACAAACTGGAACTGTGGATTGGCTGCACTGATTTTGAAAACACGGGCAAACTGGCGTGCCTTGGAGTCCAAGGTGAGCCTAAATTCACCAACTGGAACAACGGAAACCCGCATACAGATCGAGGTCAAGATTGCATCAGAATGACGGAGAAGCATGACGGGAAGTGGGGAGACAGCCCGTGTATTCATGCCAAATTCTCCGCCTGCGAGATGCGCGTCTCTCACCGCTCGTACTGCCTACAAGCCGATGCCGACGGGCGCTTCACGCCCCAGTGTCTGCTCAACCACGAGATCAAGAACCTGAACGCTTCGGGAGTCATCGGGTGTGGCCGGGCGTGCTGGGCAGAGCCTCGATGCCACTCCTTCAATCTCTGGCAGGGTGACGACAAGAAAGTCTGTCAGCTAAACAGCGCGACTAGCAACGAGGCTGACGACACTGATCGGAAATACGTGAAGAACTGCAACTTCTTCGACCTGTAAACTTTCGCGGTTAAAGAAGGCATATTCAAAGCAATTTAAAGAACTCATCCAATCCCCAGAACAAGCTGATGACAAGAAAGTCTGTCAGCTCTACAACACATTCTCAACTTGCTTCAAGGAGGATTCAAATCAGTTGCTGACTGCTTATACTAGCCATGTACATCTAACTTTATTTGAATGACACATGTTGACACTCGTTCAGACTTCTCGTTTGGCACATCAAGTTAAAACACTGTTGCTTTTGCATTGTACATTATCGCGAACTTCAAGAAATTAACTGAGCTATAGGTCGGAACATGAATTTTCCGGTTTTGTTTTTACCGAATGCATCAAATTATCTTGATCTTACTCAACGAGAGACTTTGAAACACTTACAATTAAGACAATGATTCTATATTCACTGCTTACAAGGCTACGATTTAAAGAGAAAAAAAATAGTTTGCACCAGAATGATAGCAATAATAATTGCACATGATGAACATTGCGCATGCACGGTTATAAACCATAACTTTATAGGGAAGAGATCGGACTAACATCACAAAATAATGACGGAGTAATTTTAATTTGTTGAGCTGTTATACAAATTCAAATTAGTTATTAATGCAATTTGCTGGAAAGTGTAGGTAGACAAAACCAAATAGTACGGTTTTGATGGTTAATAATGTACGTGGCATTGTGTGAAAATGTGTACATGCTAAATAGACTTGTTTGTAATTACATTTTGAAAGATTCAAGCACCTAATAAAAAAAATTATCGCACAAAAAATAAATCATGAAAACTAGATTCTTAGTTCTTCTTCCTCCAGGGTAAAATTAGTGGGGGGTGTTTGTTTGTTTGTTGGGGTGTTTGTTTCTTTGTTGGGATGGTGTATAACTCGTATACAAAGACATTATCAATGAGTGATATGCACTGACCTCAACACCTGGACGGATCATTGTCCATATTCTGCTGTGCTAACACTTGAAGTCGGCGCGAACTGGAAGTGCAACATGGCGTCACTGCTGTGAGCCAATGAAATGTCCAGTTGTAGAGGTCAGTGGATTTACCAACCAACTGAACTCTACACCTGGACATTTCATTGGCTCACAGAGTGACTTCGTGGGTCCGCCATGTTGCACTTCTCTGCATGCCGACTTCAAAATGAAACAATGGATGATCTGTCCATGTATAGAGGTCAGTGGTGATATGATTGTCACCTAGGGCGCCCTCTCGCATAAATAAACTACTCGTCGCATGATGGCGCTATACAACCGAGCTGAATCGTTTTCAGCTTGTTGCATCAGACCAGAATGATTGCACCATCTCTGGCTAAAGTATAATACAATTATTTTTGCTGGTTATTCTTGAGGTGAGCCGTAGCTCAGTTGTCCGAATATGAGACTAAAGCAAATTCTCTCGCCACCCCAACTCACAGTTGGGGTTCGAAGCCGCTGGGCCAACTCGACACTCACCTTTTTCTTTTTTAAAATTTCTTATTTAGGGGGAGGTGCAAAATACTATACACTCAAGACAAACTTTAAGAAAATGAATTCTCAATTTTGTTTTCATTTTGGCAAATAAATGTTTTGAAATTGCAACATCTAACGCTACCTAATACTACAAAATATGAGTAAAATGCAGTATATGCAGTACCAATGATATTTATATTCCACTCCGGTCGATCGTTGAGGGCTATTCCCTTCCCCAATAAAACAAAACGTATTACGTTTTGTTAAGTTCGGCAGCCAAGAATTACCTGCAGTGGATTTTAGTTATTAGACTTTACCTCTACAATAGCGAGGGCAAAGAAAAATAACGGTGCTATATATAATTGAGAGCAACATAATTATGTACAGTTGAGCATTGCGCACGCGCGGTTATAAACTATAATATTGGGGAAGTGACCAATCGGAGATCAGAAAATAATGACGTGGTAATTTTGTTAAGCTGTTATAAAAATAATTTTGAAAATGCAAAATAGTTATTAATTGGCCCTAGAAAACCCTTCTTCTGCAATACGAATTTAATATTGGTATTTTACTATTATTCTATTATTCTACTATTCTATTATTTTATATTCTACTATTGTTGTTGTTCTACTATCTACCCATATTATTACGGACACAATTCTGCGATGGGTCCTACAGGCAAATATCGTTCTCATATGCCATATTCAGATTTTGTGCCAAATGTCAGGCTTCAATATTAACTATCTGACAGTGTTTACACCAGTAATATTATTATAATGAGGCCTTGGTCTCTCATCATCACATTAATTATGTAAATTTCGGACCTATTGTTTATAATGTATACGCATCACGGGAACTGAAATCGACAACAATTACTGGCGATAATTAGTCTCTAGGCAACCTGCAGTCAAAACAAACCGAGCACCTAAGGATCGCTTATAATTGAGTGAGATTCCAGACGCATGTCAGACCAGAGAGATACATGAAGGAAGAGACAGATCTAGAGGGTGAGATAGGTTTCTGATGTCACAATTAGTTTTGAAGGAACCGGAGAAACACTCGTTAACCGCCAACGAATAAAGATGCCTGTTTTCAGCCTTGCAAACGTTCTTATCTTGATGACCGTCGGAGTAGTTCAAACCCTGTTAGCCGTCTGTCCTCCCGGTTGGTTGGCCTGGCAAGACGCCTGTTACATCTTGCTGCCCGACAGGATGGATTGGTGGCAAGCTAAGGAGGTCTGTGACCGGCCTGGGAGCAGCCTGGTCGTTCCTGACTCGCAGGAAGAACACGACTTCATCTGGCGGGAAATGAGGGCCCGGATGGAGCTGATTGTCGGCAATTCCGAAGACAAACTGGAACTGTGGATTGGCTGCACTGATTTTGAAAACACGGGCCAACTGACGTGCCTTGGAGTCCAAGGTGAGCCTCGATTCACCAACTGGTACAACGGAAAACCGCCAACAGATCCAGGCCAAGATTGCATCAGAATGGCGGAGAAGCATGACGGGAACTGGGGAGACAAACCGTGTATTCAAGCCAAATTTGTCGCCTGCGAGATGCGCGTCTCTCACCGCTCGTACTGCCGATGCCGACGGGCGCTTCACGCCCCAGTGTCTGCTCAACCACGAGATCAAGAACCTGACCGCTTCGGGAGTCATCGGGTGTGGCCGGGCGTGCTGGGCAGAGCCTCGATGCCACTCCTTCAATCTCTGGCAGGGTGACGACAAGAAAGTCTGTCAGCTAAACAGCGCGACTAGCAACGAGGCTGACGACACTGATCGGAAATACGTGAAGAACTGCAACTTCTTCGACCTGTAAACTTTCGCGGTTCAAGAAGGCATATTCAAAGCCATTTTAAGAACTCATCCAATCCCCAGAACAAGCTGATGACAAGAAAGTCTGTCAGCTCTAGAACACATTCTCAACTTCCTTCAGGGAGGATTCAAATCAGTTGCTGACTGCTTATACTAGCCATGTACATCTAACTTTATTTGAACGACACGTTGACACTCGTTCAGACTTCTCGTTTGGCACATCAAGTTAAAACACTGTTGCTTTTGCATTGTACATTATCGCGAACTTCTGGAAATCAACTGAGCTAGGTCGGAACATGAATTTTCCGGTTTTGTTTTTCCCGAATGCCTCAAATTATTTACTCAACGAGAGACTTTGAAACACTTACAATTAAGACAATGATTCTATATTCACTGCTTAAAAGGCTACGATTTACAGAGATAAAAAATAGTTTGCACCAGAATGATAGCAATAATAATTGCACGTGAACATTGCGCATGCACGGTTATAAACCATAACTTTATAGGGAAGAGATCGGACTATGATCACAAAATAATGACGGAGAAATTTTAATTTGTTGAGCTGTTATACAAATTCGAATTAGTTATTAATCAAATTGGCTGAAAAGTTTAGGTAGACAAAACCAAATAGTACGGTTTTGATGGTTACAAATGTACGTGGCATTGTGTGAAAATGTGTACATGCTAAAATAGACTTGTTAGTAATTACATTATTGAACGATTCAAGCACCTAATAAAAAAGAATTATCGCACAAAAAATAAATCATGAAAACTAGATTCTTAG
Organism: Crossaster papposus; assembly: GCA_037893245.1. Classification (NCBI taxonomy): domain Eukaryota; kingdom Metazoa; phylum Echinodermata; class Asteroidea; order Velatida; family Solasteridae; genus Crossaster; species Crossaster papposus. The sequence goes on along the minus strand of JBAIAA010000120.1, from coordinate 922,367 downwards.
TTCTTCTTCCTCCTGGGTAAAATTAGTTGGGGTGTTTGTTTGTTTGTTGGGGTGTTTGTTTCTTTGTTGGGATGGTGTGTAACTCGTATACAAAGACATTATCAATGAGTGATATGATTGTCACCTAGGGCGCCCTCTCGCATAAATAAACTACTCGTCGCATGATGGCGCTATACAACCGAGCTGAATCGTTTTCAGCTTGTTGCATCAGACTAGAACGAGTTCACCATCTCTGGCTAAACTATAATTCAATTATTTTTGCTGGTTGTTCCCGAGGTGATCCGTAGCTCAGTGGTCCGAATATGAGACTAAAGCAAATTCTCTCGCCACCCCAACTCACAGTTGGGGTTCGAAGCCGCTGGGCCAACTCGACACTCACCTTTTCCTTTTAAAAAAATTCTTATTTAGGGGAGAGGTGCAAAATACTATACACTCAAGACAAACTTTAAGAAAATAAATTGTCAATTTTGTTTTTATTTTGGCAAATAAATGTTTTGAAATTTCAACATCTAACGCTACCTAATACTGCAAAATATGAGTAAAATGCAGTATATTCAGCACCAATGATATTTATATTCCACTCCGGTCGATCGTTGAGGACTATTCCCTTCCCCAATAAAACAAAACGTATTATGTTTCTTAAGATCGCCAGCCAAGAATTACCTGCAGCGGATTTTAGTTATTAGACTTTACCTATACGATAGCGAGGGGAGAGAAAAACAACGGTGCTATATAATTGAGAGCAACATAATTATGTACAGTTGAGCATTGCGCACGCGCGGTTATAAACTATAATATTGGGGAAGCGACCAATCGGAGATCACAAAATAATGACGTAGTAATTTTGTTGAGCTGTTATAAAAAGAATTTTAAAAATGCAAAATAGTTATTAATTGGCCATAGAAAACACTTCTTTCGCAATACCAATTTGATATTGGTATTTTACTATTATTCTGCTATTCTATCTATTCTATCTATATTCTACTATATACCCATATTGTTACGGACACCATTCTGCGATGGGTCCTATAGGCAAATATCATTCTCATGGCATATTCCGATCTTGTGCCAAATGTCATGCTTTAATTAAATAAATCACCGAACAGTGTTTACACCAGCAACATTATTATAAGGAGGCCTTGGTACCTCACACCAATTATACGCATCGGTAACTAAAACAAATTTGTGATATTCGTCTCTAAGCAACATGTCGTAAAAAAATAACAAATTGGAGCACTAAAAGATCGCTTACAATTTAGTGAGATTCCAGACGCATGTCAGACCTGAGAGATACCTGAAGGAAGAGACAGAGTGTGTGAGAGGTTTCTTAATTTACAACGAAAGAGAAACTACCGTTAGCCAACGAATAAAGATGTTTGTTTTCAGCCTTGCAAACGTTCTTATCTTGATGACCGTCGGGGTGTTTCAAACCCTGCTAGCGTCTGTCCTCCCGGCTGGTTGGCCTGGCAAGACGCCTGTTACATCTTGCTGCCCGACAGGATGGATTGGTGGCAAGCTAAGGAGGTTTGTGACCGGCCTGGGAGCAGCCTGGTCGTTCCTGACTCACAGGAAGAACACGACTTCATCTGGCGGGAAATGAGGGCCCGGATGGAGCTGATTGTCGGCAAATCCACAAGCAAACTAGAACTGTGGATTGGCTGCACTGATTTTGAAAACACGGGCCAACTGGCGTGCCTTGGAGTCCAAGGTGAGCCTCAATTCGCCAACTGGTACAACGGAAAACCGCATACAGATCCAGGTGAAGACTGCATAAGAATGGCGGAGAGGTATGGCGGGAACTGGGGAGACATCTCGTGTATTCATGTCAAATTTGCCGCCTGCGAGATGCGCGTCTCTCATCGCTCGTACTGCCTACAAGCCGATGCCGACGGGCGCTTCACGCCCCAGTGTCTGCTCAACCACGAGATCAAGAACCTGACGGCTTCGGGAGTCATCGGGTGTGGCCGGGCGTGCTGGGCAGAGCCTCGATGCCACTCCTTCAATCTCTGGCAGGGTGACGACAAGAAAGTCTGTCAGCTAAACAGCGCGACTAGCAACGAGGCTGACGACACTGATCGGAAATACGTGAAGAACTGCAACTTCTTCGACCTGTAAACTTTCGCGGTTCAAGAAGGCATATTCAAAGCCATTTTAAGAACTCATCCAATCCCCAGAACAAGCTGATGACAAGAAAGTCTGTCAGCTCTAGAACACATTCTCAACTTCCTTCAAGGAGGATTCAAATCAGTTGCTGACTGCTTATACTAGCCATGTACATCTAACTTTATTTGAACGACACATGTTGACACTCGTTCAGACTTCTCGTTTGGCACATCAAGTTAAAACACTGTTGCTTTTGCATTGTACATTATCGCGAACTTCTGGAAATCAACTGAGCTAGATCGGAACATGAATTTTCCGGTTTTGTTTTTCCCCGAAAGCCTCAAATTATTTACTCAACGAGAGACTTTGAAACACTTACAATTAAGACAATGATTCTATATTTACTGCTTACAAGGCTACGATTTAAAGAGATAAAAAATAGTTTGCACTAGATAGACAGCAATAATAATTGCACATGAACATTGCGCATGCACGGTTATAAACAATAACGTTATAGGGAAGAGATCGGACTGAGATCCCAAAATAATGACGGAGTAATTTTAATTTGTTGAGCTGTTATAAAAATTCAAATTAGTTATTAATGCAATTTGCTGGAAAGTTTAGGTAGACAAAACCAAATAGTACGGTTTTGATGGTTAAAAATGTACGTGGCATTGTGTGAAAATGTGTACATGCTAAATAGACTTGTTTGTAATTACATTATTGAACGATTCAAGCACCTAATAAAAAAGAATTATCGCACAAAAATAAATCATGAAAACTAGATTCTTAGTTCTTCTTTCTCCTGGGTAAAATTAGTGGGGGTTTTTGTTTGTTTGTTGGGGTGTTTGTTTCTTTGTTGGGATGGTTTATAACTCGTATACAAAGACATTATCAATGAGTGATATGATTGTCACCTAGGGCGCCCTCTCGCATAAATAAACTACTCGTCGCATGATGGCGCTATACAACCGAGCTAAATCATTTTCAGCTTGTTGCATCAGACTAGAATGATTGCACCATCTCTGGCTAAAGTATAATTCAATTATTTTTGCTGGTTCTTCTCGAGGTGAGCCGTAGCTCAGTGGTCCGAATATGAGACTAAAGCAAATTTTCTCGCCGCCCCAACTCACAGTTGGGGTTCGAAGCCGCTGGGCCAACTCGACACTCACCTTTTTCTTTTTTAATTTTTTTATTATTTGGGGGGAGGTGCACAATTCTATACATCCAAGACAAACTTTAAGAAAATAAATGGTAAATTTTGTTTTTATTTTGGCAAAGAAATTCTTTGAAATTGCAACATCTAACGTTACCTAATACTGCAAAATATGAGTAAAATGCAGTATATGCAGCACCAATAATATTTATAATCCACTCCGGTCGATCGTTGAGGGCTATTCCCTTCCCGATCCCCAATAAAACAAAACGTATTATGTTTTTTAAGATCGCCAGCCAAGAATTACCTGCAGTGGATTTTAGTTATTAGACTTTACCTCTACGATAGCGAGGGGAGAGAAAAATAACGGTGCTATATATAATTGAGAGCAACATAATTATGTACAGTTGAGCATTGCGCACGCGCGGTTATAAACTATTATTGGGGAAGCGACCAATCGGAGATCACAAAATAATGATGTAGTAATTTTGTTAAGCTGATACAAAAAGAATTTTAAAAAATGCAAAATCCTATATAATAATACGCTACTCTCTGTCTGTGTGTCTGTCTGTGCGCGCTTTTTCGTCCCCTTCCCGGGGTCGTGCGGCGTTCAAACTCGGTGGGTGGGTCCGGCTCGGTCCCCGCAAGAACCAGTTTGCATTCGCTAGAGCGTACGAGGTCAAAGGTCATCTAGGGGTCACCTTTTTCAAGTTGGTCGGATCGTGCTTAAACTCGGTGATCGCAATGCTCGATGCGAAATAAAACGGGTTAGCGTTTTTCGGGTCTTCCGGGGTCAAAGGTCGTCTAAGGGTCGAATTTTCAAAGTTTGTCCTATCGGGCTAATGGACTGGAAAAATTTTTTTTAACCCAGGAGGTCATTCAGGGGGTGAAACATCCCTTCAAAATAATGGTTTGGGCCAAAAGCCATAGAGTTGTGCAGACAAATCGAAATCTGATCCCTTTGTGTTTAGCCGCTGTCAAAAAAAGTCTCTGATATCTCTTTGAGCGGCCTTGGTAGAGAACAAACACAGCTGTTATCAATCGCCACCCAGATATCCCCTGGGGGGTAGTTAGAGCTGTTGGTCGTTGTTAGTTGTATCATATGGCTGTTTCATGTCTGTATTGCGCAATACTGATTTCAATGTTTACATGCTTGCAATGGATGTCCTTAAAAAAATACATAAAATAGCCAGAATGTTTAAATCTTTGATATGTGTGTCCAGGGTCCTTATATCCATCTGTTGAGACCGTGAGAAAAAGATTTGTACCCCCAAACACAGTTCATTACCCCCAACATTGTCACGGGAAGAAGTCTACAAGCAGTGCTGATTTCGCTCATATAAGGTAATGCATTGGTTTTTATATCTAAGTTGAATTTAAATAACTTTAATCAAGGGAAAATGGTGTATCAATAATTCAATACATTCTTATAACTGTTACAAAATAATGCTCAAAAGGTGGGAAATATTATAAGAAATGTAGGCCTGTGTATCTGTATCATTGCAGCCAATTAAGTTTATGCAAGGTCAGCAAAATATTTTGTAAATCAATTATTAGTCTGTCAGATGAAGCAATCAGACGAGAGTTGTATTTGGCACCTCCATGATAGAGTCAACATGTATCCACAATCCCCATCCATCCAGGGAAGTAGCTACAAACCCGAGAACCGACAAACCCCGGGTGACCGCCTAGTAGTTATTAATTGGCCACAGAAAACACTCTTTCCAAAATACGAGATTTTACCGAGGTAATGGCGTCGCCGTGCCGTTGCTAAGGTGGGCGGGGCTTATGGTCAAATCCGGATCGTTCCATTGTTGGCGTACGCCTACCCTGTTGGTATTTGTTGTTTCAAACAACAAGGTGGTCCGATGTGTTCTAATTTCATTATAGGACAGCAGACCGAATCAGAGAACCCCCCCCCCCCCCCCCTCGATAATCTACTATTATTATTACTCTACTATTCTACCTATTTATTCTATTCTTCAATGGCCCATAGCCTATGGGCAAATATCTTTCTCATAATAATGGTATACTCTGATTTTGTGCCAGATTTCATGCTTTTATTACCTATCAAACAATGTCTACGCCAGCAATATTATTATATAAGGCCTTAGTCTGGCGGCCTTAGTCTCACCATGATTTTCTTTGTTCAAATTTTTTAATTTCCGGACCTACTGCTTAATTATACTCACGCGCGGGAACTGAAATCGACAACTGGTAATAATCGTCTCTAAGCAACCTGTAATAACAAAGAAACAAACAGAAGAAGATTGGAGCACCAAAGGATCGCTTATAATTGAGTGAGATTCCAGACGAATGTCAGACCTGAGAGATACCTGAAGGAAGAGACAGATCTAGAGGTTGAGATAGGTTTCTGATGTCACAATTATTTTTAAAGGATCCAGAGAAACACTCGTTAACCGCCAACGAATACAGATGTCTGTTTTCAGCCTTGCAAACGTTCTTATCTTGATGACCGTCGGGGTATTTCAAACCCTGCTAGCCGTCTGTCCTCCCGGTTGGTTGGCCTGGCAAGGCGCCTGTTACGTTGCTGAGGTGGGCGTGGCTTATGGTCAAATCCGGATCGTTCCATTGTTGGCGTACGCGTACCCTGTTGGTATTTGTTGTTTCAAACAACAAGGTGGTCCGACGTGTTCTCTTTTTATTATAGGACAGCAGACCGAATCAAAAAAAAAAACCTCACCCCCCCCCCCCCCACCCCCCGATAATCTACTATTATTGTTACTCTACTATTCTACCTATTTATTCTATTCTGCAATGGGCCCTAGCCCCTATAGGCAAACATCTTTCTCATAATAATGGTATACTCTGATTTTGTGCCAGATTTCATGCTTTTATTACCTATCAAACAATGTCTACGCCAGCAATATTATTATATTAGGCCTTCAGTCTGGCGGCCTTAGTCTCACCATGATTTTCTTTGTTCAATTTTTTTAATTTCCGGACCCACTGCTCAATTATACACACGCGCGGGAACTGAAATAGACAACTAGTAATAATCGTCTCTAAGCAACCTGTAATCAAAAAGAAACAAACAGAAGAAGATCGGAGCACCAAAGGATCGTTTATAATTGAGTGAGATTCCAGACGCATGTCAGACCTGAGAGATACCTGAAGGAAGAGACAGATCTAGAGGTTGAGATAGGTTTCTGATGTCACATATTTTTTTGAAGGATCAGGAGAAACAATCGTTAACCGCCAACTAATAAAGATGTCTGTTTTCAGCCTTGCAAACGTTCTTATCTTGATGACCGTCGGGGTATTTCAAACCCTGTTAGCCGTCTGTCCACCCGGCTGGTTGGCCTGGCAAGACGCCTGTTACATCTTGCTGCCCGACAGGATGGGTTGGTGGCAAGCTAAGGAGGTCTGTGACCGGCCCGGAAGCAGCCTGTTCGTTCCTGACTCACAGGAAGAACACGACTTCATCTGGCGGGAAATGAGGGCCCGGATGGAGCTGATTGTCGGCAATTCCAAAGGCAAACTGGAACTGTGGATTGGCTGCACTGGTTTTGAAAACACGGGCCAACTGGCGTGCCTTGGAGTCCAAGGTGAGCCTAAATTCACCAACTGGTACAACGGAAACCCGCATACACATCCAGGTGAAGATTGCATCAGAATGACGGAGAAGTATGACGGGAACTGGGGAGACAGCCCGTGTAATCATGCCAAATTCGCCGCCTGCGAGATGCGCGTCTCTCACCGCTCGTACTGCCTACAAGCCGATGCCGACGGGCGCTTCACGCCCCAGTGTCTGCTCAACCACGAGATCAAGAACCTGACAGCTTCGGGAGTCATCGGGTGTGGCCGGGCGTGCTGGGCAGAGCCTCGATGCCACTCCTTCAATCTCTGGCAGGGTGACGACAAGAAAGTCTGTCAGCTAAACAGCGCGACTAGCAACGAGGCTGACGACACTGATCGGAAATACGTGAAGAACTGCAACTTCTTCGACCTGTAAACTTTCGCGGTTCAAGAAGGCATATTCAAAGCAATTTAAAGAACTCATCCAATCCCCAGAACAAGCTGATGACAAGAAAGTCTGTCAGCTCTACAACACATTCTCAACTTGCTTCAAGGAGGATTCAAATCAGTTGCTGACTGCTTATACTAGCCATGTACATCTAACTTTATTTGAACGACACATGTTGACACTCGTTCAGACTTCTCGTTTGGCACATCAAGTTAAAACACTGTTGCTTTTGCATTGTACATTATCGCGAACTTCAAGAAATTAACTGAGCTATAGGTCGGAACATGAATTTTCCGGTTTTGTTTTTACCGAATGCATCAAATTATCTTGATCTTACTCAACGAGAGACTTTGAAACACTTACAATTAAGACAATGATTCTATATTCACTGCTTACAAGGCTACGATTTACAGAGAAAAAAAATAGTTTGCACCAGAATGATAGCAATAATAATTGCACATGAACATTGCGCATGCACGGTTATAAACCATAACTTTATAGGGAAGAGATCGGACTAACATCACAAAATAATGACGGAGTAATTTTAATTTGTTGAGCTGTTATACAAATTCAAATTAGTTATTAATTAAATTGGCTGGAAAGTTTAGGTAGACAAAACCAAATAGTACGGTTTTGATGGTTAAAAATGTACGTGGCATTGTGTGAAAATGTGTACATGCTAAATAGACTTGTTTGTAATTACATTTTGAAAGATTCAAGCACCTAATAAAAAAGAATTATCGCACAAAAAAATTAAAAGAAAACTGGATCCTCAGTTTTTTTGTTTGTTGGGTAAAATATTAGGGGTGTTTGTTTGTTTGTTAAAGTGTTTGTTGGTTGGGATGGCGTATAACTCGTATACAAAGACATTATCAATGAGTAATATGATTGCAACCTAGGGCGCCCTCTCGCATTATAAACTACTCGTCGCATGATGGCGCTATACAACCGAGCTAAATCGTTTTCAACTTGTTGCATCAGACGTGACTAGAATGATTGCACCATCTCTGTCTAAAGTATAATTCAATTATTTTTGCTGGTTGTTTTTGAGGTGAGCCGTAGCTCAGTGGTCCGAATATGAGACTAAAGCAAATTCTCTCGCCACCCCAACTCACAGTTGGGGTTCGAAGCCGCTGGGCCAACTCGACACTCACCTTTTTCATTTTTAAATTTTCCTATTTGGGGGGAGGTGCAAAATACTACATGTATACACTCAAGACAAGCTTTAAGAAAGTAAATTGTGAACTTTGTTTTTATTTTGGCAAAGAAATGTTTGGAAATTGCAACATCTAACGTTACCTAATACTGCAAAATATGAGTAAAATGCAGTATATGCAGTACCAATGATATTTATATTCCACTCCGGTCGATCGTTGAGGGCTATTCCCTTCCCCAATAAAACAAAACGTATTATTTTTTTTAAGATCGCCAGCCAAGAATTACCTGCAGTATATTTTAGTTATTAGACTTTACCTCTACGATAGCGAGGGGAGAGAAAAATAACGGTGCTATATATAATTGAGAGCAACATAATTATGTACAGTTAAGCATTGCGCACGCGCGGTTATAAACTATAATATTGGGGAAGCGACCAATCGGAGATCACAAAATAATGACGTGGTAATTTTGTTAAGCTGTTATAAAAAGAATTTTGAAAATGCAAAATAGTTATTAATTGGCCCTAGAAAACCCTTCTTCCGCATCACAAATTTGATATTGGTATTTTACTATTATTCTATTATTCTACTATTCTATTATTTTATATTCTACTATTGTTGTTATTCTACTATCCACCCATAATTATTATTACGGACACAAGTCTGCGATGGGTCCTATAGACAAATATCGCTCTCAAATGCCATAATCAAATTTTGTGACAAATGTCATGCTTCAATTAACTACCGAACAGTGTTTACACCAGTAATATTATTATAATGAGACCTTGGTCTCTCATCATCATCTGAATTTTTTGTTCAAATGTAATTTCCGGGCCCACTGTTTATTATTTATACGCATCGCGGGAACTGAAATCGACAACAACTGGTGAGAATCGTCTCTAAGCAACCAGTAATCAAACAGAAACAAACAGAAGAAGATTAGAGCACCAAAGGATCGCTTATAATTGAGTGAGATTCCAGACGCATGTCAGACCTGAGAGATACCTGAAGGAAGAGACAGATCTAGAGGGTGGGATAGGTTTCTGATGTCACAATTATTTTTGAAGAATCCGGAGAAACAATCGTTAACCGCCAACGAATAAAGATGTCTGTTTTCAGCCTTGCAAACGTTATTATCTTGATGACCGTCGGGGTATTTCAAACCCTGCTAGCCGTCTGTCCTCACGGCTGGTTGGGCTGGCAAGACGCCTGTTACATCTTGCTGCCCGACAGGATGGATTGGTGGCAAGCTAAGGAGGTCTGTGACCGGCCCGGGAGCAGCCTGGTCGTTCCTGACTCGCAGGAAGAACACGACTTCATCTGGCGGGAAATGAGGGCCCGGATGAGGCTGATTGTCGGCAATTCCATAGACAAACTGGAACTGTGGATTGGCTGCACTGATTTTGAAAACACGGGCCAACTGACGTGCCTTGGAGTCCAAGGTGAGCCTAAATTCACCAACTGGTACAACGGAAAACCGCCAACAGATCCAGGCCAAGATTGCATCAGAATGGCGGAGAAGCATGACGGGAACTGGGGAGACAAACCGTGTATTCAAGCCAAATTCGTCGCCTGCGAGATGCGCGTCTCTCACCGCTCGTACTGCCTACAAGCCGATGCCGACGGGCGCTTCACGCCCCAGTGTCTGCTCAACCACGAGATCAAGAACCTGACCGCTTCGGGAGTCATCGGGTGTGGCCGGGCGTGCTGGGCAGAGCCTCGATGCCACTCCTTCAATCTCTGGCAGGGTGACGACAAGAAAGTCTGTCAGCTAAACAGCGCGACTAGCAACGAGGCTGACGACACTGATCGGAAATACGTGAAGAACTGCAACTTCTTCGATCTGTAAACTTTCGCGGTTAAAGAAGACATATTCAAAACAATTTACTCATCCAATCCACAGAACAAGCTGATGACAAGAAAGTCTGTCAGCTCTACAACACATTCTCAACTTGCTTCGAGGAGGATTGAAATCAGTTGCTGACTGCATTATACAAGTCATGTAGATTTAACTTTATTTGAACGACACATGTAATGTAATGTACATGTAATGTTGACACTCGTTCAGACTTCTCGTTTGGCACATCAAGTTAAAATACTGTTGCTTTTGCATTGTACATTATCGCGAACTTCTGGAAATCAACTGAGCTAGGTCGGAACATGAATTTTCCGGTTTTGTTTTTCCCGAATGCCCCAAATTATCTTGAATTTACTCAACAAGAGACTCTGAAACACTTACAATTAAGATAATGATTCTATATTCACTGTTTACAAGGCTACGATTTACAGAGATAAAAAAACCCAGTTTGCACCAGATAGACAGCAATAATAATTGCACATGAACATTGCGCATGCACGGTTATCAACTATAACTTTATAGGGAAGAGATCGAACTGAGATCACAAAATAATGACGGAGTAATTTTAATTCGTTGAGCTGTTATAAAAATTCATATAAGTTATTAATCAAATTGGCTGGAAAGTTTAGGTAGACAAAACGAATAGTACGGTTTAGATGGTTAAAAATGTACGTGGCATTGTGTGAAAATGTGTACATGCTAAAATAGACTTGTTTGTAATTAAAGTTTTGAAAAGATTCAAGCACCTAATAAAAAAGAATTATCGCACAAAAAATAAATAATGAAAACTAGATTCTTAGTTCTTCTTCCTCCTGGGTAAAATTAGTTGGGGTGTTTGTTTGTTTGTTGGGGTGTTTGTTTCTTTGTTGGGATGGTGTATAACTCGTCCAAAGACATTATCAATGAGTGATAATTATGATTGTCACCTAGGGCGCCCTCTCGCATAAATAAACTACTCGTCGCATGATGGCGCTATACAACCGAGCTAAATCGTTTCAGCTTGTTGCATCAGACTAGAATGATTGCACCGTCTCTGGCTAAACTATAATACAATTATTTTGGCTGGTTTTTCTCGAGGTGAGCCGTAGCTCAGTGGTCCGAATATGAGACTAAAGCAAATTCTCTCGCCGCCCCAACTCACAGTTGGGGTTCGAAGCCGCTGGGCCAACTCGACACTCACCTTTTTCTTTTTCAAATTTCTTATTATGGGGAGGTGCAAAATACTATACACTCAAGACAAACATCAAGAAAATAAATTGTCAACTTTGTTTTTATTTTGGCAAAGAAATGTTTTGAAATTGCAACATCTAACGTTACCTAATACTGCAAAATATGAGTAAAATGCGGTATTATGCAGTACCAAAAATATTGATATTCCACTCCGGCCGGTCGATCGTTGAGGGCTATTCCTAGCCTTTCCCCAATAAAACAACACGTTTTATTTATTTTTAAAGATCGCCAGCCAAGAATTACCTGCAGTGGATTTTAGTTATTAGACTTTACCTCTACGATAGCGAGGGGAGAGAAAAACAACGGTGCTATATATAATTGAGAGCAACATAATTATGTACAGTTGAGCATTGCGCACGCGCGATTATAAACTATAATATTGGGGAAGCGAACAATCGGAGATCACAAAATAATGACGTAGTAATTTTGTTGAGCTGCTATAAAAAGAATTTTAAAAATGCAAAATAGTTATTAATTGGCCCTAGAAAACACTCTTTCCAAAATACGAGATTTCACCGAGGTAATGGCGTCGCCGTGCCGTTGCCAAGGTGGGCGGGGCTTATGGTCAAATCCGGATCGGTCCATTGTTGGCGTACGCGTACCCTGTTGGTATTTGTTGTTTCAAACAACAAGGTGGTCCGACGTGTTCTCATTTCATTATAGGACAGCAGACCGAATCAGAGAAAAACACCCCCCCCCCCCAACCCCCGATTATCTACTATTATTGTTACTCTACTATTCTACCTATTTATTATATTCTGCAATGGGACATAGCCTATCTGTAGGCAAATATCTTTCTCATAATAATGGTATACTCTGATTTTGTGCCAAATTTCATGCTTTTATTACCTATCAAACAATGTCTACGCCAGCAATATTATTATATTAGGCCTTAGTCTGGCGGCCTTAGTCTCACCATGATTTTCTTTGTTCAATTTTTTTAATTTCCGGACCCACTGCTTAATTATACACACGCGCGGGAACTGAAATCGACAACTGGTAATAATCGTCTCTAAGCAACCTGTAATAACAAAGAAACAAACAGAAGAAGATTGGAGCACCAAAGGATCGCTTATAATTTAGTGAGAATCAAGACGCATGTCAGACCTGAGAGATACCTGAAGGAAGAGACAGATCTAGAGTGTGAGTTTCTGAAAACACAATTTTGTTGGAAGGATCAGGAAAAACAATCGTTAACCGCCAACTAATAAAGATGTCTGTTTTCAGCCTTGCAAACGTTCTTATCTTGATGACCGTCGGGGTATTTCAAACCCTGCTAGCCGTCTGTCCTCCCGGCTGGTTGGTCTGGCAAGACGCCTGTTACATCTTGCTGCCCGACAGGATGGATTGGTGGCAAGCTAAGGCGGTCTGTGACCGGCCTGGGAGCAGCCTGGTCGTTCCTGACTCGCAGGAAGAACACGACTTCATCTGGCGGGAAATGAGGGCCCGGATGGAGCTGATTGTCGGCAATTCCACAAACAAACTGGAACTGTGGATTGGCTGCACTGATTTTGAAAACACGGGCCAACTGGCGTGCCTTGGAGTCCAAGGTGAGCCAAAATTCACCGATTGGTACAACGGCAACCCGCATAGACAACTAGGTCAAGATTGCATCAAAATGGCGAAGAAGCATGACGGGAAGTGGGCAGACAGCCCGTGTATTCAAGCCAAATTTGTCGCCTGCGAGATGAGCGTCTCTCACCGCTCGTACTGCCTACAAGCCGATGCCGACGGGCGCTTCACGCCCCAGTGTCTGCTCAACCACGAGATCAAGAACCTGACGGCTTCGGGAGTCATCGGCTGTGGCCGGGCGTGCTGGGCAGAGCCCCGATGCCACTCCTTCAATCTCTGGCAGGGTGACGACAAGAAAGTCTGTCAGCTAAACAGCGCGACTAGCAACGAGGCTGACGACACTGATCGGAAATACGTGAAGAACTGCAACTTCTTCGATCTGTAAACTTTCAAAGCGGTTCAAGAAGACATATTCAAAGCAATTTTAAGAACTCACCCAATCCACAGAACAAGCTGATGACAAGAAAGTCTGTCAGCTCTACGACACATTCTCAAATTGCTTCAAGGAGGATTCAAATCAGTTGCTGACTGCTTATACTAGCCATGTACATCTAACTTTATTTGAACGACACTTGTTGACACTCGTTCAGACTTCTCGTTTGGCACATCAAGTTAAAACACTGTTGCTTTTGCATTGTACATTATCGCGAACTTCTGGAAATCAACTGAGCTAGGTCGGAACGTGAATTTTCCGGTTTTGTTTTTCCCGAATGCCTCAAATTATTTTGAATTTACTCAACGAGAGACTTTGTAACACTTACAATTAAGACAATGATTCTATATTCACTGCTTACAAGGCTACGATTTACAGAGATAACAAAATAGTTTGCACTAGATAGACAGCAATAATAATTGCACATGAACATTGCGCATGCGCGGTTATAAACCATAACTTTATAGGGAAGAGATAGATCACAAAAATGACAGAGTCATTTTAATTTGTTAAGCTGTTATAAAAATTCAAATTAGTTATTAATGCAATTTGCTGGAAATTTTAGGTAGACAAAACCAAATAGTACGGTTTTGATGGTTAAAAATGTACGTGGCATTGTGTGAAAATGTGTACATGCTAAATAGACTTGTTTGTAATTACATTTTGAAAGATTCAAGCACCTAATAAAAAAGAATTATCGCACAAAAAATAAATCATGAAAACTAGATTCTTAGTTCTTCTTTCTCCTGGGTAAAATTAGTGGGGGTGTTTGTTTGTTTGTTGGGGTGTTTGTTTGTTTGTTGGGATGGTGTATAACTCGTATACAAAGACATTATCAATGGGTGACATGATAGCCACGTAGGGCGCCCTCTCGAATAAATAAACTACTCGTCGCAAGATGGCGCTATACAACAGAGCTAAATCGTTTTCAGCTTGTTGCATCAGACTAGAATGATTGCACCATCTCTGGCTAAAGTATCCTATATAATAATACGCTACTCTCTGTCTGTCTGTCTGTCTGTGTGTCTGTGCGCGCTTTTTCGTCCCCTTCCCGGGGTCGTGCGGCGTTCAAACTCGGTGGGTGGGTCCGGCTCGGTCCCCGCAAGAACCAGTTTCCATTCGCTAGAGCGTACGAGGTCAAAGGTCATCTAGGGGTCACCTTTTTGAAGTTGGTCGGATCGTGCTTAAACTCGGTGATCGCAATGCTCGATGCGAGGTGAGCGTGGCAAAAATAAAACGGGTTAGCGTTTTTCGGGTCTTCCGGGGTCAAAGGTCGTCTAAGGGTCGAATTTTCAAAGTTTGTCCTATCGGGCTAATGGACTGGGGAAAAAAATTCTAACCCAGGAGGTCATTCAGGGGGTGAAACATCCCTTCAAAATAATGGTTTGGGCCAAAAGCCATAGAGTTGTGCAGACAAATCGAAATCTGATCCCTTTGTGTTTAGCCGCTGTCAAAAAAAGTCTCTGACATCTCTTTGAGCGGCCTTGGTAGAGAACAAACACAGCTGTTATCAATCGCCACCCAGATATCCCCTGGGGGGTAGTTAGAGCTGTTGGTCGTTGTTATTTGTATCATATGGCTGTTTCATGTCTGTATTGCGCAATACTGATTTCAATGTTTACATGCTTGCAATGGATGTCCTTAAAAAAATACATAAAATAGCCAGAATGTTTAAATCTTGATATATTTACCAGCACCAGTGTTTTCACACGGACAGCTATATGTAGCATTCTCACGAGCTCGGGCATTTCATGACATATATGTGAAAGTAGAACCAACCAACTCACAAGGCTTCATGAACAATACTTTGGTTACAACCAATGTAATCTATCCTGAAGTCTTGCAAATGTAATTATTGCATCATCAAATATGTCATACATCTCCCACAAATATCTCCCATTTTAAAGGTATCATTAACCATATTTGTGAATGTGTTTCTTTCAACATTTTTATTTGGCACCTCCATGATAGAGTCAACATGTATCCACAATCCCCATCCATCCAGGGAAGTAGCTACAAACCCGAGAACCGACAAACCCCGGGTGACCGCCTAGTAATTCAATTATTTTTGCTGGTTCTTCTCGAGGTGAGCCGTAGCTCAGTGGTCCGAATATGAGACTAAAGCAAATTCTCTCGCCGCCCCAACTCACAGTTGGGGTTCGAAGCCGCTGGGCCAACTCGACACTCACCTTTTTCTTATTTAAATGTCCTATTTGGGGGGAGGTGCAAAATACTATACATTCAAGACAAACCTCAAGAAAATAAATTGTGAATTTTGTTTTCATTTTGGCAAAGAAATGTTTGGAAATTGCAACATCTAACGCTACCTAATACTGCAAAATATGAGTAAAATGCAGTGTATGCAGTACCAATGATATTTATATTCCACTCCGGTCGATCGTTGCGAGGGCTATTCCCTTCCCCAATAAAACAAAACGTATTATGTTTTTTAAGATCGCCAGCCAAGAATTACCTGCAGTGGATTAGTTATTAGAATTTACATCTACAATAGCGAGGGGAGGGAAAAATAACGGTGCTATATATAATTGGCAATATAATTATGTACAGTTGAGCATTGCGCACGCGCGGTTATAAACTATAATATTGGGGAAGCGACCAATCGGAGATCACAAAATAATGACGTAGTAATTTTGTTTAGCTGTTATAAAAAGAATTTTAAAAATGCAAAATAGTTATTAATTGGCCCTAGAAAACTCTTCTTCCGCATCACAAATTTGATATTGGTATTTTACTATTATTCTATTATTCTACTATTCTATTATTTTATATTCTACTATTGTTGTTATTCTACTATCTACCCATAATTATTATTACGGACACAAGTCTGCGATGGGTCCTATAGACAAATATCGCTCTCAAATGCCATAATCAAATTTTGTGACAAATGTCATGCTTCAATTAACTACCGAACAGTGTTTACACCAGTAATATTATTATAATGAGGCCTTGGTCTCTCATCATCATATGAATTATTTGTTCAAATGTAATTTCCGGGCCCACTGTTTATAATTTATACGCATCGCGGGAACTGAAATCGACAACAACTGGTGATAATCGTCTCTAAGCAACCAGTAATCAAACAGAAACAAACAGAAGAAGATTAGAGCACCTAAGGATCGCTTATAATTGAGTGAGATTCCAGACGCATGTCAGACCTGAGAGATACCTGAAGGAAGAGACAGATCTAGAGGGTGAGATAGGTTTCTTATGTCACAATTATTTTTTGAAGAATCCGGAGAAACAATCGTTAACCGCCAACGAATAAAGATGTCTGTTTTCAGCCTTGCAAACGTTCTTATCTTGATGACCGTCGGAGTAGTTCAAACCCTGTTAGCCGTCTGTCCTCCCGGTTGGTTGGCCTGGCAAGACGCCTGTTACATCTTGCTGCCCGACAGGATGGATTGGTGGCAAGCTAAGGAGGTCTGTGACCGGCCTGGGAGCAGCCTGGTCGTTCCTGACTCGCAGGAAGAACACGACTTCATCTGGCGGGAAATGAGGGCCCGGATGGAGCTGATTGTCGGCAATTCCGAAGACAAACTGGAACTGTGGATTGGCTGCACTGATTTTGAAAACACGGGCCAACTAGCGTGCCTTGGAGTCCAAGGTGAGCCTCGATTCACCAACTGGTACAACGGAAAACCGCCAACAGATCCAGGCCAAGATTGCATCAGAATGGCGGAGAAGCATGACGGGAACTGGGGAGACAAACCGTGTATTCAAGCCAAATTTGTCGCCTGCGAGATGCGCGTCTCTCACCGCTCGTACTGCCTACAAGCCGATGCCGACGGGCGCTTCACGCCCCAGTGTCTGCTCAACCACGAGATCAAGAACCTGACCGCTTCGGGAGTCATCGGGTGTGGCCGGGCGTGCTGGGCAGAGCCTCGATGCCACTCCTTCAATCTCTGGCAGGGTGACGACAAGAAAGTCTGTCAGCTCAACAGCGCGACTAGCAACGAGGCTGACGACACTGATCGGAAATACGTGAAGAACTGCAACTTCTTCGACCTGTAAACTTTCGCGGTTAAAGAAGACATATTCAAAACAATTTAAAGAACTCATCCAATCCCCAGAACAAACTGATGACAAGAAAGTCTGTCAGCTCTACAACACATTCTCAACTTGCTTCGAGGAGGATTCAAATCAGTTGCTGACTGCTTATACTAGCCATGTACATCTAACTTTCTTTGAACGACACTTGTTGACACTCGTTCAGACTTCTCATTTGGCACATCAAGTTAAAACACTGTTGCTTTTGCATTGTACATTATCGCGAACTTCAAGAAATTAACTGAGCTATAGGTCGGAACATGAATTTTCCGGTTTTGTTTTTCCCGAATGCCTCAAATTATTTACTCAACGAGAGACGTTGAAACACTTACAATTAAGACAATGATTCTATATTCACTGTTTACAAGGCTACAATTTACAGAGATAAAAAATAGTTTGCACCAGAATGATAGCAATAATAATTGCACATGAACATTGCGCATGCACGGTTATAAACCATAACTTTATAGGGAAGAGATCGGACTGAGATCCCAAAATAGAGGCGGAGTAATTTAAATTTGTTGAGCTGTTATAACAATTCAAATTATTTATTAATCAATTTGGCTGGAAAGTGTAGGTAGACAACACCAAATAGTACGGTTTTGATGGTTAAAAATGTACGTGGCATTGTGTGAAAATGTGTACATGCTAAATAGACTTGTTTTTACATTTTGAAAGATTCAAGCACCTAATAAAAAAGAATTATCGCACAAAAAATAAATCATGAAAACTAGATTCTTAGTTCTTCTTCCTCCTGGGTAAAATTAGTGGTGGTGTTTGTTTGTTTGTTGGGGTGTTTTTTCTTTGTTGGGATGGTGTATAACTCGTATACAAAGACATTATCAATGAGTGATATGATTGTCACCTAGGGCGCCCTCTCTCAAAAATAAACTACTCGTCGCATGATGGCGCTATACAACCGAGCTTAATGTTTTCAGCTTGTTGCATCAGACTAGAATGATTTCACCGTCTCTGGCTAAAGTATAATTCAATTATTTTTGCTGGTTGTTCTCGAGGTGAGCCGTAGCTCAGTGGTCCGAATATGAGACTAAAGCAAATTCTCTCGCCGCTCCAACTCACAGTTGGGGTTCGAAGCCGCTGGGCCAACTCGACACTCACCTTTTTCTTTTTTTAAATTTCTTATTTAGGGGAGGTGCAAAATACTATACACTCAAGACAAACTTTAAGAAAATAAATTGTCAATTTTGTTTTTATTTTGGCAAAGAAATGTTTTAAAATTGCAACATCTAACGTTACCTAATACTGCAAAATATGAGTAAAATGCAGTATATGCAGCACCAATAATATTTATATTCCACTCCGGTCGATCGTTGAGGGCTATTCCCTTCCCCAATACAACAAAACGTATTATGTTTTTAAAGATCGCCAGCCAAGAATTACCTGCAGTGGATTAGTTATTAGAATTTAAATCTACAATAGCGAGGGGAGAGAAAAATAACGGTGCTATATATAATTGGCAATATAATTATGTACAGTTGAGCATTGCGCACGCGCGGTTATAAACTATTATTGGGGAAGCGACCAATCGGAGATCACAAAATAATGACGTAGTAATTTTGTTAAGCTGATATAAAAAGAATTTAAAAAAATGCAAAATAGTTATTAATTGGCCCAAGAAAACACTCTTTCCAAAATACGAGATTTTACCGAGGCAATGGCGTCGCCGTGCCGTTGCTAAGGTGGGCGGGGCTTATGGTCAAATCCGGATCGGTCCATTGTTGGCGTACGCCTACCCTGTTGGTATTTGTTGTTTCAAACAACAAGGTGGTCCGACGTGTTCTCATTTCATTATAGGACAGCAGACCAAATCAGAGAAAAACACCCCCCCCCCCCCACCCCCGATAATCTACTATTATTGTTACTCTACTATTCTACCTATTTATTCTATTCTGCAATGGGCCATAGCCTATAGGCAAATATCTTTCTCATAATAATGGTATACTCTGATTTTGTGCCAGATTTCATGCTTTTATTACCTATCAAACAATGTCTACGCCAGCAATATTATTATATTAGGCCTTCAGTCTGGCGGCCTTAGTCTCACTATGATTTTCTTTGTTCAATTTTTTTAATTTCCGGACCCACTGCTTAATTATACGCACGCACGGGAACTGAAATCGACAACTGGTAATAATCGTCTCTAAGCAACCTGTAATCAAAAAGAAACAAACAGAAGAAGATTGGAGCACCAAAGGTTCGCTTATAATTGAGTGAGATACCAGACGCATGTCAGACCTGAGAGATACCTGAAGGAAGAGACAGATCTAGAGGGTGGGATAGGAATCTGATGTCACAATTATTTTTAAAGGATTCGGAGAAACGATCGTAAACCACAAAAGAATAAAGATGTTTGGTTTCAGCCTTGCAAACGTTCTTATCTTGATGACCGTCGGGGTATTTCAAACCCTGCTAGCCGTCTGTCCTCCCGGTTGGTTGGCCTGGCAAGACGCCTGTTACATCTTGCTGCCCGACAGGATGGATTGGTGGCAAGCTAAGGAGGCCTGTGACCGGCCTGGGAGCAGCCTGGTCGTTCCTGACTCGCAGGAAGAACACGACTTCATCTGGCGGGAAATGAGGGCCCGGATGGAGCTGATTGTTGGCAATTCCGAAGACTATCTGGAACTGTGGATTGGCTGTACTGATTTTAAAAACACGGGCCAACTGGCGTGCCTTGGAGTCCAAGGTGAGCCAAAATTCACCAACTGGTACAACGGAAACCCGCAAACAGATCCAGGTGAAGACTGCATCAGAATGGCGGAGAGGTTTGACGGGAACTGGGGAGACATCTCGTGTATTCAAGCCAAATTTGTCGCCTGCGAGATGCGCGTCTCTCACCGCTCGTACTGCCTACAGGCCGATGCCGACGGGCGCTTCACGCCCCAGTGTCTGCTCAACCACGAGATCAAGAACATGACGGCTTCGGGAGTCATCGGGTGTGGCCGGGCGTGCTGGGCAGAGCCTCGATGCCACTCCTTCAATCTCTGGCAGGGTGAGTACGACAAGAAAGTCTGTCAGCTAAACAGCGCGACTAGCAACGAGGCTGACGACACTGATTGGAAATACGTGAAGAACTGCAACTTCTTCGACCTGTAGACTTTCGCGGTTAAAGAAGGCATATTCAAAGCAATTTTAGGAACTCATCCAATCCACAGAACAAGCTGATGACAAGAAAGTCTGTCAGCTCTACAACACATTCTCAACTTGCTTCAAGGAGGATTGAAATCAGTTGCTGACTGCATAATACAAGTCATGTACATCTAACTTTATTTGAACGACACAAGTTGTCAGACACTCGTTCAGACTTCTCGTATGGCACATCAAGTTAAAACACTGTTGCTTTTGCATTGTACATTATCGCGAACTTCTGGAAATCAACTGAGCTAGGTCGGAACATGAATTTTACGGTTTTGTTTTTCCTGAATGCCGTAAAACGAGGTGAATAGGAACACAGAGGTGAATAGGGACAAAAAGCAGAAAAGTTTTTTGATTTTTTTCTTTTCTAAGTAATAATGCAGATCCTTCTCATTTCTTCTATTTATGTACAATAGGCCTACAGCTGTCCAACCATGGCTCACAAGACGGGAAACAACTAACTCCTACCCCTGCATGGAAGAAATTCCGACGTCTTTAAATATGTCTCAAATCGCGATGTGGTCAAAACTTTGCATCTATCTTCGGACCCACTAGAGATAACCATCAGATTTCACATCCAAGACCTCACAAATATTGTCTTGCATGTGAAGTTGGAGAAGAAAATCATTTGCATTAGTCCTTATATTTTTTTTAAATTTTCTTTTTTATTTTCAGATTTTTGCTTAACAAGCGGGGCGAATAGGGACAGATTTATATACAGATTTATATACAGATTGACATCTGTGGTATAATTCTACAGGGCATAGAATCACTTGCCATCGGAGAGACTCAGTCCGCCTCAGCCGGGAGAAAGTTTGGATAAATCGTCTTAGGACTATTCAATCACGTGGGCTCAACATCCAACTAGGAAATGATTAACTTCTATTTTGTTCCCCAATTTGTCATCTGTTTCAGATTTTTTTCTTGCCAGGAGTTTGTTTGTGTTTGTTCTCACTCCTTTGGTTTTTCCCTAACACCCCCCCCCCCCCCCCACATTACTCCTATTCATACCTTTTTGTTAGTTAACTTATTTGATTTGTATATTTCAGGTCATTCCAGCCAGTAAGCAGTTTGCAGCAGTTTTAATTTTATTCATTATATTTGTTTGTTACTTTTGTTAAAACCATTGTGCCAAAGTACCAAAGTCAGAAGTACAGAGCTGAGTTTATTTTCTATTATTTTTAACTTTAAAACCATTGTGCCAACATTCCAAAGCCAGAAGTATACTACAAAAGCTACTATAAAGTACAAAGAAGTTTTGTATTCTTTTATAAATTTATAAAGGTGGATCTTTACCATTAAAAGTTCTTATAAATTGTTAAAATGCTTCTGCAGGCATTGTGTTGTTTTAAAAAAACACCTTAGAGTCCCTATCCCCCTCTGCTAGGGGTAGACTAGGAGCAGTGACAGTATTTCATACTTTGTTCCTAATCACCCCCGAGTCGGGGTGAATAGGAACAGTCAAATAAAAACAAATATAAAATTAATCCAACACTGCTGAGATTTCTTCTTGCTGTCAATGCAAAGTCAACACGAGTGGACAGTAAATAGCACAATAATCTTTGGCACTGGCCGTGTGGTTAAAACGGTGCACTGCTTTAACTGCTAAAATTGTCCCTATTCACCCCGTTTTACGGGTGCCTCAAATTATCTTGAATTTACTTAACGAGAGACTTTGTAACACTTACAATTAAGACAATGATTCTATATTCACTGCTTACAAGGCTACAATTTATAGAGATAAAACAATTGTTTGCACCAGAATGATAGCAATAATAATTGCACATGAACATTGCGCATGCACGGTTATAAACCATAACTTTATAGGGAAGAGATCGGACTGAGATCACAAAATACTGACGGAGTAATTTTAATTTGTTGAGCTGTTATAAAAATTCAAATTAGTTATTAATGCAATTTGCTGGAAAGTTTAGGTAGACAAAACCAAATAGTACGGTTTTGATGGTTAAAAATGTACGTGGCATTGTGTGAAAATGTGTACATGCTAAATAGACTCGTTTGTAATTACATTTTGAAAGATTCAAGCACCTAATAATAAAGAATTATCGCACAAAAAAAATTAATATGAAAACTAGATTGTTAGTTCTTCTTCCTCCTGGGTAAAATTAGTAGGGGTGTTTGTTTGTTTGTTTGTTGGGGTGTTTGTTTTCTTTGTTGGGATAGTGTATAACTCGTATACAAAGACATTATCAATGAGTGATATGATTGCCACCTAGGGCGCCCTCTCGCATATATACTACTCGTCGCATGATGGCGCTATACAACCGAGCCAAATCGTTTCAGCTTGTTGCATCAGACTAGAATGATTGCACCATCTCTGGCTAAAGTATAATACAATTATTTTTGCTGGTTGTTCCCGAGGTGAGCCGTAGCTCAGTGGTCCGAATATGAGACTAAAGCAAATTCTCTCGCCGCCCCAACTCACAGTTGGGGTTCGAAGCCGCTGGGCCAACTCGACACTCATCTTTTTCTTTTTGTAAATTTCTTATTTGGGGAGAAGTGCAAAATACTATACACTAAAGACAAACTTTCAGAAAAATATTGGTCAATTTTGTTTTTATTTTGGCAAAGAAATGTTTTGAAATTGCAACATCTAACGCTATCTAATACTGCAAAATATGAGTAAAATGCAGTATATGCAGTACCAATGATATTTATATTCCACTCCGGTCGATCGTTGAGGGCTATTCCCTTCCCCAATAAAACAAAACGTATTATGTTTCTTAAGATCGCCAGCCAAGAATTAACTGCAGTGGATTTTAGTTATTAGACTTTACCTCTACGATAGCGATGGGCGGTGAGAAAAATAACGGTGCTATATATAATTGAGAGCAACATAATTATGTACAGTTGAGCATTGCGCACGCGCGGTTATAAACTATTATTGGGGAAGCGACCAATCGGAGATCAGAAAATAATGACGTAGTAATTTTGTTGAGCTGTTATACAAAAAATAACAAAAATGCAAAATAGTTATTAATTTGCCCTAGAAAACCCTTCTTCTGCAATACGAATTTAATGTTGGTATTTTACTATTATTCTATTATTCTACTATTCTATTATTTTATATTCTACTATTGTTGTTGTTCTACTATCTACCCATAATTATTATTACGGACACAATTCTGCGATGGGTCCTATAGACAAATATCGCTCTCAAATGCCATAATCAGATTTTGTACCAAATGTCATGCTTCAATTGACAATCGAAGAGTGTTTACACCAGTAATATTATTATAATGAGGCCTTGGTCTCTCGTCATAATATTCATTTTTTGTTCAAATGTAATTTCCGGACCCACTCTTTATAATTTATACGCATCGCGGGAACTGAAATCGACAACAATTGGCGATAATCAGTCTCTAGGCAACCAGTAATCAAACAGAAACAAACAGAAGAAGATTGGAGCACCTAAGGACCGCTTATAATTGAGTGAGATTCCAGACGCATGTCAGACCTGAGAGATACCTGAAGGAAGAGACAGATCTAGAGGTTGAGATAGGTTTCTGATGTCACAATTATTGTTGAAGAATCCGGAGAAACAATCGTTAACCGCCAACGAATAAAGATGTCTGTTTTCAGCCTTGCAAACGTTCTTATCTTGATGACCGTCGGAGTAGTTCAAACCCTGTTAGCCGTCTGTCCTCCCGGTTGGTTGGCCTGGCAAGACGCCTGTTACATCTTGCTGCCCGACAGGATGGATTGGTGGCAAGCTAAGGAGGTCTGTGACCGGCATGGGAGCAGCCTGGTCGTTCCTGACTCGCAGGAAGAACACGACTTCATCTGGCGGGAAATGAGGGCCCGGATGGAGCTGATTGTCGGCAATTCCGAAGACCAACTGGAACTGTGGATAGGCTGCACTGATTTTGAAAACACGGGCCAAGTAGCGTGCCTTGGAGTCCAAGGTGAGCCTCGATTCACCAACTGGTACAACGGAAAACCGCCAACAGATCCAGGCCAAGATTGCATCAGAATGGCGGAGAAGCATGACGGGAACTGGGGAGACAAACCGTGTATTCAAGCCAAATTTGTCGCCTGCGAGATGCGCGTCTCTCACCGCTCGTACTGCCTACAAGCCGATGCCGACGGGCGCTTCACGCCCCAGTGTCTGCTCAACCACGAGATCAAGAACCTGACCGCTTCGGGAGTCATCGGGTGTGGCCGGGCGTGCTGGGCAGAGCCTCGATGCCACTCCTTCAATCTCTGGCAGGGTGACGACAAGAAAGTCTGTCAGCTAAACAGCGCGACTAGCAACGAGGCTGACGACACTGATCGGAAATACGTGAAGAACTGCAACTTCTTCGACCTGTAAACTTTCGCGGTTAAAGAAGGCATTATTCAAAGCAATTTAAAGAACTCATCCAATCCCCAGAACAAGCTGATGACAAGAAAGTCTGTCAGCTCTACAACACATTCTCAACTTGCTTCAAGGAGGATTGAAATCAGTTGCTGACTGCACAATACAAGTCATGTACATCTAACTTTATTTGACAACACATGTTGACACTCGTTCAGACTTCTCGTTTGGCAAATCAAGTTAAAACACTGTTGCTTTTGCATTGTACATTATCGCGAATTTCTGGAAACCAACTGAGCTAGTTCGGAACATGAATTTTCCGGCTTTGTTTTTCCCGAATGCCTTAAATTATCTTGAATTTACTTAACGAGAGACTTTGAAACACTTACAATTAAGATAATGATTCTATATTCACTGCTTACAAGGCTACGTTTTACAGAGATAAAAAAACAGTTTGTACTAGATAGACAGCAATAATAATTGCACATGAACATTGCGCATGCGCGGTTATAAACCATAACTTTATAGTGAAGAGATCGGACTGAGATCACAAAATAATGACGGAGTAATTTTAATTTGTTGAGCTGTTATAACAATTCAAATTAGTTAATAATCAAATTGGCTGGAAAGTTTAGGTAGACAAAACCAAATAGTACGGTTTTTGAGATATATAATTGAGAGCAACATAATTATGTACATTTGAGCATTGCGCACGCGCGGTTATAAGCTATAATATTGGGGAAGTGACCAATCGGAGATCACAAAATAATGACGTGGTAATTTTGTTAAGCTGTTATAAACAGAATTTAAACAAATGCAAAATAGTTATTAAGTGGCCATAGAAAACACTTCTTCCGCACTACGAATTTGATATTGGTATTTTACTATTATTCTACTACTATTCTATCTATATTCTACTATTATTGTTGTTCTATTATTACCGACACAGTTCGGCAATGGGTCCTATAGGCAAATATCTTTCTGGCATAAATGGCATACTCTGATATTGTGCCAAGGTTCATGCTTTTATTACCTATCGAGCAATGTTTACACCAGCAATATTATTATAATATGCCTTGGTACGGTACTGGTCTCCGCATTATGATTTTCTTTGTTAAACATTTTTAATTTCCGGACCTACTACTTAATTATACGCATCGCTGGTACTGAAATCGACAACTGGTAATAATCGTCTCTAAGCAACCTGTAATACCAAAAGAAAGCAACAGAAGAAGATTGGAGCACCAAAGGATCGCTTATAATTTAGTGAGATTCCAGACGCATGTCAGACCTGAGAGATACCTGAAGGAAGAGACAGATCTAGGGTGTGAGATAGGTTTCTGATGTCACAATTATTTTTGAAGAATCCGGAGAAACAATCGTTAACCGCCAACGAATAAAGATGTCTGTTTTCAGCCTTGCAAACGTTCTTATCTTGATGACCGTCGGAGTATTTCAAACCCTGCTAGCCGTCTGTCCTCCCGGCTGGTTGGGCTGGCAAGACGCCTGTTACATCTTGCTGCCCGACAGGATGGATTGGTGGCAAGCTAAGGAGGTTTGTAACCGGCCCGGGAGCAGCCTGGTCGTTCCCGACTCGCAGGAAGAACACGACTTCATCTGGCGGGAAATGAGGGCCCGGATGGAGCTGATTGTCGGCAATTCAAAAGGCAATCTGCCACTGTGGATTGGCTGCACTGATTTTGAAAACACGGGCCAACTGGCGTGCCTTGGAGTCCAAGGTGAGCCTAAATTCACCAACTGGTACAACGGAAAACCGCATACAGAACCAGGTGAAGATTGCATCAGAATGACGGAGAAGTATGACGGGAACTGGGGAGACAGCCCGTGTAATCATGCCAAATTCGCCGCCTGCGAGATGTGCGTCTCTCACCGCTCGTACTGCCTACAAGCGGATGCCGACGGGCGCTTCACGCCCCAGTGTCTGCTCAACCACGAGATCAAGAACCTGACGGCTTCGGGAGTCATCGGGTGTGGCCGGGCGTGCTAGGCAGAGCCTCGATGCCACTCCTTCAATCTCTGTCAGGGTGACGACAAGAAAGTCTGTCAGCTCAACAGCGCTACTAGCAACGAGGCTGACGACACTGATCGGAAATACGTGAAGAACTGCAACTTCTTCGACCTGTAAACTTTCGCGGTTCAAGAAGGCATATTCAAAACAATTTAAAGAACTCATCCAATCGATCCCCAGAACAAACTGATGACAAGAAAGTCTGTCAGCTCTACAACACATTCTCAACTTGCTTCAAGGAGGATTCAAATCAGTTGCTGACTGCTTATACTAGCCATGTACATCTAACTTTCTTTGAACGACACTTGTTGACACTCGTTCAGACTTCTCATTTGGCACATCAAGTTAAAACACTGTTGCTTTTGCATTGTACATTATCGCGAACTTCAAGAAATTAACTGAGCTATAGGTCGGAACATGAATTTTCCGGTTTGTTTTTTTCCCGAATGCCTCAAATTATTTACTCAACGAGAGACTTTGAAACACTCACAATTAAGACAATGATTCTATATTCACTGCTTACAAGGCTACGATTTACAGAAAAAAAAATAGTTTGCACCAGAATGATAGCAATAATAATTGCACATGAACATTGCGCATGCACGGTTATAAACCATAACTTTATAGGGAAGAGATCGGACTAACATCACAAAATAATGACGGAGTAATTTTAATTTGTTGAGCTGTTATACAAATTCAAATTAGTTATTAATGCAATTTGCTGGAAAGTGTAGGTAGACAAAACCAAATAGTACGGTTTTGATGGTTAATAATGTACGTGGCATTGTGTGAAAAAGTGTACATGCTCAATAGACTTGTTTGTAATTACATTTTGAAAGATTCAAGCACCTAATAAAAAAAAATTATCGCACAAAAAATAAATCATGAAAACTAGATTCTTAGTTCTTCTTCCTCCTGGGTAAAATTAGTGGGGGGTGTTTGTTGGTTTGTTGCGGTGTTTGTTTCTTTGTTGGGATGATGTATAACTCGTATACAAAGACATTATCAATGAGTGGTATGAATGTCACCTAGGGCGCCCTCTCGCATAAATAAACTACTCGTCGCATGATGGCGCTATACAACCGAGCTAAATCATTTTCAGCTTGTTGCATCAGACTAGAATGATTGCACCATCTCTGGCTAAAGTATAATACAATTATTTTTGCTGGTTGTTCTCGAGGTGAGCCGTAGCTCAGTGGTCCGAATATGAGACTAAAGCAAATTCTCTCGCCACCCCAACTCACAGTTGGGGTTCGAAGCCGCTGGGCCAACTCGACACTCACCTTTTTCTTTTTCAAATTTTCCTATTTGGGGGGGAGGTGACAAATACTATACACTCAATCAAGACAAACTTTAAGAAAATAAATTGTCAATTTTGTTTTCATTTTGGCAAAGAATTGTTTTGAAATTGCAACATCTAACGTTACCTATATTACAATATATGAATAAAATGCGGTATGCAGTACCAATAATATTTATATTCCACTTCGGTCGATCGTTGAGGGCTATTCCTTTACCCTATAAAACAAAACGTGTTATGTTTTTTAAGATCGCCAGCCAAGAATTGTCTGCAGTGGATTTTAGTTATCAGACTTTACCTCTACGATAGCGAGGGGCGGAGAGAAAAATAACGGTGCTATATATAATTGAGAGCAACATAATTATGTACAGTGAAGCATTGCGCACGCGCGGTTATAAACTATAATAATGGGGAAGCGACCAATCTGAGATCAGAAAATAATGACGTGTAATTTTGTTGAGCTGTTATACAAATAATTAAAAAAATGCAAAATAGTTATTAATTGGCCCTAGAAAACCCTTCTTCTGCAATACGAATTTAATTTGGGTATTTTACTATTATTCTATTATTCTACTATTCTATTATTTTATATTCTACTATTGTTGTTATTCTACTATCTACCCATAATTATTATTACGGACACAATTCTGCGATGGGTCCTATAGACAAATATCGCTCTCAAATGCCATAATCAAATTTTGTGACAAATGTAAGGCTTCAATTAACTACCGAACAGTGTTTACACCAGTAATATTATTATAATGAGACCTTGGTCTCTCATCATCATCTGAATTATTTGTTCAAATGTAATTTCCGGGCCCACTGTTTATTATTTATACGCATCGCGGGAACTGAAATCGACAACAATTGGCGATAATCAGTCTCTAGGCAACCAGTAATCAAACAGAAACAAACAGAAGAAGATTGGAGCACCTAAGGACCGCTTATAATTGAGTGAGATTCCAGACGCATGTCAGACCTGAGAGATACCTGAAGGAAGAGACAGATCTAGAGGGTGGGATAGGTTTCTGACGTCACAATTATATTTTAAGGATCCGGAGAAACACTCGTTAACCGCCAACGAATAAAGATGTTTGTTTTCAGCCTTGCAAACGTTCTTATCTTGATGACAGTAGGGGTATTTCAAACCCTGCTAGCCGTCTGTCCTCCCGACTGGTTGGCCTGGCAAGACGCCTGTTACATCTTGCTGCCCGACAGGATGGATTGGTGGAAAGCTAAGGAGGTTTGTGACCGGCCTGGGAGCAGCCTGGTCGTTCCCGACTCGCAGGAAGAACACGACTTCATCTGGCGGGAAATGAGGGCCCGG
Organism: Crossaster papposus; assembly: GCA_037893245.1. Lineage (NCBI taxonomy): Eukaryota > Metazoa > Echinodermata > Asteroidea > Velatida > Solasteridae > Crossaster > Crossaster papposus. The sequence goes on along the minus strand of JBAIAA010000120.1, from coordinate 892,675 downwards.
ATGAAGCTGATTGTCGGCAATTCCATAGACGAACTGGAACTGTGGATCGGCTGCACTGATTTTGAAAACACGGGCCAACTGGCGTGCCTTGGAGTCCAAGGTGAGCCTATATTCACTGGCTGGAAAAACGGAAACCCGCATACAGATCTAGGTCAAGATTGCATCAGAATGGCGGAGAAGCATGACGGGAACTGGGGAGACAAATCGTGTTTTCATTCCAAATTTGTCGCCTGCGAGATGCGCTTCTCTCACCGCTCGTACTGCCTACAAGCCGATGCCGACGGGCGCTTCAAGCCCCAGTGTCTGCTCAACTACGAGATCAAGAACCTGACAGCTTCAGGAGTCATCGGGTGTGGCCGGGCGTGCTGGGCAGAGCCTCGATGCCACTCCTTCAATCTCTGGCAGGGTGACAACAAGAAAGTCTGTCAGCTAAACAGCGCGACTAGCAACGAGGCTGACGACACTGATCGGAAATACGTGAAGAACTGCAACTTCTTCGACCTGTAAACTTTCGCGGGGGTTTAAGAAGGCATATTCAAAGCAATTTAAAGAACTCATCCAATCCACAGAACAAGCTGATGACAAGAAGGTCTGTCAGCTCTACAACACATTCTCAACTTGCTTCAAGGAGGATTCAAATCAGTTGCTGACTGCTTATACAAGTCATGTACATCTAACTTTATTTGAACAACACATGTTGACACTCGTTCAGACTTCTCGTTTGGCACATCAAGTTAAAACACTATTGCTTTTGCATTGTACATTATCGCAAACTTCAAGAAATTAACTGAGCTATAGGTCGGAACATGAATTTTCCGGTTTTGTTTTAGCCAAATGCCTCAAATTATCTTGAATTTACTTAACGAGAGACTTTGAAACACTTACAATTAAGATAATGATTCTATATTCACTGCTTACAAGGCTACGATTTAAAGAGATAACAAAATAGTTTGCACTAGATAGACAGCAATAATAATTGCACGTGAACATTGCGCATGCACGGTTATAAACTAGAACTTTATAGGGAAGAGATCGGACTGAGATCACAACATAATGACGGAGTAATTTTAATTTGTTGAGCTGTTATAAAAATTCAAATTAGTTATTAATGCAATTTGCTGGAAAGTTTAGGTAGACAAAACCAAATAGTACGGTTTTGATGGTTAAAAATGTACGTGGCATTGTGTGAAAATGTGTACATGCTAAATAGAATTGCTTGTAATTACATTTTGAAAGATTCAAGCACCTAATAAAAAAGAATTATCGCACAAAAAATAAATCATGAAAACTAGATTCTTAGTTCTTCTTTCTCCTGGGTAAAATTAGTGGGGTGTTTGTTTGTTTGTTGGGGTGTTTGTTTCTTTGTTGGGATGGTGTATAACTCGTATACAAAGACATTATCAACCAGTAATATGATTGTCACCTAGGGCGCCCTCTCGCATAAATAAACTACTCGTCGCATGATGGCGCTATACAACCGAGCTAAATCATTTTCAGCTTGTTGCATCAGACCAGAATGATTGCATCATCTCTGGCTAAAAGTATAATACAATTATTTTTGCTGGTTGTTCTCGAGGTGAGCCGTAGCTCAGTGGTCCGAATATGAGACTAAAGCAAATTCTCTCGCCGCCCCAACTCACAGTTGGGGTTCGAAGCCGCTGGGCCAACTCGACACTCATCTTTTTCTTTTTTAAAATTTCTTATTTGGGGGGAGGTGCAAAATACTACATGTATACACTAAAAACAAGCTTTAAGAAAGTAAATTGTGAATTTTGTTTTTATTTTGGCAAAGAAATGTTTTGAAATTGCAACATCTAATGCTACCTAATACTGCAAAATATGAGTAAAATGCAGTATATGCAGTACCAATGATATTTATATTCCACTCCGGTCGATCGTTGAGGGCTATTCCCTTCCCCAATAAAACAAAACGTATTATGTTTTTTAAAGATCGCCAGCCAAGAATTACCTGCAGTGGATTTTAGTTATTAGACTTTACCTCTACGATAGCGATGGGCGGGGAGAAAAATAACGGTGCTATATATAATTGAGAGCAACATAATTATGAACAGTTCAGCATTGCGCACGCGCGGTTATAAACTATTATTGGGGATGGGACCAATCGGAGATCACAAAATAATGACGTAGTAATTTTGTTGAGCTGTTATAAAAATAATTTTAAAAATGCAAAATAGTTATTAATTGGCCCGAGAAAACACTTCTTCCGCAATACGAATTTGATATTGGTATTTTACTATTATTCTATTCTATCTATATTCTTTTATTATTGTTATTCTACTATCTACCCATATTATTACGGACACAGTTCGGCGATGGGTCCTATAGGCAAATATCTTTCTCATAATTATGGCATACTCTGATATTGTGCCAAGGTTCATGCTTTTATTACATATCGAGCAATGTTTACACCAGCAATATTATTATAATATACCTTGGTACGGTACTGGTCTCCCTATGATGATTTTCTTTGTTAAACCTTTTTAATTTCCGGACCTACTACTCAATTATAAGCATCGCTGGTACTGAAATCGACAACTGGTAATAATCGTCTCCAAGCAACCTGTAATACAAAAAGAAAGTAACAGAAGAAGATTGGAGCACCAAAGGATCGCTTATAATTGAGTGAGATTCCAGACGCATGTCAGACCTGAGAGATACCTGAAGGAAGAGACAGATCTAGAGGGAGTGAGTTAGGTTTCTGATGTCACAATTATTTTTGAAAGATCAGGAAAAACAATCGTTAACCGCTAACGAATAAAGATGTCTGTTTTCAGCCTTGCAAACGTTCTTATCTTGATGACCGTCGGGGTATTTCAAACCCTGCTAGCCGTCTGTCCTCCCGGTTGGTTGGCCTGGCAAGACGCCTGTTACATCTTGCTGCCCGACAGGATGGCTTGGAGGCAAGCTAAGGAGGTCTGTGACCGGCCTGGGGGCAGCCTGGTCGTTCCCGACTCGCAGGAAGAACACGACTTCATCTGGCGGGAAATGAGGGCAAGGATGGAGCTGATTGTCGGCAATTCCACAGGCAAACTGGAACTGTGGATTGGCTGCACTGATTTTGAAAACACGGGCCAACTGGCGTGCCTTGGAGTCCAAGGTGAGCCTAAATTCACCAACTGGAACAACGGCAACCCGCATACAGATCCAGGTGAAGACTGCATCAGAATGGCGGAGAAGTATGACGGGAAGTGGGGAGACAGCCCGTGTATTCATGCCAAATTTGTCGCCTGCGAGATGCGCGTCTTTCACCGCTCGTACTGCCTACAAGCCGTTGCCGACGGGCGCTTCACGCCCCAGTGTCTGCTCAACCACGAGATCAAGAACCTGACAGCTTCGGGAGTCATCGGGTGTGGCCGGGCGTGCTGGGCAGAGCCTCGATGCCACTCCTTCAATCTCTGGCAGGGTGACGACAAGAAAGTCTGTCAGCTAAACAGCGCGACTAGCAACGAGGCTGGCGACACTGATCGGAAATACATGAAGAACTGCAACTTCTTCGACCTGTAAACTTTCGCGGTTAAAGAAGGCATATTCAAAGCAATTTAAAGAACTCATCCAATCCCCAGAACAAGCTGATGACAAGAAAGTCTGCCAGCTCTACAACACATTCTCAACTTGCTTCAAGGAGGATTCAAATCAGTTGCTGACTGCATAATACAAGTCATGTACATCTAACTTTATTTGAACGACACATGTTGACACTCATTCAGATTTCTCGTTTGGCACATCAAGTTAAAACACTGTTGCTTTTGCATTGTACATTATCGCGAACTTCAAGAAATTAACTGAGCTATAGGTCGGAACATGAATTTTCCGGGGTTTTTTTTTCCCCGAATGCCTCGAATTATTTACTCAACGAGAGACTTTGAAACACTCACAATTAGGACAATGATTCTATATTCACTGTTTACAAGGCTACGATTTACAGAGATAACAAAATAGTTTGCACTAGATAGACAGCAATAATAATTGCACATGAACATTGCGCATGCGCGGTTATAAACCATAACTTTAGGAAAGAGATCGGACTGAGATCACAAAATAATGACGGAGTAATTTTAATTTGTTGAGCTGTTATAAACATTTAAATTAGTTATTAATCAAATTGGCTGGAAAGTTTAGGTAGACAAAACCAAATAGTACGGTTTTGATGGTTACCAATGTACGTGGCATTGTGTGAAAATGTGTACATGCTAAAATAGACTTGTTAGTAATTACATTATTGAACGATTCAAGCACCTAATAAAAAAAAATTATCGCACAAAAAATAAATCATGAAAACTAGATTCTTAGTTCTTCTTCCTCCTGGGTAAAATTAGTTGGGGTGTTTGTTTGTTTGTTGGGGTGTTTGTTTCTTTGTTGGGATGGTGTATAACCACTGCCCTCTACACCTGGACGGACCATTGTCCATATTCTGCTGTGCTAACACTTGAAGTCGGCGCGAACTGGAAGTGCAACATGGCGGACCCGAGACGTCACTGCTGTGAGCCAATGAAATGTCCAGATGTGGGGGTCAGCGGATTTATTCGGTACATTTTGTATTCATAAACATTACGTAATACGTATCGTACCAACACCTGGACATTTCATTGGCTCACAGAGTCACGTCGTGGGTCCGCCATGTTGCACTTCTCCGCATGCCGACTTCAAAATGAAACAATGATGATCTGTCCATGTATAGAGGTCAATGTGTATAACTCGTATACAAAGACATTATCAATGAGTGATATGATTGTCACCTAGGGCGCCCTCTCGCATAAATAAAATACTCGTCGCATGATGGCGCTATACAACCGAGCTAAATCGTTTTCAGCTTGTTGCATCAGACTAGAATGATTGCACCGTCTCTGGCTAAAGTATAATTCAATTATTTTTGCTGGTTGTTCTCGAGGTGAGCCGTAGCTCAGTGGTCCGAATATGAGACTAAAGCAAATTCTCTCGTCACCCCAACTCACAGTTGGGGTTCGAAGCCGCTGAGCCAACTCGACACTCACCTTTTTCTTTTTAAAATTTTCCTATTGGAGGGGAGGTGCAAAATACTACATGTATACACTCAAGACAAGCTTTAAGAAAATAAATTGTGATTTTTTATTTTTTTTTGGCAAAGAAATGTTTTGAAATTGCAACATCTAACGCTACCTAATACTACAAAATGTGAGTAAAATTCGGCATGCAGTACCAATGATATTTATAATCCACTCCGGTCGATCGTTGAGGGCTATTCCCTTCCCCAATAAAACAAAACGTATTATGTTTTTTAAGATCACCAGCCAAGAATTACCTGCAGTGGATTTTAGTTATTAGACTTTACCTCTACGTTAGCGAGGGGAGAGAAAAATAACGGTGCTATATATAATTGAGAGCAACATAATTATGTACAGTTGAGCATTGCGCACGCGCGGTTATAAACTATAATATTGGGGAAGCGACCAATCGGAGATCAGAAAATAATGACGTGGTAATTTTGTTAAGCTGTTATAAAAAGAATTTTGAAAATGCAAAATAGTTATTAATTGGCCCTAGAAAACCCTTCTTCTGCAATACGAATTTAATATTGGTATTTTACTATTATTCTATTATTCTACTATTCTATTATTTTATATTCTACTATGTTGTTATTCTACTATCTACCCATAATTATTATTACGGACACAATTCTGCGATGGGCCCTACAGGCAAATATCGTTCTCATATGCCATATTCAGATTTTGTGCCAAATGTCATGTTTCGATATTAACTATCGGACAGTGTTTACACCAGTAATATTATTATAATGAGGCCTTGGTCTCTCATCATCACATTAATTATGTAATTTTCAGACCCACTGTTTATAATTTATACGCATCACGGGAACTGAAATCGACAACAATTGACGATAATTAGTCTCTAGGCAACCTGTAGTCAAAACAAACGGAGCACCTAAGGATCGCTTATAATTGAATGAGATTCCAGACGCATGTCAGACCTGAGAGATACCTGAAGGAAGAGACAGATCTAGAGGGTGGGATAGGTTTCTGATGTCACAATTAGTTTTGAAGGAACCGGAGAAACACTCGTTAACCGCCAACGAATAAAGATGTCTGTTTTCAGCCTTGCAAACGTTCTTATCTTGATGACCGTCGGGGTATTTCAAACCCTGCTAGCCGTCTGTCCTCCCGGCTGGTTGGCCTGGCAAGACGCCTGTTACATCTTGCTGCCCGACAGGATGGATTGGTGGCAAGCTAAGGAGGTATGTGACCGGCCTGGGAGCAGCCTAGTCGTTCCTGACTCGCAGGAAGAACACGACTTCATCTGGCGGGAAATGAGGGCCAGGATGGAGCTGATTGTCGGCAATTCCACAAACAAACTGGAACTGTGGATTGGCTGCACTGATTTTGAAAACACGGGCCAACTGGCGTGCCTTGGAGTCCAAGGTGAGCCTACATTCACTAACTGGAACAAAGGAAACCCGCATAGAGATCCAGGTCAAGATTGCATCAGAATGGCGGAGAGTTTTGACGGGAACTGGGGAGACAGCCGGTGTATTCATTCCAAATTTGTCGCCTGCGAGATGCGCGTCTCTCACCGCCCGTACTGCCTACAAGCCGATGCCGACGGGCGCTTCACGCCCCAGTGTCTGCTCAACCACGAGATCAAGAACCTGACGGCCTCGGGAGTCATCGGGTGTGGCCGGGCGTGCTGGGCAGAGCCTCGATGCCACTCCTTCAATCTCTGGCAGGGTGACGACAAGAAAGTCTGTCAGCTCAACAGCGCGACTAGCAACGAGGCTGGCGAGACTGATCTGAAATACGTGAAGAACTGCAACTTCTTCGACCTGTAGACTTTCGCGGTTCAAGAAGGCATATTCAAAGCAATTTAAAGAACTCATCCAATCCCCAGAACAAGCTGATGACAAGAAAGTCTGTCAGCTCTACAACTCATTCTCAACTTCCTTCAAGGAGGATTCAAATCAGTTGCGGACTGCATTATACAAGTCATGTACATCTAACTTTATTTGAACGACACATGTTGACACTCGTTCAGACTTCTCTTCGTTTGGCACATCAAGTTAAAACACTGTTGCTTTTGCATTGTACATTATCGCGAACTTCTGGAAATCAACTGAGCTAGGTCGGAACATTAATTTTCTGGTTTTGTTTTTCCCGAATGCCTCAAATTATCTTGAATTTACTCAACGAGAGACTTTGAAACACTTACAATTAAGACAATGATTCTATATTCACTACTTATAAGGCTACGATTTACAGAGATACAAAAATAGTTTGCACTAGAATGACAGCAATAATAATTGCACATGAACATTGCGCATGCGCGGTTATTAACTATAACTTTAGAGGTAAGAGATCGGACTGAGATCACAAAATAATGACGGAGTAATTTTAATTTGTTGAGCTGTTATAGAAATTCAAATTAGTTATTAATCAAATTGGCTGGAAAGTGTAGGTAGACAAAACCAAATAGTACGGTTTTGATGGCTACAAATGTACGTGGCATTGTGTGAAAATGTGTACATGCTAAATAGACTTGTTTGTAATTACATTTTGAAAGATTCAAGCACCTAATAAAAAAAAATTATTGCACAAACAATAAGTCATGAAAACTAGATTCTTAGTTCTTCTTTATCCTGGGTAAAATTAGTTGGGGGTGTTTGTTTGTTTGTTGGGGTGTTTGTTTCTTTGTTGGGATGGTGCATAACTCGTATACAAAGACATTATCAATGAGTGATATGATTGTCACCTAGGGCGCCCTCTAGCATAAATAAACTACTCGTCGCATGATGGCGCTATACAACCGAGCTAAATCATTTTCAGCTTGTTGCATCGGACTAGAATGATTGCACCGTCTCTGGCTAAAGTATAATACAATTATTTTTGCTGGTTGTTCTCGAGGTGAGCCGTAGCTCAGTGGTCCGAATATGAGACTAAAGCAAATTCTCTCGCCGCCCCAACTCACAGTTGGGGTTCGAAGCCGCTGGGCCAACTCGACACTCACCTTTTTCTTTTTTAAATTTTTTAATATTTGGGGGGAGGTGCGAAATACTATACACTCAAGACAAACTTTAAGAAAATAATTTGTCAATTTTGTTTTTATTTTGGCAAAGAAATGTTTTGAAATTCCAACATCTAACGTTACCTAATACTGCAAAATATGAGTAAAATGCAGTATATGCAGTACCAATGATATTTATATTCCACTCCGGTCGATCGTTGAGGGCTATTCCCTTCCCCAATAAAACAAAACGTATTACGTTTTGTTAAGTTCGCCAGCCAAGAATTACCTGCAGTGGATTTTAGTTATTAGACTTTACCTCTACGATAGCGATTGGCGGGGAGAAAAATAACAGTGCTATATATAATTGAGAGCAACATAATTATGTACAGTTGAGCATTGCGCACGCACGGTTATAAACTATTATTGGGGAAACGACCAATCGGAGATCACAAAATAATGACGTAGTAATTTTGTTAAGCTGTTATAAAAAAATAAAAAAAATGCAAAATAGTTATTAATTGGCCATAGAAAACTCTTCTTTCGCATTACGAATTTGATATTGGTATTTTACTATTATTCTAATATTCTACAAGTATCTATATTCTATTATTATTGTTATTCTACTATCTACCCATATTATTACCGACACAGTTCGGCGATGGGTTCTATAGGCAAATATATTTCTCATAATTTATATGGCATACTCGGATATTGTGCCAAGGTTCATGCTTTTATTACCTATCGAGCAATGTTTACACCAGCAATATTATTATAATATGCCTTGGTACGGTACTGGTCTCCCCATTATGGTTTTCTTTGTTAAACATTTTTAATTTCCGGACCTACTGCTTAATTATACGCATCGCTGGTACTGAAATCGACAACTGGTAATAATCATCTCTAAGCAACCTGTAATACAAAACGAAAGTAACAGAAGAAGATTGGAGCACCAAAGGATCGCTTATAATTTAGTGAGATTCCAGACGCGTGTCAGACCTGAGAGATACCTGAACGAAGAGACAGATCTAGAATGTGAGATAGGTTTCTGATGTCACAATTATTGTTAAAGAATCCGGAGAAACAATCGTTAACCGCCAACGAATAAAGATGTCTGTTTTCAGCCTTGCAAACGTTCTTATCTTGATGGCCGCCGGGGTATTTCAAACCCTGCTAGCCGTCTGTCCTCCCGGTTGGTTGGCCTGGCAAGACGCCTGTTACATCTTGCTGCCCGACAGGATGGATTGGTGGCAAGCTAAGAAGGTCTGTGACCGGCCTGGGAGCAGCCTGGTCGTTCCTGACTCACAGGAAGAACACGACTTCATTTGGCGGGAAATGAGGGCCCGGATGGAGCTGATTGTCGGCAATTCCACAAACAAACTGGAACTGTGGATTGGCTGCACTGATTTTGAAAACACGGGCCAACTAGCGTGCCTTGGAGTCCAAGGTGAGCCTAAATTCACCAACTGGTACAACGGAAACCCGCATACAGATCCACGTGAAGACTGCATAAGAATGGCGGAGAAGCATGACGGGAACTGGGGAGACAAATCGTGTTTTCGTTCCAAATTTGTCGCCTGCGAGATGCGCGTCTCTCACCGCTCGTACTGCCTACAAGCCGATGCCAACGGGCGCTTCACGCCCCAGTGTCTGATCAACCACGAGATCAAGAACCTGACGGCTTCGGGAGTCATCGGGTGTGGCCAGGCGTGCTGGGCAGAGCCTCGATGCCACTCCTTCAATCTTTGGCAGGGTGACGACAAGAAAGTCTGTCAGCTAAACAGCGCGACTAGCAACGAGACTGACGACACTGATCGGAAATACGTGAAGAACTGCAACTTCTTCGATCTGTAAACTTTCGCGGTTCAAGAAGGCATATTCAAAACAATTTAAAGAACTCATCCAATCCACAGAACAAGCTGATAACAAGAAAGTCTGTCAGCTAAACAGCGCGACTAGCAACGAGGCTGGCGAAACTGATCGGAAATACGTGAAGAACTGCAACTTCTTCGACCTGTAAACTTTCGCGGTTCAAGAAGGCATATTCAAAGTGATTTTAAGAACTCATCCAATCCCCAGAACAAGCTGGTGACAAGAAAGTCTGTCAGCTCTACAACACATTCTCAACTTGCTTCGAGGAGGATTGAAATCAGTTGCTGACTGCATTATACAAGTCATGTAGATTTAACTTTATTTGAACGACACATGTAATGTAATGTACATGTAATGTTGACACTCGTTCAGACTTCTCGTTTGGCACATCAAGTTAAAATACTGTTGCTTTTGCATTGTACATTATCGCGAACTTCTGGAAATCAACTGAGCTAGGTCGGAACATGAATTTTCCGGTTTTGTTTTTCCCGAATGCCCCAAATTATCTTGAATTTACTCAACAAGAGACTCTGAAACACTTACAATTAAGATAATGATTCTATATTCACTGTTTACAAGGCTACGATTTACAGAGATAAAAAAACCCAGTTTGCACCAGATAGACAGCAATAATAATTGCACATGAACATTGCGCATGCACGGTTATCAACTATAACTTTATAGGGAAGAGATCGAACTGAGATCACAAAATAATGACGGAGTAATTTTAATTCGTTGAGCTGTTATAAAAATTCATATAAGTTATTAATCAAATTGGCTGGAAAGTTTAGGTAGACAAAACGAATAGTACGGTTTAGATGGTTAAAAATGTACGTGGCATTGTGTGAAAATGTGTACATGCTAAAATAGACTTGTTTGTAATTAAAGTTTTGAAAAGATTCAAGCACCTAATAAAAAAGAATTATCGCACAAAAAATAAATAATGAAAACTAGATTCTTAGTTCTTCTTCCTCCTGGGTAAAATTAGTTGGGGTGTTTGTTTGTTTGTTGGGGTGTTTGTTTCTTTGTTGGGATGGTGTATAACTCGTCCAAAGACATTATCAATGAGTGATAATTATGATTGTCACCTAGGGCGCCCTCTCGCATAAATAAACTACTCGTCGCATGATGGCGCTATACAACCGACCTAAATCGTTTCAGCTTGTTGCATCAGACTAGAATGATTGCACCGTCTCTGGCTAAACTATAATACAATTATTTTTGCTGGTTTTTCTCGAGGTGAGCCGTAGCTCAGTGGTCCGAATATGAGACTAAAGCAAATTCTCTCGCCGCCCCAACTCACCGTTGGGGTTCGAAGCCGCTGGGCCAACTCGACACTCACCTTTTTCTTTTTTAAATTTTTTAATATTTGGGGGGAGGTGCGAAATACTATACACTCAAGACAAACTTTAAGAAAATAATTTGTCAATTTTGTTTTTATTTTGGCAAAGAAATGTTTTGAAATTGCAACATCTAACGTTACCTAATACTGCAAAATATGAGTAAAATGCAGTATATGCAGTACCAATGGTATTTATATTCCACTCCGGTCGATCGTTGAGGGCTATTCCCTTCCCCAATAAAACAAAACGTATTATGTTTTGTTAAGTTCGCCAGCCAAGAATTACCTGCAGTGGATTTTAGTTATCAGACTTTACCTCTACGATAGCGAGGGGCGGAGAGAAAAATAACGGTGCTATATATAATTGAGAGCAACATAATTATGTACATTTGAGCTTTGCGCACGCGCGGTTATAAACTATAATATTGGGGAAGCGACCAATCGGAGATATAAAATAATGACGTAGTAAATTTGTTGAGCCGTTATAAAAACAAATTTTAAAAATGCAAAATAGTTATTAATTGGCCTTAGAAAACCCTTCTTCCGCAATACGACTTTTATATTGGTATTAATTTGTACTATTATTCTAATATTCTATCTATATTCTACTATTATAGTTGTTCTACTATCTACCCATAATTATCACGGATAAAATTCGGCGATGGGTCCTATAATTATAGGCAAATATCTTTCTCATAATTATGGCATACTCTGATATTGTGTCAAAGTTCATGCTTTTATTACATATTGAGCAATGTTTACACCAGCACTATTATTATAATATTCCTTGGTACTGGTCTCCCTATCATGATTTTCTTTGTTCAACATTTTTAATTTCCGGACCTACTGCTTAATTATACGGATCGCTGGAACTGAATCGACAACTGGTGATATTCGTCTCTATAAGCAATTACATAGTAAAAAAGGAAAAGGAAAAAAAAACAGAAGAAGATTGGACCACCAAAGGATCGCTTATAATTTAGTGAGATACCAGACGCATGTCAGACCTGAGAGATACCTGAAGGAAGAGACAGATCTAGAGAGTGGGATAGGTTTCTGATGTCACAATTATTTTTGAAGAATCCGGAGAAACAATCGTTAACCGCCAACGAATAAAGATGTCTGTTTTAAGCCTTGCAAACGTTCTTATCTTGATGACCGTCGGGGTATTTCAAACCCTGCTAGCCGTCTGTCCTCCCGGCTGGTTGGCCTGGCAAGACGCCTGTTACATCTTGCTGCCCGACAGGATGGATTGGTGGCAAGCTAAGGAGGTCTGTGACCGGCCTGGGAGCAGCCTGGTCGTTCCTGACTCGCAGGAAGAACACGACTTCATCTGGCGGGAAATGAGGGCCCGGATGGAGCTGATTGTCGGCAATTCCGAAGACAAACTGGAACTGTGGATTGGCTGCACTGATTTTGAAAACACCGGCCAACTTGCGTGCCTTGGAGTCCAAGGTGAGCCTAAATTCACCAACTGGTACAACGGAAAACCGCCAACAAATCCAGATGAAGACTGCATCAGAATGGCAGAGAGGTTTGACGGGAACTGGGCAGACAAATCGTGTATTGATGCCAAATTTGTCGCCTGCGAGATGCGCGTCTCTCACCGCTCGTACTGCCTACAAGCCGATGCTGACGGGCGCTTCACGCCCCAGTGTCTTCTCAACCACGAGATCAAGAACCTGACGGCTCCGGGGGTCATGGGGTGTGGCCGGGCGTGCTGGGCAGAGCCTCGATGCCACTCCTTCAATCTCTGGCAGGGTGACGACAAGAAAGTCTGTCAGCTAAACAGCGCGACTAGCAACGAGGCTGACGACACTGATCGGAAATACGTGAAGAACTGCAACTTCTTCGACCTGTAAACTTTCGCGGTTAAAGAAGGCATTATTCAAAGCAATTTAAAGAACTCATCCAATCCCCAGAACAAGCTGATGACAAGAAAGTCTGTCAGCTCTACAACACATTCTCAACTTGCTTCAAGGAGGATTGAAATCAGTTGCTGACTGCACAATACAAGTCATGTACATCTAACTTTATTTGACAACACATGTTGACACTCGTTCAGACTTCTCGTTTGGCACATCAAGTTAAAACACTGTTGCTTTTGCATTGTACATTATCGCGAATTTCTGGAAACCAACTGAGCTAGTTCGGAACATGAATTTTCCGGCTTTGTTTTTCCCGAATGCCTTAAATTATCTTGAATTTACTTAACGAGAGACTTTGAAACACTTACAATTAAGATAATGATTCTATATTCACTGCTTACAAGGCTACGATTTACAGAGATAAAAAATAGTTTGCACTAGATAGACAGCAATAATAATTGCGCTTGAACATTGCGCATGCGCGGTTATAAACTAGAACTTTATAGGGAAGAGATCGAACTAAGATCACAAAGATGACAGAGTAATTTTAATTTGTTGAGCTGTTATAAAACTTCAAATTAGTTATTAATTAAATTGGCTGGAAAGTTTAGGTAGACAAAACCAAATAGTACGGTTTTGATGGTTAATAATGTACGTGGCATTGTGTGAAAATGTGTACATGCTAAATAGAATTGCTTGTAATTACATTTTGAAAGATTCAAGCACCTAATAAAAAAGAATTATCGCACAAAAAAATAAATCATGAAAACTAGATTCTTAGTTCTTCTTTCTCCTGGGTAAAATTAGTTGGGGTGTTTGTTTGTTTGTTTGTTGGGGTGTTTGTTTCTTTGTTGGGATGGTGTATAACTCGTATACAAAGACATTATCAACCAGTAATATGATTGTCACCTAGGGCGCCCTCTCGCATAAATAAACTACTCGTCGCATGATGGCGCTATACAACCGAGCTAAATCATTTTCAGCTTGTTGCATCAGACTAGAATGATTGCACCATCTCTGGCTAAAGTATAATACAATTATTTTTGCTGGTTGTTCTCGAGGTGAGCCGTAGCTCAGTGGTCCGAATATGAGACTAAAGCAAATTCTCTCGCCACCCCAACTCACAGTTGGGGTTCGAAGCCGCTGGGCCAACTCGACACTCACCTTTTTCTTTTTCAAATTTTCCTATTTGGGGGGGAGGTGACAAATACTATACACTCAATCAAGACAAACTTTAAGAAAATAAATTGTCAATTTTGTTTTCATTTTGGCAAAGAATTGTTTTGAAATTGCAACATCTAACGTTACCTATATTACAATATATGAATAAAATGCGGTATGCAGTACCAATAATATTTATATTCCACTCCGGTCGATCGTTGAGGGCTATTCCTTTACCCTATAAAACAAAACGTGTTATGTTTTTTAAGATCGCCAGCCAAGAATTGTCTGCAGTGGATTTTAGTTATCAGACTTTACCTCTACGATAGCGAGGGGCGGAGAGAAAAATAACGGTGCTATATATAATTGAGAGCAACATAATTATGTACAGTTGAGCTTTGCGCACGCGCGGTTATAAACTATAATATTGGGGAAGCGACCAATCGGAGATCACAAATAATCTTGACATAGTAATTTTGTTAAGCTGTTATAAAAAGAATTTTAAAAATGCAAAACAGTTATTAATTGGCCCTAGAAAACACTTATATCGCAATACGAATTTGATATTGGTATTTTACTGTTATTCTAATATTCTATCTATATTCTACTATTATTGTTGTTCTACATGTACTATCTACCCATTATTATTACAGACACAATTCTGCGATGGGTCCTATAGACAAACATCGTTCTCATATGCCATATTCAGATTTTGTGCCAAATGTCATGCTTCAAATAACTACCGAACAGTGTTTACACCAGTAATATTATTATAATGAGGCCTTGGTCTCTCATCATCACATTCATCATTTGTTCAAATGTAATTTCCGGACCCACTATCGATGATTTATACGTATCGCGGGAACTGAAATCGACAACAACTGGTGATAATTAGTCTCTAGGCAACCTGTAGTCAAAACAAACGGAGCACCAAAGGATCGCTTATAATTGAGAGAGATTCCAGACGCATGTCAGACCTGAGAGATACCTGAAGAAAGAGACAGATCTAGAGGGTGGGATAGGTTTCTGATGTCACAATTATTTTTGAAGAATCCGGAGAAACAATCGTTAACCGCCAACTAATAAAGATGTCTGTTTTCAGCCTTGCAAACGTTCTTATCTTGATGACCGTCGGGGTATTTCAAACCCTGCTAGCCGTCTGTCCACCCGGCTGGTTGGCCTGGCAAGACGCCTGTTACATCTTGCTGCCCGACAGGATGGATTGGTGGCAAGCTAAGGAGGTCTGTGACCGGCCTGGGAGCAGCCTGGTCGTTCCTGACTCGCAGGAAGAACACGACTTCATCTGGCGGGAAATGAGGGCCCGGATGGAGCTGATTGTCGGCAATTCCGAAGACAAACTGGAACTGTGGATTGGCTGCACTGATTTTGAAAACACGGGCCAACTGGCGTGCCTTGGAGTCCAAGGTGAGCCTAAATTCACCAACTGGCAAAACGGAAACCCGCATACATATTCAGGTGAATATTGCATCAGAATGGCGGAGAGGTTTGACGGGAACTGGGGAGACATCTCGTGTATTGATGCCAAATTTGTCGCCTGCGAGATGCGCGTCTCTCACCGCTCGTACTGCCTACAAGCCGATGCCGACGGGCGCTTCACGCCCCAGTGTCTTCTCAACCACGAGATCAAGAACCTGACGGCTCCGGGAGTCATCGGGTGTGGCCGGGCGTGCTGGGCAGAGCCTCGATGCCACTCCTTCAATCTCTGGCAGGGTGACGACAAGAAAGTCTGTCAGCTAAACAGCGCGACTAGCAACGAGGCTGACGACACTGATCGGAAATACGTGAAGAACTGCAACTTCTTCGACCTGTAAACGTTCGCGGTTAAAGAAGGCATTATTCAAAGCAATTTAAAGAACTCATACAATCCCCAGAACAAGCTGATGACAAGAAAGTCTGTCAGCTCTACAACACATTCTCAACTTGCTTCAAGGAGGATTGAAATCAGTTGCTGACTGCACAATACAAGTCATGTACATCTAACTTTATTTGACAACACATGTTGACACTCGTTCAGACTTCTCGTTTGGCACATCAAGTTAAAACACTGTTGCTTTTGCATTGTATACATTATCGCGAATTTCTGGAAACCAACTGAGCTAGTTCGGAACATGAATTTTCCGGCTTTGTTTTTCCCGAATGCCTTAAATTATCTTGAATTTACTTAACGAGAGACTTTGAAACACTTACAATTAAGATAATGATTCTATATTCACTGCTTACAAGGCTACGATTTACAGAGATAAAAAATAGTTTGCACTAGATAGACAGCAATAATAATTGCGCATGAACATTGCGCATGCGCGGTTATAAACTAGAACTTTATAGGGAAGAGATCGAACTAAGATCACAAAGATGACAGAGTCATTTTAATTTGTTGAGCTGTTATAAAAATTCAAATTAGTTATTAATTAAATTGGCTGGAAAGTGTAGGTAGACAAAACCAAATAGTACGGTTTGATGGTTAAAAATGTACGTGGCATTGTGTGAAAATGTGTACATGCTAAATAGAATTGCTTGTAATTACATTTTGAAAGATTCAAGCACCTAATAAAAAAGAATTATCGCACAAAAAATAAATCATGAAAACTAGATTCTTAGTTCTTCTTTCTCCTGGGTAAAATTAGTGGGGGGTGTTTGTTTGTTTGTTGGGGTGTTTGTTTCTTTGTTGGGATGGTGTATAACTCGTATACAAAGACATTATCAACCAGTAATATGATTGTCACCTAGGGCGCCCTCTCGCATAAATAAACTACTCGTCGCATGATGGCGCTATACAACCGAGCTAAATCATTTTCAGCTTGTTGCATCAGACTAGAATGATTGCACCATCTCTGGCTAAAGTATAATACAATTATTTTTGCTGGTTGTTCTCGAGGTGAGCCGTAGCTCAGTGGTCCGAATATGAGACTAAAGCAAATTCTCTCGCCACCCCAACTCACAGTTGGGGTTCGAAGCCGCTGGGCCAACTCGACACTCACCTTTTTCTTTTTCAAATTTTCCTATTTGGGGGGGAGGTGACAAATACTATACACTCAATCAAGACAAACTTTAAGAAAATTAATTGTCAATTTTGTTTTCATTTTGGCAAAGAATTGTTTTGAAATTGCAACATCTAACGTTACCTATATTACAATATATGAATAAAATGCGGTATGCAGTACCAATAATATTTATATTCCACTCCGGTCGATCGTTGAGGGCTATTCCTTTACCCTATAAAACAAAACGTGTTATGTTTTTTAAGATCGCCAGCCAAGAATTGTCTGCAGTGGATTTTAGTTATCAGACTTTACCTCTCGATAGCGAGGGGCGGAGAGAAAAATAACGGTGCTATATATAATTGAGAGCAACATAATTATGTACAGTTGAGCTTTGCGCACGCGCGGTTATAAACTATAATATTGGGGAAGCGACCAATCGGATATCACAAATAATCATGACGTAGTAATTTTGTTAAGCTGTTATAAAAAGAATTTTAAAAATGCAAAATAGTTATTAATTGGCCCTAGAAAACACTTATATCGCAATACGAATTTGATATTGGTATTTTACTGTTATTCTAATATTCTATCTATATTCTACTATTATTGTTGTTCTACATGTACTATCTACCCATTATTATTACAGACACAATTCTGCGATGGGTCCTATAGACAAACATCGTTCTCATATGCCATATTCAGATTTTGTGCCAAATGTCATGCTTCAAATAACTACCGAACAGTGTTTACACCAGTAATATTATTATAATGAGGCCTTGGTCTCTCATCATCACATTCATCATTTGTTCAAATGTAATTTCCGGACCCACTATCGATGATTTATACGTATCGCGGGAACTGAAATCGACAACAACTGGTGATAATTAGTCTCTAGGCAACCTGTAGTCAAAACAAACGGAGCACCTAAGGATCGCTTATAATTGAGTGAGATTCCAGACGCGTGTCAGACCTGAGAGATACCTGAAGGAAGAGACAGATCTAGAGGGTGGGATAGGTTTCTGATGTCACAATTATTTTTGAAGAATCCGGAGAAACAATCGTTAACCGCCAACTAATAAAGATGTCTGTTTTCAGCCTTGCAAACGTTCTTATCTTGATGACCGTCGGGGTATTTCAAACCCTGCTAGCCGTCTGTCCACCCGGCTGGTTGGCCTGGCAAGACGCCTGTTACATCTTGCTGCCCGACAGGATGGATTGGTGGCAAGCTAAGGAGGTCTGTGACCGGCCTGGGAGCAGCCTGGTCGTTCCTGACTCGCAGGAAGAACACGACTTCATCTGGCGGGAAATGAGGGCCCGGATGGAGCTGATTGTCGGCAATTCCGAAGACAAACTGGAACTGTGGATTGGCTGCACTGATTTTGAAAACACGGGCCAACTGGCGTGCCTTGGAGTCCAAGGTGAGCCTAAATTCACCAACTGGCAAAACGGAAACCCGCATACAACTCCAGGTGAATATTGCATCAGAATGGCGGTGAGGTTTGACGGGAACTGGGGAGACATCTCGTGTATTGATGCCAAATTTGTCGCCTGTGAGATGCGCGTCTCTCACCGCTCGTACTGCCTACAAGCCGATGCCGACGGGCGCTTCACGCCCCAGTGTCTTCTCAACCACGAGATCAAGAACCTGACGGCTCCGGGAGTCATCGGGTGTGGCCGGGCGTGCTGGGCAGAGCCTCGATGCCACTCCTTCAATCTCTGGCAGGGTGACGACAAGAAAGTCTGTCAGCTAAACAGCGCGACTAGCAACGAGGCTGACGACACTGATCGGAAATACGTGAAGAACTGCAACTTCTTCGACCTGTAAACTTTCGCGGTTAAAGAAGGCATTATTCAAAGCAATTTAAAGAACTCATCCAATCCCCAGAACAAGCTGATGACAAGAAAGTCTGTCAGCTCTACAACACATTCTCAACTTGCTTCAAGGAGGATTGAAATCAGTTGCTGACTGCACAATACAAGTCATGTACATCTAACTTTATTTGACAACACATGTTGACACTCGTTCAGACTTCTCGTTTGGCAAATCAAGTTAAAACACTGTTGCTTTTGCATTGTACATTATCGCGAATTTCTGGAAACCAACTGAGCTAGTTCGGAACATGAATTTTCCGGCTTTGTTTTTCCCGAATGCCTTAAATTATCTTGAATTTACTTAACGAGAGACTTTGAAACACTTACAATTAAGATAATGATTCTATATTCACTGCTTACAAGGCTACGATTTACAGAGATAAAAAATAGTTTGCACTAGATAGACAGCAATAATAATTGCGCATGAACATTGCGCATGCGCGGTTATAAACTAGAACTTTATAGGGAAGAGATCGAACTAAGATCTCAAAGATGACAGAGTCATTTTAATTTGTTAAGCTGTTATAAAACTTCAAATTAGTTATTAATTAAATTGGCTGGAAAGTGTAGGTAGACAAAACCAAATAGTACGGTTTTGATGGTTAAAAATGTACGTGGCATTGTGTGAAAATGTGTACATGCTAAATAGAATTGCTTGTAATTACATTTTGAAAGATTCAAGCACCTAATAAAAAAGAATTATCGCACAAAAAAATAAATCATGAAAACTAGATTCTTAGTTCTTCTTTCTCCTGGGTAAAATTAGTGGGGGTGTTTGTTTGTTTGTTGGGGTGTTTGTTTCTTTGTTGGGATGGTGTATAACTCGTATACAAAGACATTATCAATGAGTGATATGATTGTCACCTAGGGCGCCCTCTCGCATAAATAAACTACTCGTCGTATGATGGCGCTATACAACCGAGCTTAATCGTTTTCAGCTTGTTGCATCAGACTAGAATGATTGCATCATCTCTGGCTAAAGTATAAATCAATTATTTTTGCTGGTTGTTCCCGAGGTGATCTGTAGCTCAGTGGTCCGAATATGAGACTAAAGCAAATTCTCTCGCCGCCCCAACTCACAGTTGGGGTTCGAAGCCGCTGGGCCAACTCGACACTCACCTTTTCCTTTTAAAAAATTTCTTATTTAGGGGAGAGGTGCAAAATACTATACACTCAAGACAAACTTTAAGAAAATAAATTGTCAATTTTGTTTTTATTTTGGCAAATAAATGTTTTGAAATTTCAACATCTAACGTTACCTAATACTGCAAAATATGAGTAAAATGCAGTATATGCAGCACCAATGATATTTATATTCCACTCCGGTCGACCGTTGAGGGCTATTCTCTTCCCCAATAAAACAAAACGTATTATGTTTCTTAAGATCGCCAGCCAAGAATTACCTGCAGTGGATTTTAGTTATTAGACTTTACCTCTACGATAGCGAGGGGAGAGAAAAACAACGGTGCTATATATAATTGAGAGCAACATAATTATGTACAGTTGAGCATTGCGCACGCGCGGTTATAAACTATAATATTGGGGAAGCGACCAATCGGAGATCACAAAATAATGATGTAGTAATTTTGTTAAGCTGATATAAAAAGAATTTAAAAAAATGCAAAATAGTTATTAATTGGCCCCAGAAAACACTCTTTCCAAAATACGAGATTTTACCGAGGTAATGGCGTCGCCGTGCCGTTGCTAAGGTGGGCGGGGCTTATGGTCAAATCCGGATCGGTCCATTGTTGGCGTACGCGTACCCTGTTGGTATTTGTTGTTTCAAACAACAAGGTGGTCCGACGTGTTCTCATATCATTATAGGACAGCAGACCGAATCAGAGAAAAACACCCCCCCCCCCCCCCCCCCTCCCCCGATAATCTACTATCATTGTTACTCTACTATTCCACCTATTTATTCTATTCTGCAATGGGCCATAGCATATAATAGGCAAATATCTTTCTCATAATAATGGTATACTCTGATTTTGTGACAGATGTCGTGCTTTTTATTACCTATCAAACAATGTCTACGCCAGCAATATTATTATATTAGGCCCTAGTCTGGCGGCCTTAGTCTCACCATGATTTTCTTTGTTCGAATTTTTTAATTTCCGGACCCACTGCCTAATTATACACACGCACGGGAACTGAAATCGACAACTGGTAATAATCGTCTCTAAGCAACCTGTAATCAAAAAGAAACAAACAGAAGAAGATTGGAGCACCAAAGGATCGCTTATAATTGAGTGAGATTCCAGACGCATGTCAGACCTGAGAGATACCTGAAGGAAGAGACAGATCTAGAGTGTGAGTTTCTAAAAACACAATTTTGTTGGAAGGATCAGGAAAAACAATCGTTAACAGCTGCCAACTAATAAAGATGTCTGTTTTCAGCCTTGCAATCTTTCTTATCTTGATGACCGTCGGGGTATTTCAAACCCTGTTAGCCGTCTGTCCTCCCGGCTGGTTGGCCTGGCAAGACGCCTGTTACATCTTGCTGCCAGACAGGATGGATTGGTGGCAAGCTAAGGAGGTTTGTGACCGGCCTGGGAGCAGCCTGGTCGTTCCTGACTCGCAGGAAGAACACGACTTCATCTGGCGGGAAATGAGGGCTCGGATGGAGCTGATTGTCGGCAATTCCAAAGGCAAACTGGATCTGTGGATTGGCTGCACTGATTTTGAAAATACGGGACAACTAGCGTGCCTTGGAGTCCAAGGTGAGCCTAAATTCACCAACTGGTACAACGGAAACCCGCATAGACAACTAGGTCAAGATTGCATCAGAATGGCGGAGAGGTTTGATGGGAACTGGGCAGACAGCCTGTGTACTAATGCCAAATTTTTCGTCTGCGAGATGCGCGTCTCTCACCGCTCGTACTGCCTACAAGCCGATGCCGATGGGCGCTTCATGCCCCAGTGTCTGCGCAACCACGAGATCAAGAACCTGACAGCTTCGGGAGTCATCGGGTGTGGCCAGGCGTGCTGGGCAGAGCCTCGATGCCACTCCTTCAATCTCTGGCAGGGTGACGACAAGAAAGTATGTCAGCTCAACAACGCGACTAGCAACGAGGCTGACGACACTGATCGGAAATACGTGAAGAACTGCAACTTCTTCGATCTGTAAACTTTCGCGGCGGTTCAAGAAGACATATTCATAGCAATTTTAAGAACTCATCCAATCCATAGAACAAGCTGATGACAAGAAAGTCTGTCAGCTCCACAACACATTCTCAACTTGCTTCAAGGAGGATTCAAATCAGTTGCTGACTGCATAATACAAGTCATGTACATCTAACTTTATTTGAACGACACAATGTTGACACTCGTTCAGACTTCTCGTTTGGCACATCAAGTTAAAACACTGTTGCTTTTGCATTGTACATTATCGCGAACTTCTGGAAATCAACTGAGCTAGGTCGGAACATGAATTTTCCGGTTTTGTTTTAGCCAAATGCCTAAAATTATCTTGAATTTACTTAAGGAGAGACTTTGAAACACTTACAATTAAGATAATGATTCTATATTCACTGCTTACAAGGCTACGATTTAAAGAGATAACAAAATAGTTTGCACTAGATAGACAGCAATAATAATTGCACATGAACATTGCGCATGCACGGTTATAAACCATAACTTTATAGGGACGAGATCGGACTGAGATCACAAAATAATGACGGAGGAATTTTAATTTGTTGAGCTGTTATACAAATTCAAATTAGTTATTAATTAAATTGGCTGGAAAGTGTAGGTAGACAAAACCAAATAGTACGGTTTTGATGGTGGTTAATAATGTACGTGGCATTGTGTGAAAATGTGTACATGCTAAATAGACTTGTTTGTAATTACATTTTGAAAGATTCAAGCACCTAATAAAAAAGAATTATCGCACAAAAAAATTAAAAGAAAACTGGATCCTCAGTTCTTTTTTTTGTTGGGTAAAATATTAGGGGTGTTTGTTTGTTTGTTGAAGTGTTTGTTGGTTGGGATGGCGTATAACTCGTATACAAAGACATTATCAATGAATAATGTGATTGCCACCTAGGGCGCCCTCTCGCATTGTAAACTACTCGTCGCATGATGGCGCTATACAACCGAGCTAAATCGTTTTCAACT
This sequence comes from Crossaster papposus, assembly GCA_037893245.1. Lineage (NCBI taxonomy): Eukaryota > Metazoa > Echinodermata > Asteroidea > Velatida > Solasteridae > Crossaster > Crossaster papposus. The sequence continues at coordinate 869,435 of JBAIAA010000120.1, read as the reverse complement.
TGTTGCATCAGACGTGACTAGAATGATTGCGCCGTCTCTGGCTAAAGTATAATACAATTATTTTTGCTGGTTGTTCTCGAGGTGAGCCGTAGCTCAGTGGTCCGAATATGAGACTAAAGCAAATTCTCTCGCCACCCCAACTCACAGGTTCGAAGCCGCTGGGCCAACTCGACACTCACCTTTTTCTTTTTTAAATTTTTTAATATTTGGGGGGAGGTGCGAAATACTATACACTCAAGACAAACTTTAAGAAAATAATTTGTCAATTTTGTTTTTATTTTGGCAAAGAAATGTTTTGAAATTGCAACATCTAACGTTACCTAATACTGCAAAATATGAGTAAAATGCAGTATATGCAGTACCAATGGTATTTATATTCCACTCCGGTCGATCGTTGAGGGCTATTCCCTTCCCCAATAAAACAAAACGTATTATGTTTTGTTAAGTTCGCCAGCCAAGAATTACCTGCAGTGGATTTTAGTTATCAGACTTTACCTCTACGATAGCGAGGGGCGGAGAGAAAAATAACGGTGCTATATATAATTGAGAGCAACATAATTATGTACATTTGAGCTTTGCGCACGCGCGGTTATAAACTATAATATTGGGGAAGCGACCAATCGGAGATATAAAATAATGACGTAGTAAATTTGTTGAGCCGTTATAAAAACAAATTTTAAAAATGCAAAATAGTTATTAATTGGCCTTAGAAAACCCTTCTTCCGCAATACGACTTTTATATTGGTATTAATTTGTACTATTATTCTAATATTCTATCTATATTCTACTATTATAGTTGTTCTACTATCTACCCATAATTATCACGGATAAAATTCGGCGATGGGTCCTATAATTATAGGCAAATATCTTTCTCATAATTATGGCATACTCTGATATTGTGTCAAAGTTCATGCTTTTATTACATATTGAGCAATGTTTACACCAGCACTATTATTATAATATTCCTTGGTACTGGTCTCCCTATCATGATTTTCTTTGTTCAACATTTTTAATTTCCGGACCTACTGCTTAATTATACGGATCGCTGGAACTGAATCGACAACTGGTGATATTCGTCTCTATAAGCAATTACATAGTAAAAAAGGAAAAGGAAAAAAAAACAGAAGAAGATTGGACCACCAAAGGATCGCTTATAATTTAGTGAGATACCAGACGCATGTCAGACCTGAGAGATACCTGAAGGAAGAGACAGATCTAGAGAGTGGGATAGGTTTCTGATGTCACAATTATTTTTGAAGAATCCGGAGAAACAATCGTTAACCGCCAACGAATAAAGATGTCTGTTTTAAGCCTTGCAAACGTTCTTATCTTGATGACCGTCGGGGTATTTCAAACCCTGCTAGCCGTCTGTCCTCCCGGCTGGTTGGCCTGGCAAGACGCCTGTTACATCTTGCTGCCCGACAGGATGGATTGGTGGCAAGCTAAGGAGGTCTGTGACCGGCCTGGGAGCAGCCTGGTCGTTCCTGACTCGCAGGAAGAACACGACTTCATCTGGCGGGAAATGAGGGCCCGGATGGAGCTGATTGTCGGCAATTCCGAAGACAAACTGGAACTGTGGATTGGCTGCACTGATTTTGAAAACACCGGCCAACTTGCGTGCCTTGGAGTCCAAGGTGAGCCTAAATTCACCAACTGGTACAACGGAAAACCGCCAACAAATCCAGATGAAGACTGCATCAGAATGGCAGAGAGGTTTGACGGGAACTGGGCAGACAAATCGTGTATTGATGCCAAATTTGTCGCCTGCGAGATGCGCGTCTCTCACCGCTCGTACTGCCTACAAGCCGATGCTGACGGGCGCTTCACGCCCCAGTGTCTTCTCAACCACGAGATCAAGAACCTGACGGCTCCGGGGGTCATGGGGTGTGGCCGGGCGTGCTGGGCAGAGCCTCGATGCCACTCCTTCAATCTCTGGCAGGGTGACGACAAGAAAGTCTGTCAGCTAAACAGCGCGACTAGCAACGAGGCTGACGACACTGATCGGAAATACGTGAAGAACTGCAACTTCTTCGACCTGTAAACTTTCGCGGTTAAAGAAGGCATTATTCAAAGCAATTTAAAGAACTCATCCAATCCCCAGAACAAGCTGATGACAAGAAAGTCTGTCAGCTCTACAACACATTCTCAACTTGCTTCAAGGAGGATTGAAATCAGTTGCTGACTGCACAATACAAGTCATGTACATCTAACTTTATTTGACAACACATGTTGACACTCGTTCAGACTTCTCGTTTGGCACATCAAGTTAAAACACTGTTGCTTTTGCATTGTACATTATCGCGAATTTCTGGAAACCAACTGAGCTAGTTCGGAACATGAATTTTCCGGCTTTGTTTTTCCCGAATGCCTTAAATTATCTTGAATTTACTTAACGAGAGACTTTGAAACACTTACAATTAAGATAATGATTCTATATTCACTGCTTACAAGGCTACGATTTACAGAGATAAAAAATAGTTTGCACTAGATAGACAGCAATAATAATTGCGCTTGAACATTGCGCATGCGCGGTTATAAACTAGAACTTTATAGGGAAGAGATCGAACTAAGATCACAAAGATGACAGAGTAATTTTAATTTGTTGAGCTGTTATAAAACTTCAAATTAGTTATTAATTAAATTGGCTGGAAAGTTTAGGTAGACAAAACCAAATAGTACGGTTTGATGGTTAAAAATGTACGTGGCATTGTGTGAAAATGTGTACATGCTAAATAGACTTGCTTGTAATTACATTTTGAAAGATTCAAGCACCTAATAAAAAAGAATTATCGCACAAAAAATTAATCATGAAAACTAGATTCTTAGTTCTTCTTTCTCCTGGGTAAAATTAGTGGGGGTGTTTGTTTGTTTGTTGGGGTGTTTGTTTCTTTGTTGGGATGGTGTATAACTCGTATACAAAGACATTATCAACCAGTAATATGATTGTCACCTAGGGCGCCCTCTCGCATAAATAAACTACTCGTCGCATGATGGCGCTATACAACCGAGCTAAATCATTTTCAGCTTGTTGCATCAGACTAGAATGATTGCACCATCTCTGGCTAAAGTATAATACAATTATTTTTGCTGGTTGTTCTCGAGGTGAGCCGTAGCTCAGTGGTCCGAATATGAGACTAAAGCAAATTCTCTCGCCACCCCAACTCACAGTTGGGGTTCGAAGCCGCTGGGCCAACTCGACACTCACCTTTTTCTTTTTCAAATTTTCCTATTTGGGGGGGAGGTGACAAATACTATACACTCAATCAAGACAAACTTTAAGAAAATAAATTGTCAATTTTGTTTTCATTTTGGCAAAGAATTGTTTTGAAATTGCAACATCTAACGTTACCTATATTACAATATATGAATAAAATGCGGTATGCAGTACCAATAATATTTATATTCCACTCCGGTCGATCGTTGAGGGCTATTCCTTTACCCTATAAAACAAAACGTGTTATGTTTTTTAAGATCGCCAGCCAAGAATTGTCTGCAGTGGATTTTAGTTATCAGACTTTACCTCTACGATAGCGAGGGGCGGAGAGAAAAATAACGGTGCTATATATAATTGAGAGCAACATAATTATGTACAGTTGAGCTTTGCGCACGCGCGGTTATAAACTATAATATTGGGGAAGCGACCAATCGGAGATCACAAATAATCTTGACATAGTAATTTTGTTAAGCTGTTATAAAAAGAATTTTAAAAATGCAAAACAGTTATTAATTGGCCCTAGAAAACACTTATATCGCAATACGAATTTGATATTGGTATTTTACTGTTATTCTAATATTCTATCTATATTCTACTATTATTGTTGTTCTACATGTACTATCTACCCATTATTATTACAGACACAATTCTGCGATGGGTCCTATAGACAAACATCGTTCTCATATGCCATATTCAGATTTTGTGCCAAATGTCATGCTTCAAATAACTACCGAACAGTGTTTACACCAGTAATATTATTATAATGAGGCCTTGGTCTCTCATCATCACATTCATCATTTGTTCAAATGTAATTTCCGGACCCACTATCGATGATTTATACGTATCGCGGGAACTGAAATCGACAACAACTGGTGATAATTAGTCTCTAGGCAACCTGTAGTCAAAACAAACGGAGCACCAAAGGATCGCTTATAATTGAGTGAGATTCCAGACGCATGTCAGACCTGAGAGATACCTGAAGAAAGAGACAGATCTAGAGGGTGGGATAGGTTTCTGATGTCACAATTATTTTTGAAGAATCCGGAGAAACAATCGTTAACCGCCAACTAATAAAGATGTCTGTTTTCAGCCTTGCAAACGTTCTTATCTTGATGACCGTCGGGGTATTTCAAACCCTGCTAGCCGTCTGTCCACCCGGCTGGTTGGCCTGGCAAGACGCCTGTTACATCTTGCTGCCCGACAGGATGGATTGGTGGCAAGCTAAGGAGGTCTGTGACCGGCCTGGGAGCAGCCTGGTCGTTCCTGACTCGCAGGAAGAACACGACTTCATCTGGCGGGAAATGAGGGCCCGGATGGAGCTGATTGTCGGCAATTCCGAAGACAAACTGGAACTGTGGATTGGCTGCACTGATTTTGAAAACACGGGCCAACTGGCGTGCCTTGGAGTCCAAGGTGAGCCTAAATTCACCAACTGGCAAAACGGAAACCCGCATACAACTCCAGGTGAATATTGCATCAGAATGGCGGAGAGGTTTGACGGGAACTGGGGAGACATCTCGTGTATTGATGCCAAATTTGTCGCCTGCGAGATGCGCGTCTCTCACCGCTCGTACTGCCTACAAGCCGATGCCGACGGGCGCTTCACGCCCCAGTGTCTTCTCAACCACGAGATCAAGAACCTGACGGCTCCGGGAGTCATCGGGTGTGGCCGGGCGTGCTGGGCAGAGCCTCGATGCCACTCCTTCAATCTCTGGCAGGGTGACGACAAGAAAGTCTGTCAGCTAAACAGCGCGACTAGCAACGAGGCTGACGACACTGATCGGAAATACGTGAAGAACTGCAACTTCTTCGACCTGTAAACGTTCGCGGTTAAAGAAGGCATTATTCAAAGCAATTTAAAGAACTCATACAATCCCCAGAACAAGCTGATGACAAGAAAGTCTGTCAGCTCTACAACACATTCTCAACTTGCTTCAAGGAGGATTGAAATCAGTTGCTGACTGCACAATACAAGTCATGTACATCTAACTTTATTTGACAACACATGTTGACACTCGTTCAGACTTCTCGTTTGGCACATCAAGTTAAAACACTGTTGCTTTTGCATTGTATACATTATCGCGAATTTCTGGAAACCAACTGAGCTAGTTCGGAACATGAATTTTCCGGCTTTGTTTTTCCCGAATGCCTTAAATTATCTTGAATTTACTTAACGAGAGACTTTGAAACACTTACAATTAAGATAATGATTCTATATTCACTGCTTACAAGGCTACGATTTACAGAGATAAAAAATAGTTTGCACTAGATAGACAGCAATAATAATTGCGCATGAACATTGCGCATGCGCGGTTATAAACTAGAACTTTATAGGGAAGAGATCGAACTAAGATCACAAAGATGACAGAGTCATTTTAATTTGTTGAGCTGTTATAAAAATTCAAATTAGTTATTAATTAAATTGGCTGGAAAGTGTAGGTAGACAAAACCAAATAGTACGGTTTGATGGTTAAAAATGTACGTGGCATTGTGTGAAAATGTGTACATGCTAAATAGAATTGCTTGTAATTACATTTTGAAAGATTCAAGCACCTAATAAAAAAGAATTATCGCACAAAAAATAAATCATGAAAACTAGATTCTTAGTTCTTCTTTCTCCTGGGTAAAATTAGTGGGGGGTGTTTGTTTGTTTGTTGGGGTGTTTGTTTCTTTGTTGGGATGGTGTATAACTCGTATACAAAGACATTATCAACCAGTAATATGATTGTCACCTAGGGCGCCCTCTCGCATAAATAAACTACTCGTCGCATGATGGCGCTATACAACCGAGCTAAATCATTTTCAGCTTGTTGCATCAGACTAGAATGATTGCACCATCTCTGGCTAAAGTATAATACAATTATTTTTGCTGGTTGTTCTCGAGGTGAGCCGTAGCTCAGTGGTCCGAATATGAGACTAAAGCAAATTCTCTCGCCACCCCAACTCACAGTTGGGGTTCGAAGCCGCTGGGCCAACTCGACACTCACCTTTTTCTTTTTCAAATTTTCCTATTTGGGGGGGAGGTGACAAATACTATACACTCAATCAAGACAAACTTTAAGAAAATTAATTGTCAATTTTGTTTTCATTTTGGCAAAGAATTGTTTTGAAATTGCAACATCTAACGTTACCTATATTACAATATATGAATAAAATGCGGTATGCAGTACCAATAATATTTATATTCCACTCCGGTCGATCGTTGAGGGCTATTCCTTTACCCTATAAAACAAAACGTGTTATGTTTTTTAAGATCGCCAGCCAAGAATTGTCTGCAGTGGATTTTAGTTATCAGACTTTACCTCTCGATAGCGAGGGGCGGAGAGAAAAATAACGGTGCTATATATAATTGAGAGCAACATAATTATGTACAGTTGAGCTTTGCGCACGCGCGGTTATAAACTATAATATTGGGGAAGCGACCAATCGGATATCACAAATAATCATGACGTAGTAATTTTGTTAAGCTGTTATAAAAAGAATTTTAAAAATGCAAAATAGTTATTAATTGGCCCTAGAAAACACTTATATCGCAATACGAATTTGATATTGGTATTTTACTGTTATTCTAATATTCTATCTATATTCTACTATTATTGTTGTTCTACATGTACTATCTACCCATTATTATTACAGACACAATTCTGCGATGGGTCCTATAGACAAACATCGTTCTCATATGCCATATTCAGATTTTGTGCCAAATGTCATGCTTCAAATAACTACCGAACAGTGTTTACACCAGTAATATTATTATAATGAGGCCTTGGTCTCTCATCATCACATTCATCATTTGTTCAAATGTAATTTCCGGACCCACTATCGATGATTTATACGTATCGCGGGAACTGAAATCGACAACAACTGGTGATAATTAGTCTCTAGGCAACCTGTAGTCAAAACAAACGGAGCACCTAAGGATCGCTTATAATTGAGTGAGATTCCAGACGCGTGTCAGACCTGAGAGATACCTGAAGGAAGAGACAGATCTAGAGGGTGGGATAGGTTTCTGATGTCACAATTATTTTTGAAGAATCCGGAGAAACAATCGTTAACCGCCAACTAATAAAGATGTCTGTTTTCAGCCTTGCAAACGTTCTTATCTTGATGACCGTCGGGGTATTTCAAACCCTGCTAGCCGTCTGTCCACCCGGCTGGTTGGCCTGGCAAGACGCCTGTTACATCTTGCTGCCCGACAGGATGGATTGGTGGCAAGCTAAGGAGGTCTGTGACCGGCCTGGGAGCAGCCTGGTCGTTCCTGACTCGCAGGAAGAACACGACTTCATCTGGCGGGAAATGAGGGCCCGGATGGAGCTGATTGTCGGCAATTCCGAAGACAAACTGGAACTGTGGATTGGCTGCACTGATTTTGAAAACACGGGCCAACTGGCGTGCCTTGGAGTCCAAGGTGAGCCTAAATTCACCAACTGGCAAAACGGAAACCCGCATACAACTCCAGGTGAATATTGCATCAGAATGGCGGTGAGGTTTGACGGGAACTGGGGAGACATCTCGTGTATTGATGCCAAATTTGTCGCCTGCGAGATGCGCGTCTCTCACCGCTCGTACTGCCTACAAGCCGATGCCGACGGGCGCTTCACGCCCCAGTGTCTTCTCAACCACGAGATCAAGAACCTGACGGCTCCGGGAGTCATCGGGTGTGGCCGGGCGTGCTGGGCAGAGCCTCGATGCCACTCCTTCAATCTCTGGCAGGGTGACGACAAGAAAGTGTGTCAGCTAAACAGCGCGACTAGCAACGAGGCTGACGACACTGATCGGAAATACGTGAAGAACTGCAACTTCTTCGACCTGTAAACTTTCGCGGTTAAAGAAGGCATTATTCAAAGCAATTTAAAGAACTCATCCAATCCCCAGAACAAGCTGATGACAAGAAAGTCTGTCAGCTCTACAACACATTCTCAACTTGCTTCAAGGAGGATTGAAATCAGTTGCTGACTGCACAATACAAGTCATGTACATCTAACTTTATTTGACAACACATGTTGACACTCGTTCAGACTTCTCGTTTGGCAAATCAAGTTAAAACACTGTTGCTTTTGCATTGTACATTATCGCGAATTTCTGGAAACCAACTGAGCTAGTTCGGAACATGAATTTTCCGGCTTTGTTTTTCCCGAATGCCTTAAATTATCTTGAATTTACTTAACGAGAGACTTTGAAACACTTACAATTAAGATAATGATTCTATATTCACTGCTTACAAGGCTACGATTTACAGAGATAAAAAATAGTTTGCACTAGATAGACAGCAATAATAATTGCGCATGAACATTGCGCATGCGCGGTTATAAACTAGAACTTTATAGGGAAGAGATCGAACTAAGATCTCAAAGATGACAGAGTCATTTTAATTTGTTAAGCTGTTATAAAACTTCAAATTAGTTATTAATTAAATTGGCTGGAAAGTGTAGGTAGACAAAACCAAATAGTACGGTTTTGATGGTTAAAAATGTACGTGGCATTGTGTGAAAATGTGTACATGCTAAATAGAATTGCTTGTAATTACATTTTGAAAGATTCAAGCACCTAATAAAAAAGAATTATCGCACAAAAAAATAAATCATGAAAACTAGATTCTTAGTTCTTCTTTCTCCTGGGTAAAATTAGTGGGGGTGTTTGTTTGTTTGTTGGGGTGTTTGTTTCTTTGTTGGGATGGTGTATAACTCGTATACAAAGACATTATCAATGAGTGATATGATTGTCACCTAGGGCGCCCTCTCGCATAAATAAACTACTCGTCGTATGATGGCGCTATACAACCGAGCTTAATCGTTTTCAGCTTGTTGCATCAGACTAGAATGATTGCATCATCTCTGGCTAAAGTATAAATCAATTATTTTTGCTGGTTGTTCCCGAGGTGATCTGTAGCTCAGTGGTCCGAATATGAGACTAAAGCAAATTCTCTCGCCGCCCCAACTCACAGTTGGGGTTCGAAGCCGCTGGGCCAACTCGACACTCACCTTTTCCTTTTAAAAAATTTCTTATTTAGGGGAGAGGTGCAAAATACTATACACTCAAGACAAACTTTAAGAAAATAAATTGTCAATTTTGTTTTTATTTTGGCAAATAAATGTTTTGAAATTTCAACATCTAACGTTACCTAATACTGCAAAATATGAGTAAAATGCAGTATATGCAGCACCAATGATATTTATATTCCACTCCGGTCGACCGTTGAGGGCTATTCTCTTCCCCAATAAAACAAAACGTATTATGTTTCTTAAGATCGCCAGCCAAGAATTACCTGCAGTGGATTTTAGTTATTAGACTTTACCTCTACGATAGCGAGGGGAGAGAAAAACAACGGTGCTATATATAATTGAGAGCAACATAATTATGTACAGTTGAGCATTGCGCACGCGCGGTTATAAACTATAATATTGGGGAAGCGACCAATCGGAGATCACAAAATAATGATGTAGTAATTTTGTTAAGCTGATATAAAAAGAATTTAAAAAAAATGCAAAATAGTTATTAATTGGCCCCAGAAAACACTCTTTCCAAAATACGAGATTTTACCGAGGTAATGGCGTCGCCGTGCCGTTGCTAAGGTGGGCGGGGCTTATGGTCAAATCCGGATCGGTCCATTGTTGGCGTACGCGTACCCTGTTGGTATTTGTTGTTTCAAACAACAAGGTGGTCCGACGTGTTCTCATATCATTATAGGACAGCAGACCGAATCAGAGAAAAACACCCCCCCCCCCCCCCTCCCCCGATAATCTACTATCATTGTTACTCTACTATTCCACCTATTTATTCTATTCTGCAATGGGCCATAGCATATAATAGGCAAATATCTTTCTCATAATAATGGTATACTCTGATTTTGTGACAGATGTCGTGCTTTTTATTACCTATCAAACAATGTCTACGCCAGCAATATTATTATATTAGGCCCTAGTCTGGCGGCCTTAGTCTCACCATGATTTTCTTTGTTCGAATTTTTTAATTTCCGGACCCACTGCCTAATTATACACACGCACGGGAACTGAAATCGACAACTGGTAATAATCGTCTCTAAGCAACCTGTAATCAAAAAGAAACAAACAGAAGAAGATTGGAGCACCAAAGGATCGCTTATAATTGAGTGAGATTCCAGACGCATGTCAGACCTGAGAGATACCTGAAGGAAGAGACAGATCTAGAGTGTGAGTTTCTAAAAACACAATTTTGTTGGAAGGATCAGGAAAAACAATCGTTAACAGCTGCCAACTAATAAAGATGTCTGTTTTCAGCCTTGCAATCTTTCTTATCTTGATGACCGTCGGGGTATTTCAAACCCTGTTAGCCGTCTGTCCTCCCGGCTGGTTGGCCTGGCAAGACGCCTGTTACATCTTGCTGCCAGACAGGATGGATTGGTGGCAAGCTAAGGAGGTTTGTGACCGGCCTGGGAGCAGCCTGGTCGTTCCTGACTCGCAGGAAGAACACGACTTCATCTGGCGGGAAATGAGGGCTCGGATGGAGCTGATTGTCGGCAATTCCAAAGGCAAACTGGATCTGTGGATTGGCTGCACTGATTTTGAAAATACGGGACAATTGGCGTGCCTTGGAGTCCAAGGTGAGCCTAAATTCACCAACTGGTACAACGGAAACCCGCATAGACAACTAGGTCAAGATTGCATCAGAATGGCGGAGAGGTTTGATGGGAACTGGGCAGACAGCCTGTGTACTAATGCCAAATTTTTCGTCTGCGAGATGCGCGTCTCTCACCGCTCGTACTGCCTACAAGCCGATGCCGATGGGCGCTTCATGCCCCAGTGTCTGCGCAACCACGAGATCAAGAACCTGACAGCTTCGGGAGTCATCGGGTGTGGCCAGGCGTGCTGGGCAGAGCCTCGATGCCACTCCTTCAATCTCTGGCAGGGTGACGACAAGAAAGTATGTCAGCTCAACAACGCGACTAGCAACGAGGCTGACGACACTGATCGGAAATACGTGAAGAACTGCAACTTCTTCGATCTGTAAACTTTCGCGGCGGTTCAAGAAGACATATTCATAGCAATTTTAAGAACTCATCCAATCCATAGAACAAGCTGATGACAAGAAAGTCTGTCAGCTCCACAACACATTCTCAACTTGCTTCAAGGAGGATTCAAATCAGTTGCTGACTGCATAATACAAGTCATGTACATCTAACTTTATTTGAACGACACAATGTTGACACTCGTTCAGACTTCTCGTTTGGCACATCAAGTTAAAACACTGTTGCTTTTGCATTGTACATTATCGCGAACTTCTGGAAATCAACTGAGCTAGGTCGGAACATGAATTTTCCGGTTTTGTTTTAGCCAAATGCCTAAAATTATCTTGAATTTACTTAAGGAGAGACTTTGAAACACTTACAATTAAGATAATGATTCTATATTCACTGCTTACAAGGCTACGATTTAAAGAGATAACAAAATAGTTTGCACTAGATAGACAGCAATAATAATTGCACATGAACATTGCGCATGCACGGTTATAAACCATAACGTTATAGGGACGAGATCGGACTGAGATCACAAAATAATGACGGAGGAATTTTAATTTGTTGAGCTGTTATACAAATTCAAATTAGTTATTAATTAAATTGGCTGGAAAGTGTAGGTAGACAAAACCAAATAGTACGGTTTTGATGGTGGTTAATAATGTACGTGGCATTGTGTGAAAATGTGTACATGCTAAATAGACTTGTTTGTAATTACATTTTGAAAGATTCAAGCACCTAATAAAAAAGAATTATCGCACAAAAAAATTAAAAGAAAACTGGATCCTCAGTTCTTTTTTTTGTTGGGTAAAATATTAGGGGTGTTTGTTTGTTTGTTGAAGTGTTTGTTGGTTGGGATGGCGTATAACTCGTATACAAAGACATTATCAATGAATAATGTGATTGCCACCTAGGGCGCCCTCTCGCATTGTAAACTACTCGTCGCATGATGGCGCTATACAACCGAGCTAAATCGTTTTCAACTTGTTGCATCAGACGTGACTAGAATGATTGCGCCGTCTCTGGCTAAAGTATAATACAATTATTTTTGCTGGTTGTTCTCGAGGTGAGCCGTAGCTCAGTGGTCCGAATATGAGACTAAAGCAAATTCTTTCGCCGCCCCAACTCACAGTTGGGGTTCGAAGCCGCTGGGCCAGCTCGACACTCAGCTTTTTCTTTTTCAAATTTCTTATTATGGGGAGGTGCAAAATACTATACAGTCAAGACAAACTTAAAAAAAAAAAATTGTCAATTTTGTTTTTATTTTGGCAAAGAAATTTGTTGAAATTGCAACATCTAATGCTTCCCTAATACTACAAAATATGAGTAAAATGCAGTATATGCAGTACCAATGATATTTATATTCCACTCCGGTGAATCGTTGAGGGCTATTCCCTTCCCCAATAAAACAAAACGTATTATGTTTTTTAAGATCGCCAGCCAAGAATTACCTGCAGTGGATTTTAGTTATCAGACTTTACCTCTACGATAGCGAGGGAAGAGAAAAATAACGGTGCTATATATAATTTAAAGCAACATAATTATGTACAGTTGAGCATTGCGCATGCGCGGTTATAAACTAATTGGGAAGCGACCAATCGGAGATCACGGAATAATGACGTAGAAATTTTGTTAAGCTGTTATAAAAAGAATTTAAAAAAAATGCAAAATAGTTATTAATTGGCCCCAGAAAACACTCTTTCCAAAATACGAGATTTTACCGAGGTAATGGCGTCGCCGTGCCGTTGCTAAGGTGGGCGGGGCTTATGGTCAAATCCGGATCGTTCCATTGTTGGCGTACGCGTACCCTGTTGGTATTTGTTGTTTCAAACAACAAGGTGGTCCGACGTGTTCTCATATCATTATAGGACAGCAGACCGAATCAGAGAAAAACACCCCCCCCCCCCCTCCCCCGATAATCTACTATCATTGTTACTCTACTATTCCACCTATTTATTCTATTCTGCAATGGGCCATAGCCTATAATAGGCAAATATCTTTCTCATAATAATGGTATACTCTGATTTTGTGCCAGATTTCATGCTTTTATTACCTATCAAACAATGTCTACGCCAGCAATATTATTATATAAGGCCTTAGTCTGGCGGCCTTAGTCTCACCATGATTTTCTTTGTTCGAATGTTTTAATTTCCGGACCCACTGCTTAACTAGACACACGCGCGGGAACTGAAATCGACAACTAGTAATAATCGTCTCTAAGCAACCTGCAATCAAAAACAAACAAACAGAAGAAGATTGGAGCACCAAAGGATCGCTTATAATTGAGTGAGATTCCAGACGCATGTCAGACCTGCGAGATACCTGAAGGAAGAGACAGATCTAGAGGTTGAGATAGGTTTCTGATGTCACAAATATTTTTTAAGAATCCGGAGAAACAATCTTTAACCGCCAACGAATAAATATGTCTGTTTTCAGCCTTGCAAACGTTCTTATATTGATGACCGTCGGGGTATTTCAAACCCTGCTAGCCGTCTGTCCACCCGGCTGGTTGGCCTGGCAAGACGCCTGTTACATCTTGCTGCCCGACAGGATGGGTTGGTGGCAAGCTAAGGAGGTCTGTGACCGGCCCGGAAGCAGCCTGTTCGTTCCTGACTCACAGGAAGAACACGACTTCATCTGGCGGGAAATGAGGGCCCGGATGAAGCTGATTGTCGGCAATTCCAAAAGCAAACTGGAACTGTGGATTGGCTGCACTGATTTTGAAAACACGGGCCAACTGGCGTGCCTTGGAGTCCAAGGTGAGCCTAAATTCACCAACTGGTACAACGGAAAACCGCCAACAGATCCAGGCCAAGATTGCATCAGAATGGCGGAGAAGCATGACGGGAACTGGGCAGACAGCCCGTGTACTTATGCCAAATTCGCCGCCTGCGAGATGCGCGTCTCTCACCGCTCGTACTGCCTACAAGCCGATGCCGACGGGCGCTTCACGCCCCAGTGTCTGCTCAACCACGAGATCAAGAACCTGACGGCTTCGGGAGTCATCGGGTGTGGCCGGGCGTGCTGGGCAGAGCCTCGATGCCACTCCTTCAATCTCTGGCAGGGTGACGACAAGAAAGTCTGTCAGCTAAACAGCGCGACTAGCAACGAGGCTGACGACACTGATCGGAAATACGTGAAGAACTGCAACTTCTTCGACCTGTAAACTTTCGCGGTTAAAGAAGACATATTCAAAGCAATTTTTAGAACTCATCCAATCCCCAGAACAAGCTGATGACAAGAAAGTCTGTCAGCTCTACAACACATTCTCAACTTGCTTCAAGGAGGATTCGAATCAGTTGCTGACTGCATATACAAGTCATGTATATCTAACTTTATTTGAACGACACATGTTGACACTCGTTCAGACTTCTCATTTGGCACATCAAGTTCAAACACTGTTGCTTTTGCATTGTACATTGTCGCGAACTTCTGGAAATCAACTGAGCTAGGTCGGAACATGAATTTTCCGGTTTTGTTTTTTCCCGAATGCCTCAAATTATTTACTCAACGAGAGACTTTGAAACACTTACAATTAAGACAATGATTCTATATTCACTGCTTACAAGGCTACGATTTAAAGAGATAACAAAATAGTTTGCACCAGATAGACAGCAATAATAATTGCACATGAACATTGCGCATTCACGGTTATAAACCATAACTTTAGGAAAGAGATCGGACTAAGATCACAAAAATGACGGAGTAATTTTAATTTGTGGAGCTGTTATAAAAATTCAAATTAGTTATTAATCAAATTGGCTGGAAAGTGTAGGTAGACAAGCCAAATAGTACGGTTTTGATGGTTAAAAATGTACGTGGCATTGTGTGAAAATGTGTACATGCTAAATAGACTTGTTTGTAATTACATTTTCGAAAGATTCAAGCACCTAATAAAAAAGAATTATCGCACACAAAAAATATTAAAACGAGATCCTCAGCTCTTCTTTCTTTTGGTTAAAATTAGTAGGGGCGTGTGTTTGTTTGTTGGGGTTAATGCTTGTTGGGATGTGGATAACTCATATACATGTACAAAGACATTATCAATGAGTGATATGATTGTCACCTAGGGCGCCCTCTCGCATAAATAAACTACTCGTCGCATGATGGCGCTATACAACCGAGCTGAATCGTTTTCAGCTTGTTGCATCAGACCAGAATGATTGCACCGTCTCTGGCTAAAGTATAATTCAATTATTTTTGCTGGTTATTCTTGAGGTGAGCCGTAGCTCAGTGGTCCGAATATGAGACTAAAGCAAATTCTCTCGCCACCCCAACTCACAGTTGGGGTTCGAAGCCGCTGGGCCAACTCGACACTCACCTTTTTCTTTTTTAAAATTTCTTATTTAGGGGGAGGTGCAAAATACTATACACTCAAGACAAACTTTAAGAAAATAAATTGTCAATTTTGTTTTCATTTTGGCAAAGAAAGGTTTTGAAATTGCAACATCTAACGTTACCTAATACTGCAAAATATGAGTAAAATGCAGTATATGCAGCACCAATGATATTTATATTCCACTCCGGTCGATCGTTGAGGGCTATTCTCTTCCCCAATAAAACAAAACGTATTACGTTTCTTAAGATCGCCAGCCAAGAATTACCTGCAGTGGATTTTAGTTATTAGACTTTACCTCTACGATAGCGAGGGGAGAGAAAAATAACGGTGCTATATATAATTTAGAGCAACATAATTATGTACAGTTGAGCATTGCGCACGCGCGGTTATAAACTATTATTGGGGAAGCGACCAATCGGAGATCACAAAATAATGATGTAGTAATTTTGTTAAGCTGATATAAAAAGAATTTTAAAAATGCAAAATATAGTTATTAATTGGCTCTAGAAAACCCTTCTTCCGCATCACGAATTTAATATTGGTATTTTACTATTATTCTATTCTACTACATGTATTCTATTATTGTATACTCTACTAATTGTTGTTATTCTACTATCTACCCATATTGTTACGGACACCATTCTGCGATGGGTCCTATAGGCAAATATCTTTCTCATATGCCATATTCAGATTTTGTGCCAAATGTCATGCTTTAATTAACTATCGAAGAGTGTTTACACCAGTAATATTATTATAATGAGGCCTTGGTCTCTTATCATAATATTCATTTTTCGTTCAAATGATAATATACGCATCGCGGGAACTGAAATCGACAACAATTGACGATAATTAGTCTCTAGGCAACCTGTAGTCAAAACAAACGCGGAGCACCTAAGGATCGCTTTTAATTGAGTGAGATTCCAGACGCATGTCAGACCTGAGAGATATCTGAAGGAAGAGACAGATCTAGAGGGAGTGAGTTAGGTTTCTGATGTCACAATTTTTTTGGAAGGATCAGGAAAAACAATCGTTAACCGCCAACGAATAAAGATGTTTGTTTTCAGCCTTGCAAACGTTCTTATCTTGATGACTGTCGGGGTATTTCAAACCCTGCTAGCCGTCTGTCCACCCGGCTGGTTGGCCTGGCAAGACGCCTGTTACATCTTGCTGCCCGACAGGATGGCTTGGAGGCAAGCTAAGGAGGTCTGTGACCGGCCTGGGAGCAGCCTGGTCGTTCCTGACTCGCAAGAAGAACACGACTTCATCTGGCGGAAAATGAGGGCCCGGATGGAGCTGATTGTCGGCAATTCCAAATACAAATTGGAACTGTGGATTGGCTGCACTGATTTTGAAAACACGGGCCAACTGGCGTGCCTTGGAGTCCAAGGTGAGCCTAAATTCACCAACTGGTACAACAAAAACCCGCATACAGATCCAGGTGAAGACTGCATCAGAATGGCGGAGAAGCATGACGGGAACTGGGTAGACCACCCGTGTAATCGTGCCAAATTCGCCGCCTGCGAGATGCGCGTCTCTCACCGCTCGTACTGTCTACAAGCCGATGCCAACGGGCACTTTACATCCCAGTGTCTGCTCAACCACGAGATCAAGAACCTGACGGCTTCGGGAGTCATCGGGTGTGGCCGGGCGTGCTGGGCAGAGCCTCGATGCCACTCCTTCAATCTCTGGCAGGGTGACGACAAGAAAGTCTGTCAGCTAAACAGCGCGACTAGCAACGAGGCTGACGACACTGATCGGAAATACGTGAAGAACTGCAACTTCTTCGACCTGTAGACTTTCGCGGTTAAAGAAGACACATTCAAAGCAATTTTAGGAACTCATCCAATCCCCAGAACAAGCTGATGACAAGAAAGTCTGTCAGCTATATACAACACATTCTCAACTTGCTTCAAGGAGGATTCAAATCAGTTGCTGACTGCATATACAAGTCATGTATCTAACTTTATTTGAACAACACTTGTTGACACTCGTTTAGACTTCTCGTTTGGCACATCAAGTTAAAACACTGTTGCTTTTGCATTGTACATTATCGCGAACTTCTGGAAATCCACTGAGCTAGGTCGGAACATGAATTTTCCAGTTTTGTTTTTACCGAATGCCTTGAATTATTAAAAAATTTACTCAACGAGAGACTTTGAAACACTTACGATTAAGACAATGATTCTATATTCACTGTTTACAAGGCTACGATTTACAGAGATACAAAAATAGTTTGCACTAGATAGACAGCAATAACAATTGCACATGAACATTGCGCATGCACGGTTATAAACCATAACGTTATAGGGAAGAGATCGGACTGAGATCACAAAATAATCACGGAGTAATTTTAATTCGTTGAGCTGTTATAAAAATTCAAATTAGTTATTAATGCAATTTGCTGGAAAGTTGAGGTAGACAAAACCAAATAGTACGGTTTTGATGGTTAAAAATGTACGTGGCATTGTGTGAAAATGTGTACATGCTAAATAGACTTGTTTGTAATTACATTTTGAAAGATTCAAGCACCTAATAAAAAAGAATTATCGCACAAAAAATAAATCATGAAAACTAGATTCTTAGTTCTTCTTCCTCCTGGGTAAAATTAGTTGGGGTGTTTGTTTGTTTGTTTGTTGGGGTGTTTGTTTCTTTGTTGGGATGGTGTATAACTCGTATACAAAGACATTATCAATGAGTGATATGATTGTCACCTAGGGCGCCCTCTCGCATAAATAAACTACTCGTCGCATGATGGCGCTATACAACCGAGCTTAATGTTTTCAGCTTGTTGCATCAGACTAGAATGATTGCACCGTCTCTGGCTAAAGTATAATTCAATTATTTTTGCTGGTTGTTCTCGAGGTGAGCCGTAGCTCAGTGGTCCGAATATGAGACTAAAGCAAATTCTCTCGCCGCCCCAACTCACAGTTGGGGTCCGAAGCCGCTGTAAATTTCTTATTTGGGGAGAAGTGCAAAATACTATACACTAAAGACAAACTTTGAGAAAAAAATTGGTCAATTTTGTTTTTATTTTGGCAAAGAAATGTTTTGAAATTGCAACATCTAACGTTACCTAATACTGCAAAATATGAGTAAAATGCAGTATATGCAGCACCAATGATATTTATATTCCACTCCGGTCGATCGTTGAGGACTATTCCCTTCCCCAATAAAACAAAACGTATTATGTTTCTTAAGATCGCCAGCCAAGAATTACCTGCAGTGGATTTTAGTTATTAGACTTTACCTCTACGATAGCGAGGGGAGAGAAAAATAACGGTGCTATATATAATTGAGAGCAACATAATTATGTACAGTTGAGCATTGCGCACGCGCGGTTATAAACTATAATATTGGGGAAGCGACCAATCGGAGATCACAAAATAATGACGTAGTAATTTTGTTGAGCTGTTATAAAAATAATTTTAAAAATGCAAAATAGTTATTAATTGGCCCGAGAAAACACTTCTTCCGCAATACGAATTTAATATTGGTATTTTACTATTATTCTGCTATTCTATCTATTCTATCTATATTCTACTATTATTGTTGTTCTACTATCTACCCATATTATTACGGACACAATTCTGCGATGGGTCCTATACAGGCAAATATCTTTCTCAAATGGCATATTCAGATTTTGTTCCAAATGTCATGCTTCAATTAACTACCGAACAGTGTTTACACCAGCAATATTATTAAACTGAGACCTTGGTCTCTCACGCTACTTATGCGCATCGGTAACTAAAACAAATTGGTGATATTCGTCTCTAGGCAACCTGTAGTCAAAAAATTACAAGTTCGAGCACTAAAGGATCGCTTACAGTTCAGTGGAATTCCAGACGCATGTCAGACCTCGGAGATACCTGAAGGAAGAGACAGAGTGTGTGAGAGGTTTCTTATTTCACAACGAAAGAGAAACTACCGTTAGCCAACGAATAAAGATGTTTGTTTTCAGCCTTGCAAACGTTCTTATCTTGATGACCGTCGGGGTATTTCAAACCCTGCTAGCCGTCTGTCCTCCCGGCTGGTTGGCCTGGCAAGACGCCTGTTACATCTTGCTGCCCGACAGGATGGCTTGGTGGCAAGCTAAGGAGGTCTGTGACCGGCCTGGGAGCAGCCTGGTCGTTCCTGACTCGCGAGAAGAACACGACTTCATCTGGCGGGTCATGAAAGTGTGGATGGCAGATTACGGGGCTACCAGATTTGATGATTTTGAAGTCTGGATTGGGTGCAGCGTCGTTGATATTGATAAGGTGTCGATTTCGTGCGTCAGCAGTATTGGACAGGGAGATCCAATCTACGCAACATGGGGGCGAAGACAACCTGATGGTAAGAACGGCGAATGCATCAGAATGACCAATAAATTCGGTGGTCAGTGGGCAGATTTACCATGCAGCTATTCGAAATACGCCGCCTGTGAGATGCGCGTCTCTCGTGTCTCCTTCTGCAAGCCGACCGATGCCGACGGCCAATGCCAGCCGCACTGCCTGCTCAACCACGGGATCAAGAACCTGACCACTGGAGTTACCGGGTGTGCCTCGGCATGCTGGGAGGAGCCTCGATGCCACTCATTCAATCACTGGCAGAAGAAGAAAGATGACGCGGGAACCTACCACTGCCAGCTCAACAGCGCAACTCGCCTGCAGGCCGCTGCCAAAGACTACCAGCAAGTGGAGGGCTGTTACTTCTACGAAATGTAACAGAAACCCAAACTGCCGCGCACCGCACTCGGAGGATCTAAACTTGTCTCGCTTTCTTGTATCTGGTGGGTTTTACCTGCTGTCATCTTAGATGTTTAGTTAACACTGGACTTTAAACATTATCAGTAGCTAGTAAACTGCACCGTGCAGTCGAGGATTTGAACTTGTCTATGCTGAATTTCTTGTGATTTGGTCGTTATTTTCCCTTCATCGTGGATGTTTAATATTAACACCGAACTTTTAACATTATCAGTAGCAAGTAAACTGCACCGTACAGTCGAGGATTTGAACTTGTCTATGCTGAATTTCTTGTGATTTGGTCGTTATTTTCCCTTCATCGTGGATGTTTAATATTAACACCGAACTTTTAACATTATCAGTAGCAAGTAAACTGCACCGTACAGTCGAGGATTTGAATTTGTCTTGCTGAATTTCTTGTATTTTGGTCGTTATTTTTCCTTCATCGTGGATGTTTAATTAACACCGAACTTTAACATTATCAGTAGCTACACAACTGGCTTGGTCTGCGTACAACATCGCTTCGAGTTTCAGAAATGGAGAACAATAGTTGTATATTGTTTTTTTGAAAGTACAATTTAGATAATAATGATGGCATAAATAATTGGTCGTGAGCATCACTTTTTATGTTTAGCACTTGATTAAAAATACTGCACAAAAAGAAAACGAGTTGCAGAGTAATTATCATGTAAACTGCCACCGTATTGAAACGGTGCAGCGCCACCAAGCGTGTGAGAAAGGTGGATGTCTTCGACCATTTCCCCATTTCGCCCGTGACCACTGCCCAATGGTACTACGGAGCGTTTTGACGCAATGATACGCACAAACACAACCTCTTTACCATGGGTACGATCTTGCTGCGTCGTGTTTTTTCTTATCATGCCTTGCGCAATCTTAATGGGCGCGCAATAAAAGTATTCTCGTCCTAACGCGTTTTTGTTTTTAGGGGAAAATGATAAGTACGGAAGCTATAAATGAACATTAATGGCACTTTTGTCCTCAATTAAATACGTGATACCTCTCAGTAGATTACACAGTCGCATTGTGGACTATCCCCAAATCGCTGCAGCGCGCCATCTAGCGTTGAAGAAAACAGTTCAAACCCGCCAGTCGTGCAGCTTTTCATTACTTACATAGAATAGCGCCACCAATATAATAATAATAATAATTTGTATTGCGCAAATTCCATAACAAAATTATGTTCAAATGCGCATAACAATGCAGTGTACTTACATTACAACTAAAGAATTGGTACTAATTATATATATATATATTGACAACAGACTCTCAGAAACGGTCAAGTTTGACTTGATAATCCGCTCAAAATATCAGACGGATCGCGACATAATCTGACAACTTATCGGAGATGTTCGTTTTGCGTAAACAAATTGCTTGGGTTTCTTTGTTTTTGTTTGTGTTATTTTTAATTCATGGTTTTGTCTTGCAGTCAAAGAAGTTTTGTTTGTTTTTTGAGGTGTTTGTTTATTTGTTTGTTGATGTTTTAGAGTTTAGAGTTTAGCGTTTTAGAATGTGTGTCCCAGTCCACCGTGGCTGGTGGTGGGCATGGTGTGTTTTTAAATGAATTGCATTATTTATTTTATTTTACATTTAAAACAATAAAATTAATCTGTGCACCAAAGGGTTAAAACAATTATATCTTGTCTTTCGAATTAGGAATCTGCCATTTGTCATTAACCCCCAGGTAGAATACGCGCTTTATTTTTATGGGAAAGATATCATTGTTTTTAGTTGAACAATTTGGTTCGTTCAACAGTCGAGACACAAACACTAAGTCAACATAAAATATATTATGACAGTGTTCCCATCGCCCTCTTAAAGATTGTCCCGGAGTTTATCGTGACCCCTCTACTGACCACTTGTTATCAACAGACAATCTTCACTCCGAATTCTTGAATAAAAAAAAATGATAAGTTTTGTCAACACATATGAACCCCTGTCCAAACACATATACACGCCCCTTTACACCAAACAAGGGCTTCGGTGTTTGTAGAGTGTTGTGAACTATGCAAATAAATATGAGGTCTATGGCTACAGGGGCCAATTTCATAGAGCTGCTATCTGCTAAGCATTACATTTGCTAAGCACCAAAAAACTATTGCTCAAACAAAACAGCTTACTAGCCAGATGTGCTTTTCACACTAAGCAAATCCCAGCTAAATACCTGCCACAAACATAATAAATTATTATTATTAAAATCCCGTTTTTGCTAGGGAAGAATTTTCATTTTCAGTACATTTTTCCTGCTTAGCAGCTTCGCGAAATTGGCCTCAAGTCCGGAGTAATCAAGACCCTCTTACCGTCAAAACGGCCCTACGATCCGGCCGTATATCTGACGCGATAGCTCCCCACCTCTGATGAGACTAGTCGGTAGCAAAGTCCAACTGAAGTAGAACAAAAATCCTTTGTTTGTAAAGTTTTTGTTGAATTTGTGTGTAGTTTGGAAACACATACAATGTATTTTGAATGGACCACATGCAATTTAGGCCATACATTCTATAGGATGTAATCATGATTTGAGCGGGAAGCCAAGTTACATGTATCACGAACCACAATGTTACGGTGGCACGAAAACTGTAACTCGGCAAATAAGTTAAGTTGATTATATTAACGGAATTGACAACAACAAAATGAAACCAAAACTTCAGTTCCAGCACCACAACCTACACTCTCAAATTTGTATCCCAGTGGAGACATCTCTTTGTTCTCATGTACAAACTGGTTAAAAAGTCGGGCACCTTTTTCAGAATGCTCCTATTTCAACCACAATTAATTTCCTGGGTTGAAATTTAGACCCAATATACCCTATATTATACCCTAACCCAAACACTAACCCTAACCCACATCCTAAACCTAGTTTTTGAGTAATTTGAGGCACACTCCAAAAATCTAATTCGTGAAATTCCCAGTGGAGACCTATTCATCTATAGAAATTTACCCTCCGGAGACCTTTTGTCTCCATTATACACATTGTGTTCAGGTCTCCAGAGGGTACCGAATTTCAGATTCATTTCGCACCCCCCCCCCCCCCCCCCCCCACACATACACAAAATGGCCACATTCTTTGTCTGTTTTACTGAAGTCTACCATCTCGATTTGCACAACACATGTCATCATAGCGCTATTGGTGTCAGCGTTTATTCCATCTGCTATAGCCGATAGTGTACATTGCATGACCTGCGCTCAATTTGACCTGGCAGAAATCGACATCCAAAACCGAACCGAAATGAAAGAGAAAACAATTAGATAAAAGAAAATAAATCATTACAGCCTTATCGGCGCAAAGAACAAACAAACAGGTTTATATCGTTTTCGCTTTCTACGAGCTCATAAACAACCTAGAAAGTACAGAATCATAATGATATTATTATGAAGTTTGGCTATTTTGCATAATCAGTCCCATTTTCGTTTTCGATTTTGCCAAAGTAATTATGTGGAGGTGCTATCGGTACAATTCGCTCAACGTTATGTCCATGTAGAACCACATGAGTTAACTGTTGCATTCAGAATTCAGTGATTAATGCCGTCTGTCTTCAAACGGCTGTTCACTGCCTCGGTCAATTCAACCTGGTGTGCAAAACTCAAGCTGATAACCCACGGTATTATATTAAAGTTGTACACTCTCGTCCTTAGCTTATCGAGCTCTACATCTCTTTTAGTTTGACATTTCGCGGCGAATGCAAAGTCCACTAGCAATGTTTACCTATCATAAGAATGGGAAATCGCAGTCTATAATCTGTTACGCTGACAAATCTTCCCACGGGGGGAAGGGGTGGCGGGGGGGGGGGGGGGGGGGGGGTCACCAATGCGTTGATTGTTGTAAACATAACATGCCAGCACAAACTAGTTGAATGAGACTTGGGTAGAAACAAAACCCCAACATAAATTTTAAATGCCGTGGACTACAAACTTTGACTCGGGTTTACAAAGCGCGGGAAACATTCTGTTTAGCAACAGACAGGTTCCTTCTTATGGTTACAGCTTGTAGCTGGTATCCGCAATGAACTCATCAGCGCTGTTTTTAGAAGAATTCCATGTTGAAATTCAAATTGAGGCCGTCTGCGCTACGCCATTGCATGACACTTTTTAAACCCTCTCAGCTAATGACAGCAGTATGGCCCTCGGCGCCATTTTGAAATTCGTCATTGCCTGGGGTGCGGTTTGGCCAGATTCGTCCTCCTGATACCCCTCTTTCGACTCAAGCAAAAGAGCAAAAAGACCAATTGTCAGTTGTCACTGTAGCTCCGACATTAAAATCCTTGTTCGTGTACCGGGAGTGTTTACGCTTCAAGTTCAAGCCGGTCAGAGACACAAACAAATCGAAACGTCTACTTTAAGCGTCCTGTGTGTTGACTTTCGAGTTTTTAACACACAGTTCGTGTTTGTGAAATGGATTAAAGGTAGTATGCACCATTGGTCATTAATTGAATTATCATGAATGAGTAGATTTGGGAGGTTGTATTTTATAGTAAATATCGTTTAACTGACCTGTCCGAAGTTTTACTATCATGGATGCCGAGAAAAGCACGAAAAACAGCGGTTTGTTTCAACCGGCGTCGAGCAGTTATTCTTATGTTGTCCGGCGATCGCGATTTTTTTATTATAAAATTTTATTTTTCGGAATAATTACAGGAAATCTAGCGCAATCATTTTGCTGGATGCCTAGAATCAACATTTACTTTCAAATGAGTAAGATATTACTTAATTATTCGGTAGTAAATATTTTTGATATCTGCAAATGGTGCATATAATTATCCCACCTTTAAGGTATTATCGGGGCTATTATGATTATAAGCATAAATAAATTATATGATAACGGATGTGAAATGTGAGCCGAGCCCTTGTGAAAAAGCATCGATATTGTCGATGTCCGTGTGAACCCGGCAACGTGTGGGCACTGAAATTCAAATAAAAAACATAACAAAATCGGTGTTGTTATACTGCGTATTATGGCTGAAATGTCCAAAAAAATGTATGCAAACTGTCCTGTTATACAATTTTGTCAGTTGTGCATTTTTATCGTTTTGAAATACCAAAGGTTCTCAAAATCTAAAGAATGGTGATCGACAACTAAACTTACGAACGTTTTAGCTGGCTCTGTGACTGCTTTATATTTCGAGAAAATAATACAAGTTTTCGAACCAACTACGCCATTGGAATTATTTAAAATGGTGATGTCATTCAACTAGTCGAAGCAGAACCCTCAGTGTCACGTGCCGACATTCGACAATATACTACGATTGTACCGGATGACGTGTACACATGTACATTATGACATAAGCCATGACATACGGCGTATTATTGGTATGACACTATTGGTTTGGATTTGTGCCAAGTTTACTTCATTCAGCAAACTCACAACTGTCACTGTCAGGCTAGTGTCAAGTCTAAAGTTCCATTTTGTTCTTCACGTGTGTGCTACTAGTGTTAAACATGTGCTGTTTGTTACTAACATAATTTCAATAAGGGAATAAATGTGTGTTCGAGAGGTTTTAATCACTCTGTTTAATACCGCTTGAAGTCTGGGTGCTGATAATTACCCGAGCCGAAGGCGAAGGTAATTATCAGCACCCAGACTCCGAGCGGTATTAAACAGAGTGATTAATACCGATCGAACACACATTTATTCCCATTCATAAATACCATTTTTTGTAAAATTCAGCCACAAAAGCCCAGAAAATCACGGAAAATTGTCGCAAGTAAATTTCGGTGTTTCGCCATTCTGTGTGTGTTAAATGACATGTTTCCGCCTCTGTCGCTCTACACAATACATGCAATAAAGCGTATTAACTAGGAACCAGACTATTACTGCCATTGGCAACCTCGTTCCCAGGGTGTCGCGACCAACACTACCCTCTCTTACTATTGGAGACGAGGTACGGTTGGAAATAAAGTGAGCACTGGGGACGGGTGCCAGCTGGTTTTAAACACTTCCAGCCATGTCTTTATCGTCCGTTTAATACCGGCCACGTGACGGGCTCTCGACCAATAGGAATGCCTAAACTGTCCCAGGTATTTATGAATGGTTTATACTAGTATGGGTTGTAGAGCTAATTATAATTATTTACAGGGTTTTGGCTTGGTTGTCTTGTATACGGAATTGCCGTTTGTTTCATAGTGATTCCATTCAACCGAGTAAAAGTTTCAACCAATAATACCCCAAAAGACTTGGGTCTAGTCGTGTCGTACTGAGCAGCATTTTGTTTTGCCACGTTTTTTTGTTATATATATAACTTGACTTTACGGAAAAAGAAGAAGATTGTTGATAAAGAAGTGGTCAATTCTGTCATTTTTAATCTAAGAAAAATCAATCTTGTGTAACCTAAAAGGAGCGTACTTCAGTGATAAAAATAAAATAAAAATTCAGTCGTGTGTGTCCAAATATAATATTTGACCCAAAGTTCAGATTAACAATAAACGATATTGATAACGGTTCAAAGGTTTAAATCGCTGTTAGTGTTAGTGTTACCTTTTTGGAAAGCTAAGCTTATCTATATAGAGCTGTCCTTTGACAGCTATACAATAAACCAACCGAGGAATATTGGACTTTGTGCACATAATGCATTAAAGTTTATTCATATAGGGCCTATATACCTTGATTTTTTTTATGTAGATTTTGATGGCATTATGCTGAATGCATCCATCTGGGGAAAAAAATAATCGCTTTTATTCAGGTTAAGCATACAATTAATTATAAAAAAACATCGATTAGGTTTATATTATGAAATTGCCCTATGGTAAAACTATTAAAGAGAGACGCAAAACATTATTGATACTCTCTCTATAGGAGGTCATAACAATTAAACGTAATATCAACAGTTGGATGTTTTGGTATCTCGCATGCACGCCCCCTTTATATGCCGTGTCACCTGCCTGGTTCCCATGGGTCAATCGAGCCGCAACGCCCGCCGAGTGTGACCGATTCGCCCGCTGCCTACAGATGGTCCCGGAGATAAAGTTTGATATCTTTACGTTATAACATTATATTTATTAACAAATTGATAGTTAAACCTTCGGCCTGTGGGTTATTTAATCTGCATAATACGCTATTTGTGAGTATTTTGTCATGCCTTTTGGGCATTCGGTGAGAATAGAAAAACACAGCCGCAAAGATAAGATATACAAACAGCGCAACGAGTCCAAAGTGTTCATGATACTGCGAAATAAAAACAACAGGGTTGTCAAATTGATTTACTGACGCGACCGGTTTTTTTGAATGGGAAAACAAAATACGCAAAACTAATTGGGCCAAAATAATGAAACGAAAAAGAACAACCACGGAATTTGATCATCAACGCGCGTTTCTCCAATGTACATGTATCTCTCTACATTTCATCTGTTAGTCTAAAGACATGGGGCCAATTTCATAGAGCTGCTAAGCCCAACAATTTGCTTAGCATGACAATTTGTCCTTGGCAAAAACAAGGTTACAGACCAAATTTTTACCTGATCTTTATTATTCTGGATTGATAATTAGCTGTTTTCTTGCTTAGCATGAAAAACATGTATAATTTTGGCTAGTAACCTGTTTTTGAAGAGCAAGACTTTTTGTGCTAAGCAATTTTTATTTGCTTAGCAGCTCTATGAAATTGGGCCATGGAGCGTTAGACTAAAATTAGCATGAAGTGTGCATAATTATGACGTCATGATGGTGCCCCGCCAGCGCCCGCCCCTTTCTTCGACTGGTTCAATTAAAAAGACATATGTAATATTACAATAATTACAATAATTTCAACTACTACTACATAACTGCAGCAAATAATGAACCTTGACCCGATATTCCTTTAAAGTATTATACTATGGGTATGTTATTGTTTGCGTTATCACAATTTGTATCAGCCTTCATTGTCACTACCCCGCGTGATCAAGGCAGCGTGTTTAGCACAATTATTATGATATTTATAGCAATATTGCGAAACCTGTTTCACAACCCCGTCACATGTGCCACATAGGCGGCCTTACTATACCGATGACATAAACGATGATTCACGGATGCCACGTGCGCGCTACGCCGACACACACAATAATAACAATGATCTAATGCAATACAACACCCGCGTGTCATACTCTATACCAAAACAATAACAAAACAAAAAAACGTAAGGTAAACAATTATCAGTGGCATTTTTTTTTTTCGTTTTTTATATTTTTATTGATGAGTAGGTTTTTGAACACGAGTGATATGACAGGCCTTATTAGATTCACGCAGTGCTTCTATATTTATATCAACATTTACAAAAAAATATGCAAATCGCTCGCCAAAGACTACTCGAAAGTGTGGGCTACTAGAGGAAAGTGTGGAAGAACTAGCCCCTCACACTGAAACAAGACAATCTGATGTGTTAGGGTTGGGATGGTAACTAAGTCCACAAAAAAGCATTAACACTGCCTCTACATTTTCATTGTTTTCGTCAGATCTTTGCTTTGCTCAGAATTATGATAATTAACCGGCTTTGTTTTTAAACTAAAACCTGCTAAACAATAAAACCGAAAAAGAAACCAGGCTTCAATGGAACAAACTGTGCAAATATTTACATAATTTGGCTCTACATTTCTACAACAAAACTATATAGCCATGAAAAATAAAGAAAACGTAAAAAAAAAAAAATACAAAGGAAAACATAATGTGAAGTTTCGGTTGCGTTGAATGATGAGCTTTAGAACGAAACTGTGAAACGTATATGGGAAGGTATCTATTGTGAGGAAAGACAGTGGTACGTCGCTGGCGCTCCAAAATAAGAGACAAAATTTATCATTTTATTTTTACATTATATGGTTTTTTCACATCTCTTCCTCTTTTGTCGACTCGCCCATTTAGTCCCTGCCATAAAAATCGGTTTCTATAACTGCAGGTGCTCGCGAACTATCCAAGGCCGAGAAAGCAAGATCCATTGTTCGTTTCGGGGCAAATTCTCTTCAAAATTCTCCCTTGCGGACACAACAAAATGACATGTTTCGGAACTCGTTTTGACAGACGTAAACGATTTGCCCTTTCCGTGACAAAAAAACCGAGCCCATACGCCCATTCGATAACAAGGAGGTTTTAAATAAATGGCCGTCGTTTCTTTGTTGTTGATTTTTTTTTTCTTCCAAATTTTTGGAGCATTTCCTTGAAAACGAATCCGGGTTATGTTGTAAGCCCTGGATTGAATATAGGATGTACAGGGGCCAATTTCATAGAGCTGCTGAGCACAACAATTTGCTTAGCATGACAATTTGTCCTTGGCAAAAACAAGGTTACAGACCAAATTTTTACCTGATCTTTATTGTTCTGGATTGATAATCAGCTGTTTTCTTGCTTAGCATGAAAAACATGTATAATTTTGGCTAGTAACCTGTTTTTAATTAGCAAGACTTTTTGTGCTAAGCAAATTTTTTTGCTTAGCAGCTCTATAAAAATTGGGCCCAGGTGTATCATGTTTATCCCTATAGTCAGACATTGCATAGTTTATGGTTTATTGGAGTATTCTTGAACTTTAAAGAGTATCTTTGAAGGAGTTCATGACCTCGGGAAGATCTTTGAAATCAAGTTATGTCTTCTGTATGTGTTGCTTGTTCACCTCAGACTCAATTCTATATCGCATACGATAACAGCTAAAAGGTATTAGAGTCTTCATCGTGGTTACACAATCATGTGACGTGCCTAATATAATTATATGCATTAATTTGGTTACAGCTGTCTTCATAAAGAAGGATACTTCATCAGTTTCCCATTTGCTTATACATGTCACGGGTACCCGTAACATGTTTTTTGCTTACAAATAAAGCTGCCTTTTAAGTTATATAGGGCCTTTTCGAAACCTTTGCTTCGTCTTCGTCTTCGGCTTCGACTCCGAATTTCGAATCACTGAGAAGCAAATAGAAATTTAAGAAAATGAAAATAGTCCAATTGTTGGGTTCATATCAATCGATTGGATGTTTCCGAAGCTCAACAGGCATCAGAATGTGGCTGGAGATATCGCAGTTGGGAATCTAACACAGCCTTAAGCCAAAGACGACGACGAAGCCAGGGTTTCGAAAAGGCCTTATTATTAGTTGACGTTTGCGCAGACTTTCAGAAACGGCACTTTAAGATTTCGAAATCATAGGGAAACCACCGCGTACTGTCACTTCGGTTTCAAAGCAAATCTCCACGTGCTAAGTCCGTAATGTCATCTCACGTGATAACATGTGAGTACATGCAGACTGAGGATGATGTAATGCCCACAGTAAGTTACCTAATGGCGGCCAGGTACCAGACGGCACCGTCCAATACACTCTCCCCATTGATGATTTGACCTTTTCGTGGAAATTTCCTCAGAATGAGATCAGTCCTCGAAACAGTCACATTGCAGGCATTGTGAAACACTTTCCTTTTTGTTGTTAAATTATTTAACAACAACAGATTCTTAGGCTAAGAATCCCTTGCAAACGTAATCTATAGGATCTTTTGTATCGCTTCCTAACTATCGACGGTCCAACACTGCAAAAATGAAGAATAGTTAATTAGTGATTACCAAAAAAATAATTAATCATTACAAATACGAAATAATTAACAAACGCTACAAAATACTTCCTCAACATGTTTTTCCCTTATAGGGAGGACTTGTTTTTAAAGAAAAAACAATGTTGCCAACCGCGACTTAATTCAATTTGTACGCTTGTCACGTGGCATGAACAACAAAATGGCGCTCAGTGGCATCATAATGACGTACGAATCCACTTCAATAGGTACCGGTGTATATAGGTACATTAATTATTGTTTCTGACTCGAGATTATTACCGAACTCTTCTCTAAGCCCTCCCTTTGTTTACTATACATGCGGGCGAAAAACTACCTCACTGGAACCAATTATTCTGATTATGAATCCTCTTTCATGGAAAGATGAACACGGACGACGGTGGGGTTTGACAATATGAGGGGTGGGGGAGGGGGGGGGGGTAGTTTTACACCAAACCTGCAGGGAACAAGAAGTAGATTTGCATGTAAGAAAGCTCTTATTTATGCTCAGTTTTGCTGGGTTCTCAACGTGGATTTACTTGGAAATGAGAGAAGAAAGAGGTTGGGAAGATGGGGCACGCCCATAGGCCTGTTGTCCCACGTACCCGTATGGTAAACAAACTGAGCTGTTTCCCTTTGTTCAGGCATGCACGAGTAACTACAACATGAGAAGAAGAAACAAGGAAAAACAAGGAACGAAGGAAAAAGAGGAAACCAGGCCAGAAACAAAAGGAGCAAAAGATGATAATATTTCCTCTACTTTTGTACACAGAAAGTAAAAAGAGAAAAAAGGAGGAAAATCTAAACCAAAAACATAGAAAAATCAGCTTGAAAAAGGGCAATTTCACGCGGGTTATTGCTTTCAACCCACTGAGCTCCTGGAGTGCCACCTAAGGATTGCACCCCATGATTGACGCCGTGGTTGGCTGTTGTCTAGAGATACCAGGGATAAGTTGCTTTATTGTAGTAACAGCCGCCAAGACTGCCGTCCCCAGCTCCTTGCCCGCATCTCCGTGACGTTATCAAACGACCCATTCTTGTAAAATGTGGGGGTGAAGAATTATGATTACATTTGTTGGCGGCGTTGGGTGTAATTAACTTGCGGGTACCCGTTAAAAGAGAGTCACGATGGATCAAGGAAACTAATTAAGATATGTGGGAATAATTAAACATCATTATTGGTATCAGTGAGTATCCAGTTATTGTTCTACTTTAAGAGAACATTATTTAAATAGGTATACATATTTTTTTCATAATTTTGATGACATTATGAAAGGCAAAATCAACTGCAGGGCAAACCACACTGGGTTATGGGCCTGCATAAGGTTGCATAACATACACAAACAAACTTAACTCAGCATTTTGTGAAGTTGAAAGTTCACCGTTGGAGAGAAAAGAGCAATTCCATCCGTTTCAAACGTCTGTCCACAACAGATGGATTTTGAGGTGACAAAGGATATGCCGATTCATCCACGATTCTAGCCTGGTTAGATTCCCTTTCTGTAGCGCATTTCGAGTGGTTGTCCTTGGGGTACTAGACCACCCTTGTCCTCATCCCCAGCGGACCTGATTCGTTTACGGAATCGCAGCCGGAAACAAAAGGCTTCCTCCTTCTGGGGATTTCTCTGATTAGGCAAAGTCGGTTCAACCTCGGAGCTTATAGCGAAACATGAGGTTGCATTCCCATCGCAAGGAAGTTGTTTAATAGGACCCTTTCTCTCTTGTGGACGAGGAAGTACTTATGAGCCAAATTTAATTTACTCGCAAACTTGGAACAAAGGACTAGGTCGGCTGGGGAGGAAATGCCAAATCAAATGGGGAAAGCAGTGCAGTGAAGCTGTGTCGGCCAAAGTGTGAACTTTTTTGGTTTGGTTCATAAACTTGAACATGACCCCACCCAAATGAAAAACAGAAATGTTATTTGTTCAGTTTCTTTTGAATAAATCAAACAGGATAACATTGAACCCTACTTTATACCATGGTAAGAACATTGACACGGACCATTCAGTTTGTTTGTCTGTTTATTGGTTGGGGGTGATTGTTTGTTTGTTTATTTAATTTTAAACGGTCAAACAATCAGGATTACACAACTTCGTTACAGATAACGTCATAGAACGAATAGTTTGGTGGTACATGTAATTAACTATTGAACATAACTTTATTTTACCCAGTTTGCCAAAATAGTAGGCCTATACGATGAACGTCGGGTAAAACTTAGTCAGTAATGAGTAACATCTCGGCAAACAATGGTAATTCTGTGCATGGGCTCTTCAAATAGAGTTAGCTGGTAGTGGTAGAGGGCAGTAAAAGCCAGGCAGTTTCCATATGGTTGTGTTTTTGGACACCAACGAAAATGCAATAAGTAAGAAAGATTTGTCTGTGAGTAATGTAAATACAGGGCATGTATGCGACCGAGTCAGTGTTTAATACGCGAGGGGAAATAACTTTTTAAATATTAACCATATAGCAAGGAACATATCCCGTAAATGCTTTATACATTATGATCTAATTCTAGGTATTTAATTTAGGGGCACGGTTCAAGTTTACTCAAACAAATGAACATTAAATGTCACGGCATGGTTTGAAAAGTGCAGCTTTTATAGTCCCCAAGAATCAAACTGAACTGTGAGACTTTCGAAATGTGATTCTGGTGTTTCAAAGACTAACCTTGATTCATTGGTCCCTATAAAATGTTTGTTATAGAACATCGGCAAATGTATGACACAACGTGCTGCAAAATGTTGCTGTTCCTTTGTTCTGTGTGAAATATCACCACGTGCTGGAATGCGTCGCCCTAGGCCGTATACAACGCGTACATGTACAGTACATGTACACACGCAAGTCGCGCTACAACTGTCATAAAAGGAAACTAGCCGCTCTGTCAAAACTGTCTCGTCCAATGTTGTGTCGCTATTTCTAACGAGATGCTTTGCATACGCTCAACGCGTTGTGTGTGTGGCGTCCATTCAACATTTGGCGGGGTTTGTAAATACGATTAGCATATCAAAGCAACTACGCGGTTAGCATATTCCTTGTGAATGGCTGTCAAGTGTTGTAGCGCGCTGATTGGCCAGCTGTGCGTGAGGAGTGTCCTCGCTGGTCCTCCGCCAGCAGTGCAGGGTTACGCGACCACGTGCTCACCGCGGTATGGCTTGAAGCTTGGTGCATGGTTTGGCCAGACCCGTGCTGTCAAAACCGCATTCATTCACTCGCAATCAGCCAGCACGCTGTCATGCTACTACTACATGTAGTGTACTACTAAACCGTCTCTAGCTCAACAACCACGTTGGAAGGTTTATTGCTTCCCGACTCACCGTACCGTCTTTGTTGTTGCAAATACCTGGCAACATTTCCCCTTCCTTTTGGTCTTGGATATTCCTGATTCGTGGATCGGTTCTTGAGCGAAGGAGGAGGCCTCCGCCATGCGCATTTTCAACAAAAAAGGTAAGAATTTGTTGTCGATGTGTCTTTCAATTTCGACAAGTTTTCTGCAATATGGTTCATTTATTAATATCATGATATCGAAAGCAATATGGTCGCTGAGTACACGTGTACATGAAAATACATGCTTTTATGAACTGTCTGTTGTACTACGTAGCTATTAATCAAGTTTAATTACAATAATCTGGTATTGTTTGCAACAAATTTGCTGCTTATTTCTGAAACGGTTTGGCTGTTGTCTCTGAAACTAAAGTATTGTTACGCCATGTCAGTTTATCAATATCATCAATTATCATATGATTTTTAAGGAATGCCAAATATAGACCATACTCATTTTGGTTTGATCATGACATCACCTTAATAAACCAACCGACAAAAGTGGGCCTAGTGCCAGTTACAGTGGTTGATGGACTAAATGCGTCACTGCCGGCCGCGTGCTGGTCCAATTATAGCATAATATAGATATGACCATCCATGATGACCAATTCTACCTCCATGATAAATGATCGACCAACACGGTGGATTTAGAGTTGAACATGCTTGTGTGATTGTGTACGTGTGGCGGCATGTATAGGGCCAAACACGTGGTGTAATCTGGTCAGGTCACACTATGCACGTCGCAACAGCATGGAAGAACTAGACTATAGTCGTAACCATGGAGGAATAAGAGCAGCCTCCATGGGTTGACAGTGTAAATAATTATTCCGATTAACCTATTGATTATGTTGTGCTGTTGTTTTGACATTTAAATAGTGAACCCTTACGTAGTATTAGTAGGCATAACTTCAATGTATATTTTGGGCCACAACGGAGTTGTGGCTCGTACATCAAAGTCACGATAACCGGCATAGTAATTTGCTGGGACCGCATTCCGTCGGGGATGCGACACACGATTTAAGTCGTCTGCCATACTCTCTCTGATATTAAATCACACTTTGTGTAAAATTTAGGACGTGGGAAAAATGTCGAACATGGGAAGTTTAACCGTGAGGAGATGAAAGGGTTTGTTTAAAGGCGGAACAGATTAAAGTGCCACTTCTCTCACTTCCAGTGTTGCGTTTACGTCACACATAATACAAACAAAATGTGTGTTCACGCACGAATGCAATGCAAACTCTCTTCTTTTTGTAGGTGTTCGCGAAATTTGTACTTAATTTGTCTAAATCGGATGTTTTTTGTAATGGTAAAAATTCACCACTTAGTGTTTTCTGGCGACGTCTATAATAATGGACTTTTCGGTCTTTTATCCGATTCGATTATCGTAACCACCCACCCATAACACATCACTATCGTACCACGAAGTTTGTAAGGTATTTTCTTTCTTTGTACACCAGTCGGTATTGTATTTCGTTCCGTACAGAATCCACTGACATTATGATTTAACCCAGCGACTTAGCATAGCACTCAATGGAAGGGTACCAGCAAACGTTTGCACACGTCAGTCGCTCGCCGTTGATTTAAGAAAGTAAAATTGCGCTTATAAAACGGTTTTTACGACTTGGAAATTTACAAATACAAAACTGCATTGTTCACCCTCTTTTTTGTATACATTGCATGCTGTTTCCACTTTAAATCCTCAAGGTCGTTGGTGGCAACATGTGCGAAAGCACAGCATTTT
Source organism: Crossaster papposus (assembly GCA_037893245.1). NCBI lineage: Eukaryota > Metazoa > Echinodermata > Asteroidea > Velatida > Solasteridae > Crossaster > Crossaster papposus. The sequence continues at coordinate 833,614 of JBAIAA010000120.1, read as the reverse complement.
TAACACCACTTGGGGAAGAAAAGAAAAAAAACACCCAGAACTCACATGATCGGTCGTAAATCTGCGATTGCAATAATGTCACGATGTCAAGCCGCGAGTCGGGGCATGGTTTGGGCATAGAGAAAGGAACTTTCTGTCTTTCTCTATGGTTTTGGGTAGAAAAGGTCCCCTAAAATAGCCGACATGTGGGGAAGTGACACAATATCGCGAGGTACCCTGGGTTTGCGAGGTCTGTGATAGCATGGTGATAGCCACTCAGTCACGGGTTTTGCCGCGGCACCCTGACGCAGCATGCATCACACGAACACGTGCTGCGAGTATTTCGGTCTTATTACTATTAGTGCAATGCCGTCTGCAGCATGTTTTTATAACCCCACTTTTACCCTTGAGTCAATTACAACTCAACAACTGTGCGAAGACAAGGGATATAGCAAGTTCGTTTGAATGTATAAATGTATATATATAGAGTATAGATAGAGATGTACGATTTAACTTAATTAATGCAGCATGTCACTGCATGCAAGATGGCAATGAAGATAAGTTGTATCGGTGGGGTACTGGTAAACATTTGAGTTTGATAACTGTACTGGTGTCTGCGTGCATTAGATAGCATGACTTGGTGTCCAGTGTCCCTATAGTAACGCGAGCGTATCGTACCCAGACATTGCTTGACTGCGCCCGAATAACCAACTCCAGCCTGACCAGCAATCCAGTCGACTCGTGCATTGTCATAATAATCAGCTTTGTGTACAAAGTCGAAGCACAGGTTTTTTCCCCTCCCTCCCCCTAGCTAGCTCCACTCACACAATTCCCGTGTCGTTCTCGGTTGTCGTGTTGGTAACTCCGAAACATGCGAAAGCCTCTCTGATTACCATTTCTAAAGGGGAACTGTCAACGTGTATTATGAAGGCGCACCCCTCGGTCCATTCACATGAACGATATCCTGCAATCAATATGGATTAACAGGGGTGCTTTAAAAGTTGGGGGGAAAGCAACGGGCTGTGTATTCGTGTGGGGTTTGGTTGGAGATTAGCAACCCGTTTATTTATTTTTTGACAGGAAGGCATTTAGTTGTTTACTTATGAAGCGCTTAAATGTCAGTTTGCTCTGGTATTACGTCATAGCTCTTGGAATCTTTTGAAGTTGTTCATCGTCGATTGTTGTCCCCCCACCTCTTGACAAGAGGTATACTTTGGTATACATGTGCCTGGTTCGAATGTTTAGTGTTGAAAGCAAACATGAAGAGTATGGTCGCTTTGTACTGCAAAGGGAAAGGAGGAGACTTAATAAATTGTGACATGACCAGCATATTGTTTGGCAAGCTTTTGCCGTAGATAGGATTTGTTTTCTTGGCAAAGACGCAATAAATGGAATACTCGTACTCCGGAGAGCAAATATTCACTGTTTTGCTGTCGTCATTTGAACGGCACACATTTAAATTGTGCATGTCGTGAAAGTACCCCCCTTATTATAACCCTAACCTGCCAGATCCAGCACAGTGCATCTGTGGTGACTGCTTGAACTTGCTGGACTATGCACCTAAGTCAATGTGACAAAGTATGCAATCTGTTGCGTCTGGCAGGGTTCCTAGCAAAAATACCCTGGAGGTTTTAAATAATGAACTGGTTTGAGCCCTGGTCAGCTTTTTATGGTATACGTTTGGCTGAAAGATTTGGACGATGTTGTTGCTCGCCCTTGCCTCATCAGGGGTGAAGTGTTACAGAAACCGCCAAATTAGGATCACTGACCAGCGGTACACGGGGAGAGACAGTTCCAGTGGGGATGGGAGCGTGTCCCGGATTTGCGTCTCGTCGGGCTATTTTTAGCCGATCTCCCGCCGAGTCGGTCCCTGCGTCTCGGCAGGCGATCGAGAGAATAAAACCTCCAAGCGAAAAATGGTCTCGGTGTGATTCAGTGGATATCAGTAGGGCAAATACTATGATTAGCCGATCTATAACTCGACCACAGTACCACCAGACTACCCCCTCCCTACCTCAGAAACTCTCTCGATACGTTGTCCATGTGTGTTTTTTTCAGACGACACAAGTCTGTAACCCTATCAACAAGAGCAAGAAACGGGGAACATTCTCGATGTGATCACGACTCATTTATACGTCTTGTTTCCTGGCCTAGTTCTTAGGCTGCAGTAGTACCATACTTTTCTTTCGGTCGTGACGTGGGGTCCGAGTTGGATTATTCATTATCAAAGGGTCTCTCCTATGGGGAAGTATATAGGAGTTGTCATCCCGCGGGTTATAGGAAGGGGCACTTTTAGGTTGCAGACGGTCAGCCTGGGCCTTTGTCACTTTCTCCATTACATGCATTTGCAGGTGGCATACTTTCTCCCTGACGTCAATGATTACAATGATTTTCGACCTATATACATGTACTATATGCTTCAAAATGAAAGCTGTAAATATAAACTGGAACAACAAATATATTGGCGTTTCTTTGTCTCCGAGCCATTTTTTTTTCATAAAAAAAAAAAAATATATATAAAAAATATACGGCGTATAAAAGTTGCTGGTAGGTCGAGGCCGCTTAGTATTCATTTTTTTCACCATTTTCGTATTTTTTTTCTCTATAATTTACATCTTCTGGCAGACACTGTTGCTGGCTACCTTTAAAATTCTCTCTTTGGTTCGGCTTATAATGCAATAAAACGGTATACATTATCCAGCGTCGGTTGGTCTTTTTTTGTTGTAACGACTCTGACAGATGCCCGCATGTTCGGTTCAGTTTCATTCATAAAAATGTAAATGAGGTTCCAGGCTCTTATTACTACCAAAAACAAAAATGCATATACCATCCCCCGTTGTATATTTAATTTCATGAATATGCAAATAATACAAATTGTCTGTGTGTTTGCCCTTAATTACTTTTAAATTGTCCACGCAGCTAGCCGGCGATAACGTTTCCATATAGCATAGATGTAATTAATAGTCTTCTGGAGTTTGTAGATTGGTTCCGCGTGAGCGGTGAGCGTCTTGTTGGTCTTGAAAGTTGAAAGCCGGAGCGTCTGGAGATGTCATTGTTGGAGTATGTCGGGGTTCATATGTTGGTGAACCGTCTGGTCCCCAGCTATCTCTAAACACGGTGCCCAACAGAAACTCTCCGATCTCAAATAACCGTCCCCCGACGAATTCGACACGTCACACCTGCTTAAGTTTCCAATTATTTCGCCGGTGACGTTATATTAATGGTGCTGATGGCTGGGCCTCTCCTCGCACGGGTTATTATTAGGACGTTTTTCCAGGCGTATCTTCTCGCCCGATCGCCGGCGGTGCACCATTATTATTAAATACAACCCGTCATCGCTGGGATATAATTTTGATGATGCCACGTCGAGGTAAATTATCGCGATCAAATTTACATATTGCAGTCGATAGCTGCACCATATGGTTGTCTCGTAAATATGACAGAATTGAGTGGAGATTGTCTAATGAGCTTTGAAGTTATATCGTATGGTAGCATTAACTCGAGACATCGGTGCATTTTATATAACATAATTAGCTATAGGTATATAAATAAACTATATACATTGCATTGGAAGTCCTGTCATAAAAGACTCGAGTCAAGACTAGGCGACACCAACACAGGCTGGTTAATTTGCATACACGCCACAGGTTTTGAACAAAATGTACAAGTCGAGAATGTGTATTATTGTACATTTTGAGTGTTTGTTTGTTCCTGTGCCAACCTTAAAACGATCTCTGCAGAACGGTAAACGCACCACTATCATGATCGAAAACAAATCTTGCAGTTTGAAGATATTCTTACGGTCAAATAAAACACTTCTTCAGCCTAGATCTATTTTAACATAATGTGACCCGCTCCTACGAAACCCGACATAAGTCGCACAGGCTATTTCGAGACACAGCTCGTCAAAGTTGAAATTGGGTGAACAAATTGGCGGACATCGATTTTTATTTTTCGATATTTGTTAGTTCTTTAATGTATACTTTAACCCTCAGCTAAACAAAATCAACTTTATTGATGAGAAATTACAAAAATCATGCATTTATTGAGGCAAACTGGGTCCTAAAAGTGGTAATTTATCTCCCAAATACAGCGAATTTTTCATAGATTATCGCTACTCTCTTCGATGTATGTTAAGAAAGTGGTTTTCGTACCAAATGAAAGCTAAAGATGTGTACTAAATGGAAATAACAATATTTCACTTTTCAAAAACCCCCACTTTATGTCTGGTTTTATGGGAGCAGGTCACATAATGTCTAAATACAGCTCTGTGCAGAACGAGCCATAGTCAACACGTGCCTTTTATCTGACACGCAATCCATGCATGCTATTGTAAAACATTACCTTATCTTCCCGCCATAGAAATCAAGTGGCGACTTCGGATCTGGGCACTTGATGCATTTCCGATGCATTGAATCAATGGGGTCGGCAAGCATGACCCCAGTGCGTTGAACATCGTACCCATGCAAACAAGGGACGAACTTCGATCCCCTGGCTCGGCGATAAACCTGTTGGGAACAAATCGATAGCAATGTTTCTCATCAGAAGCGCACACAATAAATCCATTAATATTTTACCCATGGAACTGCTGGTTTCTGTAGGATTTTGATTGGAAATGGTGGATCGGGATAAAGTTGGCTCATTTTAGGTCGTAAACGCTTCTGAATCTTCGTATTAACTGTATTGTCCCATATTAATTGTTCTATGTTAATTGTCCCATCAAATAATTAAATGGTTTACATATTTGTCAACCAGACATCTGAAGTGAACCGTTTAAAGCTTGATATAATGCGTTTCCCGGCAGACAGTTTGAAATCTACCATTGAATGACTTCTAAGTTCTAATCAGGGAAACCGTAGTTTACCGACTTTCAAATTGTAAAAAAATATTAAATGCATAAAGGTCTCTTCACAAGTTTTATCTAGTATTAATTAACGTAGTAATTAATTGCCGTAGTAATTAATTAACATAGTATTTCCATTAACGTGCTATTGCATAATTTATGCGGGTGCCTGGATGCCAGCCCGTTCTCTAACAAATGTGACCCACCACCCCAAAACCAGGCTGAAGTCGAAATTTTTCATATAAGAGATTTTTATACCATTGGATTGGTAGCGTTTTAAGCTTTAAAATAAGCTATAGTGGACTCAAATAGGTGGTATACTTTTGAAGTTATATCTTTTTGAAGTTAGGAAGTGTCAAGGGATGCTTTTGAGAAAACGAGCACTAAAGTCGTTCATCATTATCATACATTATTGAGCAAAAATCAGGAGAAGGCCGATATTATCTAACGAGTTTTAACTAACGATTTATGAAAAAAAAAAAAGAAAAAAAAATTTTTTTTTTTTTTTTAAATTAAAAATTTAAAAAAATATTTAAAAAAAATTGTGTACAATGCCGTATCTCGAAATGGCATTTGCCGACTTCCGCCTGGTTTTGGCGTGGTGGGTCACAAATAAAGTATACTGGGTGCTACATCAGGGTCATCATTATCGCTGTGTACAATGAGTTAGAATATTTGTTCAATTTAAATGTCCTTCCCTGTCCCAGCTTCGGGTCATGTTTCTTTTGACAGTTCGGCGACGCGTTGGTGCGAGGCAAAATGAAACCACACGCTGTTCAAAAGGTGTTTATAAATTGCCTGGTAACCTTGCAAGGTGTTTGATTAGTGGCAATACACGGCGAAATATTTCCTTATTTGGAATGTTTAACAAAACAAACTTGTATAGGGTTAGTACAAAGCAAGATTTATTTCGCGTAGGAGCAAAATAGGCCTTAACCCTTTAAACTCAGGCCTGTTTTCGAAGATTTTGTACGTGTTGCTAGTTTGTATATACAAATATCATTTACAGTGTACAAATCCCATATAATTATGTATCATTGGAAAGCTTACAAATAGGGCTATATTTGGGGGCAATATTAGGACCCCCCAGGAGCTTTTAAGGGACTTATAAGTCAGATGTAGCGCGGGGCTGAGTGCAAAGGGTTAAAAACAAAACCAACATTGCTTAGTAAAACCAGCTTTAATAATATCAACCACAGCTCAATGTGTGATGTATATTGTTTGTGATTGGTATTTAGCTGTTGTTAGCTTAGCATAACAATCACATGGAATGTTGGCTAAACTGATTTGACTATTAAAGCATAGAGCAAGGAAAGGCAACGTTTTGGGGCTTGCCTTAAGCAATTCTGTGTGTGCTTAAGCAGGTCTATGAAATTTACCCCTACAGCTTAGGCAGAGCTAATTTCAGGTAAAGCTATGCAAATAAAAATAGGCGGTACTGCAGTTTTTCTGCCGAATCTAGACTTGATTTTGAAAAAGTTTTTGGGTTTCGAAGTTCTACTCGCGTTTTTCTAGGACAGATACAAGACAGTAATTAGGACAGTGCACATTATTGCGATGATCAGGACAAGGTTACAGTGGTAGGCGAAATCCAGACTATCAAGGCTAATCTATTTGGAAACCAGTCTTAGTTACAGCATAGAGAAAGGTGCAAAACACATGCGTAAACGAGTCATGTATATTTAGGGTGAGAGTTGTTTTCGCTACGGTCCGATTCGGCTAGCTGGCCTCAATTTGAAATTTCGATCAGCCGGTTTTTCATTTACGGATGGCTGCCAAACGACAAACACTCTTGGGTTATATAGCTGGCTAGCTCTACTATTATTACCATGCATTGTACAAGTACAACACGGGGCCACGGTTTGTCCTCTCAATCTCTCTACAATCTCCTGTTTGAACTAGGTGACAAAATGAAAGGAAATATTGAATTAGATTGATGCAGCAATTTTACCGTCAATTGTTCGAGTATGGGGCAAAAGTTATTTAATACAAAATTCAATTCTAAATAGAATTCAAGTCGTGATATCTCCGTGGGGCATGTGACATAAAAATTTAGGTCACATATAAAAACTAGAAATGTGGACAAACACAGAGCTGTTTCGAGTGTCTAAAATTACTTTTAATATGTGTGTGGTGGTCTTTTGTGTGTGTGCCAAGTCTGAAGTCAATAGTCTGTAAAAAAATTGTGACATACAAATGTAGGTCACATATACAAAATATCAGGCCAGTGGTCTGGAACCTGGCCTTCTACCTGCGTATTAACTAGTATTGTGCATTCTAGAAATCCTGAAAACCAGGGCTCCAGTTTGCTCCCTATGTCGCGCAATACTGCAAACTGTAATGCTTTTTCGATCCTTGGAAATAGTGACGACTTGACAGGCGAGTGATATCAAAAGACGATTTTGACCAATAGACTTCCGGTTGGTCTTATCAGATAACAGCTTTACCGTCAGCTACAACAAGAAAGCAAGCCGTATCTTGCGTACCCAGGCCCCACCAAACATGTTAACTTTTGACGGCTAGCCGTAAATCTAACGGCTGTCAGACGGCCGTGTTTTGTTCCTGGTATAAACCGCTTCATATTGTTTTTTTAGACCGACGCTTCCTGGTGAGATTTGAGTCACTTCAAGTTTTGAAATGAGCTTTAAAAACCGGTATGGTTTATTAAAAACGAACGTGTGCAAAACACACGGGAAATGACGGATTTGTAGTTTATTTATTTATTAAATCACAGAGAAAGGACCAAGGGAAACGAGATACGGGCCAGTCAGCCAGTTGACCATTGACCGTGAGGCATTCAGTTAGTTTTCGGCTTAAACTCTCTATGCAAGTGGATTTGACTCGGGATCAAAATTGGAAATGTTTAGAAACTCGATTAGTTCCTGAAATATATAATTATTTGATTTGCATGTGGAAAAAAAGAAGAAGACCTTTGCTTTTTTCGGCTAGCTAATCAGGCAGTATCCACAACTACTTCAGATCTGGGATCAAAGTTCGAATCCCACCGTGTAAAAAGAGCTCGGTGAGTATCTGATTAACCACCCCCATAACCCCCAACAGGACCACCATGGACTATTACCTAAAACCACTCTCTGCTCGGAGAGTTCAATTGAGCTTGTTGTAAAAAGCTTTGCTAGCTATTTTAAGTATTAGTGTCGAGTCCTAAATATGTGACCCGCTCCATCGAAATCAGGAATAAGTCTCGAAATGACTTTTTGAGATATGCACATGGTGAGAAAGGAAATTTCATAAGCTTTCTAATGATACCCATCACAAGTGTGTATCTTCTTAGGTTAACGAGTTATGGTCTGATGAAGATGACAGGTGTATATGTATTTTCCGAATCTACATTCCGAGAAAAACAGCTTTGAAATAAACAAAATTGACCAAAATCATACGGACAGCGCACACAAATCCTCTTAATTTTCATCTTTATTGATCGTTTTTACATACAAGACATAAATGACAATAATCTGTGATAACTACACTTCCTAAAAATACAATGTTCAGAAAAACGACTTGGTCACGATTTTCACCCATGCGTTCACTTCAACGGCCGATTACGTAAAACGGCCCCAGCGACTTATTCCTGATTACGATGGAGCGGGTCACATATACCTGCTGAGTCGCTACCTGTTGTGCTGACGCCTGACGCGGCGATATGTTGAACTTTTTGTTAAGTCTTTTTACGGTGACAAAACACCGGAAACCGAGTGGAGTCGCACAGTCGGCCAGTCGTCCATAAAAGACGATTCAACTCCCCGCATAGCCTTTGGCAACTATTGTGGCCCCAGTAGTGTCAACTTTTACCCACCGATAATAAAACCAAACCCCAAAGGAAAAAAGAAAACAAAAATCCTAGGGGGTTACCTTTTTAAAATGAATACCACAGAAATAGTCTGGCCGGTGAAGATAACATTTTTGCAATGTGATGATTTTGTTTCACTCGAATTGTCGAAATAACACCGGATGGAGTGCATTATATGGGATTATCTCCCAATTTTCCACCGAGTTGCGTTTGAAACTATACGGTGATTTGTTGTGTGTTTACCGTATAGCGTCTGGTAGGCTGCTAGTCCTGTTTTGCGTCACCGAGGTGGTTTTGGGCTGAATTATTGAGAGAAAAAAAAATGATAATAGACCTGTAACTCCTGTCATCACCCAAAACATGTCATATTAAAAACACGTGTCAGCAATAAATCCCCATCGGCCTGCAAGTATAACAAGCCCAGTCGATCAAAACATCAGGAGAAGGGAACAAAACAAAAACTTGAAAAAGGCCCCTTCTTATCCGGTGATTTTCTTTTTTTTATGACGTCTTCCGCACCTTGTCTAATCATAGTCCGATAACCTCCTAGAAATTGTTAGTTTCCGCCGTGTGTTTATCGGCAAGGACAACGGGCAACGAGGGACAATGTTGCCTAATTCCCGTACTCCTGTTGGGACGTGTTTTATCATTGTGGTCCTTTTTATAAGGGGTATTATTAGTTGTTTCAGAAAGGTGCAAGCTTTATCAAGGTTCTCAGGTGGCAGAGTGTTTTTTGTTGCTAACATCAGCTTTCAACAGTCGTTTCCTTTTATCGCTTTCCATCTGTCATTTCCTAGTTTTTCGCTTCCGAGTTTTGAAGTAATGTAGCAGATACTGAGATACTAGGGTGAATATTTCGGGGAATTATGCCTTTGATGATACAAGCATGAATGTTGGCGCACAGTCGGAGTAGGCCCTATGCCTTAGAAAGTTTTGGGGATACAGAGCCATCGCAGATTTGGCTTTTGAAAAAGAAGAATATAGGTAGAATAGAATAACAAGCAATATTTTTTCAAAATCTTCAAAATGGCTGACATTGCATGTTATTCTACTAGATTTGTTTTTCAAAAGGCAAATCTGGGATGGCCCTATATCAAAATATCTTTCTCATGACATACTCTGACTGTGTGCCAAATACCATGCTTGTTGTACCATGGCACAATCTCGTCTATCTGCCTATAATCTAACTATCATCTAACTATCATCTATCATCTAACTATAAACGTTTACTTTCCGATTCGTCTGGACATGTCAAGTGTTAAACATCTCTTATTGGGAAAAATATATACCGACAGAAGACGGTTTGGCTTGATTCTCCCTCCACTGATAAAAGAAGAACATTCTGCAATACTTGGAAAGAAGGAATGCAGTTTATACCGATTGTTTATTCAGGCTTTGCAGATGAGTAAACAGAGTGATCGTCCGTCAAAGTCCTTGTGATAGTTTAGTAGCCACAAGTGTCCTCTTGCCGCACGCGCCAATTGTTAATTAATCCCATTAACACGACCAATTCGCTTCAGACAATTCGCGGTCAAACACAAACCCACGCGGTTTGAACACAAGCGGCAACACCTCGTGGCCAACTGCCATTGTCTTCGGTAAACAACGGCACGTGGCCAACAAACAGTCGCGCGCCGGAACAGCTGTTTCCAAATAATATACTCCTTTGGCCTGTGTCCACTCCCCTGCAACCCCCCAACCCCCCACTCCCCTCCCCCCACTCCCCTCCCCCCACTCCCCTCCCCCCACTCCCCTCCCCCCTAAATTAAAACAAGAGTTCAATTGCTGTTGAACGCGTGGGTTTTTTAATCGGTGCATATAGTAAACACCGATAAAAACAGCACAGTTCATGCAACATTCTGTTCATAACAAGGAACAAATACTAGGTCCCGAGTCTTTGTTTTTCACTATACTGATAATGCAGCAAGGAACCTGCTATAATAAGGTAATTTGTCTCCTGAAGACGGACATAACACACTGTCCGAAACGTTGAGTTCCCTCCGGTTCTTTTCTGAACTACATATCTCACTAGAGAGAATTACTTCAAATGGAAATTAACCTTAACGTCACCCAATGCAAAATTATACTTGGGTAAGCTGTAGTATATACTCTTACTGTAGTGTTCTCAGTACTGTACACCCCAAATGAATATCTAGGGCAAGTTTTCTTTCTGTTTTGGTTTTGCTTTTTGTTTTGCCAAAAGGGGTACATAATAATTATGCACGGTTTCAGGCCTGCTGTGAAAGTATCGTAACCATACGGCGTGCCTGCCACGTGTTTGTATTGTCATCATTCAACCTCGATTCCATACACGACCTGTCACCGTCAGTTGGTGCAACTCTGAGGTCTTGCGCTCCGTGCACGAGATCTGCGACAAGTGGTTTAGTTCTCACCGGCTGTTGCCGATCGTTCAAGCCGGTGTTTCCCCCCCCCCCCCCACCCCCTCGCTCGCTCGGTTGTCTTCTTCGCCTCCTCGTATTTGCTCTCCAGCCGTGCAAACACGCGCGTTGTGTGTTCGAAGCAGTTTTGTGTGCATGCGCAGCGCGGCGTCGTAAAAACAAACGCAACAGGTCGCCGGGTTGACAAAAGTATTTTTGTATGGTCGTCGATGGGTCGGCCCGCGCCTATGGGATAAGAAAACTATAATGTAGTTTTGCGATCGAGCTATAACTAATATTTCTTTTGATGTCATTAAGTGACGCCAATGGTGCGCTACGGTTTGAATGTTTCTAATAACCCGAAGAGCTGAACGTTCTACTGTATTATTCTTTGGTTTGCTTGCTAAAATGATCGTTGATTATGAGGAATCCATGATCGTTGATGATTATGACGAAGGTGGTTGGATTTATATAAATTATAGAGCGGTTTGTTTTGAGCACCAGGTTTCACTAAGTTCTTGTACCGTCGGGTTTCACACATCGCCTATAGCCCGAGCCAACGAACTCGATCGAATTAATGATTCACACACAGACTGCCGTCTGTGAATATTTGTTGTTTTAATTCCCCACGTGTTGCCACGCTGCACAAACATTCTGTTAACAAAAAAACAAAAAACTATCACCCGGCGGCACACGTGTTGTATATTCTCCATATACGCGCGACGGCATATAACAACAAAGCCATGCTATTTATAGATTCATTCAACCGGAAGAATTTTTTTTTTCTTCAAAAAATAAAAAAATTGTCTCAATGGCATTGTATCTTTTCACACAAAGGATACCTCACCCATCCTTCAATCACTTCTCCGTCTCTCGTCCTATTTCCTGTCATTCTTTTTACCCGAGCCCGACAGGTGCAACGGACGCGCGCGCACGCTCGCACGTGGCACAGCGCGACGTGCGGTTTCCCCTTTTATTTCATTTTCAAAGCGCGGCGCCGCACAGAATGTTGGACTCGCGCACTGTCGGAATTTTTTTAATTTTTTTTTTAATTTCTGGATATTCGTACGCACCTTCAAATAATTAGTAAATCATTCAAGTGTAGAGTACAGTGCAACACTTTGAGTGTGTGTAAGTTCCTGTCATGGATGTGATCCGGTTTTTCGGGGAATTTTTGTTTTTAAGCCTGCACAATGCTGGAACGTTGAGCTTCCGTTTGGCGACAGGTGCCAGCGATAGTTTAGTTCTAAACCGACATTTTCTTTTGATCGATACACAGCGGAATCCGTTTGCTCGAGGATAGGCCAACTATACATGATTCGATCTTTGTCAGTAGGATCAAATTAAAATCGTGCGGTGACATCCCTCGCAGGGCGCGATAATATTTTCTGCAGGTAGGTTGGTACATTAGCCAATCAGAACACAGATGATGTTGACGTCATCGATGATGTTAGAATTGTCTGGGACAAATTAACCCTAACCCTAACCATAGAGAAAATTCCTTTCTCTATGCCCTATAACCCCTATCCCCTAACCCTAGTCAGATCCCAGATAACTCTAACATCATCGATGACGTCAACACCATCTGTGTTCTGATTGGCTAATAAATGTACACCATGTACCAACCTACCTGCAGATAAAATTATCGCCGCCCGGGCCACTTCAATCACTGTGTTACCCAAAATTAAATTCAATCGTTCATAGTGACATGTGGTGTTTTATATTTGTATTATTCCTTTGCCACGGTTGACGGCGCGCGTTCTCAATTATATATTTCTAGTTCTACAGCTTTCACGGCAGAATTAAAGGTCTAAAATACACCATTGGTATATTGCTTGAATTATCGGGAATGTATGGGGGTTTTTTCGGGGGGGGGGGGATGTACTAGTAATTATCGTTTAACTGACCAGCCCGAAGTTTTACAATCATGAATGCCGAGAAAAAAGCTGGACAAACGGCGTTCGTTTTCAACCGGCGTCGGGCAGTTGTTCTTGTTTTTTGTTGTTCGCGATCGTAATTTGTTTTTAATTTTATTCATTTTGGGGAGAACAATTACAGAATATCAAGCGTAATCATGTTGCTAAGTGCCTAGAATCATTATTTACTTTAAAATTAGTAAGATATTTCTTAATAATTCGGTAGTAAAATGTATCGATATCTGAAAATGGTGTATCGTATACCTTTTAAAACTAGCCTATAGTCTGCGACACTTTAGTCTCGTTACCAGCTGTTTAGTCTGTAACAGTTTAGTCTCGGTACCAGCTGTCTAACCGTATTGGGCTCTACATCTTCAATTCCCTATTAATTTCATTCTGTAGAAGGCACACAATTGCTAACTTTGTGTATGCGTCTCGAAATTACCACCACTGCTGTTTTTAATATCAAACGCTCGAGTAATTATAACAGCCAGCAATATTATTATTATTATTGGAATCATTAATCATTCTCTGTTGTATATCGTTGGTTTGGCATTAATGGATTTAGAAGTCTGGTTTTTATTATTATTTGGTCTGCAATACAGAAAACAGAAACTAGATGAAAAAATATTAGGCACCAGGGGAAAATTGATGGAGCTGCTAAGCACAAATGTTTTTCTTAGTTCTTCTATGGCAAAAACAGCGTTACAAATTTTCAGGTAACATTGTTTGTGACTGGTATTTTTGTTGCTTAGCATGAAAAGCACATGGGGTTTGGGTTGGTAAGCTGTTTTTACCGACTTTTTTTTTGCTCAGCAAGTATTTTGTGCTTAGAAGCTCCAATTGGCCCCAGGTGAAATTGACATTTTTCAAAATGAGCAAACGTCGATATTGTTGTCCGACTGCAATTTTAACACTATTGAAAATACTAACTGTTACTGCCCCCCCCCCCCCCCCCCCCCCCCCCAACTTGACAGCAATATTATATACCCGATACATCGAACAGGAGAGTACATACGGACACGTGCTCGTCGGCAGAATAATTGAAGGGTTAACTGCTCTGGCGCTTGTGTCAACCAAGATGCTTAACGACCAAACAAGACGTATATTGCACATATACATTTAAACTCATTCCTAACTGATGCCACAGACATGTACATGTATTGTTAAAACACTTGTTCGCATTTTTGTATCACACTGTGGAGACATGGCTTTGTTCTCGTGTACAAAATGGTTAGAAAGTCGAGCACGTTTTTCAAAATGCTCCCATTTGAACCATAATTTTTTCCCTGGGTTGAAATTTCGATATATTTTGAAATATACCCTATATTATACCCTAACCCTAAACCAAACACTAACCCTAACCCACATCCTAATCCTAGTTTTTGAGTAATTTAAGTAAAATCCAAAAATCTAATTCGTGAAATTCCCAATGGAGACCTATTCATCTATAGAAATTTACCCTCCGGAGACGTTTTGTCTCCATTGTACACATTGTGTTCATGTCTCCAGAGGGTACCGTATTTCGGAACATACACACACACACACACACGCAGTCGTGAACCACATAACGACCGAGGATCGATATTGTGTTTTCCTTTCTTCCTTTACTTAACCCAATCCCCATTGCTTTGCCATTGCACCGTCGATCGAGGACAGAATTCGGACAAGCAAACCGTCGATCGAGGATCCTTTGTTCCCTTTGTTCTCTTTTGTGTTTCGATCCTCGATCGTAATGCAAGACAAGAACACCAGATCATCCCACAAAATAATATTAGAAGTAGCAGTGAATTCCATCACAAACAAGTTATGTATTAAACTAGAACCCAGGTTGGTACAGGATCAACGATATCACAGTATGCTACTATATTGCAGCGAGAATAACAGAAATGTTTCACCCAAAAGGTTAACTACAGCTGTGATACAAGTTACTGTGGCGTCAACGAGTGCGGTATACGTAATACATACCCAACTATTAACACGACGGACAGATCATACTGTCCGAAACGTCGAGTTCCATCTGGCAAAACCACACAACTCACAAACGCGAACTACCAGATGGTGCTACGGAAAACTACTTAATTATCTTGTCATCATGCAAACCTTCAAATCTCACATAACACGTGCTAAATACCGGTGTGATATAAAAATAAGACTCCTGTGAAAATCGGACCTCTTTCACTATTATTGGTTGAACCCTCACACGTGACTGGTCGCTCTCGTAATTATCTTCACTTACGCATGTGCAGTACTACCAATAAGTCAGGATTTCATAGTCTGAAATTCACGTCACACCTGTATTACTTTTTAAACTGAATATAGCGTGACCAACTCTAGTTTCAGTTTTCAGTTTGTGCAATCGTGGGTTAGAAGATCAGATGAATCAACTCCCTACTACAGTTTTCTCTGTGTTTTATAATCCTGGTATGCCACTATACGAATGTGTCTACCGTGTGGGCAAATAGTATAATATATTCTCCGAGCTGCAAGTCACTAATGTCGGGCCACTTTTGGAGCTGAGATCGATTAAACAGACACGGACGTTGTGGTTAAGTTGTGCGTAGCCTGCAGACACTATAGACTTGTTTCGGCAAACATTTCGTACCTTGTCAATTTTTTTCTCCAAAGGGACTCGGAAAGTTGCAAAAAACGCATGACGTGGATCACGTGTAGCATAGTCGTGAAATTGGTTGCTCAGGTGACGCGGAGAGATTTACGATTGGTCACACACGGTGACGTATTTATTTTCTCGAAGTGTGATTGGTCGAACGGGCAGTTGTCAGACGCCGCGTGTGCAACAGCTGTACTTGACATTTTCTGTAAATAAGTTGCTTTTGAGGTTTCTGAAACGGAACCCGAACTAATTTTGTCAAACGTCATATACACCGCGAGTTCACGCACACAGAGAACGTGTAAAATCAATACATGTATATAGTGATGGGAATGATCATTTTAATCTAATAATATCGTCTGACGTTAGTTGAGTGTATCAATAGCCTAGATTCGCACCTTTCAATTGGACGGCCTCGGTCCCTGGATGAAAGAAAATAATTAGTGTGACCTCAACGCGTCACCTTCAGTGATAGCTGGCCTGACAGGCGCGTACAAAGAAAACCAGGGAATTATAAAAGCTGAGCCGTAATAAAGACATTAAAATGTGCAACGTTTTATTTGCCTTTTACGGCCACGTTAGGCCATCTTGTCAAAAATGCACTAGTTGTTGATAGCCGATGTTTCGCGGTATAAAGTGTGAAATTTATTACTACAGTAAATTTCTTGCAAACTCTGATGCTTAAACAAGACATTGATCCGTTTCCAACTTTGATCTGGGATTAATTTAGTAGTGACTAGACCTTAAAAACCCCAGTCATCCCATTTTCTGTTTAGAGAGCAGGTTGTGGCGTCTCACCATAGAGAAAGAAACAGACCTCGCCGACTTTTTCATTCATAATTTTCCCAGCACTCGGGAAGCCCACAAGATGGCAAAGCGATTTCCTTCTACGAATCCGGTTACCTTGGATCATGGAGGGCCATAGGTCCCGGTGGCCCGGCCTGATACGGCAGCCATACTTCCCATCATTGCCAAAAAAGAGAAACCTGTCGGTCACCCACCGAGGGGGTATAGGGGGGGGGGGGGGGGTGCTGTAGTAAAACATTTCTGGAACGAGGAAATACTCGGTTGACAACAGGGCACGCCTGTCACTTTTGCTTGTCGGAACTGTTAATGTGACGAAATGTCCGATAAACAATGTGGCTATGTTCCTGTTTCGATTTGGAGCAAAAAAAGGTCACACAAACTTGCCTGGAAAGTGGCGTCAATGCCCCGACTCTACCCTGAACTTTAGGTTCAGATTTAATGCCAAGCCTGAAATACTGATGTAACCTTACAACCTGACTCGGTTTGTTTGCCAAATAAACACAACCAATTTATGTGAGTCACAAAACAGAAACATGGCAGCTGGTTGGATTTTGCTGTTGTCAAAAGTACATAGCCCCCAACGACCTTGTGACATTTATCCCAAATTCAGACAAAACGTCAAGCATGGATATCGGTGTCTAGCATAAATCTTTGATAATTCAAACTGATGCACAAGTCTCGCGGTAATATTGTTATCCCGGCATTTCAAGTGGCATTATACTAGAACATCTGATGGTTTGAAATAACGTGGCCTTCTTGTTTTGTCTTCCGCAGCTACTGTGAAGATCTCCGACAGCGGAGCATCGGATATGTCCTCGGCAGGAGCAGGGGTCATCCACCACAAGAAGTTCCGGCCAGCTGGAGGCATTGCTCCAGCCAGCGCCATGCCGGCTACCAAGAAGCGACGAGGCAACCTTCCCAAGGAGGCAGTCAACATCCTGAAGCTGTGGTTGTACGAGCATCGCTACAACGCCTATCCAAACGATCAGGAGAAAATGCATCTTGCTCGGGTGGCCAGCCTGACCCTACTGCAGGTGTGCAACTGGTTCATCAACGCCAGACGCAGGATCCTCCCCGACATGATCCGACGGGAGGGCCGCGACCCGGACAAGTTCACCATCAGCCGACGCTCTCCCGGGAAGCTGAACGGACAGGTGGACGATGATGGAGTTGGCGGAGAGATGCAAGGAAGCCCAGAGGAGGAGAAAGCCCACGCCCGCACCAACTTGGAGGAATCATCCAGACTCTCCGACAGTGGCAATGAAGCCGACACATCATCCATGAGTGCCAGTGGCTACGACTCCCCTCCATACGAGTCGGACAGGTACTCCGAGGGAGCTCCCTCGCCCCGTCCTCCACCAACCACCTACCATCATGAACCCACTCAACGCACAGAGTTTTCCCAAAATGACCTGATGTGCATGGAGCGAGACGTCTCCAGTCCCTCTCTGAGTGACGCAGGATCAACGAGTGCAGGACGAGGCTGCAGTCCCCCGCTGATGCACCCCGGACCCTACCGCAGCTCCCCACTAACAATGATACCGTACTCTTCTCTGAACTACCCTGGCACCTACCAGTATGTCAGGGCACCTCTGGAGCTAAAGCTTCCGCAGGTGGCTAGCTTCCCAAACCTGCCGCTTTCCCATCCCCATCCTCACCCTTACCCCCTCCACCAACACACGGAGCTCTACCGCCACCTCAGTCAGTCGAAAGACGGCAACAGGCTACCTCTGCCAAACCACTCGCATGTGCCTTCCCAGACGTCTTCTCAAACGCCTCCGCCGTCACCTCCCAGGGACGAGTCCCCATCCTTGCGACCGTCGCCCGTGGCAACCAAGATGGAGGCAGATACATTTAGTAGGTTTTACATGCTGGTAGACGCTGCCATCTCGAGACGGGAATGTGAGCAGCAGGTTCATCAGCACCCTGGACACTATGGACAACCTGTTGCTTGCTTGTAATTGATGCTCAACCAACTTCCCATTAATTCTACATTGACGCATTTCTAGACTCTGATATTGCAGTTTGTGGGCAGCTCTGTTGCAGGAGACTTGTTTCAGTTATTTGTGAAAACTTTAAACACAAAACAAACATCAGTTAACCCTAACCCCCTCGGCTGCTAGGGTTAACGAAACAGAACTCAGCCAAGAACTCGGCCAAGAAATGCCCCAAGAACTGACATTACAGAGCCTCTGTATATAGTGTGCCTTCCCGAACATTCCTCGCAGCCATGGATACAGGATAGCCAACCTGTTCATCCACTGGCCTAAGCTTTCTGATTGGTCAGAAATGGCTAATTGGGGGAAAACAGAATCAAAATGGGGTTCGGCACTGCACACCTTTTCAAAGGACAAGGAAACAAAAGAAGTGCATGCCATTACTTCTCAGATGGCAGGTATCTGCTTGTGTTTTTTAAGAAAAGTGCCTCTTTAAATTTATTTTCTTGTGACTTGAAGCCACTCTATTGCTCTGAAAAATTATCTGGAATTCTGGATCTAAACGATTGTATAAATTTGCTTGACGAGTGGTGTTGTGAAAGTGGCACGAGAGTGTACCAACTTTTGGCGGCAGTTGTCTTGTACCCTGACGGTGATGAATGGCATACAGCTGGTTATTGTATTTGATGGAGACCAGACTGGTTATGATGCCTTTATCGTACACAGGGTTTCAAATTCGGCAGTCATAAAGGAACACATGTTAAAAGGGTGTGATGTAAATGGGATATTTTGTAGGGAATAAAACTGAAGATGTAGGTTTCGAAAGATTGGTTTTAAAAAAGGGGAAAGAAAAAACGAAAAAGGTGGTTAACTTGATTGTTTCAGTCTAAAGATTAGACATTTTTACAAGAGCTTCGAGCAAGTACACTGAGATTTTATTTGTTTTGTATTTATAACTGAAATTTGATACTTTTGCAGAAATGATTTTGGGGGGGGGGGGGGTGAAAATATGTGTTTTAGCAATGAAATGAGAGAATTATTTGATGAGAAAAGGGATTTATCTTATTCTTCGTGGTGAGAAAAATCCTGAATTTTATTTCTAATTTATGGAGACGATGTAAAGTACAGTGTTCCTTCGTAAAATGAAATTTTGCGTATTTTGCCTAACAGCACCTGTGTACAATGCATTTTATTTTTATTTCTCTTTTTACTCTTTTCGTCTTCATTTTATTAAATTTCTTTTTGTGATTTAGAAATTATTATTTTAGCTCTAGAAGGATGATTTTTGTTGTGAAGATATTAAACGAGTACATGTAAGTAGAATCTTTGTCGTAGTCTCTCTGTTCGCAATCTCTATTGGGTTTAGAAAAATAGACACAATTTTCGCGAAATTTAGGGTGGTTTGCCCGAGACGGACTTTCGGGTTCGGTTCCGTTTCTGTCGGGTTCTTTTCCCCCTGATTGTGTCGGATCAGGTCGGGTCGTGTTGGAGAGTTCCGATCAGTTTTGGTTTGGCCTTTGATCAACCCAATCTGATGCACCTCATCAGTGTAGAGTTAAAGGTAGGATACACCATTGGCAAATATTTTAAAAAAAATTACAAACGAATTATTAAGCAATATCTTACTTTTTTTAAAAGTAAACAATAATTGCGCTAGACATTCTATAATTTCCAACGGTCTTGGAATTTGCAAGGACTGATACGATTCCTATTAAATCATACTTTAATAAAGTTTTAGCTAAGAATTTTCATGGAATTGGATCGAGGAAGACAGAAATCTGGATTTTTGGGAGCCTTCTCAATTCTTCTTAAACAGGAAATGAAGTGACCTATTACATTTGGCCTATCAATTTCAAACAGTACAAGGCTCAGCGGAAAGTACATTACAAATGGGCTGTAGGCTACAGCTAGTGTATTATACATGCTGTAAACTCTAATAAACGGACAGATGAACCAAAAATCCAAATGGAGCGAGATGTAGGGTAAAGATGTCACTTTTGCTTGTCGGAACTGTTGTGACTAAATGTCCGATAAACAATGTGGCTATGTTCCTGTTTCGATTTGGAGCAAAATAGGCCACACAACTAGCCTGGAAAGTGGCATCAATGCCCCGATGCTGCCCTGGACTTAAGGCTTAGATTTAATGCCAAGTAAAGTTAACAAACTGTCTTTTTGTCAGCAACTTTGAAATCCTAATGTAACCTTACAACCGGAAACCCCCCCCCCCCCCCTTTCCTTTGTGTTGGTCATTGTGTTCCTAGAATCTTAGGAATTCTTTTTAGGTTTCAAGGGAGGATGGGTTAGGTTACAATAGTGTTGAGTGTGTATAAGGTATATGGATAAGGGGGGAGACACCCCTCTGCAACATTGTGCTGGGTATACTAGGGTATACCCAGTGTGATTTATAGTAAGGGTACCCTTCTTGTTCCTATAAACACTCCAAATTATTATTTCCTAAACACAGCCCCTAGACATCTCAAAGGATTCCTGAAACACAATTCCTGAAACACAATTCCTGAAACACAATGACCAACACAAGAACCCAAAATGGACTTTAAAAAAAGTTTACACCATGTCGGCTGAACGCATATACTTTGACACATATTTCCACTCTTTGTCGTGTTTTTATTCATAAAACGCCGACTATTTTAAGAAAGGCATATATACAACCGCGGTGACAAAAGTTTTTGCATGCTTTTGATTTGCCGCTAAAAAGAGTCAGGGTTCCCTGCACTATGGTTAGGCATGACGAATGAACCGTGAACTACAGGTAACTCAAGTTACTAAGAAACCTTTCATAATTTCTTCGTTTGAATAAAACTCATTATCGCACATGATTTGAATGGGAAAATGTGGTGTAAGCTGGATGTGACTTTCCGAGCGGCTTCTCTTTAATTGGCAAGGAGGGCAGGGACGAAAAAGTAGGCAATGCAGTGAGTTGTTGTCATTGAACGTTACAAATCAGACACGCGGTCGCCATTGTCGTCATATTCCCAGACGTCACGACGCATAGTGACATGCAAAGGTAAATATAACAACGCACCTGCCTCGTTCACGTTGAGATATTGTAAAATCGTGTTTGGCTGCAAATATTGCAATAGCGCTATATTTTCCGAGATTAGATTTTTGTCGGCCGACATACCTGTAAAGACAGCTTCAATCTGTCCGTGGCCTTCAGGAAACATGAAATTCTCACTCATTGCCTGGTAACTCTTTTAAGTTAACAAGTTTCTGGGATTAGCCTACTCGTTTGATCTTACTCAGCTGGGACACTGGTTTAAAATTTCGTAGACTTGCGCAAGTCCGTCGTTTGCAAAACTGCGTTTTACTTGTGGCACATGTACATACGTACATGTAATCCCAAGTTTTCATATGAAAATCAAACCCCTGTCAAAATCTGACTCGTTTCCCTTTCATTGGTTAAATCGTATCACGTGACCGGTCACTCTCCTCATTATCCACTTAAGCATGCACAATGCTATACCAACAACTCCGGGTTTCATAGTCTGAAATCCACGCTACACCGGAAATCAAACACAAGAACGGCAAATCATTTACTCAATTTTTTGTAATTCGTATATGAACGCGCCAATGAAATCAGTCAAAGAGAGAACTCGGCAAGTCACTGATAGTGCATTGCTAGGACGGATCGAGGCTTTTAAACAAACGAACAACCAAGATTCTCTTTGACAGACGACCGGAAACCAGGTACACCGCAGCGGGGAGTTTGTGAAAGAGATCCCGGCGAGATACAATGCACGACCAGACCCGCCAGGTACCGTAGACTCGTGAAAATGAGTCCGCCTTTGTTTATCTCAAAACAACCAACTCAGGCGTGCCAAAGGTTGCCAACGGCTATGTACACATCGCTGGTTTTTCTGGGTTCATTCGTCACCTTTCTTTACAGTCAATGGGAGAATTTCACAAAGACGTGTTCAAAGGTATTGGAAAGTATGCCTCACCCTTTAAATGGTTAGATAACACAATAAATTATAATAAAAAGAAATTCAATTTGTGAATGCGACAATAACTTCAGACGAAAGAATATAAACCACTGCAGTCGCGTTGTGATGAAACATTAAAGTTTGAGGGGAAAGAGTTTGGCCCAGAAGAGACGATACCTAATACCACGTTAAAGGTAGGATGCACCATTTACAGACATTGAAAACAATTTACTACCAAATTATTAAGAATTATCTTACTTATTTGAAAGTAAATAATGATTGTATAAGCATCCAGAAAACTGATTGCGCTAGATATATCCTGCAATTGTTCCGAAAATGTTAGTTTATATTAAACAATCTTGATAATTCTTGATAATTCAAGCAATTACCAATGGTGTATCCTACCTTTACATTCACCCATTCTTGACAATTCAAGCAATTACCAATGGTGTATCCTACATTTAAATTCACCCATTCCTGATAATTCAAGCAATTACTAATGGTGTGTCCTACCTTAACATTCACCCATTCATGACAATTCAAGCAATTACCAATGGTGTATCCTACCTTTACATCCACTCATTCATGACAATTCAAGCAATTACTAATGTTGTATCATATACCTTTACATTCACTCATTCCTGACAATTCAAGCAATTACCAAATGGTGTATCCTACATTTAATTGCGGTGACGCATCTGGCACGTTGCCAGTCACAGACGTTACTTCAATCGCCCGCTGATGTAATCGTGGAATGCTCTTTCGCGCATCAAGACGAGCAACGGGAGAAATTTGTTTTGGAGCACACCTGACAATTGCTAGATTACCATCAAGATTTGATTGCCTGAAGGGTTATATTACTGTAAGCTTATCAGCAGCGTATCTAGTTTGTTCGTGCTAGATGGGGAAACGTCTCGAGTTCAAATCCGTCTTAAAGACATCAATGGTTTATCCCCAACCCCCAGCTGCATGGATACTCCACTGAAGCCTATCTTATAATAAAGATGTGCATCTAATTAACAGCTCCGATTAATGAAGAAAAACAATCGGTTTGTTTCACACGTACCATTATCCAAAAACCAACTTTCAAACAACTCTTACTGTTCGATTCCGCATAATTCACAACACACAGAAGACATAACGGCATCTTGGAGAGGTTTCGCAACTACGATCCTCATGGTGTTTTTTTGTTCACAATGATGCAAACCAAAGACCATTTTGACAATTTGTTGTTGTCGACCCCGAAGTTAAATTTCTCGTATAGCTATAATGACAGTCTCATCTCAGAAACACGGGGTGATACATTACCAATAACCATATACGTTTGGTAATTACTCCAAAAATTAATGGCAATAAAAACTTACTTGGTAAGAAGTACAGCAGCTTTAGATAGTATAATGCATTTTTAGAAACTTTTCACTTCGAAGTACTGCGGTTATGGAAAAAGATATCACTTTTTATGCCCAAAAATTTGAATCTGAGAAGTGTTACTGCAGTAACGTTTCTCAGATTGTGTATTCCGATCCAATGCAGATTATTCTTCCTGCGTGGAAATAACCGCTCCGGATTTTCGGCAATATCTCGAAATCGCTACCACCTTTTGAAATTAAATTTGTACAGGTTAGTTTTATGGTATATATCTATAACTACATAGGATTGAAACAAACAATGGGTTCCAATTACCAAACGTGTACGATCCTTTTAATCCAAGAAGATTGTTCCAAAAATAATAAGCAGTTAGAGCCTACAACCTGCCGATACGAAAACGGCCGATTCCGGAAGCTGAGCCGTCAAGGATAACCAGCGCGCCCTCTATTTGCTATAATTATCTCTTGCAATCTTCGCCCGTCCGATCTTTCCTCCATGAAAATTCATATTTTCCCTAGATATTAGAGGCTATGTTACGGTTAGTGTTAGGCTATGTAATAAACTATTGATTTATGGTAGTACATGTACATGTAATTCGAAGTGCCAAGTAAAATGTATATAGGGACAAACTGTCATGGAGTAGCAGGCCCCCAAAACGTTCGTCATCGTTCATGTAATAATTATAAATACCTCCCTCCATGATCCCAAAATACATCTCCTGACATCTCCATCCCCAAATATACCTCCTGACATAGCATGGGGATTAGCTCATTTCCTCAAGACGAGATCCGAAGTTTTCTCCATGCACCATCACTCCATGAGTGTCTTAAAAGCGTTCTATCCCAACGGCAAATCACTCTCATCCTGCCGACGATTCTCGGGAGGAAATCGTCTTCGAGTCCGGGTTGGGTTGTAAGACGATTACCACACTCGCCAAAAGTGACTGTCATTGATAATTGCTCGGCTCGTCACCGCCATGGGACTTCACAAACGTTATTATAAAAAAAAGTTTTTTAAAAACGGAACCACATGCATTTGATCATTTCGGCGATTTTGTTGTTTCCGAGTCACGGATTTAATATTAGATTGTGGTCCTTCACCGATGTGTACACTGTACACTGTACACTGTATATCCAGTGTTTTCCCGAAGGATTCCTTTGACAAAAATCAGTGGGACTTGAACGCACGACCTTCTGTTTTCAAGTGCAGATTTGGAGCCACAGAGTTCTACATGTATATCACAACCCTTTAGTATTCCTTGATAAGTTGATATCGATTGTTTGGACCCCGTTCAGCCGTTCTCCAAGGAAGTCTTGTTCTTGATCCTTTACCAACAGTTTTTACTATTAATGTAGTTTAAAGGGATCGTATACGTTTGGTAATTACTCCAAAAAATAATGGCAATAAAAACTTACTTGGTAAGAAGTACAGCAGCTTTGGATAGTATAATGCATTTTTAAAAACTGTTCACTTCGAAGTACTGCGGTTATGGAAAAATGTATCACTTTTTATCCCAAAAAAATTGAATCTGAGAAGCGTTACTGCAGTGACGTTTCTCAGAGTGTGTATTCCAATGCAGATTATTCTTCCTGCGTGGACAAAACCGCTCCAGAATTTTGGCAACATCTAAAAATCGCTACCACCTTTTGAAATGAAATTTGTAAAGGTTAGTTTTATGGTATATATCTATAACTATATAGGATTGAAACAAACAGTGGGTTCCAATTACCAAACGTATACTATCCCTTTAACAAAAAAACCCTATTAATTTGGGGGTACCGCCCGTACATCCTGAGCCCGTGGCCAAAAAAGAAAAAGGAAAACCATGAACAAATGCGAAGTACAAGCCTGCTCTCATTGAGCCAAAGATGAGCCCTCCTCGTAGACCTAAGACAGCACATCGTACCTCTTTTCCAAATATAGCTCAACTTGTCGCATCGGGAAACGAACTTACCGCACCCGACGCCTCGTGAATAAAAAAACATGCAGGCCACAATATAGCTCCAGTAATTCAGTTATAAATACATTATATGTATTTTTAACGAACAATGATTAAATTCAATTCACAGCCCAGGGAAGTGTGATCGGATGAGGATCATTATACGAGGGCCATGTGAACAACATTTTGGGGGAGTCACCAAGTCGCCGTGCTAGTGATCCTCGTCTTGCTTATAGAAGTGCGACAGATTGACAGCTCCGTCGTGACGGAGGTACAACGCACATCCTGGGGCCAATTTCATAGAGCTGCTAAGCACACAAATTTGCTTAGCACCAAAAAGTCTTGCTTATTAAAAACAGGTTACCAGCCAACATTCTACGGGTTTTTCATGCTAAGCCATAATCCAGCTGATTATCAATCGAAAAAAATAAAGATCACGTGAAAATTTGGTCTGTAACCTTGTTTTTGCCATGGACAAATGTTCATGCTAAGCAAATTTGTGTGCTTAGCAGCTCTATGAAATTGGCCCCTGGTGTGATGTCCAGAATAAATCCGTCACGGTTATTGCTCAACTCGTGACTTTAGTTTGAGACAGGTGTAGGCCAATACCACAACAGGTGGGTTTAAGGTGATAATTGTTATATATATATATTTTTTTTTTTTTTTTTTTTGGGGGGAGGGGTGATTCCGGTAACTTCTTTACCGCCCCACTCAACATTTTCACAAGGATCACCAATAATTGACGGTCCCGACTAGAACAGCACAGAGGGAACCAGAATGAAACTAGAGGAAATCAGACGTTTCAAAATGAGGTCTAGCCAATTCACAATTGTGCCTAATTATTATACAAATTATACTAATTTCCTTCATTATCTCCATGGCCGGGCAGTCTTAACTCTTAATCCCAGCCCTCTTTCCTCACCAACTTGCCTGTCGGTTGTCAAACTATCCATGCACGTCTGTCAAAACTAAACACCCGACCCTCGATCCGGCCTGGGAGCTCTCCAACTTTCTCCTATTTCCACCCCGGTCGCGCACGGCAGACAGACTGATTTGGGCATCATCGGACGATGATGTCATATCCAATTGGTGAGTCAGAAGGACCGGACCAGACGCAAACAAGTATGACAGACTAGCTGCCAACATATGACGGGGACTTCCCCCGTAGCCTGCAGCGAGCAGAGCCTTGTGGCTAGGCAGAGAGATACGGACAGTACAATTACAGAGTGCTTGCACTTAACGCCCTCACTGTGGTCGATAAACCGTTATTTAAATGCAGTGACAATGGCAGTCCAAGAGTCTACTCGTGTCTATCGGAGGACTAAAGACCTGTTCACAACGAGAGCGCTTTAGTGCAAGGTCTCTAACTTTAAGTTGGAACCAACGAACAAGCTTGTGAGCCAACATCAAAACCAGACGCCGGCGCGGAGTAGTTAGTTTGACCATGGAGCATCATAACTAGTTTATTGCTCCATGGTTTGACCTAAGACCTATCTGGGGTACTTCGTGTGACCACATGGTCCACAACGCCAACAAACAGGATGTGGGCCGGAGGTTGGGAGGGGGGAATCGGTGAGCATTATTACCCCCTTCCTATCAATACCAAACGGCGGTACCCAGTGAGGGCAGGACTTGTGAATGTTCATAGGTATTTTAAATTAATAATGGCAGCTTCATCAAAACAACTCCTTTAAAAACAACCAGGTTGACAGAATTGTTGACAGGTTTGCCAATACAGAAGCAATGTGTGCTCATAAGTAGTAATATTCATAAGAAAATTTAATAAACGAGCTCATTCTGATGGGACTCGAACCCGGAACAATTAAACCTCTTGTTGAAATCAATACAGCATACACACCGATCTCTCAACCCGTAAACACAGGCTCTACATAGTCATCCTGTGCATCTTTGAGATGGTAAACAAACAGGCTTGGCCAAGTTCTTGGTTTTGAAATCTTCCATGATGAAATAGGATCATCTTATGGTGAAATGATAACGATGGGGTAGGGCAAGATAGGGGTTTCTGTGAGTA
Organism: Crossaster papposus; assembly: GCA_037893245.1. Taxonomy (NCBI): domain Eukaryota; kingdom Metazoa; phylum Echinodermata; class Asteroidea; order Velatida; family Solasteridae; genus Crossaster; species Crossaster papposus. The sequence continues at coordinate 806,052 of JBAIAA010000120.1, read as the reverse complement.
AATAGAAGGGGCACTGCCAAGATGTGGATTGCATTTGACAACAAACCAAACAATATTAAAACCCCAACTCCCTAGTGTAATTTACTAGGAACCATACCCATCCTGGCAAATCCCAACATGAGGTTGAAAAACACACTACTTTAATCTAGCCTACACCACAAAATGAATTATCCTGATCGTCAGACTGCATGTAAATATGGTATATTGTTTGTTTGTTTGTTTTGTTTTGTTTTGTTTTGTTTTTGTTTTTCTGCTGCAGCGCCATGATGAGCGCCTTATTTTAGGTGGATGTGTACGTGTGCGCATTATAAGTATTCATTATTATTATTATTATTTAACACCAGATGGCAAACTGTACCCACAAACTGTTGGACTCTAGTTCTGGAGGTATGTCTAACCCAGCCTTGTCAGTTTAGGGCCGGTCCAGTAGTTCCGATCCTAACAGATCCCAACAAAACCTGGTGTTGGAGTTTGACTAGGATTGGGATTGTTAGGGTTAACCTAAGAAGCCTATGGACCAGGGATGTAGTCGAGTCCATCACAAGTCCCTGTAAGTCCCTGCAAGTCCATCACAAGTCCTTCAGTTCCAATTCAAATCATAAGCTATTCAAATCAGCTTTGACAAAGGCATTCCTTTGTCATTGTTCATCCAGTTACTTGTGACTGCCTTCATGAAGGGACTTGTGACTGACTTCACGAAAGGACTTGTGTAAGGACTTGCAGGGACTCGACTACAACCCTGCTATGGACATGTTCAAGTCATGTCTTAGTAATAGCATCAAATTCTTCTCCTATGCACGGCTATGGCTAACTGACGACACACAAGAAACATGGAAGCTAAAAAGGACATAGGGATTATAAAAGATTGGATATGGCATACCTAACTACCTTCTGTTTTGGGTATGGCACGCCCATGTGCCATCCAACAGTTGTCTCCTTCCTGACGGATGATCCCTTCACAGGTGAACGCATGACCGACACACAAACATGCATTACCGACTCTCCCATGACGTTGAGAGTTGAGACACAAGCTGACCACATCTTGTTGTGAAGCTTTCTGTGGGGGAAGTGGATTAGTGTAGGGGTCTTAGTTGGCTTGGAAGCCGGATAGGAACGTGTGGTTCTGGTGAAGGTAAAAAGGGGGGGTCTCTTAAGCAAAGGCAAAAACAACTGGGGCTAGGTCGTTGGATTGACGTCAATGCAGAACCACAAAAGCCTGGGGTTTGTTAGGGAGTAAGGTTGGGGTTATTTAGAGGTCATGGTGAGTTGGAAGTATAGGTGCAGGGGTGGGATATGGTAAAGGTAGGGCTATTAGTCAGTCAAACATCTAATCTCAGTTTTGAAGATCGTAGTTGCAGCAGTTGCTGTCATCAATTAATTAATCTTATTAATGTCATTGCCATGAGTTCGGGTTACACTATCTTTCCTGGCTCAAAGGCTCAATGCCTCAAAGTGATGTTATCAGTGTCTTAGATTGCCTACATTTATTTGATTTCAGTCAAGGGCATTCACAAATTCATAGCCTTGTCGCGGCCTTCAACTCTGTCTTCGGCTTCTGACTACAGCTTCATACTGACTACCCCCTACTTGACAGGTTCCAGTACAATATCGGTCCATTTCCTGCTACAGAGACAGCGAATACAATCCAACAAGGTCCACGGTTGAAGCATTATCAGTGGGTTTGGAAGAAGCAGGATTCTTACACTGGAAACAAGTACAGTGTTCTAGAGATGGATCCTCCTTTTTTTTTTTTTTTTAACCCCAAAGGCATTTCTGAAACCCAAACCAAATCTTTGTCATAAGGGAGTACATTTATCTCGCGATCAGGTTTTAAAAATTCAATATTGGGTTTTGGCCTTTTTGTATTTTTATAAATATTGTATATTCAGCTCAGCGTTGTTCCGAGAGATTATTAGAAAAAAATGCCTCTGGTGGGACTCGAACCCATGAGCTCCTGCTTTCTAGTGCAGACGTCTCACCACTCCACCACCGAGCTAGCCAGGGTCGGCTAGCTGGTTTGAATCTGAATAGCAGCAAGTACGGCAACCAAAAGTTTGATCAGATGAAATGTGCCGGGCTCAAGTCAAAGGATGTTTTTGCAAAAAAGGGGCCAAGGTAAAAATGGGGCAACGCAAAACTGGCCGTGAAGACGGCAATTTTTAGTGGGGCACCTCGACCAGTAAAAAGGCAACGACGGCAATGGCCGTCGTGGCCGTCGTTTAATTCAAGCCCTGGTGCCCTTAACTGACGTATTATTTCAGTTTTAAAAAGATGACTTTACAGAACTGATTTTAAATATCCTGTAGGATCCTCGAGTTCTCTTGTAGGACTCTAAGGAGGGCGGTTTAGGGAAGCCACTTCCACTCCTGTATCCTCATCGAGACATCCTGCACCTGTGTGGTTATCACTGTAAGACATCGTTGCTCCCTCTCGTTAAAGGCAGCAATGAAAGATCTACGACCTCAACGAGTGAGCTCATCATCAGAGGTACACGTGACAAACAACTGTGGCTTCCTTCAGCGTTCAGACTGCTGTCCTCCAGAAAAACAATGACTCACAATCCTGGGCTAATTGAGCCTAAGCATTCGCGGCTGCCCCCAAACAAAACAAAACAGCCGCTTAGAGGGTTACATGCACAGGACTACAACTAGGGCCAAGTTCGATCAAGGACTATAGTTAACTATAGTTTGACTAACTCTGATCGAACTCAGGCTAGTCGACGATGGTTGGACTAGTCTAGTCGACTATTCGCAACCAGCCTACCGCGGTTGGTCGCATCGATGGTAACCAATAGCCGCTTTAATAGCACAGTACAGAGAGGACCAGTTTGGCAGTTAATGGTCAATAGTTCGACTAGAGTCGTTCGCACTTCAACTTCAGTGCGCATGTCCTAATGACGTCACAAACTAACCACTAGTTAACCATAGTTCCTTGATCGAACTTGGCCTTAGTTGCTTCGACAGTGCCTGGTATGCACTCTGGTTTGGCAATAGAGGGGGGCTGTATCACTGATCCACACTATCAACATTCTTAGCAGCCTAGAAACGTCCAATAATTGATGTAGTTTGAGGTTAACAATACTTTTTTTTTTTTTGGAAACACTCGCACAACACCGACAGGGTAAAACACATACAAGTTTGGATGTAATTACGGACTGCTTATTCATTTTATAAATATTTTTTAGTTTAACTATGAATTTACTCCATTTTTTTTACAGAAAACAATTAACTTAATTTCAGTGTTCTTGTCAAATAGCTTGAGAAAATAAGAGGGGAAACCTGAGTGGGTAGCTTAGTAAGACGTCATTGCTACCTCTCTTTAAGGCAGCGATGTAAGATCTCCGACCTCAACGAGTGAGCTCATCATCAGAGGTTCATGTGGAAAACAACTGTGGCTTCCTTCAGCGTCACATTCAGCGTGCTAGACTGCACCGCTGTCCTCCAGAAAAACAATGACTCACAACCTGGACTAATTGAGCCTAACCATTCGCATTCTACTTCCTACCTCCATCCCCAAACCAAAAACAGCCGCTTCTTCGGGGTTACGTGTACGGAAAGACAAGTTGGCCTGCTTTGGTACGACAGTGCCTTACATGCACTTGGACAACAGAGGGGGCAATATCACTTTAGCCGACTATCAAAATTCCTAGCCGCCTTTGAAAAAGCTAATATAGTTTTGAGGTGGAAACACTCAGCTCACACAACCCCAACAGGGTCAAATATACGCTTTGACGTAATTACTGCACTTGGTCATTTCCGAAATATCTTTTTTAATTATAAAATTACTTCATTTTACAGAAAACGTTTCACTTAATTTAGGTGTTATTTTCACATAGCTTAACAAAAAACCGAGGAACAACTCTTTTTTTCTGAAACAATGTGCGGCGATTTTGAACAATGGTTTGCCTCGATTGGTTTTTGCCATTGACGAGATGTTTCATGATGACAATTTGTCCAAATTACATCAAAGTTAACTGGAATGCTTCAACTTAACCCTAACCCTGCCAAATCCAGCACAGTCCATCTATGGTGACTGCTTGACCTTGCTGGACTCTGCACACAAGTCAATGTGACAAGGTATATGCACTCTGTTGCGTCTGGCAGGGTTTCTAGCCAAAATACCCTAGAGGGTTAGGGTTATAAGGCATCTTCTTGTCTGTCCCTTAATTATACATGTAAACCGGGAACTTCAAAAAAATTACTGTACAACCAACCATAAACCAACCAATGCTGAACACAGTATGATTCATTCCGTGGCTTGAAACAGAAACCGTTCCAGATAATCTCATTTTTAATGAAATGAAACGTCAAAGTCAGGGCAACAAATTTAACATCTCCCAAACTACGCCAAATTAAAGTACATTGCACATGTGTTGCAGCATACACTTGTACCAAACATGATCATCAGTGCCTGAGTGTACATGTTCATGGTCGCACTCATCAAAATGTACTCGCCACTCTAAAACTCGTCACTGTAAAGCACTCGTACTCTAATACTCCTCAAGGCAAAGCACTCGTACGCATACTGGATCTCGTCTAAATGTACCCTACTACAACACCGATACATTTCAGCTTAAGCAACACACACTATTTGAAGTATAGCACACAATGAAGCTTGCACAGATGCACGGATGTACGGAAGAAAATCCAGACTAGCAATCAGTCCAACAGTACTGCAGTCTCTTAACCAGTTCGTGTCGGAGAACGTGTATATACACACACCAAGTTTTTTTCCAGAATTCCAAACGGTGGACGGATAAAGATGAACAAATAAACATGTCATGCGCAAGCTCCGGAAAATATCTGTCAGCAACCAGCTCACAGCGAGCGGGGCCAGTAAATATCAGGGTGTGTTACCCACAGATGCCGGCCTGAACCCGTCTCGGATCGAAGTTCGTGAGAAACAATCCCGCGTCTGGGTCCGGTCAAGGTCTAAACAATCCCGGCGCTTAAACTGGTTATTTCTTCAGTGATCTGCAACCAGCCGCATGGATAATTCATGTAGTTGTCTCGACAGAGCAAGGCACAGTTGCTGACACAGGTGTAAGACAAAGTTATCCGTTACCTTCGCACTAAACTTGCTAAACCTTGCAACTCAGTTAAATAACTGTCGTACTGAAAGCAATGATTTCAGTATTACAGCAGTCTACGTGCCTCATTGGTTCTCTTGCTTGGATCGCTTCTTTATTCTCTTCGTTCTCTCGTATCGTATCGTGTCACTCTCCAAGGCGGCTAGCTCCAACACTCTCTGCTGAAAAGACGGAGAGGCACTGTGGACTGGGTCCACGAAGGAGTAACGGGTATCTGGGGAAGAACAAAATGAAACGAAAAATGATAAATGTGTTTAAAAGAAATATCTATCTTTCAGAATCCTTGCGTGGTAACATCAGGCAATGGCTTTCGACACTTTCACACCTGGGGCCAATTTTGTAAAACATGTAAGCACACAAATTTGCTTAGCACAAACAAGTATATTGCTCAGTAGAAACAGGGGCCAATTTCACGGAGCTGCTAAGCAAAAAAATTTGCTTAGCACCAAAAATCTTGCTCATTAAAAACAGGTTACCAGCCAAAATTATACGTGTTTTTCATGTTAAGCAAAAAAACAGCTGATTATCAATCCAGAACAATAAAGATCAGGTGAAAATTTGGTCTGTAACCTTGTTTTTGCCAAAGACAAAATGTCATGCTAAGCAAATTTTTGTGCTTAGCAGCTCTATGAAATTGGGCCCAGGTTACCTGCCAAAACTCAATGTGCTTTATGTGCTAAGCAAAAATCAGCTGAATACCAGCCAAGTTTGTAACCCTGGTTTTGTCAAGGATGAATTTTCATGCTAAGCAATTGTTTGTGCTTATATGTTTATGAAATTGGCCCCTGAAGACATGTATGTGATGACGGATCCTCTTGATAGGTGGAAAGTGTGCTAAAACAATTGAAGTTCTTATGCCGCATGACGACTCTCAAATGCTTGTTTATCAAGCTTGAGCTTATAATACTTACACATTGTTTCCCGCTTATTTTTAAATGTTCTGTTAACAATAATTAAAAAAATAAATAAACAATAAATAAATATCGGGCCGTGATCTAAAACAAATCTCACTTTTTAGTTTGTCATTAAGGGTCATGGGCATGGGCATTCCTCCACGATTCCTGCCCCGTTGTGTGGGCGACCTAACACCGACGTCCCGACTGCCGTATCCGATACTGTGTCCCCTGAGGGCGGCAGACGACGGCGTGGACGCGACAGTCAGACTCCCCATGCTGGCCAGGGCGTCTCTGTTGGACGTGGTGTGGTAGGACCCGTAGCATGCAGTGCTTGGTTCTGCTGCTGCTGCTGCGGAGGTGTGAGTTGTCATTGGGATCTTGGGGTTGGCAGACAGACGGAACCCGTTCCGTCGTGCGTCCGTGGCATGCTGGCTGGCTTCCTCTGGCAAGACTTTCGAAGAATCAGAAAGGAGTGGAATTCAAAATGAATGACGATAAACACGTCACGAGCAAGGTCGGAAATATCAGACAGCGACCAAAATATATAAGGGTGTGTTACCCTTAGATGCCGGCCTGATTCCCATCTCAGATCGATGTTCGATGTTTACGAACTGGTTTATTTAACGAGGATAGGCTTTAAAATAACAAATAAAATAAAAAAAATGCTCTAACCCGCCCACGATTCAGTTAACTATATAAATTTTCTACTCCAGAATTCCTCCCTACCTTTGGAATCCAAGCGACTGTTCGACCCTTCACCATGAGTCCGCCTCTCTCGTTCCCGCTCCAACCTTCTCTCCAAGGATCGGTAGCTCTCCGTTGACTGAGTCTTACTGCTGGCCTCGCCGGCAGGCTGTGGACATGAGCTGTAACTGCCGTTGGCGTTCAGGTCTTGTGCCGTGTAGGGCGAGTTGGAAGAACTGAAGACGAAAAAATCAACAACCAAAAATCAAAAAGAATCAATGTAAAAGATCGACTTAATATTGGAAATCACCTTTCAACACGTTTCTAACCACTGTATCCTTAGTGTTGTCTTAGGGCTCATGTGAACAATTCACAAGTTGGGTAGGATTTTGTTGAAGAAAAAAGTAGGACAGGTACAGTAGGAGCATTAAGGTATAAAACAACTAGTAAAAAGAAGGAAAAGTAGGAATTTCAAGGAAAAAAGTAGGACAGGTAGGAGCATTAAAATAAACAACTAGGAAAAGATAGGGGAAAGAAAGATTTCAAGGGAAAAAAGTAGGACAGGTATAAGCATTAGGATAAACAACTAGGAAAAAGAAGGAAACAACTAGGAAAAAGAAGGAAAAAATAGGAATTTCAAGGAAAAAAGTTTGACAGGTAGAAGCATTAAGGTAAACAACTCGGGAAAAGGAAAAATACTTAGTAGTAATACTTGAAAGCTTCAGAACAGATTCTTTTTGCCGATTTACTATATTGAGGCAACTGAAAATTAAAAAATCCAATTATAGACGTATTGTTCTAAAAATAAATTCATTGACTACAAACAGTCTAACTTAACCAGTTCGCGCCAGACGACGTACATGTACACGCAAAGTTTTACCCGGATTCAAAACGGATGTCGCATAAATACGTCACAAGCAAGGCCGCAAATGTCAGTCAGCAGCGAGCAAGGCAGGAAATGAGTGGGTGTGCTTCCCGGTACCATCGCCCTGAACCTGCCTCGGATCGGATCGAGTTTCGTTAAAAATAATCCCGCGCCTCGGCTCAGTGATGTTAAAATAATCCCGGCGCAAACTGGTTATAAAATGGGTTCTAATGAAAGAATCACAGAAAGAAGAATGATTGATCCGACCCAAACTTCCAGTAGCTGTGACAGGGGTCACACTCGGAATTCCATAAATCACTCTCGGTTTATATCCCATTCGCATCAAATTTGTTTGATTAATGTATATACAAAGTCTTTAGAAAGCTGTATTTTCTCGAGTGTTTATTTTATGTCCCGCATGGGCAGCCACTAGTATGATATAATAAGGCAATAATTAATAACAATTATTGAATTATTTCTTTAGTTAATAATCTCCTGGCTACTGGCAGATTAATTGAGTCCGCCTCAGAAGCATTCCGTCATTACTTGGCTATACATCTGGATAATTCCCACAGGAAAATTCAATGCACCGTAACGTCTGACCCTTTAGAAAATGAAGTACATGTACACACTGAATTAAACCAATTCCCTTGACATTTTTGTAAGATATTCCTTCTTGAATCATCATATTCCTTGTTCCTCGACTCCAAACAAAGTGAGACCATCAAATCATTAGCAAAGTAATTGTGTCTGGGCTCTAATTTTCTTAATCCTACCCAATCAGACAGATCTTCTGTGAATTTTTAACGCTAAAAGTGCCAAATCCATCAATTTTAATTGAAATGTTCACACACCCAAGATAATTATTATTAGGGTAAAAGGATTTGGGATGGAAAATTGGGGATACAGATGAAAAATGAAAAAATACCAAAAAAGTCTAAGATGCATTCATGCATTTATAAGCTAGCCTACCTGGATTTCATTGTGAAATTAGTTTTTAAGCTATAAACCTGACAGACTGCTTGTTAGAAATCCTTTGTGGGATGCCAAACATTGTAAGTGAAGCATTTCCAACTTGCAAAGCACTGTAGAATGCCACCATGGCACTTGCGACTGACTTTTCAAACAACAGAAAATGGCGTCTCAGGCACGGAATGTAAAAATCTCTATGGCTCCTATCCCACAATGCCGTGCTGTTTACTCAGCAGACACTGCAGGGGGTACATGATTGTATACTCTCTTGTTTGTAAGGCTAATATTTACATTGTTCTTAATACTTTAGACTTGTCAACAAACATATCTTTGTGTTTCCAACACTGTCTACTGATAAGCGAGCGCTTATCTCAAGACAGACCAGTGATAATGGATTTTATTGTCACCATGGCAACTAAGTGCATGATGCATATCACTGGATTACTAAAAGTGAGAAGAAAAAAAGGAAAGAAAAAAAGGGAAAAAAAGAAGAGAATGTCTGGCTCATTTCCAATGTCAATTTAGCTTTTTATAAACCGTAACTCTTTAGAATTTTAGAAGCTTACGTGTTCATTTCATTTTGCTGGAGCCTGGAGTAAGTTTAACATGAGTTCCACATTTCAAAGGGCCTTTTAGTTTTCGCATCCCTGGCTTCGGCTTTTGTCTTTGGCCTAAGGCAATTTTAGTCTCCCAACTTCGGAAACTCCAACCAAATTCTGGTGCCCGTTGTGCTTCAGAAACATTTTTAATATGAACCCAAAAGTTTGGATATTTCTATTTGCTTTCATTTTTTATTTGTGACCCAGCACGAGTAAATGAGACACTTTGAGGCAAAAATAAAAATTGAGATTTTGATTTTATTATATAAAGCTAAACAAGCTTTAAATGATGAAATCAAAATCACAATTTTCATTTTTGCCTCAAAGTGTCTCATTTACTCGTGCTGGCCGGGTCACATGCTTCTCAGTGATTCGGAAGTCGGAGGCGAAGCTGAAACTGATGACGAAGCAAAATGTTCTCAAACCCCCAAAAGAAATGTAATTAGCAATTAGCCATCCACACACAAGTTCTAAACTGACTGACTGACTACTCGTACTCGACCTACCTACCTCTTTTGATTTTTCTGTCGGTCTCGGTGTAAGGATTCGTTGTACTGACAGTCGATGGCTTCTAGACAGAACTGTTGTTTAATAATAGGCAACTTAAGAGTCATAGTGACCAAGCAATCAACGCTTCACAAGGAATCCTCCTCCTCGCAAAGATCTCAGTCATCGTGTACATGTTTTCCTCCCAAATGTCAGAAATAAGTTTCGACATTGTTTATTCTTTGTAAAAAATCACATAAGAATACTCCTCATTTCAACTACTCCATGGTACAAACACACTCAGCAGCTCATCAGTCAGTTTACAATTATGTGCCTGAGCTCAGTTGGTAGGGAACCGGCACGACAATCCGCAGGTCGCATATTCGAACCCCGCTCCACTCAACTTCTTTGTTGAACTTAAAAATTGTCTACAAACTACAAAGCTTTAGTTGAAGACATCTTGTATCCAAATATTGGCGTGGAGAAGTTCCCAAAAATTTGTGAACAAAGCACTGATGTGTTAGACTGTGGTTCATTTGACAGCTTTATGCAAAGTGCCCAATCTGCACGGGAATGTAGCTTCGAAGGAAGTTAACTTTCACGTTTGGAAATTACTGCTGCAATACATGTATCTCACTGATCAATACAATGCCGTCAAGAATAGCACACGATCTCTTTCTGCTCTGCATGCACAATACTCAGCGTCTGAAGTGTTTTCATTAGTCCTACCTGGCAGCGTATCCAACACGCATGCTTTCACTATAGCGAAAAACAATACAATGGCGAACACCAAAGCCTCTCAAAATGAGTGCTCCAACCACAACAGTCTACAATCACCAGCAATTTACGACACAATCAATTCCAACCATGTTCCTTTCTCTATGGTCTAACTGCTTACATGGCAGTAATGTCTGCTTGTCCTTACATCACACAAGTGAATAATGCTGCATGTTGTTAGCCTAGCGACCCAAGAGATCCAACACATTTTTATTTGTCCCAGCTGACCAAAAAACGTGACACTTCACTGCACTCTCAGCTCCTCATCTGTCAGTTATTCAAATGTTGCACAGGGGGTCTGAATACATACAGAATGCCCCAATGCTCATTTTTTTCTAACAAATAATAATGAGGTCATGTAGGAGTAATAGAAGCTGTTGTTATATTTCGAGTGATTTCTATAGTGGCCAGTGTGGAGTCCCAGGCATGCGAGTAACTACCAATACAAAAAGAGTTAAAGAGGAAACTAGCTAAGCCAAGGAAAAAAAAGAGGAAAAGATGATATTTCTTCAACCTCTGTACACAGAGAGTGAAGAGTTAAAACAGAGAAAAATCTAGAGTTAAAACAGAGGAAAATCAAAACCAAAACGAAGGAAATCTGCTCAAAAGAGGTAATTTTACGTGCCTGCTTTATGATCGAGTAATAACTTGTTATGTTTGCCAACTATATGAACGCCACCTTTAAAGGGATCGTACACGTTTAGTAATTGGAACCCACTGTTTGTTTCAATCCTATATAGTTATAAATATATACCATAAAACTAACCTGTACAAATTTCATTTCAAAAGGTGGTAGCGATTTGGAGATATTGCCGAAAATCTGGAGCGGTTATGTCCACGCAGGAAGAATAATCTGCATTGGAATACACAGTCTGAGAAACGTCACTGCAGTAACGCTTCTCAGATTCAAATTTTTGGGGATAAAAAGTGATATCTTTTTCCATAACCGCAGAACTTTGAAGTGACAAGTTACTAAAAATGCATTATACTATCCAAAGCTGCTGTACTTTTCACCAAGTAAGTTTTTATTGCCATTAATTTTTGGAGTAATTACCAAACGTGTACGATCCCTTTAATACTCCCACTCTAAATGGGTTAATTTGCCAATTTATAATCTTTAATCCACATTATCACTGGCTCGTTTCGTTTGTGGTTATGCGATCTGGTGGATGTGGGCCGAGTGTTCAATAATATTATGAAAGGCCTGTGTACGGTTTGAAAGACGAACGTGAATAGATTGATAACTACCCACTGCTTTAGTGGGTACTACTACTAATGCAACAGCTCAACCAAAATCAAAGCTTACATGTAGTTTAACCAGTTCGCGCCGGATGACGTATATAAACACAAAAATTCCCCCAAATTCAAAACGGATGACGCATAAACACGCCAAGTTCAAGTTCGGAAATGTATGTCAGCAGCGCGCAAGGCCGGAAATGCGTGGGTGTGCTTCCCGGCACTATCAGCCTGAACACGCTTCGGATCGAGTTTCGTTAAAAATAATCCCGTCCGTCGGCTCGGCGATGTTAAAATAATCCCGGCGCGAACTGGTTAAAATGTACTCGGAAACTTTTTTTTATTACTTGCAGAACAAAATAACAAAACTGTTCACATGCGAGGACAAATTATTTTAAAACACAAAACTTACTGTACATGAAGGTTGATTTTTGTTTTAATATGACACTTGAAGTGTTTCAACCACAATTAAAAAAACTTTAACAGAAATTAACATAATAAATACTGTTATCTTAAGAAAATATTTACCTTGCCCTGTTATTTATCATTGGTCATGAAGAAATGTATCGTTAACTTTTGTTTTATTGTAATTTTGCAGATATTTAAACAATTTTTTTTTTGGCTTTGAAGGCAAAATTACCTTAGCTATCTAAACAGTAAAAACAAATTGAGCAACATGATTATATATACATGTATGCACAAAGAACGGGCTCCAAAAATGGAAAACGAACCGAGATGATAATGCCAAACTAGGTTGATTACAGTTCAAGAATCAAGTCTTAGGTTGTTTATCATTTCAAATGGTACAGTCCAAGCGCAATGGATCGATCCAGTGTAGGCTCCGCCCACTGAGCGCATGGGTCACTGCACCCACTGTGATTGGTTAACAAAATGTAGGGCGGGGCTTAGTAGTGTACAGTCGACTCTTAGTACAAACTCGGACCTGGACTAAATATTACAAGTATTACAAAATATTAAAGTAAATATCGTTTAACTGACCTGTCCCAAGTTTTGGATGCCGAGAAAAAAAATTAAAAAAATAAAAACAAACGGCGTTCGGTTTCAACCTGCATCAGGGAGTTGTTCTTGTTGCTCCTTTTGTTTGCGATCGCCGTCCGGCAATAATTTTGCTGGATGCTTCGAATCATTATTTACTTACTTGTTATTAACATTATTTACATTAAGTAAAATATTTCTTAATAATTTAGTAGTAAAATGTTTCGATATCTGCAAATGGTATCCTACCTTTTTGTTTGTTATAATCAGAATTTGTATTTATATTAGGCCCCCTTAACTTATTTGATTTGTATATTTCGGGTCATTCCAGCCAGTAAGCAGTTTGCAGCAGTTTTAATCTTATTCAGAATTTGTATCAATTGACGAGTTTACTTGTGTTTGTATTAACGAGAATGGACTGTAACGGTCTATTGTGGCAGGGCTCAGGATGAATATGTTTACACTTTACAGCACATTCTCGTACTGCAACTGCAGCAGATCATGCTGCAGCTGCGAGTTCTGCCAGATCATCTTGTACGCCTCCTCCTTGGCGGTCTCCGCCCTTCTCTGGGTCTGCATTACTAGCATCTTGGCCTTGTGTTCGGCCTGGGCCAGCCGGTACATGGCTCCCTCGTACGGAGACATCCCCTCTATGTAGTCATCCTCCTTGGATTCCTGGCGCCTGCTGGGCACCGCGGCTGGCCCACGGCTAAAGCAACTGCCCGGGTCGCCGCCCCAGGAACTCTGACGGTTGAAGACACTGCCGTACCTCGACTGCTTTGACGGTATGCCGTTGCTGCTACGCTGCGGCTCCGACGGAGGTAACGCGCGTTGTCGCTGCTTGGCCACAGTATCCCACGGATAGCTGCGCTTATTCCGACCGCGGCAGGGATCCGTAAAGGTGCTGGATGCAGTCGGAGAGCTCCAGGGCTGGCGGCTGGCATTCTTTCTGCAGCTGCGATTCGGGCGCGGCTTAGATGCGGCTTTTACAACCGCCGTGTCACCAGGTGCTTCGGTGGCTGTCTTGATGAAGAGGGGAGGAATGTAGTCAAAGTCTGGGTCCTCCTTGATCCTAACGTCTAAACTGTCTTCGGCATCCTCATCTATGTCTTCAACATCCCCTGCCACAGATTCCGCAGAAGGTTTATTAATAACCAAGTCATTATCTTGGTCATCATCAATGCCGTCATCTTCGCCCGGCTTCAGGAAGGAATCCTTCGCATCCCTGTTAAAAAAAACCCAAAACTTTATGTGTGAGTTGTTGAAGTTTGTTAGGTTTGGTATATGCTTTCTAGTGCGAGAGCCCAGGGGGTTAAGGTTAAATTAATTTAACCATGGCATAAGCCTGACCTTTCTTTGATGGCCTCAGCCAGCAGTCTCTCGTGTTCGTCATCGTCAGGGTTAAGTTCCTCCTTGTATGGCTTGATCAAGTCATACACCCAGAAGCTGGTGTCATCCGGCTGTACTACCTGAGAGCTAGGCAGGGGTTTACCGGTGGGAGACTCTGCGCAAGCCTTGTGCCACAGCACAACCTCCTTCTTGGCTTTCAGCTTGAGACGCCGATACAGATCCTTGACGGAAGAGGGAAGAAGAAAAAGAAAGAACTGTGTAGTATTTATTAACAAATTCATAATTGGCAACCTAAATCCAGGGCCTAAACAAGGTTAGTTCATGCTTGACGCAAAAGCTGCAAATTTGTAAAAGTTGAACACATTTCAACTTTGGCGGATTTCGCCACAAATGCTTTATGATATCAAATTTGCATTGCATTTGCTTTCACGTAAATTATGAATCGGCTTTTTGTTTTTTTGAGAAAATATATTAGGAAAGCTTCAGTTTTAATTTGAAATTTGTCCATAAGTTTTGATTTACTACGGTAAAAATAGACGTGATTACACTATAAAAAAAAATACATAAAATAAATACATAAGAACACAAAAATTCATAAATTAAAAGTACACTATTCCATTTTCTATAGGAACAAAGGAAATAATAATTGCTACAAGATAAAATAGTTTTGTCCCATTCCCATCCAATATTTGGGTCTAAAACGCAAGTATCCAAAAAGTACTCACATAAAACTTTTATATTTTTAAACTTTGAAAATTTAAATTACTTAAAATCCCCCAATTTTTTTAATATAATATACTGCCACACAAAGATATTTTTGTCCTGCCCAATTTTTTATACGGTCTTAAAACATTGCCTGCCCCACGCATAAATAATTAACCAATAACATAATGCCTACGTGAAATAGTACCTTCATCTGGGTGAAGTTTCGTGGGTGGGTAGCCTGACGGTGGAAGTTCCTTGAGATGGCAGCCCAAGCCTTGTACTTGGCCGAGTTGTTCTTGTGATCCGTCTTACGGCATTCCAAGACCGTCACATGATCCGCGATTAGCGACAACAGCAAGCCCTTATCCTCCTCGCTGAAATTATCGGCTCGCGTCTTCTTGTCGGAGCCCCGCATGACGGCTGGCGATCGCCTCAAAAAGGCACAGCTTATAAGTTCAAAAAACACTAAGTGCAGGATTTTGCAGCTAGACTGGTTGTGTCGATACTACAACCCAGTATTTGGCGAATGGAGTACAAGGCCAGGTCCAGATATACTCAGGCTTAATTCAACAGAAGTCATGTATAATCTACGCCTTGTATACATGAAAACACTAACAATGCAGTTGGCGTTCCTTTGTAAACAGTTTATTGCCCAACAATCGTGAATTTTACCACGAATTCACACTAAAGTTGAAATCAAAAACATCCAGCAATGATTCCAAGTCCAGGACTGGATTTAACATCACCCACTAAACAGACTGAATCAGTTACATGTACAAAAGAGAGCAGCCAGATAAACGTATGAATAAGCACTACCGCTGGCGCATAGACATGTCAGCATAAAATGGCGGGAACTGTACATGTAGCAGTGCACTGTGCCCTGTGTAGACTAGCACTGTATGAAAGATTAACAAGCCAGGCCTATACACAATTGTACACACAAGGCAAGGCGGCCTAGCCTGGCATGTGCAATACACTAGGCCTGTGTAGCGCCCATCTATAGAGAAAGCCCCCCCCCCCCCCCCCCCCTTGCATGCACCACACACATACTGTACATACTTAGGGCAGAGATCAATGCACCTGCATAATTGATTGGGTCGGTCCACTAGGGGCTGGAGGGGTGTGGGTAATATAGAGGGGATGCAGACACAGTGTTTCGAATGCCACAATGAAGTGCAAATCCATATGTGCGCTGTATCAAGAACTGCTTGAAACAGGAATTTCAACGAGATTTAATGCTGATTGTGTATTAAAAAGAAAAAGTAGAGTTCAGTCAAATGTACACATGTTTGTCACTGAAGAAAATAAAAAAATATTTATTTTCAATTTTTATTTTGGAAGAAAGTAATTATAAATGATAGAAAACTAGCATCAAGTACTGGGTGTCCAATAATGATCTTTTTTTTGTTCCTTAAATTATAACAGGTCATGTGAAACAAAAAGCCGCATTCATAAAGAATCAATAAAAGTTCCACGGGCTCTAAATATTCGAAACTATGCTAGCAAGAACTGCATGCAATCAAAATAAAAAGTTTGGTACCACTACCCCAAATCAAATCAACTCAACTCAACTCAACTCAACTCACCAATGGATAGGTGGTAAATCATTCTTCCTAGCTACAGCTTGCAAGAAATGCCATCGACTTAAACTTGTGATGTACATGATTGCCAATCAAATGCTGTCCGAACTACACTGGCCCAGCGTTTGATCTGAACAAGGACGCTACATACTGCATCTTGCCCCAGCCGTATTTTGTGGGAAATACAAAATCCGTTTACAAAACATCACGGAATATCGCATTACCGAACTCAAAAGGGTTCAATATAAACAGGCAGTTAAATGCGTTGACGAGCTTGGAATTTGGGTTAAACTAAACCCGACTCTGCCTTTTTTACTACTGACAAATATTTACCTACTGCTTATAATGACCCTCAAACAGAGCAACCGAAATTAAAGTCGCGAATTTTTCAAAAGTATGCTAGAAAGTCACTGTAAAAATAACAGCCCTAAACAACAAAACTAAAGATTTGTGTCGATGTTGCTGCCTGTACGTGTCTGCTAAAATACAAACAGAACAAGCCGGCTAAAGATTTGACATTAAAATATTGCAAATATTGGGGTTTTCGGCAGACATCAAACATTTTTACTACCCAATTATTTAGAAATACCTTAAAAATACTTATTTGAAAGTAAATAATTATTTGAGGCATCCACCAAATGAATGTGCTACCGGTAGGTATCCTGTCATTGTTTGAAAATCGCGAAAAATAACATAAATACAAAGAGCAATCTGGATTTTTCTTGATTTTTTTTTCTTGGCATTCATGATTGTGAAACAAATTGCGGGACCGGTCAGTTTAGGATATTTAATATGAAATAAATCCACCCATTCCTGATAATTCAAGCACCTTAATTATTATACCAATGGTATAAGTTTTGGCAATTAAGTTACAAATGTACAGACTATATAGTCACCGTTCAAATTGTTACTTATTTACGACTACACATTAGACTATAATGATCCCCAAATAAAATGTAAAGTACAAAGGACTACTAACAGTAGATCTGCAAATTAACCAAAAAACTAAAAGAAAGAAAACCGACTCATTTTTTTTACCTACCGCAATGGAACCCGGACAAAGAACGGATCCCGCCTCAGTTGCAGTATAAGTCCGGCGTAGGGACGCACGTCGCCAACAGAATCCATATACATCACTCAAAACTACAGTTCCAACTCTCATCACAGCCGCAAACGACCAGAACAATTTCCCTTCATTGTTTTCCCCTCCAAAATGTCCAACCACCACGAAATAAAGTCATGTGTATGATTCCCAGGGCAAACAGTCGTACAAACAAAAACAACCAAAAACCACTTGATGTTGTTTATTCGCTCGTTCAGAAGGTATTACTTTGGACTACCGGAGATATGCGTGAATCTTCTCGACACCTAATCAAAATAATGACTCGATTAGAAAAATGCGCTCAACTTCAGTTAATTATCGAGTACGCTGTGGAAATCACGTTTGGTTTCCTCTACACACCTCCAGCAGGTGTGCGCTAAGGTTTGGTCTATTCTCTCGCTCAGTACGGTAGCGCTGACCATCCTGTGAGAGTTGTCAGCACCTTGTAATTCTTTTCTAGTCATTACATGTCCGGCGCTGCCTGTCTATTTGATAAGGCATAAGCACCACTTACTGCGCAGGGAAATTTTCCTGTGGTGCTGGAAATGGTAATTTGTGTGCAAACATGATGGCGGACTTATCCTCTGCGCAAACAATTTATAACATTTGTTTTGAAATGACATTTTTTGGGTTGTAAATTTGGTTGAAAACAAAAAAAATATATATATTTGTATTATTTAAATTAGTTGGAGTAACATGAAGTCACAATTACAGAATATCTAGCGCAATCATTTTGCTGAATGCCTAAAATCATTATTTACTTTCAAAAAAGTATTTTTAAGATATTTCTAAATAATTGGGTAGTAAAAATGTTTGATGTCTGTAAAAAAACACAATATTTGCTGTAAAAAAACCAATAATTCGGTAGTAAAAATGTTTGATATCTGAAAAATAGTGTATCCTACCACTAAGTTGCTAAGGTGAACCACAACAGACAGTTGGTCAGGATACAAAAAGCCCTCGACAGTAATTCCCTACAAAATTTTGGGTGAGGGATGCTTTTAAAGGTAGTATACACCATTTGCAGATATCGAAAATATTTACTACTGAATTATTAAGAAATACCTTACTCAATTGAAAGTAAATAATGATTCTAGGCATTCAGCAAAAGGATTGCGCTAGATATCCTGTAATTATTCAAAAAAATTGAATTTTATAAAGAAAAATTCGCTCTCGCCGGACGGCGAGAGCGAAAAAACAAAGATAACATAAGAATAACTGCTCGACCCCGGTTGAAAACAAACGCTGTTTTGTTGTGCTTTTCTCGGCATCCATGATTGTAAAACTTCGGAAACGTCAGTTAAACGATATTTACTATGAAATACAACCCCCCAAATCTACCCATTCATGATAATTCAAGCAATTACCAATGGTGTATACTACCTTTAACTTACCTTTTGCAAGATTAATCATCACCATTTTTCTTTTAAATTTTAAAGGCCCCAAAAAGCTCTGGAAAGGTATTCCTATGTATAGAAAACCACAATCCACGATTCACCGTAACGACTTACCATTTACCATAGCGACTTACCATTTACCGTAACGACTTACCATTTATTACCGTAACGACTTACCATTTACCGTAACGACTTAACATTTATCGTAATGAACAATTACCGTAACGACTTAACAATTACCGTAACGACTTAACATTTACCGTAACGACTTACCATTAACCGTAACGACTTACCATTTACCGTAACGACTTACCATTTACCGTGCCTTTGCCGTTTCAGTACCATAGTGTCAAACAAGACCCATTTAGAGCTAATCTTGGGCAAATTCAGGCCCGAGCCGTTCTTGCCGTTGGCACTAAAACCTTGCACCTTCAAGTCACCGTTGCCACGCGTTACCCTTTCTGGCATGTCATCCGCAGATTCCAACGTCCTGCTGCGTAAAGTACGTCCCAAAGACAGCTCATGTCCGACACTGAGGGGAATTATTAAAGTCCAACCACCCGTCTCACCTGAGCTCAGTTATAACCGCTGGCTTCTTCCATTGATGGCAAACTTTTTGTTGAGGTATCCTTTCATTCCGAAATACACCACAGACATCAATTACAAGTTATCTTTCTGGAGTTGACATAAATGCGCCACACAAAAGGCTGTCTCGGTTTGATCTTGCAGCAAAATACAGCAAAACAGAAGCATGTTCAATCAATCATCCCTGCTCGTCGAGAACACAAATGGAACCTCTTGAACTTCAGAACTCAACCATTTATTTGTTTCCTTCGAGTGGCAGAATTAAAAGTACTGTTTTAATCACGGACAAAACTGCTTGAATTTATGCAAGCAATTCCCCGAAGCGGTTGTAGATTCTAAGTCAGCTCAATATGGACTCTTCTAATTCTCATGTTGAAAACGGGGCAGTCAATTTTCTCTGCGGTGAACCCGAGTGTTTGAATCAATATTCCGCAGATCAAGAGTCCAGATAAAACTATTAGCACTCCAGTTTAATAAATAGGGCAAACACTTCAAATCGACAGAATTTGAAAAGACTCGGACAATGGAAGTCCTTTCAGGAATTTGACCCAGGGAACTTTTACCAAGGCAACGAATAATGGTCCTTTATTATCAAAGAAAGGACAGCCTCATTACCAAGGCCTTAATTTATCTCAGGGATATGTAGGCCCGCCTACTGTCCCATGTCAGAATTCAGATCTGGGATAAAATGATGCACTTAGAACGTTCTTCTCCTGTTTTCTTGTTTAATATTTTCACAAACTAATTATTATTTATATATTTCTTCCTGCTTTTTATAATTTAATTTCTTCCTGGTAATGAAATCACAAAAAAGAAGATCAAGACCATCCAACAATCTAGAAAGGAGATGATGTAAAAATTTAGTTTGTAGTTGAGTCCCCGCAAGTCCTTTCACAAGTCTTTTTATAAGTCCATGCAGTCACATTAAGTTCATTTAAGTCAGTCACAAAAAAACTAGATGAACAATGACTAACGAATGCTTTTGTCAATTAAGGCTCATTTGAATAGCTTGTGGTTTGAATTTGGGCTAAAAGACTTGTGATGGACTTGCAGGGACTTGATTGTAATGGACTTGACTACATCTCTGATTTAAGGGTGGAGTGGAAAAATAGGGTGGGAGAGGGGAACCAAAGTCTGGAGAGAAACCCACAGCAACCAGGTAGGGCTGGATTCGAACTCAGCAACAGGCGTAAAAATAAGGTAAGAAAACTAACGGCCACTGCACCAACTTGACAGCCACCAGGCCAAATACCAGAGAAAGTCGGCGAGAAAGGCCAGCATACCTTGTCCTCAAACCTTTCATTTGGATGCAACAGGGATGACCTTCGATCTTGATGTCGAGTACCTCGTCTTCGTCCACCGTCGTTGTGGGGCACGGGCTGAGAGCAGCGCGGCGTTTGCTGAACGGCCGCGGGGTGTTGTTGGTCGGGAAGGAGATACCCCGGGTGTAGCTGGAATATCGTCGCATCCGATCAGGCAGTGATGTAGTGGGATACGGCTCCATAAAGGAACTCCCCGAGAAAAAGTCCTTAAGGAGGTCTGCATTGCGTCGTCTCATCACGAGGCAAAGCACTCCGATCCCAAGAACACTGCAACTATGCTTTACGTACTTCTGGTTTACCTTTAGAATGTCAAAGGCTTTAATCTAGCAGAAGACCGGTACAAAAGTTTGCCTTGATCCAAACAGTCGGTGATTTCCCAGAGCCAACAATCATCCCAGGGTTAACATAAATTATAAATTTG
Source organism: Crossaster papposus (assembly GCA_037893245.1). NCBI lineage: Eukaryota > Metazoa > Echinodermata > Asteroidea > Velatida > Solasteridae > Crossaster > Crossaster papposus. The sequence continues at coordinate 784,990 of JBAIAA010000120.1, read as the reverse complement.
TATGAATCCACTGCATCAGATCCTTGTTACCAACAACACAAGCAATGTTTAACAAATATTCATCAAGTTCTCCCAAACAGCAGACTGTATTGTTAAAGGAGCACAATCAATCAGGACATGGAATGGTCTGGACACCAGCCCTAGGGGACAGTAGGAACAAAACATCCGCATCGCCACAACATAAATAATAAAAAGCTGAAACGTCCAATAGCTCTGACCTCCTTGACTCCCCAAACGGCACAAAAGCGAAGAGAGAATTGGTAATATTAACATGTTGGCAATATTTACCACATATCAATTGACAAGAGTCTGCACGATAGCTTTTCTTTTTAACCTTAGGACGAGGAAGAACGAGTGATGACCAACTTCCTTGTAGCAGGTGTTTCTTTCATAATTTTTGTTTAACAAGAGATGTGCACAATGGCATTAAAGATAGATAGTCTGCAAGTATTAAATATGTAAATTCATTCTTGCTTTTCGGTCCTCTAATGGGATATTATATCGTGAAAAATTTAAGAATTAGTAAAATTTCTTGTCACTGTTTACCAATAAATGAGTAAATTAGTGAAATCATACGGAAATTACTCATGAATTTGTAGTCAGGTTTAGCAGCTTCTAAAGATGTACTGTCCGTATTATCATTTTTATGTTTCAAAATACAACAATTTACTCATTTCTGAGTGAGACAGCCGAATACAAATTAGCCCACATTTTTTTAGTAGACGTATAGAATGATACCTTTGAATTTTGAATTATTTGTTTAAGGAAAAAACAACTTGAATTTGGTGGAGAGCACCGATACTACATCTTTAAGACAACAGTACGGTATGTGTAGGCGTTAAAACTATATTTTACAGATAGCTAGGAATAAAATTGGCCATTTAAAGGTACCGGTAGGATACACCATTGGTAAATGCTTGAATGACTTGTGATGGACTTGCAGGGACTTACAGGGACTTGCAGGGACTTGTGATGGACTCGACTACATCCCTGATTCCTAGGACATTGAGGACGAGGTCAAGTATAGACATTCCGGATGATTTTCACACAACTCTCTATTTCCAATTAACATTTCTCCACAAATTACGATTGTAAAATATGAAATTTCAAAAGTTCAAGCAGGCGCAAGGACGATGAACCTACCTCTTGCTTGCCCTGTAGACAAACATGGCCGCTCTGGGGTATCCCATGGGTGTGGCCGGGGTACCGTGGGCGTGATTGGTGTATCGGAGGCGGGGCTTGGTCACTGCTGCAACTCCGCCCCTCGGCTCACAGGCTTCCAGCGAGGGAGTTAGGTTACGCTGGATCGAGATCTCCTTCTCTCCGATCTTGACGGCAAAACCGCGGAAAAGCATTCCAGGCGTTGGTTTCTCCGACGTCATCACAAGTGGACACGACAGACGATTTGAACCGAAGTAGTAATAGCAGACAATCATGCAGTATATAGTCACTACTAGTTCAGCTAAATACCACTCATTACTTTCTTCAATTCAGTTGAAATTGAGGTTCATCATAAAGCAATTGACGTTGAATTAACACTGTAACAACAATTATTGACGAACATCTCAAAAATCTCAACGTCTTGAATCTTTGCTTCTAAAACACGTCCAAGGTGAAAGTTTATGAAATGAAAATTAGGCCGAGACATCTGCAGGTTGAGAACAAACTATAGCTGGTTCATGCTGGTGAGAGAACCATCGGCTCTGAAAAAACAGCTACGACGTTTTCAAGAGAAGTAAACTGGCACATTTGCCAGATACCTGAGTTTTATTATTATTATTATTATTATTATTATTATTATTTCTTTTCGGCAATGAAACCGAGGATTCCTCAAAAGCGCCCAAGGCGCTGTAGCTCGTAAGCCTGAAGAAACCAGTAGGAGGATGAACGAAATGCAAACTTTCCAAACACGTGCTGTTGATTTTCTGCTGTTCACATTTTCTGGTAGTTTCCCGTCTTGAAGATGCCTCGTCCAAGTTCTAGAAGCTTAATTGCAGTCATCACACAAGCACATCATGAAAACTGTTGGTCAAACCTCTTTCACCCACTCATCAGTCCCCACTAGTTCCTATAGTCATGGTAGTACTAGTACTACTAGTAGTAGTACTCTGTGTGTAAATTCCAACAAGTATTCCTGCAGCCAGCTTCCAACAGACTGGGATTCTGCATGCTTCTCCTTGTGAGGTCATGGCAAATGAGGTCAATCTATCAGTCAACAAAAAACGATCAGCTAAATCAGCACTGCCTCTGGTACCACAACGACACTCTGACAGAATCATAGGGTGGATGAACATTGTAATCACTTTGATTTCCGAAAGTAGGTTTAATACAAAACAAAATATATTACTCAACATGGTTCTTATACATGTAGAGTTTACACTGGATATTTTTTTGGCCAAGCTAGTACTAGTAGACAACCCTTTCCAGTAGTTTATTTACATTTATTTGCCGGTATTTGTATAGGGTGGTGAATTCAAAGCTACTTAATGGGCCCATGTATGCACCAATCCAATGTTTGACTTCGCGATTTGTTCAAATGCTTTTCAACAATACACCAACAATACGATTCATAAAGTTTGAAAACTGACAGTCATTATTTGTTTTCTTTCAAAGATATTGAAGTCAAAAAGTTGGTACCACCATTCGTAAATAATTCCGATTAAAAACTGAACAAATTATTTAAATTTAAGGTGAACATTGACGTTGGAGTTATACTATTTTTGGCTTTATAAAATGATATATGATTAAAATATTTAGCTCCACTTACCTGAACCATGAACTTGAAGTACTGATAATAAAACTTCTTGTTGAAGTTTTTTTTTTAGGACTGAACAGGGAACAACGCACTGAGCACTTGAGCATATCATCTTTACGCACCAATGCACTTCATCACACACCAACAATATTAACCATCCATTAGCTTATGAAATCCACCCACTGTTGAACAAGGTGAATTCAACCATGGAGCAATAAACTAGATTCAACCCCCTTTGGTTATTTACAAGGCCATTGAAAGTATGCAGGCACCCATGTGGATAGGGGTGTATTCATGACCCCTCCAAGGTATTTAGGGGTATACATGGTTGCATACTTGCTCTATGATGGGTGCTATCAAATAAAAGGCTAAAAGGCTTCACACCATGTTTGTCTAGCTTGTATTGGTGCTTTTGGTTTCAAACTGCCAGGGGCCAATTTCTAAAAATGTGTAAGCACCAAAATTTGCTTAGCATGAACATAATTCTTCCTTGGAAAAAACAGGGTTACAAACCAAAATTTTAGTTGATGTTTATTGTTTGTGACTGGTATTTAGCTCTTTTTTGCTTTGAATGAAAAAACACATGGAGTTTCGGCCGATAACCTGTTTTTACTGAGCAAAACTTGTTTGTGCTAAGCACATTTTTGTGCTTACATGTTTTATGGAATTGGGCCCAGGTCAGTGAACACTAGTAAGCCATGCTTGGGGCAGTTGGAACATTGGTAGGAATACTTTACAGATAAATTACAAAAATCAAGCCAACCAAATAAAAAAAAAACGCACCAAGTCACCAGATAAACCAAAAATCACTGGTTAAAAAAATAAAAAAATAAGAATTACAACCCCACCTAGATTGTTTTATTTACAGGAAATTTCTCATTCTATCAATGTGTACAAATCTTTTTTTTCCTTCTAAATCTTAAGGAAAGATTTTATTACTTTCCCTCCGACCAAGACAATAAAACACTGAAGATACATGTAGTCTCATCCACAAAAAGGCAACTTTAAAAGAATCTAAAGAAATGTAAAAGACATTAATCAACTGAGACAACATGAATAAAAAATGATTTAAAAATCTGTTTAGCAACTCCAAAAAGAAACCATCAAACGGAGGTTGCAACATAAATTAACACACACACCAAACTCCCACCATCCCCTAACTCCCCCTTGGAAATAAAATATAAATAGGGCCTATTCAGACTTACCTCATGCAAAAGTGTTTTTCAAAGAAATTTGTCCATGTGAGGTCTTGCATTTCCAAACTCTCCCTCGTTCCAGACATGCTCACTGGCCCTAAGGGGAGATGACAATTATTGATACAATTTCAAACAATTGTGACTATAAACACTATGGGCTATGGCTATAAAGTTAGTTAGTTAGGCCTAGCCCTGGGCCTAACATAAGCCTCGACTTACTTATTAAATGTTAAATGTACAAATTGAATTTGTATTAGTATTACTTATTGGCCAGTAAATACTTAACTAGCGTTTGTCCTAGTCTATGGCCTCGAACCAGATAGACAGAACCATGGAAAAAACCTAACTTTGGCGAAATATTCAGAAGGTAATTAGTTAACCTACCTGCCGAGTTTGAGGCCGAAAGATTTCCATGAAAAAAAGCAAAAAATCTCTAACTTTTTGCAGTCAATGCGATATGGGGCCTACAGCACAGAGTCTACTCTAGTCCAGGGGCCAATTTCACGGAGCTGCTAAGCACAAAAATTTGCTTAGCACAAAAAAGTCTTGCTCAATATAAACAATTTCTCAGCCAAAATTCTACGTGTTTTTCATGCTAAGCCTAAAACCAGCTGATTGTCAATCAAAAACAATAAAGATCACGTGGAAATTTGGTCTGTAACAAATTTTCATGCTAAGCAAATTTTTGTGCTTAGCAGCTCCGTGAAATTGCAAGACTAAACTAAAGTCAGGCAAGGACTAAACTAAAGTTAGGTACATATATTTAACAATTGTTGTTTAAATTAAAGTACTTGAACTGATTTTTCTCTCCCAAAACTGCAAAAAGTAACATTTCGAGAATAAGACTGGTACTGTTTTAAATCATCAATCATCGTACTTGTATTGTTCTGATGGGTCTTGTTTTTGAAACTCAATTTCCGTCGTCGTTGTGCAAGCAAACTCTCCGTAGACGCCATGCTGAGATGACGACTCCGACTAGCGCAGTGCTGGTTCACCACCGAGCTGTCGGCAAGAGGCTGCACCGTCAAAGTGACGATTTTCGGCGACGTTCCAGACTCCGCTTTCGGTATCTCCCAGGCGCGCGACGAGTTCGAAAAGGCATCGTAGCGATCCCTGCATTTGTTAGGAAATCCGCGGTGCCACCAGTCGCCTTGCATGGCAAATACTCCAAAAAGATTCCTTTCGATTGTAGAAGGATTCAAGATTTGCTAAGAAACAACACGAATGAACTTTTACCTCCATTAACTTTTCGCCCCAAAGCGCCCTCTTGTGGTCAAATCTTGACATTAAAAAGTTTCAAAACTTTTTGGTAGACTAACTATCAGTCCCTTTATTAAAGGTTTTAGCGGAACAAGGCCGTTTTCCAGGCCCCTGCTTCGCCTCTAGCTATGCAGTTTGGCAAGGGTGATAGATCCGCAAGCCTAAGGTGGATGTTGGGAAATGGCCTTTAAGTCTTAGTATTTCTGTACCAAATGGTTAAAGGAATCGTATACGTTTGGTAATTACTCCAAAAATTAATAGCAATAAAAACTTACTTGGTACGAAGTACAGCAGCTTTGGATAGTATAATGTATTTTTAGAAACTCTTCACTTCGAAGTACTGCAGTTATGGAAAAAGATATCACTTTTTATCCCCAAAAATTTGAATCTGAGAAGCGTTACTGTAGTGACGTTTCTCAGATTGTGTATTCCAATGCAAATTATTCTTCCTGCGTGGACTTAACCGCTCCAGATTTTCGGCAATATCTCAAAATCGCTACCACCTTTTGAAATGATATTTTTACAGGTTAGTTTTATGATATCTATAACTATATGGGATTGAAACAAACAGTGGATTCCAATTACCAAACGTATACGATCCCTTTAATTGATAGTGGTTCCAAGCTTCGAGTACATTATCAAATTATCAATATTTATTGCACCAGAGCAAACAAATAATTGTGGGTGGTACCGGGAGTGAACAAACAAAATTAGTGACAGTTTGTGTTTATTTTTTGGCTACAATCTGCCTTCGTTTATTATTTTTTCCACATTATTAATGCTCAGAATAGTTTTTCCGTCAATTAACAGGCTCCATAAAAACTTTATACAACAATAATTTTGCAAAGGAACCATAGCAGAAATGAATGCCTTATTTTTAAATTCTCTCTTTTTTTTTGTACACATAGTAGTCCTAAACTCACAGTTTTAAAAGGTTTTTTTCTCACGTTTACACATTTCGCAGTACACTTTTCTCTAGTATCAGAAATATAGCAATCCAACTTGCAGCTCTTTCGCAGTTGTCTAATAACGTTTTCTTTTTAAAAAAGACATTATAGTCAGAAGTATTTTTCACTTTATAAATACACACTTTTTGAGCCAAAAGCATTCATTTCTGAAATGGTATGCAATTTATAAGAACAGACGCATAAAAGTGTTATTCTTTTCCGTAATTATTATTGTGTACTTTTTTTGGCCACTAGAACCGGGCCAGACCATTTCTGTACAAGGGTTGAATTCACAATTTATTTTGAAAATATATCTCGTTTTTTTTCTTCTTTCTTTTTAAGACAAGATTGGTTGGTGCAAGAGGAATAAAGATGAAACAATTTAATACACAGTGTGTACATCAGCAGTTTGACGCTACCTAAGTACAAAATATGTGCCTTAATAAAGGCGAAAAACCTGGGAAAAATTAAGGTCGATTTAAATTATACACATTGCACCATGAATAAAAAATCTGTCCCCTTTACAAAAATGGTTCTGGCCACAGTTCAATATTTACAATATTTGTACAAGTAACAAAACAAAAATCGAAAAAATGGGGGGGGGGGGGGGGGACAAGCGTTACAATTATTCACACATGAGGGTTCACATAAAACAAATACATTGCAATATTTTGTATTCGTTTTCAGGAAAGTTTTGAGAAATTTGATAAATGTACGAGGTACAATGACTTTTTAGTCACATAATGATGAACCATTGATTTTCCAATACATTTTTACAGTATAATGCTTGTGAACATAAAAAACAAAGAAATACAACAACAAAACAAAAAAAAATCGCGTACAAATCAATCAAAAATAAAATATCAACCTAAAATACAATAAAGAATGACGAGATTTGTTTTCATATTTTCAAAAGGCTCGACATACACAAAAAGTTACACATTTTGCTCTATGCTAATTATCAAATATTGAATTCCAGAATAATTTGTGGATAATACGAGTTGACGATAACCCTAATTTGTTACGTATTAGCTTGTTTTCCCAGAGTTTTGTTTTTTTAGCACATTTGATAAAAGTTAAACAGCACAGACTTTCTCTTGGGCACAGTTTTTCCTTTAAAAGATAAAATTCTTTTTTGAATTATTGTTCCCATTATAAATATGACGTGAAGACCAAAACGTTTCAAAACCAGCATCGCGACTTCGGGTCGGAGTTTATAACGGCCGGTGTTCCTGGGTTCATTTGAAACTAGATTTGACTGTGTTCAGAAGTAATTTAAAGCTGAATGAACACGATTCAGTGAACTACGAAACTCCCCATCATAGACCCTGTATACAAAGTATAAAAATTCTCATCCAACTTCTCCCATTTCGAGTGACTAAACACATCTGTTACTAACTTGTTTTTATCAGAATTAAACATTTGCATATTTTTTTAGGGTTTTGCTTACTTTTTATGATTATTTCATTCTATCTCTATGCAATTTTTTCTTTAAACATTTATTATTCGTAACATAAGGATCTACAAGATGGCAGTGAATTTTGTAATAAAAGCAAAACAAATAAAAAAACGAATGCGATGTTCGCTTTGAGCAACAGCGTCTTCTACTGATATTAGTGACAGTAAGAAAGAGTTACTTTTTTGTTTAAGGAACATTCTATTTGTATTGAATTAAGCAGCAACTTAGGTGTACAGTTACTAAAAAAAGTTTAATCTGTATGTAAAAAAGCAACTTCATAGATAGTTTTTTTTTAAATCTACTATTTTTCTCAAATTAAAATGCAATTACATATTTTGGAGTGGATATTTGTTCAACCATTGGACAATTTTCATACATGCTAAGTCAGGCCAACACACAAATCAGGCCTACACCAATTAAATGTCTCGTGAAAAACTCTTTAGTGTGAATACATGTAGTGACATATAATGGATATAAAAAGGTTAACGGCAAATCGTTTGTTTTAGGGTTTTACATTTTTTTGCATTTTTAAAATTTGGGCAATTTCATCGATTCAAAAGTTGGATGTACCCAACACATTGGAAATCATGAAAAGGGAGCCCGTTACATGTATCTATAAGAATGGGAAACAGAAATTTGTTTTCTTTTTGAATGCCAACAAACTGTGAGAACTAAAGAATGAAAAATCACTTAAGATCGTAGAAACAAATATTCGTACCTGAACAATACATATTTGAGAATGATTTTGTGGGCAAGGTTTGAAATAGGGGTACAAAAAACAAAAAAGACCAGATTTGTTTCTGCGAACGAAATACCAAGGGAAAATAAAATTTAAAAAACCGCAAGACTTAAATTGTTTTACGATAAACAATTTTTTGGTTTGACCTCAGCAAGATTTGACATTCACTTAATTGCAACTGAAAATGAACTCTCAGCACGGACACCAATCAACAAGAACAACCAAAACGAAAGGAAAAAAAAAAAAGAACAAATAAAATATAAACAAATAACTAAACAGACATTGAATCTTACACTATTTACAAATCGCTCGACAATTAACAAGTAGAATAAAAATTCTGATTCATATAACGAATCCAGTAAAATAAAATGACATGCACAGAAATACATAAACCACTGGACAATTCCAAATTAAATTGTGTTTAATGAATGACTGGCCACTGAATTGAACACAATGACAAGTTAACCCGAACAGGCCGACAATTTTCTAAACGGCATTTGGCCATTTCTGAGCAAATGGCATTACATGGGATTAGGATATTAAAATGAACAAATATTCAACCCACATTTATCAGACATGCCCTGTTCCGTTTGACAACCATCCTGATTAGGTCCTTTAAAAAATAAAAATTTCAACTTATTCTTTTGAGTGCATCAATGTTCCAATATCAATGTTTGTAACTCCCCCCCCCCCCCCCCCCCCCCCCCCCCCAACCCAGAAAACGAAGAGTGAGTCTATTAACTACTTGAATAATCAGAATTAAATGGAAATTAAAAAATTCACACATAATCTCAACTGCTATATCTAGTGTTGGCAATTTGGAAATCTGAAATTTATGCTGAAATATATCAGAAAGATTTTGAGGGGAAAGGGGGATATTAATCGTACCATATTACCTTCAAATTTTACCATTTAAAAATGTGCATAGGGCTTGATACCCCTTAAATTTAGCACAATAATGGGCTTTGGTGGATTTTTTTTATAGATTTTGATGGATTTGGTAAATATACCTTAGAAATATTTCTTAGAAGTTTGGGTTAATCTAAATCATTCAAAATAGCCGTCTGTATAAAAATCCGACGGCCGCTTAAGAAATACTTGCAGTTAAGACTTGGGCAGAAGTTTTTTAAGTTACAGAGTTAATATTGTTCTTTACAATAGTGTGCAGGTCAGTCAGTTAGTTAAAAAAACAACACATCGACACAAATACCAAGATAAGAGTATTAACATCTAAGAAGTCAAAACTTTACCGAAAAGGGAGGGGGGTCAGTTGCGGTCGATGGGGCCATTATGTCTTCCTTGTCCTCCGGACTGCTTTACGGATCTTGCGCTGTGTCGTCGTGCCAAAACTGAACGAAGACCCCGGAGCTTGTGTTTGTGACTGCGACTGCGATTGATTAGGCCTGTATTGAAGGAATGGAAAATCATTACTAAATGCTAGTCCAGGGTTTTGCACTCGAGAGCTGGTGCATTTACCGAGCCGAGGCACGGGATTAACGAAACACAATCCGAGGCGGGTTCATGCCGATGGTATTGGGAAGCACACCCAATTTACATTTCCGGCCTTGCTCGCTGCTGACAGACATTTCCGGCCTTGCTCGTAGCATGTTTACGCGTCATCCATTTGACTCTCGGAAAAACTTGTGTATTCTACCTTTAAGCACACTATTATTATTACTATATAGAATTGTTTTATAATAGACCTAAAAAGCTAAGAAAGGTACAAGCTGGGCCTTCTCTTACCCGAACTGGTGCGCACCCGTGGCATTCTGGGCGACGCCCTGCATACCGAATCCCGACGCCTGCTGTCCGAAGTTGAACCCTCCGGGGGCGACAGTTTGAGGGGCTGCTACGGCAGCAGTCGCATTCTGCGAGTTGGTGGCTCCGAAGTTGAACACTCCCGGCGTGGTGGCAGGAGCGGGATTGTTGCTGCCGCCAAAGTTGAAGGTCGGCGCGGCTGGCTCTGGTTGGAAACCTGGAACAAAAGAGTGAGCAAAAACTGGTAAATTAAAAAAGGGCGGATGAACCATACTTTATACAGATCAGCTGCAAAAAACAAGATGAGATTGTAAATTAAGAAAAAATTAAATCTGAAAATCGATGAAATATCTGAAAGATGCATATCTTTCTATCCAAATGATGTCTTTCTCTGAAATTCAAAAACATTGATTTCAGAAGTTTGAAAAAAATCTCATTCCTGCAAAGAAATTGATCATGTGTTAACCTAGACATTCCCTTGTTGTCGATTGAGATGTCAGCTAACTGCTTACCGATTCCAGAATTTGTTGTCACAGCACCGAAGCTCGGAGCGGCATTCCCAAATCCGGGGGCGGCCCCGGTCACGCCAGCGCCAAACGATGGCGTCGAGGACTGCGAACCTCCCGCGGATGCCGCGGCCCCGAAGGCTGGAGCGGCAGCTGTGCTCCCGAAGACGCCGGAGCCGGTCTGACCACCGAAAGCCGGGGCAGCGGCTTGGACCGGCTGCTGGCCGCCAAAGACACCGGGGATCGAATTGGTTGTTGGTTGGCTACCGAACGCCGAGCCGAAGGTTGTGTTTGAGGCGGAAGTCGTGCTGCCGAACCCTGACAAAAAATCAAACAGAAATTTTCAAGAAATTGGTCACAGTTTGTCATTCAAAATAGTTCAGATGTGATTTTACACATTTTGTAATTACCTCCTCCCATCTTCGATGGTAGAGGTTATGTATTACCGCTTTTAAATGTTCAGATCGTTAGGAGATTTTGTTTAACATTGGGAGATTAGGACATTTTTGAAGTTTGGGCAGAGGTATCCGCTCTACCGAGTGTCCCTTTTGCTGGTTTTATAATGTACTTTTCTGCATGTTTGGTCAAATTGTTAATGCCCTACCTCCATATGCGGGTGGGTTCTGTTGTGTGGGCATGGCTGCCTGCGGTGCCGCCGCCGCCGCCGCCGCCCCAAACTTAAAACCGCCGGTCGTCGTCAGGGCGGGGCTCTGATTGGCAGACGCTGAAAAATTGAAGCCTCCTGGTTTGCCGTTATTGGTCGCTGAACAAAAGTTGGAAATATTTCACAGATTACAAATCTATTGATAAGATGACTTGCCCACAAGCCCATCACATGCCCATCACATGCCCATCCAAAGCCCATCCCAAGCCCATCCCAAGCCCATCCCAAGCCCATCCCAAGCCCATCCCAAGCCCATCCCAAGCCCATCCCAAGCCCACCCCAAGCCCATCACAAGCCCAAGCCCATCCCAAGCCCATCTGAAACTCATGCCAAGTCCACCACAAGTATGCTCGCAAGTCCATCACAAGTCGATTCCAGTTGTACGGAATAAGGAATGAACAACTACAAAACGACAACCTCCGTGCATTTGAAGAGACTTGTGAATTGACTTTGACTGGGTAAGTGTGCTAATGTTTCTCATTTGCTCATGTTTCTCATTATCAATGTTTGTGCTTACCTGCTCCGAATGTAAATGGCTCCACAGATTGTGTCGGTGCAGTATTCTGTAGTGGCGTTCCAAACGTAATACCACCATTGGGTCTGGAAGGCATCTCAGCTGTCAAGGAACGAAAACAAAATTGAGATTGGGGCCAAACAAATGTCCACAACATAATCAGCAGAGGGTTCGAGGCCTAGGACCCAGAACATAGTAGTTCTGTTTGTGTTTGCCTAAAAGCCATCCCTTATGTGTTCCAAAAAGGCAGTACAACCTCGGACTTCAAAAGGGATTCATTAAAAGTCATGAAATCAGGAACAATCCTGACAAACCTCACCCGTGCAAAGTCGAACATTTGTCGGTTATTTGGGTAGCTGACCGTTAATCACCTATTGTTTAGGATATGACCTTATAAAGTAGAATGGAATACCTTTGTTGTCAGTTGCTCTAAACATACCAGCAGAACTCTGTGTTGTCGCCTGACTTGCTTGGCCCCCTAAACTGAGGAAGGACCTGATTTCGTTCGCCGATTCCTGCTCAATCGAAGAGGCAAACTTCACACCTTTCTTGAGGGGCGGTTGGCCGGTGCCCGCTTCATCGGATCCCGCGTTGCTCCTGCCAAACTGGAAGGTTGGAGCCACGCTGTTCTGGTGCGGCAGCTCCTGCTGCGTTGTGGCGACGGCGTTTACCGCAGGTCCGCCAAAACTGAAACCAGAGCCGATGCTCGCAACGTGGGATGCGACTTCAGACGCCGACGACACGGCGCCAAATTGAAACGAAGGTTTGTCCGCGGATTGCTGAGCAGTCGACGCGAGGGGATTGGAGCTAGCACTGAATTGAAATGACGTTGGTTTCGGGGTACTGTCCGTCGGTGCCTTAGCTCCGAATGAGAAAGTGGCTCCAGTTTGGCTCGGTTCCGTGACGGAGCTGCCAAAATTCACTTTGGTGGCGTTGTCAAACGTAAACCCTCGTGTCTGATCAGTCTTAGAATCCGTCTCTTGTGTGCTTGTTGTGACGACATTTGCACCTACACCACCGGAGCCAAAGCTTGTTGTGCTCGGCGCTGTAAACGGGTCCATATTTGGAGGGATAGAGTCTGATTTGGCCGTCGAGGGGACACCAAATTGGATACCGGAACTGACTGCCGGCTTGTCTTGCTTGGATTCAGTAGACGCAACGGCCGGCGCGCCAAATTTAAACCCGCCACCGGTTGTGCTCGAGGTGTCCGAGCCAAACTGCACGCCCTCGGCCGGCATCAGCGAGTTTGTCTTCGTCTGCGAGTCCGAGTTTGAACCAAATTTGAAGCCCGAGGCCGAGTCGCCCTTTGGGGTACCAAACTGGATCCCGCCGCTCTCCGAGCCCGTTGATATCTTGGAAGCGCCGAAGGTGAACCCGCCACTCGAGGGTGCCGTAAATTTGCTTTTGGAGAAACTGAAGGAGCTGTCATTGATAGTGCCGCCAAACTGAATGCCGTCTAATTTGGCGCCGGAGCTTGGCGTTGTTGTGGACTGGCTGCCAAATTTAAATGCTGAAGCTGTTTACAAAAAAGAAGAAAAGATATTCATAAACTGATAATACCTCGGCTTTCTTGGCTAGGAATTTTGGGCAAGTCCTCACATTCTGGATGAATTAAGACGTGTCGAATAAAGCAAGATTGACTCACTTGATGCCACGTGTGGGTCACCCGCGTCAATTCTAATTCTGTATATTTGGTAGGTATCCCAAACAATAAATGCTTGGGAAAACTAAACAATAACGATGCAATATATAAAAAACATACCTGGCGGTGCTTTAAGTGACGGCTGACTCCCGGGCTTTGGCGTTTCGCACGCTATACACCTGTTGACAGAGTCTTTATTCTGCACTAAACAGGTATCACAACACCATGAGGACAACGGCGCTTTAAACTTGTCCGCAAAATTGTCCGTACGGGAGTTTGTGTCTTTGCTATTCTTGGTGCCAGTTTTACTACCAAATCCACCCTTTGGGGTCGAGTTCGTTAAGGTGTTACCTAAAGGGGTTGGGCTAGCACCTCCAGCCTTTGGTTTGGGCGTGGTGCAGGATGCACACTTGTTGTCCTCTGCATTGTTCTGTACTAGACACATGTCGCAGGTCCAACAGCCGGGAGGTGGTCTGAACTTGTCCAGCAGGGTATTATTAAGTGGTGGCAGCGGCGCCGCCTTTTTCTGCGTTTCCGCAGGGTTGGGGCTCTCGCAAGCTAAGCACTTGCCGGAGTCTTTATCGTTCTGCAGCAAGCAAACAGAGCAAGACCACGACCCCTCCGGTGGCTTCACTTTGGCCAATAAGTCACCGGTTGAGACGGTGCCAACGGTATTGTCTCTTCCGTCGGAAGTAACGTTGCTCCCGGCCGCCGATGCGGGTTTGGGGGTCTGGCAAGCCACGCAGGCACTGTCTTTAGGTTCGTTTTGGACGAGGCACGTATCGCAGCTCCACGCGCCAGGCCGCGACTTGAACTTCCCGAACGGGTCGTTGACGGGAGCCGAGGTCGTGACTGGCGTCGTTAACGTGGCTGGTTCTGTGGGTGCAACTTTGGAAATACCAAAACAGAAAAGCGTTGATCTGCTGAACATTTAGGCATTTGGAAGGCCGGGGTTGTAAGGGGAGAACTAAAACTCTACGTGATCAAAAGCGAAAAATAAGCAAAAAAAACCAAAAAACTGAATATCAATAGGCAACATCCTCCCTAATGAAATAAAGTTATCAAACCCCAAGTGATTAGTTCTGCGTCCGATTACATGATAACAGAGTAGGTAGGTAGTTATTTATGCCAAACTAATTCAAAACGCCAAAGTGATCCACCACTAAAGTGATCAATAACCAAAGACACACGTCCCAACCTTTGTTTTAAAGGTTCTTATGATTAAAACAAACCAATTGGCTCACCAATTCCAAAGACTTCTAGACAGCTTCCGGTCTTCAACGTCTTGGCAGGCTGGATCCCAAACCCTTGCTCCTCTTCCCCTTCTTCCCTTTGGTCCGCCTCCTCCTCCTTACTAGGGGACTTGACGGCGTTGTTGGCTATCGCTGTGGGAAGGTTGCTGTTGCTGCTGCTGCTTCTGGAAGACGTCTTATTGAAGTTGAGCGGCACGGCTGAAGCCTGGCTGGGCGACACGTCTGGATTCTTAGGAAGGCTGAACGTGAAAGCCTGTGAGGAAGGAACAATTGCCTCAGCGTTAAAAGTCGAGAAATAGAGGATCCGAGCTAAAAAACATCCTCAACCCCTGCTCAAACTTTGGCGGAAAGCGAATGCAAATTTGTGACGTCGCGACAGGTTTTAGCGCTGCGTTTTTGCAAAAAGTTTCAACTCTGGAAAAATGTTCGCAGCAAATGCTTTGTGACGTCATTTTCGCATCGGATTCGCATTAAGGTGAAGTATGAACTAGCCTTTAGAGTTAACAGAGAAAAGGTCACATTGTTGAAGATTTATAGTCACTGCCTATCTCATTCAGGGATAATGAACAATTCACCACCACGCTGGTCATGATTCAAGCACTTCCAAGTTTCTGTGACTGGGCACTAACAGCCAAGTTCTACGGGCTCACCTCGGTAGTCTCAAATTCAGGCGCCGATATCGTGGACGACGTCTGCTTCAGGATAGGGGAGGCAAAGGTGAACTCGTGGTTGCTGTCCACCTGGGTGAAGGCTGGTGTGGAGGTCGTGAACTTGAAACTCGGTGCCGCGGCTGCCGAGGACGTCGACATAGAGGGCGCTGTTGTTTTGGGCAGCCCCAGGGGTTTGCCGAAATTGAAGGAGGGGAGGGTTTTGATGGGGAGGGGGATGATGGGAAGGACCACCCCAACCTAACGACAAGAGCAAAAAAAAAAAAAAAAATGAAGCTATATGAAGATGGAACTTTATTTTAACAGATACAAGCTTCTGGTCTTAGACCTTTTTTTTCAAATTTAGCATTCGTAATTTATTAATTTTTCTCAATTTTAGCTTTTATATTTCTTTCAAATTGAGCTTTAATTTTTTTTTTAATTAAATTATCCAGCCGACACAAACCACCTTTCATCTTTCACCTCTCATGTAAACCTTAGTTTCTC
Source organism: Crossaster papposus (assembly GCA_037893245.1). Taxonomy (NCBI): domain Eukaryota; kingdom Metazoa; phylum Echinodermata; class Asteroidea; order Velatida; family Solasteridae; genus Crossaster; species Crossaster papposus. The sequence goes on along the minus strand of JBAIAA010000120.1, from coordinate 769,143 downwards.
AAACACATTTTAGTTTGTTTTTTTAGTTTTAGGGTAATATTGTTTCGATTTCCTTACCACATCGTCATCATCTTCCCTATTGACGCTGTAGTGGCTGCTGTTTCGTTTCTGTTTCATTTTTCCACCGCTGCTAGTCCTCTGGTGGGGCAAGGCCTGACTGGGCACAGTGTCCACCCTGGAGAAGGGCAGTGGGGGTTGGGTGGCGAAGGCTGGACCACTTTGCCTACGGACAGCAGACACACGACAAAATAAGACAAACGGTCGAGATGTCTCAGAATGTCCTAGACATTTTTTTATTTTATATAGAACACGTCACAATTCTATTCTAGCTCAAATCATGACCTCACAACAAACTCACCTAAAAGAGAACCCAATACTTGTCGTAGCAGGTGGCTGCGTACAACTCGCACTGCTGGTCGCTGCGAACATCCCCCTGGGTTCTTGCTCTTCCTTGGAGGTGGTGGTTGTTGGTGGGGCGGCGGGGGTGGGTACAGGGAGCTGTCTGTTGGGCGCTATGCTGACAGTGTGGGGTATACTCAACCCAGAGACGGGAGGACCGGGTATCCTGATGCCCCCCTTAGAGCCGAGCCCGAAGGGTCGGTGAGGAGATGGCCCTCTGAGCTTGGGCGCCCTGCTTGCCTGTTGGAAGAGAGGAACACGGCTGGATTTTAGATGAGGAGATGGTGAAGAGGTCAGATGAGGAGATGGTGAAGGGGTCAGATGAGGAGATCGGGAGTCAAGAGGGTGGTGGTTCAGGGGTTTCAATTAAGCATGGGTGTCACAACTCACCGTAAAAGCCAGCGGCATTGCAGACGGCGAGAGAGGTATCCTCTTGGCGTCCGATAGCGGAGTTGACATCTTCTCCAGCGTGTCTAGGATCCTCTTGGCCGTATTGCTTTTTATTCCCACGTCGCCCTCGTCTGTTCGCCTGGCCAGCCTGGGACGGACCGAGCGCTTGATGGGGAGATGAACCTGGAACAGACGGTAAAATAATTCAACACTAAAAAAACAATCTTGAGCGCGAGGAAAAAGTGTAGCGAAACAAAATCGATTGATCACAACAATTTCAATTTCTACCTACCCTGTTTTCAAATCCCATGTAATCAGAGGCAGAACTATTTGTTTTGTTGGCCTAATTTGTCAAGATTGTCACTATTCAGAACATCTGAGAGATTATTGAACTGTTGAGGCTAACCTACCTCATAAGGCGACGTTCGCGACCTTTTCAAGGGGGCTGTCGACCTCTGTGCTGACGCCCCACCGTAGGTCGTCTTCCCTGGGTAGAAGGGAGATAAGGTCGATGGGGTCGATGAATCTACCACAGACGATGTTCTTAAGCTCTGATGAAAGAAGCAATGAAGATGAAAAATGCTGTCAAGAAAACGTCTTTAAATGCACAACATTCGGCTTTATTTTGGTAAACTCGAGATACTATCCGGAGACTACGGTATGGTTCTATGGTAATGCGTCAAAGTCACTTTAACCCTAACCCTCCAGGATATTTTGGCTAGAAACCTTATTAAATCTAATAAAGAACAACCATGTTATATGATTTTTTTATTACATTCTATCACTACAGCTTTAAAGCTTTGATCACCGACTTTTTGAAATCTCATCGTACAGTAACTTTTTGTCCAGGTTTAATAATTGATGACAAGCATTTGTAAACTGGGGCAGATTTCATAGAGCTGCTCAGCACAAAAATTTGCTTAGCACAAAAAAGTCTTGCTCATTAAAAACAGGTTACCAGCCAAAATTCTACGTGTTTTTCATGTTAAGCAAAAAAACAGCTGATTATCAATCGAAAAACAATAAAGACCACGTGAAAATTTGATCTGTAACCTTGTTTTTGTTAAGGAGACAAATTTTCATGCTAAGCAAATTTTTGTTAGTAGTTCTCAGCAAGTGATCTTACCCCTCTTGGTGTGCCGAAGTAACTGGTATTGAACGCTGGCCTGCGCGTACTGATCGCGGGCTGCTGGGGCCTGCTGAATGGTGAGGCTGGCCTGGCCCGAGTCGTTACTGACCGACTGGATGGGGTGGTTGACCACAGACCCGACGAGGGCATCGGTGATCGTCTATGACCCATTTCTGCGAATATAACCAAAACAAATTAGAAAAGTATCTTCACGGATAAAAACAAACACTCTCAAATTTGTATCCTAGTGGAGACATCTCTTTGTTCTCGTGTACAAACTGCTTAAAAAGTCGGGCACCTTTTTCAAAATGCTCCTATTTCAACCACAATTAATTTCCTGGGTTGAAATTTCGACCCAATATACCCTATATTATACCCTAACCCAAACACTAACCCTATCCCACATCCTAAACCTAGTTTGAGTAATTTGAGTACACTCCAAAAATCTAATTCGTGAAATTCCCAGTGGAGACCTCTTCATCTATAGAAATTTACCCTCCGGCGTCCTTTTGTCTCCATTATACACATTGTGTTCAGGTCTCCAGAGGGTACCGAATTTCAGATCATGGGTTGTCCTTTACAATCGCTGTAAAGCTCCGGTATAATTGACCTATCGTGGTAGAATCACGGCAATGCAGCTTGTGAATTTGATTCAATTAAATAAATTACAAATCGACGCAGAATGCGCAAAAATCTGAGACAACAAAATGTACCAAATAAAATTCCATGAGGTTGCCTAAAGGGGGTGGCTATGTGTCAACGAGTGACAACAAAATTGGGAATTTGACAGATGATTTTTTTGTTTACCATTCAGAAGATCCAGATTAGATTCTGACAGTTTCTGCTGGTGCTCTAACTTGTCCAGGTTGGGGTAGAGGGAGGACACGACGCTTGGGGGAGCGGAAAAGTCGGACGTATCATCCACTGTTAGGCAAGCAATGAAAGAATGAAAACAAGCTTGAGACATTTCATGACGCTAAAGTGATGCCTCAAAATATGCAAATGTTGTCGTTTGAGGACTCAATAACAAAAATTGGGGGGATGGTAAAGGGTGGTTTAATTTAAAACACGGGACATTCTCAGTAGATACAAAACAATGTTCGCAACATTTTCCTTTAAAGACAGTTCCTGAGTAGTAGACAATATTCTACTCCTATCACTTCAATCCTTTATTTGCTTCATGCCCCCAAAACTAAATATTTGCAAATTTTGCTTGTTAAATCGAAAAGAAATTCCACACAGACACAACTTGACATCCTGTGAACAAACCCTTTTTCTTTTACTTAGTTATACTACACGTCAAACTGGCAACAATTTGATAACAATTGATCTCAAAACATACAAAATATAAACAGCAAATGTAGATGTTAAAATATAGAGAGGAAAAAAGAGAGGAAATAATAGAAATGAAGGATAAATGTAATTTGACACCTTTCTGGGTTGATGGGCCTTCTCCAGAATCAACGTCAATCACCTCCTCATCTACATCAATCGGTGTTGACGTACCGACGGGCCCAGACAGCCCTCCAAAGGACATGAGAACGGGCGTGTTCAGCTGCTCCGCCCCTCGTCCAGCTATCCTCCCTGCTTGGGTAGGATAGGCCGAGGGTCCCGCCTCAGGCTCAGACTCGGCCCTGGTCAAAGTCAGGCCAGTGTATTGACCATCAGGGAGGAAACCCCCGGGAGAATTCGAGTTTGCCAACGACGTCGGCACGCTGGTGCCAGACGCTTGAGGCGGGGCTTCGTCTCTGGTTCCACTGGTCCAGAGATTCGACAGCCACGAGGGTGTGACAAGATCCTTCACTCGATCAAGAAACGACTGGATTAATGGACAACAAAACTAACTCATAATACTTTGAAATTAACTCAAACTTTGAGCAGAGTGCTAGCCCTCTCCCAGGTTCTCGTTTGCGGAATCCCACAGAAACTAAATAAAGTGTCTTGAATTTGTTGGGAGGGCATGGGAAAGGTGGCGAGGCAGGGAACAGAGGTTGGAAATTAGATAAATTGCTCAAGATTTACACATTCTGCATTGTAAATGAGTGTAATAATGTTGCATCCTTACGTAACTTTTCCCACTTGTTTCACTATATTATTATCTCAATAAAGGCTAGTCCTTGCAACACTGTTTTTAGTTTAACAAAAATCCTTTCAACTCTCTAAAGATTCTATATACACAACCAAAGAAGTGGCATACAAAAACAGGTAAGCCCTGCAAGTGCAAACAGTAAAGAAATAAATTGTCTGTCAAAAAAAACCAATTTAGTTAAACTTAAAACTAGAACGATAGAATTGGGGTTTGACTGAAAACACTGTAGCTACGGATAATGGTAAGATGCAGACAAGATGTTTCGTACACCGGCGACACCGTGTCCCGTGAGATCACACAACGTCACAACTTAGTTGACTGCACGGGAAACCGACTGCACACCTTGCTACTTGCACGAATTTGAATACGACATGTGGGATTCCTAAATTAACTCACCTTCGGTCGGGTACGTTGGTAAGGTTTGCTGGCCCCATGCGACCGTTTCTGGCGCATCTTACCGCCACCCGTGCTTGCCATGGCTTCTCAGGAATACGGAGAACAACCGCGTAACACGGGACAACGGCAGAAAAAGGAGAAATCGTGGAAATTAAATCCGGTAAAGCGCGCGAGTTTCTCCTTCTCCACTCACAGTACAAGTCAAGATGGCGGACTTTTTAGACGGAGCCGATTGGCCAAAAGTCACGTGGATTCTGACGAACAATACTTTTACCATTTATTTTGTAATTGTAATGTTATATTTCTTTTAATAATGCCTGTGTAATTTGGTAATTTTGTTTCGAGGTTAATAATAAGTTTTATATATATTATTTTGGAAATGAATTCCAATGAATGAATATTTTTATGGTTTCTTTTGTTCTAACCACAAAATATATTGAAAGAGGAAAAATAGAGGCTGCGCAGATTTTGAAAAAAGGCCGCCCGTTGAAGATACGTACGTACGTACGTGTATGTACGTCACATGTCCGCACAGCTGCATGTGTGCACGTGAACGTGTGTACGACGAATGGTAATATTTACCTGTTTACATAGCCATAGGCTGTGTGTGTTTCGGCGAGATTGGAAGTTAAAAAAGATTGTAAGTTTGACAATTGTTAAAAATAAAACGCAACTAATTTGTTACAGATATTGTAAAGATTTGTTATGCAAAATAGCATGAAATACATGTGGTAAGAACTTTCTACTCTAGCGGACAGACCCGCGAACACGGACATTATGACAGATTGTTTTCCAGTTTCTGCATGCGGCGAGTGCGGTGCGGTACGGGTGACGTTGGGCCGTGTTTGAAGTACTTTGCTATGGCTAGAAACTGCACATAAGTCTATGGGAAATGGCTGTAGCCGCTACCATAGACTCGTGTATAATTTCAAGCCGTAGCCAATGGCCCAAAATACTAGCCAAGTAATTGTGATTTCATTTGAATCACTGATTATCAGTCATGTCAGTCACTGTGACGAGTAAGTAAAGTGATTTCATTTCATAATAAAATTTAAAGTTTGAACTAAAAGTTTGAACTGAACATTTAAAGAAAACAAATTATATAAAATTCACCTTTGCTTTGTTGGTTGACCTGTTACTTTCCGTGTTTGACTTGTTATCTTGTATTTATTAATACTTAGGTCTAGGCATATCATGTTGTTATGTTTTGACAACTGAACTGCAAGTGCAAACCATGTTTTCTACTTCCATTCACAAAGTCGGCATGACATCTGTCGCAAAATGGCAAGCCGTCCATAGCAACATGCGATAAACCTCGGATGTTCCCCTTTGCGTTTAGTGGATAAACAATGGGAAAATAAACGACGTTCCCAGATGTCTGATCGCGAGAATGGCCTAACTAACGTTAGGGCCCGCCTAGTATAACTTTTAAAAATATTATATTTTAACAAACGTTAACGTTAGTTCAATAGATTTTTTTCATTTGGCATTTTCAGATCGAATCTCCCGAAATGGAATTAACCACACAGGATCTCCACACAGTAGCCAGCTCTTTGCAGCAAACACTCTCGGCTAACATCACAGAAAGGAGAGCAGGTACATATCAGACGCAACCCCCTCTCCCATTCACCCTCTTCCCCTCTTGCCCCCTGCCCCTCTCGCCCCCCAGCCCGAACCCCAAGAAACCTCCAAACCTGCCCCAGGCCCAGCTAACCTCTTCTGCCTCTAATTATTTCAATTAACTATCAACCTTACCTTTCAAAAATGCAGCCTTGAGTTTTAAACCTGTTATATCTGGCCGATCATTTCAAGCTTTTGCCCCTTTTAATAACCGCAGCGGAAGCCTACCTGGAGTCCGTTGAGGCCCGCGCCAACTACTCCATTTTTCTCTTGGAGCTACTGAGCAAAGATGATGTGGACAGCAACATCAGGATCTCCGCTGCGATCACATTCAAGAACTTTGTGCGTCGGAACTGGAGAGTGGTTAGTTTAACCCTAAACCCCCTTTGCCTTACTTTGGGCTAAAGAACTGCGTACTACAGAATACTACTTAGTATTTTGTAGCATTGGGTCTCTCCGTGACTGATGATTGGGTGTGTACTGACAGAGTACAGATACTGCCAACTACAAAATACTAATAGTGGCAATACAGGTCAGTAATACTTACCTGGCAAAAAATGCAGTAGTCCAGCCTTGACCCAATGTGTCCCAAGTGACAATTTTTGCTGTAGAGTCTACACAGCATACATGGGCAATGCACACTCAGCAAGCAGAGGATCCCAATGCTAAAAAGTACTACGAGTGCAATAAGGGGTAAAGTACTCAATACTAAAAATTACTACAGGCATTGCACAAAAGTCTGTGAGAGTACTGCATACTACTTTTTACTACTAGTAGTAAAAAGTAGCATTAGGTAGGGTTAGGGTTAAAAAACTCTCACAACTTTCCTGAACAAATTTACTTTTTGTGGGAGTGGATTGTGGTGAAGTTCGGGTTCGCGACTCGTGATCAGAGGGTCAGGGGTTCGACTCCAGCTGGTGGACAATAAATCGCACCTTATTCCTTTTTTTACTTTCTGTCGTTCTGAATTTTTTGTTTAGGTCGAAGACGAGCCTAATAAGATCAACGAAGCCGACAGGGGTTTGGTCAAAGACAAGATCGTCGAGCTGATGCTGGGGATGCCCGAGAATCTCCAAAGACAGGTGCGTTGATCGTAGAGTACTCCCTCCGCAAACCCAAGAGGTCGTAATTAAGTCGGTATTTGCAGAGCTGTGTGTTAGATTCGATGGACAAAATGGAAGAGCTCTAGGAAACTAGAACCAATTTCACGAAGCTGCTAAGCACAACAATTTGCTTAGCATGAAAATGTGTCCTTGGCAAAAACAAGGATACAGACCAAATTTTCACGTGATCTTGACTGTTTTTTAATTGATAATCAACTAGTTTTTTGCTTAGCATGAAAAACACGTAGAATTTTGGCTGGTAACCTGTTTTTAATGAGCAAGACTTTTTTGTGCTAAGCAAATTGTTGTGCTTAGCAGCTCCGTGAAATTGGCCCCAGCAGGTTAACTAGGGTTAGGGTCCCCTACCACATTTTTTACTTGAAAAAAAAGAAAGAAGTTCACCATACAAATCGTCTTTGTCTTATTTTCCCGTTGACTTCCTCAGTTGAGTGAAGCCATCAGCATCATCGGCTTAGAAGACTTCCCTCAGAAGTGGCCTAAGCTCCTCGAGCAGATGAAAGAGAAATTTGGCAGCGGCGACTACAACGTCATCAATGGCATCCTCCGAACGGCTCACTCCCTCTTCAAAAGGTCGGAAGAAGTCCATATCTCAAGGGGTCATTTTATCAATTTAGGGTCCTAAGTGTGACCATTTTTTGTGTGTCCCAATTACCTGGGTATTTTGTAAAGGTCATTCGAGTGTTATTAAGAATGGCTTGACAAGATTTTTGTTATTCATTCTTGCAAATTGCACCGCTAAAATGGTAAACTCTACATTCAAACTGTTGGACTCAGATTCTGGTGGGTATGCTTAACCACATGTAAAGGACAATCAGTTTGAAGGGTGCAGTACCCATCCTAACATATTCCAACAAAACGTTCAGTCAGGATTTTGATGGGTTGACGTCGGTTAAGGTTAAGGAATTTCATCAGATGTCGGAAAAACAGTTGACCCTAAATTTTAAGAATGTCCCCAATTATTATTTCGGAACCAGGTTTCAAATCTTATTTTCATCTCATTTGGCTTCGAACTTCATTGACTGAATGAGAACAATTGTTAACAAAAATTAATTATAAATTAATTAATTAATTATTCAAAAACTAGTTTTCTAGCCTATATATGAAGAATTTTAAGCAGGATTTGATTGGAATTTTCTCGGCAGGTATCGTCACGAATTCAAGTCCCAGGAATTATGGACAGAAATCAAAATGGTGCTGGACACGCTTGCTGAACCCCTCACCATTTTATTTGAGGTACGAGATTAACTCTCAGGACAGAACACTGGGTATAGTGTTTATAAACAAAATGTCGGTGTAAAGGGCAAATACCCATTATTGAATTTACATCGACCCGCCGCAAATTCTGTCGTACGAAACATTTTGTTGCGGTACCGACTGCTAATCAGATTCGAACCAGTCAGCTGACCCCTGCTAGCTCAGTGGTCGAGTGGTTTGACGTCTGTACTAGTAATAAGCAGGAGGTTGTGGGTTCCAGTCCAACCTGAGTAAACAAAAATTTATAATCTCTCGGGACGAAACTGTGTATATGTTGCTGAAAGACAAAACCTAATATTGAATTTACCGTCGCCCTGATGCATATTATGAAACGCAAATCTCCCCAAGGACATTTTTCTTTTAATAGTTCACCCATTTTTTTAAACTGATATTATTTCAAGTCTTCTGAATCAAATATCAATCAATCAATCAACTCAACATTTATTTTCACATTGACATCCTCAGTTACAATTCTTATGCACATAAAGGAGAAAACATGTATGTATTTACAGAGTATTCATCAGACATTACATAATCGAAAGCATAAAAAGATGTCAACATGCAGGAAAACGGTGAAGCAAAGCTTTTGTACCTTTCCCTGGGACAGGACAAAAACTACACACGGACAAAATCAGGACAATAGAGAGTGAGACCCGGTACAGTATGTTACATAATAGCTAAGCAAATCAGTAAAGAACAAATATATTAAACATAAGTATTAATCATTGATTTCTTCAATTTTTTGGCAAATGAAAGCACAGCTTCTCACGAGAAATAATGGCTGAAGATGCAATTTCCAATATGTACGTTGTTGTGGTAGATTTTTCGGAAAGTATAATAATTAAGTATGCCTGTTTTTTTTTGTTTTTTTTCAATCTGATTTCAGAAAACGGTTCATCTTACCGGCGTGACAGACATAAAGACCCAGTACGACGCGTTGGTCCTGATGTGCAAGGTGTTCTACAGTCTGAACTGTCAGGTGAGCATCAACAGCACCCTCTATTTCGTTTGCCAACTAATTTGCCTACTGTAGCTATGCGGGGGTCGCTGCTTTGTGGTTCGTTGCTTCGTGGTTTGCTGCTTTGTGTCTCGCTGCTTCGTGGCTCGCGCCTTCGTGTCTCGCGCCTTCGTGTCTAGCGCCTTCGTGTTCGCGCTTCGTGTTCGCGCTTCGTGTTCGTGCTTCGTACAGAGCATAGCGCAGGGGTTTGCTACGGGCTTGCAACAGTTTTGCAACCAAATGCCATCACTAACTACGATGAATGTCATCATCAAGGCTAGTTGTTGTCATCACGGCTCGAGCAAATCGCAGGCCAAACCCGAGAGCGGCATAACCCTAACCCTAACTTTGAGTCGGATTCCAGAAAGGTAGGGGCGCTGTGGTCCAGTGGCTACGGCGTTTGACTCCTGTACGGTGGTACGTTGGTTCCGAACCTTAGCAGGGAACACGGTGCTCGTGTTCTTTGGCGAGATACTTTTCTACAATTGCCTTCCTCCACCCAGGAGTTCATAAATGGGTACCTGTGAAGGTAGAGACGATATGTGACACGCTTCTACGAAACCCGCTTCTACGAAACCCGACATAAGTCGCACAGGCTATTTCGAGATACAGCTCGTCAAAGTTGAAATGGGGTGAAAAATCTGGCGGACCTCAATTTTTGTTTTTCATTATTTTTTTATTCTTTAATATGTATACTTAACTTTAACCCTCAGTTAAAAAAAATCAACTTTATCAATGAGAAGTACAAAAATCACGCATTTATTGAGGCAAACTGTGTCCTAAAAGCGGTAATTTATCTTCCATATACATCTTCTTAAAATCCTCATAAAATTAGAAGTATGTATGGTATAAGGGGGGTTTTGGTACCAAATGAAAGCTGAAGATGTGTACTAAATGGAAATAACAATATTTCACTTAAAACAAAACCCACTTATGTCTGGTTTTGTGGGAGCAGGTCATATATGCGCTGATCTCGAGCTGCTGCAGAAATGGTCTCGTTCCTGGTGAACAGGGATAATAATTGTAAAGCACCTTGTAAAACACTACCAGTCTACAGCTCTTTCGGTTGATGCAGACCCCCCACAGTCGGACAGCAACTCAAATGAGTCTTTCTCATACTTTTGTTGTTTCTCTCCACGGTTGTCTCACCACGCCAGGACCTGCCGGAGTATTTTGAGGATAACATGAACACATGGATGACCAACTTTCTCAAACTTGTCAGCGAGGACGTACCTGCCCTACAGACCAAGGTATTGTTTTGTCTTATGTTCATACATCGTTAACATTATTGGTTCTGAAAACTATTTCCTGGTTTCATATTCGTTTTTTCTTACTTTCTTTTCGTTTTTAATGCCTGAGTTAGGATGAGGAGGAGGCTGGGACCTTGGAGCGTCTCAAATCGCAGATCTGCGACAACATCGCCCTCTATGCGCAGAAGTACGACGAGGAGTTTGGGACGTTTCTGCCGCAGTTTGTCACCGCTGTGTGGCATCTGCTGGTGACTACCGGCAAAGAGGTCAAATACGACCTGGTCAGTATGAAGCATGATTGTAGGATTCGAACCCCTGGACCTCTGAATTACCCCAGCTGTGCTTCAGCAACTGAGCTATCTCGCGTTCATGTCTTTACAGACTTGCAGTTGCTTTATACTTGGATTAACTTTTTCTGGAATTTATCGGTGCTAAGCGTTGAAAGTTAACTCAAGTGGAGATTGAACCCCAGACCTCTCGATTACTGTATCTGTATCTGTATCGGTGTTCACAAACCGGATTTTTTTTTCAGTTGCCAACAAAAATATCGAGAGACTTAGGTCATCACTTCCGTCCAAAAATTGAAGCACAAAATGGCCTCTTCCAATAAATATACTATTTGCAGTCTGTCAAATCTCTCTGTTTTGTTTAGTTGGTGAGTAACGCCATTCAGTTCTTGGCGTCGGTCGCCGACCGCGTTCACTACAAGAATCTCTTTGAGAACCCAGAGGTGTTGACCAGCATCTGTGAGAAGGTCATCGTCCCTAACATGGAGTTCAGAGGTAAAAACAGCTACCCAACTTTCTAATTTATATCCTTATATTTTAAGTCTGATTTTCAAATTCATAAACGGTTTGGACTGATAAGCTAAATTTTAAATACTAGAACAAAAATCTTCACCTGACATGAATTCAAAGTAAATTTGGCTTTAAAAAATGTTTAAACGCGACTTTTTTCTTTTCTTGAAAAAGATTAAAACTGCTGCAAAGTGCTTACTGGCTGGAATGACCTGAAATATACAAATCAAATAAGTTAAGAGGGCCTAATATATTACGATCTTAACAAGATCTTGTTTTCTTCCTTGATTCTCAGCATCTGATGAGGAGCTGTTTGAGTTCAACCCTGAGGAGTACATTCGAAGAGATATCGAAGGCTCAGGTAGGTTTTCGAATAGGCTCTAAAAATTGTTTAACCCCCTAGTATGTGTGAGCAAAAATCGTGTTAAAATTGATAGCGACTTTAACACTGTTAGGGGTTAACAAAATTTTGTTTTCAAAATCTCATTTTCTTGTAAGATATCGACACTCGGCGACGGTCTGCCTGCGATCTCGTCAAATCTCTCTGTAAATTCTTCGAAGCGACCGTGACCCAGATTTTCTCGAGTTATGTCGGCGCCATGCTTCAGGTAAAATTTCATTTCAAATGAACAATCGGATCTTTTCATTAATTGTTTTGATTGAACAAAACCAAATTGATCATATATATTATCAATGAATGTCAGTCATTGCAAAAGTTGTCGGAAAGACATAAACCTGGGACTGGGAAAAACATTTTCCATTTTGTTAGAAAATACTTTGGAATTGCACTTGACTCTCTCGAGACTCTGTACACAACCAAAGAAGCGGCGGAAAGATTCTAATTTTTTTCCTGTATTTCTTACAGCTTTACGTCTCCAATCCTACCACTAATTGGAAGAGTAAAGACGCTGCTATTTACCTGGTCACATCTCTAGCCTCCAAGTACAAGACACAAAAGGTAACTTAAGAAACTTTGAATGTGCATCAATTTAGCCATCTCAATGGGCCGATTACCCCCCAAATCCACCCATTCATGGTAATTCAAGCAATTACCAATGGTGTATCCTACCTTTAACCAGTTCGCTCCGGGATTTTTTTAACATCACGCGCGGGATTATTTTTTAACGAAACTCGATCCGAAGCAGGTTCAGGCCGCCAGTACCGGGAAGCACACCCACGCATTTCCGGCCTTGCTCGCTGCTGACAGACATTTCCGGCCTTGCTCGCTGCTGAAAGACATTTCCGGCCTTGCTCGTGGCGTGTTTATGCGTCATCTGTTTTGAATCTGGGGAAAACTTTCCGTTATATTCGTCGGCGCGAACTGGTTAAAGTATGCTTAAATCCAGAACTGACAAAAAAAAGCTTAGGCCATCATGGTCTAAAACTCTTAGTAAAAATAATTGTACGATTCATTTTGTTCTTTTCAGCATGGCACAACAGAGGTCAGGGAGCTGGTCAACATTAATGACTTCTTTACTGCACACATCGCTTTGGATCTCCAATCGGACAAGGGTGGGTCTCTTTTAAACATTTCGATTCAACCTTCGTATATTTTACCTTCTCGTTTTCTTCTTTCAACTCAGTTGATGAGATTCCGGTTCTCAAGGCCGATGCCATCAAGTACGTGATGGTCTTCCGTCAGGTCATACCGGCCGAGGTCCTCTCATCAGCGGCCGTTCCGTATCTCAACTTCCGTATATCTTACCTTCTCGTTTTCTGCTTTCAACCTAGTTGATGAGATTCCGGTTCTCAAGGCCAATGCCATCAAGTACGTGATGGCCTTCCGTCAGGTCATACCGGCTGAGGTCCTATCATCAGCGGCCGTTCCGTGTCTCAACTCTCGTATATCTTACCTTCCCGTTTTCTTCTTTCAACTCAGTTGATGAGATTCCGGTTCTCAAGGCCGATGCCATCAAGTACGTGATGGCCTTCCGTCAGGTCATACCGGCCGAGGTCCTCTCATCAGCGGCCGTTCCGTATCTCAACTTCCGTATATCTTATCTTCTCGTTTTCTGCTTTCAACCCAGTTGATGAGTTTCCGGTTCTCAAAGCGGATGCCATCAAGTATGTGATGGCCTTCTGTCAGGTCATACCGGCCGAGGTCCTCTTAGCAGTGGCCGTTCCGTGTCTCAACTCTCGTATATCTTACCTTCCCGTTTTCTGCTTTCAACCCAGTTGATGAGTTTCCGGTTCTCAAGGCCGACGCCATCAAGTACGTGATGGCCTTCCGTCAGGTCATACCGGCTGAGGTCCTATCATCAGCGGCCGTTCCGTGTCTCAACTCTCGTATATCTTACCTTCCCGTTTTCTGCTTTCAACCCAGTTGATGAGTTTCCGGTTCTCAAGGCCGATGCCATCAAGTACGTGATGGCCTTCCGTCAGGTCATACCGGCTGAGGTCCTCTCATCAGCGGCCGTTCCGTGTCTCAACTCTCGTATATCTTACCTTCCCGTTTTCTGCTTTCAACCCAGTTGATGAGTTTCCGGTTCTCAAGGCCGACGCCATCAAGTACGTGATGGCCTTCCGTCAGGTCATACCGGCTGAGGTCCTATCATCAGCGGCCGTTCCGTGTCTCAACTCTCGTATATCTTACCTTCCCGTTTTCTGCTTTCAACCCAGTTGATGAGTTTCCGGTTCTCAAGGCTGATGCCATCAAGTACGTGATGGCCTTCCGTCAGGTCATACCGGCTGAGGTCCTATCATCAGCGGCCGTTCCGTGTCTCAACTCTCGTATATCTTATCTTCTCGTTTTCTGCTTTCAACCCAGTTGATGAGTTTCCGGTTCTCAAGGCCGATGCCATCAAGTACGTGATGGCCTTCCGTCAGGTCATACCGGCCGAGGTCCTCTCAGCAGCTGTTCCGTGTCTTATAAGTCTTCTGCGAGCCAAGAGCACCGTCGTACACACCTACGCGGCTCACGCTATCGAGAGGCTCTTCACGGTCAAGTTGGCCAACGGACATGGAGCGTGAGTTGTAAATCTTGAAGTTTAAAGTTTGTTTTTTTAAAGAATATTCAGGGGAAAAAAAACTTGAAAAAAAGAAAGAAAATAATAGCAAAAAAAGGCAAATGTTTGTGCCGGCTTCTTCTGTCTTCCAAGCTGACCACTTGCCCTGTACTGACTTCGTGCCTGTTCTGTTGTTTTTTTCCGTTGCAGTATCTCAGTCGAGAGCGTCAAACCCCACATTGAGCTCCTGCTCACGAACCTCTTCGCTGCGATGGACCTCTCGGGATCGGAAGAGAACGAATACATTATGAAAGGTATAGCGTTGTATTCCTGAACCCTAACCCTGCCAGGCGCAACACAGGGCATCAGTTTAAAAGTCTGTGGGCCCTAACTTGATGCATCGAGTCATCAACACCCTTGCATATACGGCAACATTTTGTGGGAAAAAAACCAAGAGCTAGTCCCATTGAAGAATGCCATGGTGTATTCTGCTGCATTTAGACCAGTGATGGAGGTCTCGAGACCTAGTCTCGATCACGAGACCCTCTCGAGATCTTTTTTGAGGTCTTGGTCATGCCAAGCAAAGTCTCGGGTCTCAGAGAGCTGGTCTTGGTCTCGGATGTGTGAGTGGGTCTCGGTCTTGGATGCCACAGTCTCGGGTTTTACCACAGCAAAATTTGTTGTGCCACGCAAATGACTAGTCTTAATTCCGGAGTCAATAGCAGATTGTAATATTGATGAAAATTAAATTGTATTTCTGTTTTACGTTCCGTTTGTCTCGCAGCAATTATGCGATCTCTTGTCATGCTGAAAGCAGAAGCCATGCCTTACCTACAAGTCATCGTCGCTAAACTGACTGAGAAATTGCTCCTCGTCAGCAAGGTAAAGAGACGCCTATCACATCCGACAAAAAGTTCATAGAGTTCAGTATGCCGCGATGGAAAACTTAGTCAACGTTTTCAAATGTATATCAATTTTTTTTTTTAACTGAACCAGTATTTAGCAGAGTTGTAACCAAGTCATTTTTTCTCAAGTCAAGTCAAGTCACAAGTCAAATTTTCTCAAGTCAAGTCAAGTCTCGAGTCAAATTTTCTCAAGTCAAGTCAAGTCACAAGTCAAATTTTTCCAAGTCAAGTCAAGTCACAAGTCACTTTTTGTCAAGTCAAGTCACAAGTCACAAGTCATTTATAGTCGCGAATGAAAGTCAACTTTCAAGAAATATTTTGACAAACTTGAAGTACATATCCACAATCTGTTAACAGCCAAGTGATATTCAATTAATCAATCAAAGCTCAGTCACTTTGTTGTTTTATTCATCCTGGAAAGACACATCTTATGGATTAAACCAAAACGACATAAGCTAAAAAGGATATTCTCACTCAAAAAAGTACTGAGGGATTAATCTTTTTAGAATGTGATTTCAGGTGGCGAACGAAATTTGATGTCGTCGAAGGTCCATCAACTACCTTTGTGTCACATGTTCTGCACACAGCACTTCTCTTTTTTAGCGAACTTTCGTAACTTTTAAATCCGAAAGTAACTACTTTTGGTGTCCAACACGACATGATTGATCAGGCCTACCGTACATAGCAACAAGCTTGTGTGTACATGTGCGTACACGGCCGGGTGTCGTGGTAACGCCGTCTAAAGGAGGACACAAACACCTACCAGGTGGGAAAGTGAGGACACTTTGGAAAAGTGAGGACACTTTGGAAAAGTGAGGACAGTAATATTCTCGTAAAGGGGGTCTAGAGGTAGTGTTGGGGTTAGGGTATAATGGAAGGAAATGGAGAGAAATACATATTAGGGTGAAGTTAAACAAATTTGGGTCGAAAACATTTTCATGGTGTGAGTATAGAGAGATTTTCGTTAAGTACACAAACCTATGGGCTGTCCTCACATTATATAGATTCGTCATGATAAATGTATGTGTACGCATGCTATGCGCATGCACTCAAAGCATGCGCGCTGAGATAAACAACTTACCAAATGCATGTGTATCGGTGATATAAGGAGAATTTGAACTTTACGCACGTGAAATGTTTTAAAATTCTTTTTTTAGGGGGTAAACCATTTAAAAAGTACATGTACCCTATAATGTTTACACTAATAAATCAATACAGTTTGAGTCAAAATAGTTATTCGGTTTCGTTTACGGTAAATTTGCGATAATTTGTTCAACACTTTTCAAATTCTTAAAACAATTAACAATGTCACTATAACCTCGTTTCCAGCTGTCTGTTAAATTGTGTTGAATGTTAATGCACAGCTTTTAACAGTAAAAACTCACACAGCTTCCACTACGACGGATTGGAAGACTAGACATGTAGGCCGTAGGCGATGTAGCCCACACTTTGACTTTGCAATGTAATATTGCATGTGCGTAGCTAGCCGTACACACAGTACATGCAGTACATAGTACAGATTCGCGACGGGGCAAAAACATTTTTGCCGTCACAAAAATACATCGGCTGCCGTGGCCGGATTGAACACAAATTTGTTTAAATAACATACAAATAGTAAATACATGATGACTTGCAATGTCGTCAAGTCAAATTTACTCAAGTCAAGTCAAGTCACAAGTCATTTTTCGTCAAGTCAAGTCAAGTCACAAGTCATTTTTCTCCAAGTCAAGTCAAGTCGCAAGTCACAAAAATTGGCGACTCGAGTCGGACTCGAGTCCAAGTCACCGACTCGAGTCAACAACACTGGTATTTAGACCTGCGGCCTCGTAATTCTGTTGGTTCTGCCAACTGGTCTAACCAATCAAATGCTAGCAAAAGGAGACCACCAAGAGAGCTCAGTTGGTAGAGCGCTGGTCCGGTATTCCGGAGGTCGCAGGTTCAAGTCCCGCCTTGCTGATTTCTTTGAAATTAATAAATAACTAGTTAGCTAATCTAAACCCACACTACTACCCTTCCTCTCCCACTTTCCCCTCCCCCCTTCCCCTCCCAAGAATCCTAGCAAGCCTCACTTCAACCACTACCTGTTTGAAGCCATCAGTCTGTCTGTCCGTTCCGGTTGCCAAGCCGACACGTCCAACGTCTCCATCTTTGAGATGGCCCTGTTTCCACCATTCCAAGATATACTCACCGCAGACATTGGAGGTAAGATTCGGGTCTCGGGGGCAAAATATTTGACCCTTTTTTTTGTTTGCACTGTGGTAGTTGATACCAGGAAGAAATCGTGGTGATTTTCAAAAAAAAATTTCGACCCGCAAAGTCGCTTTTTAATTTCAAGTCCGCACTTTACAAGTTCTGACAAGTCTTAATAGCATTTCAGACCCATTTTAAGATATAACAATCCAAGAAACGGGCCCTAAAATCTAGAGAACTGTCCATGAATGTATGAACCGAAGACTTTAAGGGGGACATAATTTTATAGGAGCATTAAATCTTTCATCAGCACAACTAAAAATTTGAAATTGTAATGATTTTGGTGAAATTGAGAAATCGTTGAAATGAGCTGAAATAAGGGAATTGAGATTGGATATTGAGATTCTTATTAAGTGTTAAAACTAGTTTTCTTTTTCCGGTTAGAGTTCATCCCCTACGTGTTCCAGATCATGTCCCTAATGCTTGAGATGCACACGGACTGCCCTGGTCCTTATATGGCTCTCTTCCCCCATCTACTTACCCCCGTCTTGTGGGAGAAGCAGGGAAACATCCCAGCCCTGGTCCGCCTCATCCAGGCCTACATTGAGAAGGGTGCAGCCGACATCGTCAAGGAAGGCAAAGTGGTGAGTCTCGGGAAGGTCATCGCGAGTTTTCAGTAGTTCTCTCAAGCACTTTGCGCGTCCCAAATGTCCTCACAAGGCCATCACAACTCCCTAAAGTCTCAGAAATCTAAGGTCCTCACACGTCCAGAAGCTCTCACAAGTCCAGAAGCTCTCACAAGTCCAGAAGCTCTCACAAGTCCAGAAGCTCTCACAAGTCCAGAAGCTCTCACAAGTCCAGAAGCTCTCACAAGTCCAGAAGCTCTCACAAGTCCAGAAGCTCTCACAAGTCCAGAAGCTCTCACAAGTCCAGAAGCTCTCACAAGTCCAGAAGCTCTCACAAGTCCAGAAGCTCTCACAAGTCCAGAAGCTCTCACAAGTCCAGAAGCTCTCACAAGTCCAGAAGCTCTCACAAGTCCAGAAGCTCTCACAAGTCCATCAAAAGTCCATCACAAGTCCTGGCCAGTCTCCGCGAGTCTTTGTCAGTTCCCTGCGAGTCTTTGAGAGTCTCCGCAAGTCTCTGCGAGTCTCCAAGAGTTTTTGTAAGTCCCAGCAAGTATCGGCGAGAAGAGTCTTGCTAGTCCAGCGAGTCTCTTGAGTCCCATGAGTCTCCCCGCAAGACCGAAACCAATCTTTTTTGTCTCTTTCTTTCAGCTCGGTCTCCTGGGCGTATTTCAGAAGTTGATTTCCTCCAAGGCCAACGATCACCAAGGATTCTACATCATGCAGAGCCTTTTGGAACACATGGAAGTGTAAGGCTGTGTTCGAATAGACTTGGCTGCGGCTATAAATTACAAACAACTCTATGGTAGTGGCTTCAGCCACTTCTTATAGATTTGTTCGTACTTTTAAGCCGTAGCCAAGTCATTCAGTTATGGCTTAATGTCATTATTATTATTATTATTATTATTTTCTGGTAATGAAACCAAGGATCCTTCAAAAGCGCTCAAGGCACTGTAGCTCGTAAGCCAGAAGAAACCCGTAGACAGAGGCTGTGTCAGCCAGGAACACCGGGGCAAACCCCTTCTCTTAGCGATAAGTGTCCTGGGTTCTTTTACGTGCATTATACAATTTTATAATGTTATAATCGGAAAGATATATACACACATTATAAATTATACAATACACGGGACCTACAACTTTACGTCCCATCCGAAGGACGAAGCAATAGTGGTTTAATTGCCTTGCTTAAGGACACGCGTGTCGATGGCCGGGATTCGAACTCACGCTCTGTGGAACAGAAAACACACGCTCTTAACCACTCGGCCACGATACTGCACTAAAACCACATAACCCTCCCAGGTTTTTTTTTAACAACCAGAGGTTTTTTTTAACGTTGTGACCTTATCACAAAGAGAACACCCCTCTGTCGAAACTGGAAATATATACCCGGTATATATATTTTTTTAAACGAATTTTTGAGATAATCAGGTTAGATAACCAGTTTAGTTAACTGGTTTAGATAACCAGTTGAAATAACCAAGTGTGATTACTAGGATAGGTAAAACCGGGTTAGATGACCAGGTTTTGGGCAATTCTATTTTAAGTTGTTATTGCAGAGAAAATCTGACCAGAACGGGAATCTTAGGGGTGCCACAAGCAAGAAGTCCAAATTCCGGTACCCTGTGATTTTGTCTGACGTAGCTAACCAGACCTTGATGCAGAGTTTTAACCCTTTCCTTTTAAATTTGTAGATATTTGTTATTCATTTATTGATTTATTTTGAAAAATATTGTCATTTCTTTTGTGTTCGACAGGTCTGCGTTGTCGGAGCACATTCACAAGATCTTTCTGCTGCTGTTTCAGAGACTAACCCACTCGAAGACGACAAAGTTTATCAAAAGTAAACACAAAACTTCCAAATAAAATATAGTTGATTTTTAACCCCTTGACGCCTGGAAACAGCCTTGGCTATGACTCGCTCATCCGTCTGGAACACTGTTGTCAGCTGTGCTGTGCTATTGAACACAGCCTGTGTGACAGCTGCATGCTCAGGCCATTGTGCAGTGCAGCTACTGGACATTGATACCGGCATCGAGGGCTTAAACAAACTTATATTTGTCAATTCAATACTTAACAAATTAATAAACGTGGTTCAAAGTGATTGTCAACAAAAATATGTGTAGAGCTGAATTCTAGGGTTTACGAAACCTTTGATTTGTCTTCGACTTCAGGTTCGCCTCTTATTCCCGAATCACTGAGAAGCAAATAGATATGGAAGCAAATGGAAATATTTGAACTTCTTGATTCATTTTAAACGTTTAGACAGGGTGCCGTGTGTCTGGGGAATCCTCCGTGGCCCGCCTTCCACGGGATTCTCCTGGAAAACTGCCTAGAATCAGTCTATCGTTATTCTTCTATACAATGGTTTTTCATTCTTTTGAATCGTCCTCATTCTTTTCCTGTGTGATAATTGTTCCTTCTGACTCCGAGTTCTTATATTCTCCACAGTTCACTTGATTGTTTTTTTGTTACTAACTATTGTCTTATATTTGTACACATTCCCGCCGTGAATATGGCCACTGATGCCGGTACGGCGTTAAACCCAAAACTCACTCACTCACTCACATTTTAAACGATTGAATGTTTCTGAAGCACAACAGGCACCAGAATATTGCTGGAGTTCCTGCAGTTAAGACCTTAAACTCACCTGAAGACGAAGCGAGGAATTTCGAGAAGGCCCTAGGTTTTACACTAAAACAAAAGTAGGGAAAAGTTCAACTGTTTGAAGTTTGATTGCTCGGTATTGGCCTTAGAGTTTAATTTGGGGTTTTCCCGGATGTTATTGGCCAATAATTAGTTTTTTTACTTATTTTTTTATTTTGTAGGCCTTCTGGTGTTTTTCAGTCTGTTTGCCGTCAAACACGGCGCCGACTTCCTCATCCGCATGGTTGAACAAATCCAAGCCAAGTAAGTCGTCCGAATTAACGACTCAATGATGATCTCTCACCACCAATCAAAATGTAGGGCAAGTTAGACAAATCCACATTCAGAGAAATTGACGTCACGAAGCATTTTCTGCGAAAATTTGCCGGAGTTCAAATGTGTTCAACTATTGCAAATATGCCTCACTAACGCTCCCTGTGACGCCACAAAATCGTGTTGGCGTTCATTTTCGTGCCGAGTATCAAAACTTTCTGCAAATTGATTTTGGGTGAACGAAAGCGGTTTGTTTAATTATTGAGTCTTAACCAGTTCGCACCGGAATTATTTTAACATCACCGAGCCGACGCGCGGAATTATTTTTAACGAAACTCGATCTGATCGGGTTCAGGCCGATGGTCCTGGGAAGCACACCCATGCATTTCCGGCCTTGCGCGCTGCTGACAGACATTTCCGGCCTTGCTCGTGGCGTGTTTATGCGTCATCCGTTTTGAATCTGGGGAAAACTTTGCGTTTATGTACGTCATCCGGCGCTGTACATCCGTGAACTTTTTATATAAAGAATTGTTCATCCATTGGATTGTTTGTTTATTTGTTTATTTATTTATTTATTAGGATGTTTGGCATGGTACTGGAGAAGCTGTACATTCCCGAGGTGCAGAAAGTCTCAGGACACATGGAGAGGAAGATATGTGCCGTGGGAATCACCAAGATACTGACTGAATGCCCGGCGATGTTAGAGCCAGCGCTACAGACATACTGGTGAGTGGACGAGTCTTGGTCCCAGACCAGTCGAAGGTCAATCTGAACTGAGTCTAAATGGCTTTCAAGTGTTCCTAAGTTGCTTACTTTCCCTACGTTTTTACTCTTTTTTTGTGGTCCTATGTATTCCCAATTTTTCCAAGTTGTTCACCTTGCTTCTTTTTTTTCTTCTACTTTTGTTGTTGTTGAAATTCTTACTATTTCTTTCTTTTTCCTACTGTTTTGTCTCACAATCCTGAAAATCCTCGCTAAAAAAAGGAAATTTGTCACAATAAAGCGCCCATTTTGTTATATCTTTTGGGTATTATCTCGAAACCAAAGATTTCTCAAAAAGTACCCTAGGCACTATAGCTCGCAATTGTGAAGAAATCTGCACAGAGAAGACAATGAGAAGAAGGTACAGTTTTAGAGGTTGGAGGAAAACCCAAGAAGAATATTTGTTGGGAAAACCCATGGAATCAGGTTGTGACTGAAAACCCGATCCACATATTAGCCCAGGCAGGAGTCGAACCCGGTCACAGCGGTGGAAGGCGAGGAAAATAAACCACTATGACAATTGACAACCTGACTCCCTTAAACCATTTGAAACCACCGGTTACTTTTTATTTTTTAACCCGCCAGGACCAGCCTTCTCCAAGCCTTAGTTCATCTCTTCGAGCTCCCCGAGGATGACAGTCTACCGGACGACGAACACTTCATAGAGATAGAGGATACCCCTGGGTACCAGACTGCTTACTCCCAGCTGGCGTTTGCCGGGAAGCACGAGACGGACCCGTTCAGGGGGAAGGTGCCCGACGCTAAGGTCTTTCTGGCGCAGGGACTCAAAAGTGTCTGTACAGCACACCCAAATGTGAGACCCTAACCAATATATTATTCTGGTTTGGGGCTAAAAAAAGAGGAACTTTTTATAGGGGGGGGCGGAGAGGAAGGGGAAGGACTATTCATTTGAAAATCTAGTTTGTGTTTCAGATATTTTTGTCACCTTACAGAGAAGAGAGTCTTGCTTTTTAACCAATTCGCGCCGGGATTATTTTAGCATCACCGAGCCGAGGCGCGAGATTATTTTTAACGAAACTCGATCCGAGGCGATTGTTCAGGCTGATAGTACATGTACCAGGAAGCACACCCACGCAT
Source organism: Crossaster papposus (assembly GCA_037893245.1). Lineage (NCBI taxonomy): Eukaryota > Metazoa > Echinodermata > Asteroidea > Velatida > Solasteridae > Crossaster > Crossaster papposus. The sequence goes on along the minus strand of JBAIAA010000120.1, from coordinate 746,259 downwards.
TTCCGGCCTTGCTCGCTGCTGACAGACATTTCCTGCCTTGCTCGCTGCTGACAGACATTTGCGGCCTTGCTCGTGTCGTGTTTATGCGCCATCCGTTTTGAATCTGGGGAAAACTTTGCGTGTATAATACGTCCTCCGGCGCGAACTGGTTAAGGACCAGAAAGACACAAAAATTGTAAAAATCTCGAAAAACAACCACATGAAGACATTTTTTTAGTAAATTAATTTTTGGGTGATTCATTTTCGAATAGTTGTTGTACAATTGTGTAGATGAGAGGTTTGCATGGTGAAAAGACAACAAGATAAGTTGTTTACTGAAGTTGAACACAAAAGGGCGCCCTTAATAACTCCCTCATTTGGATTTTGATTGTTCCCTGTTTTGTTTTCTTCTCCCAGCTGGTACAACTCATCAAGACTGGCCTAGACGAGAAAGTGGCCCTCTGTCTGCAGGGTTACCTGAATGCCGCCCATGTCATCTTGGGATGACGACACTGACACTGACAAATGACAAATGACAGTGACAACATAGGTGACATCTAGAATTCTCAAAGAGGTATCACTGGGCCAATTTCACGATTATCACTATTCCAACCTGGGAATGTCACCTGTGTCGCCTTGAGATGATGACAGTGACAAATGACAGTGACATCTAGAATTGTCTCAAAGGTACCGCTGAGCGAATTTCACGATTATCACTAATTCCGTTCTGGGAATGTCACTTTGAGATGATAACGGTGACAAATAACGATGGCGTCATATTAGTGACATCTAGAATTCTCTTAGCGATACCGCTGAGTCAATTCCACGATCTCCACTACTCCAACCTGGTAATGTCACCCATATCTTGGGATGATGAAAGTGACAAATGACGATGACATCTCATATGGTGATGTCTCTAATTCTCTCGGAGGTACCATTAAGCCAATTTCACCCATGTCTTGGGACAATGACATGTAGTCTTCTCTTAGATTTGCCACTGAACCAATGACACGAGCCTCGGTATACCAACTACAAAATGCCACCCGCTGGGATGACAAATGACAAATGACAATGACAATTTTATTATCGTCACTCAACCTAAACAAGGACCAGTAGGTTATGCTACATTCAACTTTTAACGTGCAGTTCGCGTCAATAATAAACTCAAGCATGAGCAGCAGCATGATCTGTATGTACACAATTCCGAAGCAGCGAATGCAAGATTGTATTGGTACTACATGTATAACTAATTGTTTTCATATCCACACAACTTAAATGGTTTTATTTGTCAACATGCCATTTTGGGGCATCCAGAAATCTTTAGATACAAACGTGCATTCTATTTGTTTTGACTAAGGCTATTTTAGATGTTTTTCCACCAGTTTCGAATTGACAGGAAGTGTGTGAATCTCAAACATTTGGGTTAAAAAAAAAGGTGAACACCATACGAGCCAATCTTGGCGTCGATTTCTGATGTAAATAGTGCTTAAGTATTCTTTGACGCTTACTGCATAAATAAGCTGTAAGGAGTTGAACAGTTTTTGGAAAACAAATAAGTAGGAACAGTGGCCCACTCCACAAAATGGGTATTATGTAGCAAAACAGTTTATTTGAGTTCTATACATGGTTTGAAAGCCCGCAACGTAAGCTTTCATTTGGTATATAACAGAGCTCCATAGCCCCTCCCGTTTCGGAGACATGACGTGTTCACATATTGATTACTTCCTTGGAGTGAAAATTACACAACTGAGAAAACAGGCTTTGAAATAGCCGGCTCTGTTGTAGAACAACAGAATGATGCACACAAAATGGTAGTTTTCCCGAATTTATTCATCAAAATCAACATTTCTGTGACTGAAACCTGAAAATGTAGGTAAAAGGTCAAGTTCATGCAAAACAAAATATAAAAAAATAACAATTTGGACAAAATGTTCACCCTCTCAACGTTGAGCGAGTCATTGCATGATAATGCACAGCGTGACTTAATACCCTTTTTTTGTGTAGAGCCGGTCACATTTGTGGTATACATTTTGGACTATTAAGGTTGGGAACACCAGCATTCAGGAGTAAAACCATTCATTTCTTGAAAACGAAAACAAAAATAAGACAAACTTACTTTCAGGATGTTGAGCTCTTTAGGGTAACTTTAGGGTAACTTGAAAAGCACCCAACATTTTGTAACTATGTCTGAATTGCTGAGTTTTGTGTGTTTGTTTGTTTATTGCTGTAACAGTTGACGTTATTAAGGTCCAGAAATTATGCCAAATCTTGTGATTTAGGTTTTCTGAAGAAAAAAAATGAAATGAAATTTTACGAATGGGATTATGTTTCTTGTATAAAATGTGGAAAATAAAACATTTTGACACAAAGATACTGTAATTGTTTTGTATTCTTGTCAGTCTTTGTTAAATATATTCAAATGTAACGTTTATACTAGAGTAGCTAGCTCATGGTGGTTGAGTATGCACTTTATTGTACAGACCTAAACTCTTCAGGAATCCACTAATTGAAGGTCTAGGAACAATATTTGGTTGGTAACACATTTGCCACCGACGGCGAAATAGCTGAAATGGCCACACCCCTTTTTGGGCCACGCCCCCTTAACGCCGTGACTGTATCTACAGAACCGTTGGACCTAGGAGGTTGCCCGACCACTCAAAATTTGCGCAATGGCCACATTATGGGGGTCACAATACATTTTCATATCCAAAAGTCAATGGTTTTTGAGATAATTGCCAAAAACCAATTTCAACATGTTACGAACTACAATTGTATTGTGTTTATTGGGAAGCAGCGTAATCATACATGTCAGTCACGGTTTTTTTTATTTTTAGAACGATTCTCGGTCACCTGGGAAGGACATTAACGTGAAGGACGTGTAATACTGGGTTTTGTGGAATTTTCTTTCTTTTTCTGTGAGGCTATTATAATTCTAATGGAGTGCTTTTGCAAGAAGGTATAGCACAGGGAAACCGGTTTATGCAGGCATACTTCAAGGAATAATGAGTTAATTTTTTTGTCTTTTTTTATTATCAATTCTAGAGTTAGCTGCAGTGAATCAGCTAAAAATTCAAAAAAAATCAAAAAAAATCATTTTTGTACCAAATATTCGCAATTTTAGCTTTGTTTTCATCGATTGATGTTCCTCCTGCATCAAAGATAATATTTAAGTCGTTTTAAGAATAAGTCAATTTTTGGCCCACAGTTTCAAAAAAATACATTTTTGTCCCAAATATTCGCAATTTTAGCTTTGTTTTCATCGATTGATGTTCCTCCTGCATCAAAAATAATATTTAAGTCGTTTTGAGATTGTTGGCACATTTTTGATACAAAAGTTGGTTAACACAATGCATTTTTTTCCATATTTTAGCCAACATTTATATATTTTTAAACCCCAGCTAAGGCTTCGTCTGGATCCATCACCATTTCCATCAACGATGCCAAAAACATAGACGGGACATAATTATTTGAAAAACAGCCGAGGTAATAAGGCCGATGTTGGAAAAAAACCTATGCGTTTTGCACGTTCAGGGCTAGTCTTTTTAACAAGCGTTTTGCTTTTAGTGTAATTCTGTGGTGCACGTTTAGCGTTATAGGCTATTGATGAGTAGCAGTGTCGACGGGTAGAAAGAGACCAGTTTTCTTTGTTCAGGTCCTTTGATGTATCCCGCGTTAACAATAAAATGTTTTCTGAATAGCTTTACGAGCTGTATGGGCCGTTTTCAAACCCCAGTTCTGGCTCTGTCCGGCTCCATCTCAATTACTGCATAAACGAAGCCAAGGAGATAGGGACAAAGTTCAGATTTGAAAAACGGCCACGGTCACGCGAGGTTGGAAAATCCCTGTGCGTCTTGCATGTACAAGGCTAGTCTTTTTTACAAGCGTTTTTCTTTTTGTGTAATGTTGTAGTGCACGTGTAGCATTATAAGCTGTTGATGAGTAGCAGTGTCGACGGGTAGAAAGAGACCAGTTTTCTTTGTTCAGGTCCTTTGATGTATCCCGCGTTAACAATAAAATGTTTTCTGAATAGCTTTACGAGCTGTATGGGCTGTTTTCAAACCCAAGTTCTGGCTCTGTCCGGCTCCATCTCAATTACTGCATGAACGAAGCCAAGGAGATAGGGACACAGTTCAGATTTGAAAAACGGCCACGGTCACGCGAGGTTGGAAAATCCCTGTGCGTCTTGCATGTACAAGGCTAGTCTTTTTGACAAGCGTTTTTCTTTTTGTGTAATGTTGTAGTGCACGTGTAGCATTATAAGCTATTGGTGAGTAGCAGTGTCGACGGGTAGAAAGAGACCTGTTTTCTTTGTTCAGGTCTTTTGATGTATCCCGCGTTAACAATAAAATGTTTTCATTGATGGGAAAGGATTAAACTCCGCTATCTTTTTTCACGCTTGAGTGCCTCTGAATGGTGATTTTTGAAGCAGAAACTCTTGAAATACAGCCCTTAGGAAGCATTTTAACCCACACAATGATACTTTTTGAAGAGGAAATTGCACGCTGAACACGAATCTGGTTTCAAAATTGAAAAATTGTGCGTATTTCCAAAATCGAGGTGAATTTGTTCTGATTTATTTTTCAAAACTTTTTATTTTTCAACGTAGGTGGCGCTATATATTTTGAATTTTTTTTTACTTCAAATTTTCAAAATAATACCCTTTTATCCCAAATATTCCCAAATTTAGCTTTGTTTTCATCGATTGATGTTCCTCCTGCATCAAAGAAAGTCGTTTTGAGAAAAGTCAATTTTTGACCCATTTAAAAAAAAAAAGTGGGTTAACCCCTTATACTTTTTCAAATTTTCAAAAAAATACATTTTTGTCCCAAATATTCGCAATTTTAGCTTTGTTTTCATCGATTGATATTCCTCCTGCATCAAAGATAATATTTAAGTCGTTTTAAGAATAAGTCAATTTTTGGCCCATTTTCAAAAAAATACATTTTTGTCCCAAATATTCGCAATTTTAGCTTTGTTTTCATCGATTGATGTTCCTCCTGCATCAAAGATAATATTTAAGTCGTTTTGATAAAAAGTCAATTTTTGGCCCATTTAAAAAAAAAAGTGGGTTAACCCCTTATACTTTTTCCAATTTTCAAAAAAATACATTTTTGTCCCAAATATTCGCAATTTTAGCTTTGTTTTCATCGATTGATGTTCCTCCTGCATCAAAGATAATATTTAAGTCGTTTTAAGAATAAGTCAATTTTTGGCCCATTTTCAAAAAAATACATTTTGTCCCAAATATTCGCAATTTTAGCTTTGTTTTCATCGATTGATGTTCCTTCCTGCATCAAAGATAATATTTAAGTCGTTTTAAGAATAAGTCAATTTTTGGCCCATTTTCAAAAAAATACTTTCTGTCCCAAATATTCGCAATTTTAGCTTTGTTTTCATCGATTGATGTTCCTCCTGCATCAAAGATAATATTTAAGTCGTTTTAAGAAAAAGTCAATTTTTGGCCCATTTAAAAAAAAAAGTGGGTTAACCCCTTATACTTTTTCCAATTTTCAAAAAAATACATTTTTGTCCCAAATATTCGCAATTTTAGCTTTGTTTTCATCGATTGATGTTCCTCCTGCATCAAAGCTAATATTTAAGTCGTTTTAAGAATAAGTCAATTTTTGGCCCATTTTCAAAAAAATACATTTTTGTCCCAAATATTCGCAATTTTAGCTTTGTTTTCATCGATTGATGTTCCTCCTGCATCAAAGATAATATTTAAGTCGTTTTGGTAAAAAGTCAATTTTTGGCCCATTTAAAAAAAAAAGTGGGTTAACCCCTTATACTTTTTCCAATTTTCAAAAAAATACATTTTTGTCCCAAATATTCGCAATTTTAGCTTTGTTTTCATCGATTGATGTTCCTCCTGCATCAAAGCTAATATTTAAGTCGTTTTAAGAATAAGTCAATTTTTGGCCCATTTAAAAAAAAATACATTTTTGTCCCAAATATTTGCAATTTTAGCTTTGTTTTCATCGATTGATGTTCCTCCTGCCTCAAAGATAATATTTAAGTCGTTTTGGTAAAAAGTCAATTTTTGGCCCATTTAAAAAAAAAAAGTGGGTTAACCCCTTATACTTTTTCCAATTTTCAAAAAAATACATTTTTGTCCCAAATATTCGCAATTTTAGCTTTGTTTTCATCGATTGATGTTCCTCCTGCATCAAAGATAATATTTAAGTCGTTTTAAGAAAAAGTCAATTTTTGGCCCATTTAAAAAAAAAAAGTGGGTTAACCCCTTATACTTTTTCCAATTTTCAAAAAAATACATTTTTGTCCCAAATATTTGCAATTTTAGCTTTGTATTCATCGATTGATGTTCCTCCTGCATCAAAGATAATATTTAAGTCGTTTTAAGAAAAAGTCAATTTTTGGCCCATTTAAAAAGAAAAGTGGGTTAACCCCTTACACTTTTTCCAATTTTCAAAAAAATACATTTTTGTCCCAAATATTCGCAATTTTAGCTTTGTTTTCATCGATTGATGTTCCTCCTGCATCAAAGCTAATATTTAAGTCGTTTTAAGAATAAGTCAATTTTTGGCCCATTTTCAAAAAAATACATTTTTGTCCCAAATATTTGCAATTTTAGCTTTGTTTTCATCGATTGATGTTCCTCCTGCATCAAAGATAATATTTAAGTCGTTTTAAGAATAAGTCAATTTTTGGCCCATTTTAAAAAAAAAAGGGGGTTAACCCCTTATACTTTTTTCAATTTTCAAAAAAATACATTTTTGTCCCAAATATTCGCAATTTTAGCTTTGTTTTCATCGATTGATGTTCCTCCTGCATCAAAGATAATATTTAAGTCGTTTTAAGAATAAGTCAATTTTTGGCCCATTTTCAAAAAAATACCTTTTGTCCCAAATATTCGCAATTTTAGCTTTGTTTTCATCGATTGATGTTCCTCCTGCATCAAAGATAATATTTAAGTCGTTTTAAGAATAAGTCAATTTTTGGCCCATTTTCAAAAAAATACATTTTTGTCCCAAATATTCGCAATTTTAGCTTTGTTTTCATCGATTGATGTTCCTCCTGCATCAAAGATAATATTTAAGTCGTTTTGGTAAAAAGTCAATTTTTGGCCCATTTAAAAAAAAAAGTGGGTTAACCCCTTATACTTTTTCCAATTTTCAAAAAAATACATTTTTGTCCCAAATATTCGCAATTTTAGCTTTGTTTTCATCGATTGATGTTCCTCCTGCATCAAAGATAATATTTAAGTCGTTTTAAGAATAAGTCAATTTTTGGCCCATTTTCAAAAAAATACCTTTTGTCCCAAATATTCGCAATTTTAGCTTTGTTTTCATCGATTGATGTTCCTCCTGCATCAAAGATAATATTTAAGTCGTTTTGAGATTGTTGGCACATTTTTGATACAAAAGTTGGTTAACACAATGCATTTTTTTTCATATTTTAGCCAACATTTATATCTTTTTAAACCCCAGCTAAGGCTTCGTCTGGATCCATCACCATTTCCATCAACGATGCCAAAAACATAGACGGGACATAATTATTTAAAAAAACAGCCAGGGTAATAAGGCCGATGTTGGAAAAAAACCTATGCGTTTTGCACGTTCAGGGCTAGTCTTTTTAACAAGCGTTTTGCTTTTAGTGTAATTCTGTGGTGCACGTTTAGCGTTATAGACTATTGATGAGTAGCAGTGTCGACGGGTAGAAAGAGACCAGTTTTCTTTGTTCAGGTCCTTTGATGTATCCCGCGTTAACAATAAAATGTTTTCTGAATAGCTTTACGAGCTGTATGGGCTGTTTTCAAACCCAAGTTCTGGCTCTGTCCGGCTCCATCTCAATTACTGCATGAACGAAGCCAAGGAGATAGGGACACAGTTCAGATTTGAAAAACGGCCACGGTCACGCGAGGTTGGAAAATCCCTGTGCGTCTTGCATGTACAAGGCTAGTCTTTTTGACAAGCGTTTTTCTTTTTGTGTAATGTTGTAGTGCACGTGTAGCATTATAAGCTATTGGTGAGTAGCAGTGTCGACGGGTAGAAAGAGACCTGTTTTCTTTGTTCAGGTCCTTTGATGTATCCCGCGTTAACAATAAAATGTTTTCATTGATGGGAAAGGATTAAACTCCGCTATCTTTTTTCACGCTTGAGTGCCTCTGAATGGTGATTTTTGAAGCAGAAACTCTTGAAATACAGCCCTTAGGAAGCATTTTAACCCACACAATGATACTTTTTGAAGAGGAAATTGCACGCTGAACACGAATCTGGTTTCAAAATTGAAAAATTGTGCGTATTTCCAAAATCGAGGTGAATTTTTTCTGATTTATTTTTCAAAACTTTTTATTTTTCAACGTAGGTGGCGCTATATATTTTGAATTTTTTTTTACTTCAAATTTTCAAAATAATACCCTTTTATCCCAAATATTCCCAAATTTAGCTTTGTTTTCATCGATTGATGTTCCTCCTGCATCAAAGATAATATTAAAGTCGTTTTGATAAAAAGTCAATTTTTGGCCCATTTAAAAAAAAAAGTGGGTTAACCCCTTATACTTTTTCCAATTTTCAAAAAAATACATTTTTGTCCCAAATATTCGCAATTTTAGCTTTGTTTTCATCGATTGATGTTCCTCCTGCATCAAAGATAATATTTAAGTCGTTTTAAGAATAAGTCAATTTTTGGCCCATTTTCAAAAAAATACCTTTTGTCCCAAATATTCGCAATTTTAGCTTTGTTTTCATCGATTGATGTTCCTTCCTGCATCAAAGATAATATTTAAGTCGTTTTAAGAATAAGTCAATTTTTGGCCCATTTTCAAAAAAATACTTTTTGTCCCAAATATTCGCAATTTTAGCTTTGTTTTCATCGATTGATGTTCCTCCTGCATCAAAGATAATATTTAAGTCGTTTTAAGAAAAAGTCAATTTTTGGCCCATTTAAAAAAAAAAGTGGGTTAACCCCTTATACTTTTTCCAATTTTCAAAAAAATACATTTTTGTCCCAAATATTCGCAATTTTAGCTTTGTTTTCATCGATTGATGTTCCTCCTGCATCAAAGCTAATATTTAAGTCGTTTTAAGAATAAGTCAATTTTTGGCCCATTTTCAAAAAAATACATTTTTGTCCCAAATATTCGCAATTTTAGCTTTGTTTTCATCGATTGATGTTCCTCCTGCATCAAAGATAATATTTAAGTCGTTTTGGTAAAAAGTCAATTTTTGGCCCATTTAAAAAAAAAAGTGGGTTAACCCCTTATACTTTTTCCAATTTTCAAAAAAATACATTTTTGTCCCAAATATTCGCAATTTTAGCTTTGTTTTCATCGATTGATGTTCCTCCTGCATCAAAGATAATATTTAAGTCGTTTTAAGAATAAGTCAATTTTTGGCCCATTTTCAAAAAAATACCTTTTGTCCCAAATATTCGCAATTTTAGCTTTGTTTTCATCGATTGATGTTCCTCCTGCATCAAAGATAATATTTAAGTCGTTTTGCATCAAAGATAATATTTAAGTCGTTTTGAGATTGTTGGCACATTTTTGATACAAAAGTTGGTTAACACAATGCATTTTTTTTCATATTTTAGCCAACATTTATATCTTTTTAAACCCCAGCTAAGGCTTCGTCTGGATCCATCACCATTTCCATCAACGATGCCAAAAACATAGACGGGACATAATTATTTAAAAAAACAGCCAGGGTAATAAGGCCGATGTTGGAAAAAAACCTACGCGTTTTGCACGTTCAGGGCTAGTCTTTTTAACAAGCGTTTTGCTTTTAGTGTAATTCTGTGGTGCACGTTTAGCGTTATAGGCTATTGATGAGTAGCAGTGTCGACGGGTAGAAAGAGACCAGTTTTCTTTGTTCAGGTCCTTTGATGTATCCCGCGTTAACAATAAAATGTTTTCTGAATAGCTTTACGAGCTGTATGGGCCGTTTTCAAACCCAAGTTCTGACTCTGTCCGGCTCCATCTCAATTACTGCATGAACGAAGCCAAGGAGATAGGGACAAAGTTCAGATTTGAAAAACGGCCACGGTCACGCGAGGTTGGAAAATCCCTGTGCGTCTTGCATGTACAAGGCTAGTCTTTTTTACAAGCGTTTTTCTTTTTGTGTAATGTTGTAGTGCACGTGTAGCATTATAAGCTGTTGATGAGTAGCAGTGTCGACGGGTAGAAAGAGACCAGTTTTCTTTGTTCAGGTCCTTTGATGTATCCCGCGTTAACAATAAAATGTTTTCTGAATAGCTTTACGAGCTGTATGGGCTGTTTTCAAACCCAAGTTCTGGCTCTGTCCGGCTCCATCTCAATTACTGCATGAACGAAGCCAAGGAGATAGGGACACAGTTCAGATTTGAAAAACGGCCACGGTCACGCGAGGTTGGAAAATCCCTGTGCGTCTTGCATGTACAAGGCTAGTCTTTTTGACAAGCGTTTTTCTTTTTGTGTAATGTTGTAGTGCACGTGTAGCATTATAAGCTATTGGTGAGTAGCAGTGTCGACGGGTAGAAAGAGACCTGTTTTCTTTGTTCAGGTCCTTTGATGTATCCCGCGTTAACAATAAAATGTTTTCATTGATGGGAAAGGATTAAACTCCGCTATCTTTTTTCACGCTTGAGTGCCTCTGAATGGTGATTTTTGAAGCAGAAACTCTTGAAATACAGCCCTTAGGAAGCATTTTAACCCACACAATGATACTTTTTGAAGAGGAAATTGCACGCTGAACACGAATCTGGTTTCAAAATTGAAAAATTGTGCGTATTTCCAAAATCGAGGTGAATTTTGTCTGATTTATTTTTCAAAACTTTTTATTTTTCAACGTAGGTGGCGCTATATATTTTGAATTTTTTTTTACTTCAAATTTTCAAAATAATACCCTTTTATCCCAAATATTCCCAAATTTAGCTTTGTTTTCATCGATTGATGTTCCTCCTGCATCAAAGAAAGTCGTTTTGAGAAAAGTCAATTTTTGGCCCATTTAAAAAAAAATACATTTTTGTCCCAAATATTTGCAATTTTAGCTTTGTTTTCATCGATTGATGTTCCTCCTGCCTCAAAGATAACATTTAAGTCGTTTTGGTAAAAAGTCAATTTTTGGCCCATTTAAAAAAAAAAGTGGGTTAACCCCTTATACTTTTTCCAATTTTCAAAAAAATACATTTTTGTCCCAAATATTCGCAATTTTAGCTTTGTTTTCATCGATTGATGTTCCTCCTGCATCAAAGATAATATTTAAGTCGTTTTAAGAATAAGTCAATTTTTGGCCCATTTTCAAAAAAATACATTTTTGTCCCAAATATTCGCAATTTTAGCTTTGTTTTTATCGATTGATGTTCCTCCTGCATCAAAGATAATATTTAAGTCGTTTTAAGAAAAAGTCAATTTTTGGCCCATTTAAAAAAAAAAGTGGGTTAACCCCTTATACTTTTTCCAATTTTCAAAAAAATACATTTTTGTCCCAAATATTCGCAATTTTAGCTTTGTTTTCATCGATTGATGTTCCTCCTGCATCAAAGATAATATTTAAGTCGTTTTAAGAATAAGTCAATTTTTGGCCCATTTTCAAAAAAATACCTTTTGTCCCAAATATTCGCAATTTTAGCTTTGTTTTCATCGATTGATGTTCCTCCTGCATCAAAGATAATATTTAAGTCGTTTTAAGAATAAGTCAATTTTTGGCCCATTTTCAAAAAAATACCTTTTGTCCCAAATATTCGCAATTTTAGCTTTGTTTTCATCGATTGATGTTCCTCCTGCATCAAAGATAATATTTAAGTCGTTTTAAGAAAAAGTCAATTTTTGGCCCATTTAAAAAAAAAAGTGGGTTAACCCCTTATACTTTTTCCAATTTTCAAAAAAATACATTTTTGTCCCAAATATTCGCAATTTTAGCTTTGTTTTCATCGATTGATGTTCCTCCTGCATCAAAGATAATATTTAAGTCGTTTTAAGAATAAGTCAATTTTTGGCCCATTTTCAAAAAAATACCTTTTGTCCCAAATATTCGCAATTTTAGCTTTGTTTTCATCGATTGATGTTCCTCCTGCATCAAAGATAATATTTAAGTCGTTTTAAGAATAAGTCAATTTTTGGCCCATTTTCAAAAAAATACCTTTTGTCCCAAATATTCGCAATTTTAGCTTTGTTTTCATCGATTGATGTTCCTCCTGCATCAAAGATAATATTTAAGTCGTTTTAATAAAAAGTCAATTTTTGGCCCATTTTAAAAAAAAAGTGGGTTAACCCCTTATACTTTTTCCAATTTTCAAAAAAATACATTTTTGTCCGAAATATTCGCAATTTTAGCTTTGTTTTCATCGATTGATGTTCCTCCTGCATCAAAGATAATATTTAAGTCGTTTTCAGAATAAGTCAATTTTTGGCCCATTTTCAAAAAAATACCTTTTGTCCCAAATATTCGCAATTTTAGCTTTGTTTTCATCGATTGATGTTCCTCCTGCATCAAAGATATTATTTAGGTCGTTTTGAGATTGTTGGCACATTTTTGATACAAAAGTTGGTTAACACAATGCATTTTTTTTCATATTTTAGCCAACATTTATATCTTTTTAAACCCCAGCTAAGGCTTCGTCTGGATCCATCACCATTTCCATCAACGATGCCAAAAACATAGACGGGACATAATTATTTGAAAAACAGCCAGGGTAATAAGGCCGATGTTGGAAAAAAACCTATGCGTTTTGCACGTTCAGGGCTAGTCTTTTTAACAAGCGTTTTTCTTTTAGTGTAATTCTGTGGTGCACGTTTAGCGTTATAGGCTATTGATGAGTAGCAGTGTCGACGGGTAGAAAGAGACCTGTTTTCTTTGTTCAGGTCCTTTGATGTATCCCGCGTTAACAATAAAATGTTTTCTGAATAGCTTTAATAGCTGGGCCGTTTTCAAACCCAGCCCAGGCACTGTCCGACTCAATCTCCTTTACTGCATGAACGAAGCCAAAGATAGGGACAGAGTTGAGATTTGAAAAACGGCCACGGTAACGCGAGGGAGGAAAACCCTTTGCATCTTGCATGTACAAGGCTAGTCTTTTTTACAAGCGTTTTTCTTTTTGTGTAATTTTGTAGTGCACGTGTAGCATTATAAGCTGTAGATGAGTAGCAGTGTCGACGGGTAGAAAGAGACCAGTTTTCTTTGTTCAGGTCCTTTGATGTATCCCGCGTTAACAATAAAATGTTTTCTGAATAGCTTTACGAGCTGTATGGGCCGTTTTCAAACCCAAGTTCTGGCTCTGTCCGGCTCCATCTCAATTACTGCATGAACGAAGCCAAGGAGATAGGGACAAAGTTCAGATTTGAAAAACGGCCACGGTCACGCGAGGTTGGAAAATCCCTGTGCGTCTTGCATGTACAAGGCTAGTCTTTTTGACAAGCGTTTTTCTTTTTGTGTAATGTTGTAGTGCACGTGTAGCATTATAAGCTATTGGTGAGTAGCAGTGTCGACGGGTAGAAAGAGACCTGTTTTCTTTGTTCAGGTCCTTTGATGTATCCCGCGTTAACAATAAAATGTTTTCATTGATGGGAAAGGATTAAACTCCGCTATCTTTTTTCACGCTTGAGTGCCTCTGAATGGTGATTTTTGAAGCAGAAACTCTTGAAATACAGCACTTAGGAAGCATTTTAACCCACACAATGATACTTTTTGAAGAGGAAATTGCACGCTGAACACGAATCTGGTTTCAAAATTGAAAAATTGTGCGTATTTCCAAAATCGAGGTGAATTTTTTCTGATTTTTTTTTCAAAACTTTTTATTTTTCAACGTAGGTGGCGCTATAATATTTTGATTTTTTTTTTACTTCAAATTTTCAAAATAATACCCTTTTATTCCAAATATTCCCAAATTTAGCTTTGTTTTCATCGATTGATGTTCCTCCTGCATCAAAGAAAGTCGTTTTGAGAAAAGTCAATTTTTGGCCCATTTAAAAAAAAAAAAGTGGGTTAACCCCTTATACTTTTTCCAATTTTCAAAAAAATACATTTTTGTCCCAAATATTCGCAATTTTAGCTTTGTTTTCATCGATTGATGTTCCTCCTGCATCAAAGATAATATTTAAGTCGTTTTAAGAATAAGTCAATTTTTGGACCATTTTCAAAAAAATACATTTTTGTCCCAAATATTCGCAATTTTAGCTTTGTTTTCATCGATTGATGTTCCTCCTGCATCAAAGATAATAGTTAAGTCGTTTTGAGAAAAAGTCAATTTTTGGCCCATTTAAAAAAAAAAGTGGGTTAACCCCTTATACTTTTTCCAATTTTCAAAAAAATACATTTTTGTCCCAAATATTCGCAATTTTAGCTTTGTTTTCATCGATTGATGTTCCTCCTGCATCAAAGATAATATTTAAGTCGTTTTAAGAATAAGTCAATTTTTGGCCCATTTTCAAAAAAATAACTTTTTGTCCCAAATATTCGCAATTTTAGCTTCGTTTTCATCGATTGATGTTCCTCCTGCATCAAAGATAATATTTAAGTCGTTTTGGTAAAAAGTCAATTTTTGGCCCATTTAAAAAAAAAAAGTGGGTTAACCCCTTATACTTTTTCCAATTTTCAAAAAAATACATTTTTGTCTCAAATATTCGCAATTTTAGCTTTGTTTTCATCGATTGATGTTCCTCCTGCATCAAAGATAATATTTAAGTCGTTTTAAGAATAAGTCAATTTTTGGCCCATTTTCAAAAAAATACCTTTTGTCCCAAATATTCGCAATTTAGCTTTGTTTTCATCGATTGATGTTCCTCCTGCATCAAAGATAATATTTAAGTCGTTTTAAGAATAAGTCAATTTTTGGCCCATTTTCAAAAAAATACATTTTTGTCCCAAATATTCGCAATTTTAGCTTTGTTTTCATCGATTGATGTTCCTCCTGCATCAAAGATAATATTTAAGTCGTTTTAAGAATAAGTCAATTTTTGGCCCATTTTCAAAAAAATACATTTTTGTACCAAATATTCGCAATTTTAGCTTTGTTTTCATCGATTGATGTTCCTCCTGCATCAAAGATAATATTTAAGTCGTTTTCAGAATAAGTCAATTTTTGGCCCATTTTCAAAAAAATACCTTTTGTCCCAATTATTCGCAATTTTAGCTTTGTTTTCATCGATTGATGTTCCTCCTGCATCAAAGATATTATTTAAGTCGTTTTGAGATTGTTGGCACATTTTTGATACAAAAGTTGGTTAACACAATGCATTTTTTTTCATATTTTAGCCAACATTTATATCTTTTTAAACCCCAGCTAAGGCTTCGTCTGGATCCATCACCATTTCCATCAACGATGCCAAAAACATAGACGGGACATAATTATTTGAAAAACAGCCAGGGTAATAAGGCCGATGTTGGAAAAAAAACCTATGCGTTTTGCACGTTCAGGGCTAGTCTTTTTAACAAGCGTTTTTCTTTTAGTGTAATTCTGTGGTGCACGTTTAGCGTTATAGGCTATTGATGAGTAGCAGTGTCGACGGGTAGAAAGAGACCTGTTTTCTTTGTTCAGGTCCTTTGATGTATCCCGCGTTAACAATAAAATGTTTTCTGAATAGCTTTAATAGCTGGGCCGTTTTCAAACCCAGCCCAGGCACTGTCCGACTCAATCTCCTTTACTGCATGAACGAAGCCAAAGATAGGGACAGAGTTGAGATTTGAAAAACGGCCACGGTAACGCGAGGGAGGAAAATCCCTTTGCATCTTGCATGTACAAGGCTAGTCTTTTTTACAAGCGTTTTTCTTTTTGTGTAATTTTGTAGTGCACGTGTAGCATTATAAGCTGTAGATGAGTAGCAGTGTCGACGGGTAGAAAGAGACCAGTTTTCTTTGTTCAGGTCCTTTGATGTATCCCGCGTTAACAATAAAATGTTTTCTGAATAGCTTTACGAGCTGTATGGGCCGTTTTCAAACCCAAGTTCTGGCTCTGTCCGGCTCCATCTCAATTACTGCATGAACGAAGCCAAGGAGATAGGGACAAAGTTCAGATTTGAAAAACGGCCACGGTCACGCGAGGTTGGAAAATCCCTGTGCGTCTTGCATGTACAAGGCTAGTCTTTTTGACAAGCGTTTTTCTTTTTGTGTAATGTTGTAGTGCACGTGTAGCATTATAAGCTATTGGTGAGTAGCAGTGTCGACGGGTAGAAAGAGACCTGTTTTCTTTGTTCAGGTCCTTTGATGTATCCCGCGTTAACAATAAAATGTTTTCATTGATGGGAAAGGATTAAACTCCGCTATCTTTTTTCACGCTTGAGTGCCTCTGAATGGTGATTTTTGAAGCAGAAACTCTTGAAATACAGCACTTAGGAAGCATTTTAACCCACACAATGATACTTTTTGAAGAGGAAATTGCACGCTGAACACGAATCTGGTTTCAAAATTGAAAAATTGTGCGTATTTCCAAAATCGAGGTGAATTTTTTCTGATTTTTTTTTCAAAACTTTTTATTTTTCAACGTAGGTGGCGCTATAATATTTTGATTTTTTTTTTACTTCAAATTTTCAAAATAATACCCTTTTATTCCAAATATTCCCAAATTTAGCTTTGTTTTCATCGATTGATGTTCCTCCTGCATCAAAGAAAGTCGTTTTGAGAAAAGTCAATTTTTGGCCCATTTAAAAAAAAAGAAGTGGGTTAACCCCTTATACTTTTTCCAATTTTCAAAAAAATACATTTTTGTCCCAAATATTCGCAATTTTAGCTTTGTTTTCATCGATTGATGTTCCTCCTGCATCAAAGATAATATTTAATACGTTTGAGGCAATTAAAGATTCAAATGATTTATCCTCGCTTGACAATTTGGAAGGCTTTGACGGAACTAGAGTTTGGTCAATTCAGGTCACTCCCCTTGTGGTCGGATTGATTTATGGATATGAACTAGTTCAGTCTTGGCTTGATACTATAACCTCAATTCGAGCACTCAGCCAGTCTCACTTTAGTTCGAGCAGCCGAACTGTTTAGATGTAAAAATTTCGTCTTGCAAAAAAATATTTTTCTTTTTGCGAAGTATCATTTAAATTTTTTCTTGCCGATAAGTTCGCCAAGAATTTTTTGGCGTTAATATGCCCCGTACCCAGTCGAAGCGACGGGTTGCCTCTGGGCCGGTGGATGGAGCCAAGCGGCCGCGGGGACGGCCTCGTTCGTCCTCCCGGCAGGATGCTGTCGTCGGTGGAGGCGATGCAAGTTTAGTCGAGCCACAGGCTGCACCGACGGCAGCAGGTATTGAATACCCGTTGGATACGGCAGGCCCTGTCAGCAGCGATGGAGGCCCAATTGCTGCACCATCCACCATCAGTCGGCCCGGAGGTGACTCGTCCACGACTTTGGAGTCGGGTAAGTCCATGGCTATTTTGACTAATTATGAGGAATCAACACCTCAACCAATTATTTCCACTAGTGTTCAATCCATTTGCCCGTCCTTATCCATTACATCGGCCCCGTCTTCTGATAATGCAAATTTAACTAGCGTTTGCGATGACTTGGGGTCGGGGGTCCCTCAAAGTGTGAAGGAAAAAATCTGGAAAGGGGAGTTCGTGGAGTTTGGAGCTCTTTGGAAGTCGGCATATGGTCCGGGCTTTGACAATTCTGTGGGTGACACGGTGTTTATGGTTGGGTCTACTGATTCGCCGGCTTGGCAGATTCGTCCGCATAAGCATGCTCCCCAGATAACATCGGTGGAGCAGTGGACATCTGCCTTTCTGGTTTTTGCTTCAATTTACTTAATGCGCCAACCTAGCCATGCACGCCAGTTGCTTAAGTATGCTGATTCTATCGTGCTGCCTCCCGACACTCTGGATATGGCTGGCGCGATTATGATACACAGTTTCGCTTGCGACAGGCGCGTATGCCATCCCGATCCTGGGCGAGCATTGACGCCGAGTTATGGTTGACATTGCTCGGCGCACATAGCCAACAACATTCTTTTCGAGCCTACCAGCAGCGCGACCGTGCCCAAGCGAACACCTGGTCCGGATTCGGGCCAGGTCGCCGTCCCAATGCCGGCGGTCAACAATACCCATGCAACGATTTTAATCGCGGGAAATGCCTCCGCTCCAATTGCCGGTTTGCGCACCGTTGCTCCACCTGTCAAGTATTCGGCCACCCAGCAACCCGCTGTCGAGACAATCGTCAGTCCAGCGGGCCAGGGCGCGTGCAGGCAGCTAGCGCACACACCAATAAACCTAAGTAACATGTTATCATTCCTGCGCGTTTACCCAAGCACTAAAGATGCGCAAATTTTAATGCAAGGTTTTGCCCTTGGCTTTCGACTAAGTTATTCAGGACCCAGAGTTAGTTCCACTGCTCGTAATTCTCTGTCTGCCCGTAAACACCCAGATATGTTGCAATTAAAAATTGATCGCGAGATCGAGTTGGGCCGAGTAGCCGGCCCGTTTTCTAATGCGCCTATCCCCAATTTGCGTTGTTCACCAGTGGGTCTTGTACCGAAACAGACCCCTGGTGAATTTCGTTTAATTCACAATCTTTCGTCCCCGATAGGTAGTTCAGTCAATGACTTTATTGACCCGGCTAACACTGCCGTCAATTACACAAGTTTTGATGATGCTATAGAGATGATATCCAATTTTGCTCAGGGTGCACTTATGGCCAAGTCAGATATTAAATCAGCTTTTCGATTACTCCCTGTTCACCCAGATGATTTTGATTTGTTAGGATTTTCCCATAATGGCCAAATATATTATGATAAATGTATGCCGATGGGATGCGCCATATCATGTGTCACTTTTGAACGTTTTAGCACTTTCGTTGAGTACTGTACTCGTAAGGTGGCTAACTCCCAACACATTTTGCATTATCTTGATGATTTCTTGTTTGTGAGTGCTGGCCATTCTGAGGGGTGCGCGCGTTCCCTCCAATTTTTCCGGGTGGTTTGTGAGCGGTTCGGGGTCCCCCTTGCCGAAGATAAAACTGAAGGGCCAACTACGAGTCTTACTTTCTTGGGTTTAGCAATTGACACAGTTGACCAACGGATACGTGTTCCCCCTGACAAGTTAGTTGCGTTACAGAGTAAGCTAGAGTGTGCGCTCAGGCGAAAGAAATTATCTCTCCGTGAGCTGCAATCATTACTAGGGCGACTTAATTTTGTCTGTAAAGCTGTGCGGCCGGGAAGAGCTTTTCTTCGTCGTTTACACGATTTAACTAGAGGTGTGTCCAAGGCCCATCACAAAATTCGCCTTACTTCGGGTGCACGCGCAGATTTATTGACCTGGCAGCAGTTCCTGACCTATTTTAACGGCACAGTTATTTTTCCCTCCTCGGTGTGGTATACTAGTGACCAATTGCACTTGTATACTGATGCCTCCGCAGAAATTGGGTTTGGGGCCTATTTTGCCGGGTGTTGGTCTCAAGGGAGATGGCCAGAGTTTGTTAAATCGAAGTCACTCTCTATAGCTTTCATGGAGTTGTTTCCAATTGTAATTGCATTACAGATGTGGGCAGGGGAATTGCGAGACAAGCGGGTGGTATTGTGGTGTGATAACCAGGCGGTTGTCAGTATCATCAATAGGCAAACGTCCAAGTGTCAGTTGATAATGGGGTTGGTCCGACAATTAGTTGTACTGTGTTTGACATTTAACATTCAGTTTAAATCTAGGCATGTACCAGGTATAGCTAATGGCATTGCCGACGCTCTCTCTCGTTTCCAGATGACACGATTTCGTCATCTCGCTCCCACTGCAGACCACCATATGACTCCCTTACCCGCCAACCTGTGGAATTACTTCAGTTAGAAGTTCAGGGTCTTTTGCAAGACGCCCTTGCCCCTCGCACGCATTTATTATATCAGCGGGCTTGGCATCTTTTCCAATGGTTCAGTGCAAACCACGGGTTTGATGGGGCTAGGTGCCCCTCCCTGCAGCAGCTAGTTCAGTTTATAGCATTTATGTCGGTATCTGGTTATGCCCCTGCATCCATTACTTCCTATGTATCTGGTATTTCTTCGAAATTGCAACTGCTGAGTTACCCCGATATAACGAAACATTTTGTAGTAAGGCGTTTATTAGAGGGTTGTCGGAGGCGTAACAGCCGTCGAGACAGACGTCGCCCCATCACATTTGATATTTTGTGCCGTATTGTGCCAGCCTTGAATGCGGTGTGTACAAATCAGTTTGAAGCTCGCCTCTTTCAAGTGGCTTTTTTATTTGCTTTCTATGGCTTCCTTCGCATTGGGGAGTTTACTGCTCAGTCACGCACTTTGCCTGCCCCGCTATGTCGGTCTGACGTCACTGTCAAAGATGCACCGCTTAGGGTTGAACTAGGGCTGCGCCATTCCAAAACGGACCAACTTGGTCGTGGTTTCGTAATTTCGATTCCAGCGGTCCAGAATGCTATAGTTTGCCCAGTCCAAGCGACTAGGTCTTATCTAGCCTGTTCTACTTCCCAATCCGTTTCGTTTTTATCCCATTTTGATGGCAGCCCAGTTACACGATCACAGTTCACAGCGGTCCTTCGTCGTGCAATGGACTTTGTAGGGCTTCATGATGACAGATTTACATCTCATTCATTTCGCATTGGCGCAGCGACTTCTGCGGCTATGGCAGGCGTGGCTGAAGCGGATATTAAAGTTATGGGGCGATGGAAATCGGGAGCGTACCGTCGTTACGTGCGAATTCCGTCTAGTATTTTCAATTAAAATGAGCATTACTTCTGATGGGTTCTTAAAATGTATTATCTTTCTCAATTACATGAGCTTTCATCCCTGACAAGCCGACTCTGTGGGTAATTGGCGACGAGTTAGTCAATTGGTGCGCCCGAGTTGCACGGTCGTCGCCCTGGGGGGAGAGGCTTCACCAGCTGGCCCACATCAACTGGATTGGACGCCTGGGACTGACGATGGACCAGTACCCCGATTTTCTGATGGAGGCTTGGTCAGCTGCGGTCGAATTGCCGGACTTTGTCATTATTCAGGTCGGGACCAATGACCTGGGTGCGGTCACGAAACAGAAGTTAACGATTTTGGCCCGTCAATGTTTGAACTTAACTCGGGAGGTTCTCCCTCATGCCGTTATATTTTATTCTGAGGTTGTATCCCGTTTGAATTACCCCCATGCCCGCAAACAGGGCGCCATTGAGCAGACACGACGCTTGCTCGTTAAAGACGTACAGCCTCTGTTTCGGGTGCCCTATGGTGGGGTCATTTTACACCCCCAGATTATTTGGTCGTCACCAGCGTGGTTTCACGCTGATGGCTTCCACCTAACAGACGAAGGTTGCTCTATTATTCTGAGCAACCTTTGTCACGCCCTTTCATTCTGAGTCTATTTGGCGGCGGTCATGCTGCGATCCATCCTTTCGCAACATGTCCGTTTGGCGGAAATTGCATTCCATAGCGCAAATAGGCCTCAAAAATTGGCCGATAAAACCTTAATTTAAGAGGCTTCAGGGAATTGGCGGCAAAAGCACTTAACCCTCTTTCTTTGTCGGTTCCAAGATGAAATCGGAACACGGTAGTTACAGTCCCTATATGTTTACCACATTTGCTGATTGATATTTTGATTATTGCATTTCTTACTTATTGCCGACGATAATAATAGCTTAAGGTATTGCTTGTGCTATGCCAATACGGGATTGATTAATGGTTTTATATGATATGGTTTGCATTGATAAAATGTTATAATGTTGCTTGCAGATCGGTGTCACAAACTGTGACATCATTGCTAAATGTAATTGCTGTTTGCGTCAGCACAAACTGTGACAATATTGCTGAATATAAATTGCTGTTTGCGTCACGAACTGTGACAATATTGCTGAATGTAATCGCTGTTTGCGTCACAAACTGTGTCAATATTGCTGAATATAATTGCTATTTGCGTCACCAACTGTGACAATATTGCTGTTCCCCGACATCAGCTTCGGACGGGAACAAACTGTGATAATTGTGTAATATAATATTGCTGTCCTGTGCTACCCCGCTTCGGGCTCGGACAAACTTTCATTATACATCGCTTGCATTGCTGTCCCGTGCTATCATAGCTTCGAGCTGGGACAGCGCTTACAACAATAAACGGCTGCTCGGCCACACGCAACAAAACAAATATATTCGAGTGCTCGATTCTGTATGTCCGGTCTTGTCACATGTGGGGATAATACGTTTGAGGCAATTAAAGATTCAAATGATTTATCCTCGCTTGACAATTTGGAAGGCTTTGACGGAACTAGAGTTTGGTCAATTCAGGTCACTCCCCTTGTGGTCGGATTGATTTATGGATATGAACTAGTTCAGTCTTGGCTTGATACTATAACCTCAATTCGAGCACTCAGCCAGTCTCACTTTAGTTCGAGCAGCCGAACTGTTTAGATGTAAAAATTTCGTCTTGCAAAAAATTCCCTCCTCCACCCCTGTCATTGCCGCCTATTTTCATGAACATTGTTTCGAGATTATAATTTTATTTTTTTGTCAAATTCGTATGCAGCCTGCATCATGTTATGTTGCAATTTGCCGATTCTAGAGTGTTTGGTAGTGATTATAAATTTGCTGTACTCGGTTGCCATTGTAAGCGGAGCCAGAAAGGAATTTTCCCCTTTTTTTCCCAATGTGGTTTTAAGGGGGTTTTCGCCTTTCTTAGAATCGGCAAGGTTACTAACTGCGGGCGGAAATTGCATTCCATAGCGCAAATAGGCCTCAAAAATTGGCCGATAAAACCTTAATTTAAGAGGCTTCAGGGAATTGGCGGCAAAAGCACTTAACCCTCTTTCTTTGTCGGTTCCAAGATGAAATCGGAACACGGTAGTTACAGTCCCTATATGTTTACCACATTTGCTGATTGATATTTTGATTATTGCATTTCTTACTTATTGCCGACGATAATAATAGCTTAAGGTATTGCTTGTGCTATGCCAATACGGGATTGATTAATGGTTTTATATGATATGGTTTGCATTGATAAAATGTTATAATGTTGCTTGCAGATCGGTGTCACAAACTGTGACATCATTGCTAAATGTAATTGCTGTTTGCGTCACAAACTGTGACAATATTGCTGAATATAAATTGCTGTTTGCGTCACGAACTGTGACAATATTGCTGAATGTAATCGCTGTTTGCGTCACAAACTGTGTCAATATTGCTGAATATAATTGCTATTTGCGTCACCAACTGTGACAATATTGCTGTTCCCCGACATCAGCTTCGGACGGGAACAAACTGTGATAATTGTGTAATATAATATTGCTGTCCTGTGCTACCCCGCTTCGGGCTCGGACAAACTTTCATTATACATCGCTTGCATTGCTGTCCCGTGCTATCATAGCTTCGAGCTGGGACAGCGCTTACAACAATAAACGGCTGCTCGGCCACACGCAACAAAACAAATATATTCGAGTGCTCGATTCTGTATGTCCGGTCTTGTCACATGTGGGGATAAGTCGTTTTAAGAATAAGTCAATTTTTGGACCATTTTCAAAAAAATACATTTTTGTCCCAAATATTCGCAATTTTAGCTTTGTTTTCATCGATTGATGTTCCTCCTGCATCAAAGATAATAGTTAAGTCGTTTTGAGAAAAAGTCAATTTTTGGCCCATTTAAAAAAAAAAGTGGGTTAACCCCTTATACTTTTTCCAATTTTCAAAAAAATACATTTTTGTCCCAAATATTCGCAATTTTAGCTTTGTTTTCATCGATTGATGTTCCTCCTGCATCAAAGATAATATTTAAGTCGTTTTAAGAATAAGTCAATTTTTGGCCCATTTTCAAAAAAATAACTTTTTGTCCCAAATATTCGCAATTTTAGCTTCGTTTTCATCGATTGATGTTCCTCCTGCATCAAAGATAATATTTAAGTCGTTTTAAGAATAAGTCAATTTTTGGCCCATTTTCAAAAAAATACATTTTTGTCCCAAATATTCGCAATTTTAGCTTTGTTTTCATCGATTGATGTTCCTCCTGCATCAAAGATAATATTTAAGTCGTTTTAAGAATAAGTCAATTTTTGGCCCATTTTCAAAAAAATACATTTTTGTACCAAATATTCGCAATTTTAGCTTTGTTTTCATCGATTGATGTTCCTCCTGCATCAAAGATAATATTTAAGTCGTTTTCAGAATAAGTCAATTTTTGGCCCATTTTCAAAAAAATACCTTTTGTCCCAATTATTCGCAATTTTAGCTTTGTTTTCATCGATTGATGTTCCTCCTGCATCAAAGATATTATTTAAGTCGTTTTGAGATGGTTGGCACATTTTTGATACAAAAGTTGGTTAACACAATGCATTTTTTTTCATATTTTAGCCAACATTTATATCTTTTTAAACCCCAGCTAAGGCTTCGTCTGGATCCATCACCATTTCCATCAACGATGCCAAAAACATAGACGGGACATAATTATTTGAAAAACAGCCAGGGTAATAAGGCCGATGTTGGAAAAAAACCTATGCGTTTTGCACGTTCAGGGCTAGTCTTTTTAACAAGCGTTTTTCTTTTAGTGTAATTCTGTGGTGCACGTTTAGCGTTATAGGCTATTGATGAGTAGCAGTGTCGACGGGTAGAAAGAGACCTGTTTTCTTTGTTCAGGTCCTTTGATGTATCCCGCGTTAACAATAAAATGTTTTCTGAATAGCTTTAATAGCTGGGCCGTTTTCAAACCCAGCCCAGGCACTGTCCGACTCAATCTCCTTTACTGCATGAACGAAGCCAAAGATAGGGACAGAGTTGAGATTTGAAAAACGGCCACGGTAACGCGAGGGAGGAAAATCCCTTTGCATCTTGCATGTACAAGGCTAGTCTTTTTTACAAGCGTTTTTCTTTTTGTGTAATTTTGTAGTGCACGTGTAGCATTATAAGCTGTAGATGAGTAGCAGTGTCGACGGGTAGAAAGAGACCAGTTTTCTTTGTTCAGGTCCTTTGATGTATCCCGCGTTAACAATAAAATGTTTTCTGAATAGCTTTACGAGCTGTATGGGCCGTTTTCAAACCCAAGTTCTGGCTCTGTCCGGCTCCATCTCAATTACTGCATGAACGAAGCCAAGGAGATAGGGACAAAGTTCAGATTTGAAAAACGGCCACGGTCACGCGAGGTTGGAAAATCCCTGTGCGTCTTGCATGTACAAGGCTAGTCTTTTTGACAAGCGTTTTTCTTTTTGTGTAATGTTGTAGTGCACGTGTAGCATTATAAGCTATTGGTGAGTAGCAGTGTCGACGGGTAGAAAGAGACCTGTTTTCTTTGTTCAGGTCCTTTGATGTATCCCGCGTTAACAATAAAATGTTTTCATTGATGGGAAAGGATTAAACTCCGCTATCTTTTTTCACGCTTGAGTGCCTCTGAATGGTGATTTTTGAAGCAGAAACTCTTGAAATACAGCACTTAGGAAGCATTTTAACCCACACAATGATACTTTTTGAAGAGGAAATTGCACGCTGAACACGAATCTGGTTTCAAAATTGAAAAATTGTGCGTATTTCCAAAATCGAGGTGAATTTTTTCTGATTTTTTTTTCAAAACTTTTTATTTTTCAACGTAGGTGGCGCTATAATATTTTGATTTTTTTTTTACTTCAAATTTTCAAAATAATACCCTTTTATTCCAAATATTCCCAAATTTAGCTTTGTTTTCATCGATTGATGTTCCTCCTGCATCAAAGAAAGTCGTTTTGAGAAAAGTCAATTTTTGGCCCATTTAAAAAAAAAGAAGTGGGTTAACCCCTTATACTTTTTCCAATTTTCAAAAAAATACATTTTTGTCTCAAATATTCGCAATTTTAGCTTTGTTTTCATCGATTGATGTTCCTCCTGCATCAAAGATAATATTTAAGTCGTTTTAAGAATAAGTCAATTTTTGGCCCATTTTCAAAAAAATACCTTTTGTCCCAAATATTCGCAATTTAGCTTTGTTTTCATCGATTGATGTTCCTCCTGCATCAAAGATAATATTTAAGTCGTTTTAAGAATAAGTCAATTTTTGGCCCATTTTCAAAAAAATACATTTTTGTCCCAAATATTCGCAATTTTAGCTTTGTTTTCATCGATTGATGTTCCTCCTGCATCAAAGATAATATTTAAGTCGTTTTAAGAATAAGTCAATTTTTGGCCCATTTTCAAAAAAATACATTTTTGTACCAAATATTCGCAATTTTAGCTTTGTTTTCATCGATTGATGTTCCTCCTGCATCAAAGATAATATTTAAGTCGTTTTCAGAATAAGTCAATTTTTGGCCCATTTTCAAAAAAATACCTTTTGTCCCAATTATTCGCAATTTTAGCTTTGTTTTCATCGATTGATGTTCCTCCTGCATCAAAGATATTATTTAAGTCGTTTTGAGATTGTTGGCACATTTTTGATACAAAAGTTGGTTAACACAATGCATTTTTTTTCATATTTTAGCCAACATTTATATCTTTTTAAACCCCAGCTAAGGCTTCGTCTGGATCCATCACCATTTCCATCAACGATGCCAAAAACATAGACGGGACATAATTATTTGAAAAACAGCCAGGGTAATAAGGCCGATGTTGGAAAAAAACCTATGCGTTTTGCACGTTCAGGGCTAGTCTTTTTAACAAGCGTTTTTCTTTTAGTGTAATTCTGTGGTGCACGTTTAGCGTTATAGGCTATTGATGAGTAGCAGTGTCGACGGGTAGAAAGAGACCTGTTTTCTTTGTTCAGGTCCTTTGATGTATCCCGCGTTAACAATAAAATGTTTTCTGAATAGCTTTAATAGCTGGGCCGTTTTCAAACCCAGCCCAGGCACTGTCCGACTCAATCTCCTTTACTGCATGAACGAAGCCAAAGATAGGGACAGAGTTGAGATTTGAAAAACGGCCACGGTAACGCGAGGGAGGAAAATCCCTTTGCATCTTGCATGTACAAGGCTAGTCTTTTTTACAAGCGTTTTTCTTTTTGTGTAATGTTGTAGTGCACGTGTAGCATTATAAGCTATTGGTGAGTAGCAGTGTCGACGGGTAGAAAGAGACCTGTTTTCTTTGTTCAGGTCCTTTGATGTATCCCGCGTTAACAATAAAATGTTTTCATTGATGGGAAAGGATTAAACTCCGCTATCTTTTTTCACGCTTGAGTGCCTCTGAATGGTGATTTTTGAAGCAGAAACTCTTGAAATACAGCACTTAGGAAGCATTTTAACCCACACAATGATACTTTTTGAAGAGGAAATTGCACGCTGAACACGAATCTGGTTTCAAAATTGAAAAATTGTGCGTATTTCCAAAATCGAGGTGAATTTTTTCTGATTTTTTTTTCAAAACTTTTTATTTTTCAACGTAGGTGGCGCTATAATATTTTGATTTTTTTTTTACTTCAAATTTTCAAAATAATACCCTTTTATTCCAAATATTCCCAAATTTAGCTTTGTTTTCATCGATTGATGTTCCTCCTGCATCAAAGAAAGTCGTTTTGAGAAAAGTCAATTTTTGGCCCATTTAAAAAAAAAGAAGTGGGTTAACCCCTTATACTTTTTCCAATTTTCAAAAAAATACATTTTTGTCCCAAATATTCGCAATTTTAGCTTTGTTTTCATCGATTGATGTTCCTCCTGCATCAAAGATAATATTTAAGTCGTTTTAAGAATAAGTCAATTTTTGGACCATTTTCAAAAAAATACATTTTTGTCCCAAATATTCGCAATTTTAGCTTTGTTTTCATCGATTGATGTTCCTCCTGCATCAAAGATAATAGTTAAGTCGTTTTGAGAAAAAGTCAATTTTTGGCCCATTTAAAAAAAAAAGTGGGTTAACCCCTTATACTTTTTCCAATTTTCAAAAAAATACATTTTTGTCCCAAATATTCGCAATTTTAGCTTTGTTTTCATCGATTGATGTTCCTCCTGCATCAAAGATAATATTTAAGTCGTTTTAAGAATAAGTCAATTTTTGGCCCATTTTCAAAAAAATACATTTTTGTACCAAATATTCGCAATTTTAGCTTTGTTTTCATCGATTGATGTTCCTCCTGCATCAAAGATAATATTTAAGTCGTTTTCAGAATAAGTCAATTTTTGGCCCATTTTCAAAAAAATACCTTTTGTCCCAATTATTCGCAATTTTAGCTTTGTTTTCATCGATTGATGTTCCTCCTGCATCAAAGATATTATTTAAAGGTAGTATACACCATTGGTAATTTGTTGAATTATCAAGAATGGGTGGATTTGGGGGGTTGTATTTTATAGTAAATATCGTTTAACTGACCAGTCCGAATTTTTACATTCATGGATGCCGAGAAAAGCATGAAAAACAGCGTTTGTTTTCCACCGGCGTCGAGCAGTTATTCTTATGTTATCTTTGTTTTTTTGCGCTCGCCGGACGGCGAGAATGAATTTTGGTTTATACAATTCAATTTTTTGGAACAATTACAGGATATCTAGGGCCCTTATTTTGCTGGATGCCTACAATCATTATTTACTTTTAAATAAGTAAGATATTTCCTAATAATTCGGTAGTAAATGTTTTCGATATCTGCAAATGGTGTATACTACCTTTAAGTCGTTTTGAGATGGTTGGCACATTTTTGATACAAAAGTTGGTTAACACAATGCATTTTTTTTCATATTTTAGCCAACATTTATATCTTTTTAAACCCCAGCTAAGGCTTCGTCTGGATCCATCACCATTTCCATCAACGATGCCAAAAACATAGACGGGACATAATTATTTGAAAAACAGCCAGGGTAATAAGGCCGATGTTGGAAAAAAACCTATGCGTTTTGCACGTTCAGGGCTAGTCTTTTTAACAAGCGTTTTTCTTTTAGTGTAATTCTGTGGTGCACGTTTAGCGTTATAGGCTATTGATGAGTAGCAGTGTCGACGGGTAGAAAGAGACCTGTTTTCTTTGTTCAGGTCCTTTGATGTATCCCGCGTTAACAATAAAATGTTTTCTGAATAGCTTTAATAGCTGGGCCGTTTTCAAACCCAGCCCAGGCACTGTCCGACTCAATCTCCTTTACTGCATGAACGAAGCCAAAGATAGGGACAGAGTTGAGATTTGAAAAACGGCCACGGTAACGCGAGGGAGGAAAATCCCTTTGCATCTTGCATGTACAAGGCTAGTCTTTTTTACAAGCGTTTTTCTTTTTGTGTAATTTTGTAGTGCACGTGTAGCATTATAAGCTGTAGATGAGTAGCAGTGTCGACGGGTAGAAAGAGACCAGTTTTCTTTGTTCAGGTCCTTTGATGTATCCCGCGTTAACAATAAAATGTTTTCTGAATAGCTTTACGAGCTGTATGGGCCGTTTTCAAACCCAAGTTCTGGCTCTGTCCGGCTCCATCTCAATTACTGCATGAACGAAGCCAAGGAGATAGGGACAAAGTTCAGATTTGAAAAACGGCCACGGTCACGCGAGGTTGGAAAATCCCTGTGCGTCTTGCATGTACAAGGCTAGTCTTTTTGACAAGCGTTTTTCTTTTTGTGTAATGTTGTAGTGCACGTGTAGCATTATAAGCTATTGGTGAGTAGCAGTGTCGACGGGTAGAAAGAGACCTGTTTTCTTTGTTCAGGTCCTTTGATGTATCCCGCGTTAACAATAAAATGTTTTCATTGATGGGAAAGGATTAAACTCCGCTATCTTTTTTCACGCTTGAGTGCCTCTGAATGGTGATTTTTGAAGCAGAAACTCTTGAAATACAGCACTTAGGAAGCATTTTAACCCACACAATGATACTTTTTGAAGAGGAAATTGCACGCTGAACACGAATCTGGTTTCAAAATTGAAAAATTGTGCGTATTTCCAAAATCGAGGTGAATTTTTTCTGATTTTTTTTTCAAAACTTTTTATTTTTCAACGTAGGTGGCGCTATAATATTTTGATTTTTTTTTTACTTCAAATTTTCAAAATAATACCCTTTTATTCCAAATATTCCCAAATTTAGCTTTGTTTTCATCGATTGATGTTCCTCCTGCATCAAAGAAAGTCGTTTTGAGAAAAGTCAATTTTTGGCCCATTTAAAAAAAAAGAAGTGGGTTAACCCCTTATACTTTTTCCAATTTTCAAAAAAATACATTTTTGTCTCAAATATTCGCAATTTTAGCTTTGTTTTCATCGATTGATGTTCCTCCTGCATCAAAGATAATATTTAAGTCGTTTTAAGAATAAGTCAATTTTTGGCCCATTTTCAAAAAAATACCTTTTGTCCCAAATATTCGCAATTTAGCTTTGTTTTCATCGATTGATGTTCCTCCTGCATCAAAGATAATATTTAAGTCGTTTTAAGAATAAGTCAATTTTTGGCCCATTTTCAAAAAAATACATTTTTGTCCCAAATATTCGCAATTTTAGCTTTGTTTTCATCGATTGATGTTCCTCCTGCATCAAAGATAATATTTAAGTCGTTTTAAGAATAAGTCAATTTTTGGCCCATTTTCAAAAAAATACATTTTTGTACCAAATATTCGCAATTTTAGCTTTGTTTTCATCGATTGATGTTCCTCCTGCATCAAAGATAATATTTAAGTCGTTTTCAGAATAAGTCAATTTTTGGCCCATTTTCAAAAAAATACCTTTTGTCCCAATTATTCGCAATTTTAGCTTTGTTTTCATCGATTGATGTTCCTCCTGCATCAAAGATATTATTTAAGTCGTTTTGAGATTGTTGGCACATTTTTGATACAAAAGTTGGTTAACACAATGCATTTTTTTTCATATTTTAGCCAACATTTATATCTTTTTAAACCCCAGCTAAGGCTTCGTCTGGATCCATCACCATTTCCATCAACGATGCCAAAAACATAGACGGGACATAATTATTTGAAAAACAGCCAGGGTAATAAGGCCGATGTTGGAAAAAAACCTATGCGTTTTGCACGTTCAGGGCTAGTCTTTTTAACAAGCGTTTTTCTTTTAGTGTAATTCTGTGGTGCACGTTTAGCGTTATAGGCTATTGATGAGTAGCAGTGTCGACGGGTAGAAAGAGACCTGTTTTCTTTGTTCAGGTCCTTTGATGTATCCCGCGTTAACAATAAAATGTTTTCTGAATAGCTTTAATAGCTGGGCCGTTTTCAAACCCAGCCCAGGCACTGTCCGACTCAATCTCCTTTACTGCATGAACGAAGCCAAAGATAGGGACAGAGTTGAGATTTGAAAAACGGCCACGGTAACGCGAGGGAGGAAAATCCCTTTGCATCTTGCATGTACAAGGCTAGTCTTTTTTACAAGCGTTTTTCTTTTTGTGTAATTTTGTAGTGCACGTGTAGCATTATAAGCTGTAGATGAGTAGCAGTGTCGACGGGTAGAAAGAGACCAGTTTTCTTTGTTCAGGTCCTTTGATGTATCCCGCGTTAACAATAAAATGTTTTCTGAATAGCTTTACGAGCTGTATGGGCCGTTTTCAAACCCAAGTTCTGGCTCTGTCCGGCTCCATCTCAATTACTGCATGAACGAAGCCAAGGAGATAGGGACAAAGTTCAGATTTGAAAAACGGCCACGGTCACGCGAGGTTGGAAAATCCCTGTGCGTCTTGCATGTACAAGGCTAGTCTTTTTGACAAGCGTTTTTCTTTTTGTGTAATGTTGTAGTGCACGTGTAGCATTATAAGCTATTGGTGAGTAGCAGTGTCGACGGGTAGAAAGAGACCTGTTTTCTTTGTTCAGGTCCTTTGATGTATCCCGCGTTAACAATAAAATGTTTTCATTGATGGGAAAGGATTAAACTCCGCTATCTTTTTTCACGCTTGAGTGCCTCTGAATGGTGATTTTTGAAGCAGAAACTCTTGAAATACAGCACTTAGGAAGCATTTTAACCCACACAATGATACTTTTTGAAGAGGAAATTGCACGCTGAACACGAATCTGGTTTCAAAATTGAAAAATTGTGCGTATTTCCAAAATCGAGGTGAATTTTTTCTGATTTTTTTTTCAAAACTTTTTATTTTTCAACGTAGGTGGCGCTATAATATTTTGATTTTTTTTTTACTTCAAATTTTCAAAATAATACCCTTTTATTCCAAATATTCCCAAATTTAGCTTTGTTTTCATCGATTGATGTTCCTCCTGCATCAAAGAAAGTCGTTTTGAGAAAAGTCAATTTTTGGCCCATTTAAAAAAAAAGAAGTGGGTTAACCCCTTATACTTTTTCCAATTTTCAAAAAAATACATTTTTGTCCCAAATATTCGCAATTTTAGCTTTGTTTTCATCGATTGATGTTCCTCCTGCATCAAAGATAATATTTAAGTCGTTTTAAGAATAAGTCAATTTTTGGACCATTTTCAAAAAAATACATTTTTGTCCCAAATATTCGCAATTTTAGCTTTGTTTTCATCGATTGATGTTCCTCCTGCATCAAAGATAATAGTTAAGTCGTTTTGAGAAAAAGTCAATTTTTGGCCCATTTAAAAAAAAAAGTGGGTTAACCCCTTATACTTTTTCCAATTTTCAAAAAAATACATTTTTGTCCCAAATATTCGCAATTTTAGCTTTGTTTTCATCGATTGATGTTCCTCCTGCATCAAAGATAATATTTAAGTCGTTTTAAGAATAAGTCAATTTTTGGCCCATTTTCAAAAAAATAACTTTTTGTCCCAAATATTCGCAATTTTAGCTTCGTTTTCATCGATTGATGTTCCTCCTGCATCAAAGATAATATTTAAGTCGTTTTGGTAAAAAGTCAATTTTTGGCCCATTTAAAAAAAAAAAGGGGGTTAACCCCTTATACTTTTTCCAATTTTCAAAAAAATACATTTTTGTCTCAAATATTCGCAATTTTAGCTTTGTTTTCATCGATTGATGTTCCTCCTGCATCAAAGATAATATTTAAGTCGTTTTAAGAATAAGTCAATTTTTGGCCCATTTTCAAAAAAATACATTTTTGTACCAAATATTCGCAATTTTAGCTTTGTTTTCATCGATTGATGTTCCTCCTGCATCAAAGATAATATTTAAGTCGTTTTCAGAATAAGTCAATTTTTGGCCCATTTTCAAAAAAATACCTTTTGTCCCAATTATTCGCAATTTTAGCTTTGTTTTCATCGATTGATGTTCCTCCTGCATCAAAGATATTATTTAAGTCGTTTTGAGATTGTTGGCACATTTTTGATACAAAAGTTGGTTAACACAATGCATTTTTTTTCATATTTTAGCCAACATTTATATCTTTTTAAACCCCAGCTAAGGCTTCGTCTGGAT
This sequence comes from Crossaster papposus, assembly GCA_037893245.1. NCBI lineage: Eukaryota > Metazoa > Echinodermata > Asteroidea > Velatida > Solasteridae > Crossaster > Crossaster papposus. The sequence continues at coordinate 713,248 of JBAIAA010000120.1, read as the reverse complement.
CCATCACCATTTCCATCAACGATGCCAAAAACATAGACGGGACATAATTATTTGAAAAACAGCCAGGGTAATAAGGCCGATGTTGGAAAAAAACCTATGCGTTTTGCACGTTCAGGGCTAGTCTTTTTAACAAGCGTTTTTCTTTTAGTGTAATTCTGTGGTGCACGTTTAGCGTTATAGGCTATTGATGAGTAGCAGTGTCGACGGGTAGAAAGAGACCTGTTTTCTTTGTTCAGGTCCTTTGATGTATCCCGCGTTAACAATAAAATGTTTTCTGAATAGCTTTAATAGCTGGGCCGTTTTCAAACCCAGCCCAGGCACTGTCCGACTCAATCTCCTTTACTGCATGAACGAAGCCAAAGATAGGGACAGAGTTGAGATTTGAAAAACGGCCACGGTAACGCGAGGGAGGAAAATCCCTTTGCATCTTGCATGTACAAGGCTAGTCTTTTTTACAAGCGTTTTTCTTTTTGTGTAATTTTGTAGTGCACGTGTAGCATTATAAGCTGTAGATGAGTAGCAGTGTCGACGGGTAGAAAGAGACCAGTTTTCTTTGTTCAGGTCCTTTGATGTATCCCGCGTTAACAATAAAATGTTTTCTGAATAGCTTTACGAGCTGTATGGGCCGTTTTCAAACCCAAGTTCTGGCTCTGTCCGGCTCCATCTCAATTACTGCATGAACGAAGCCAAGGAGATAGGGACAAAGTTCAGATTTGAAAAACGGCCACGGTCACGCGAGGTTGGAAAATCCCTGTGCGTCTTGCATGTACAAGGCTAGTCTTTTTGACAAGCGTTTTTCTTTTTGTGTAATGTTGTAGTGCACGTGTAGCATTATAAGCTATTGGTGAGTAGCAGTGTCGACGGGTAGAAAGAGACCTGTTTTCTTTGTTCAGGTCCTTTGATGTATCCCGCGTTAACAATAAAATGTTTTCATTGATGGGAAAGGATTAAACTCCGCTATCTTTTTTCACGCTTGAGTGCCTCTGAATGGTGATTTTTGAAGCAGAAACTCTTGAAATACAGCACTTAGGAAGCATTTTAACCCACACAATGATACTTTTTGAAGAGGAAATTGCACGCTGAACACGAATCTGGTTTCAAAATTGAAAAATTGTGCGTATTTCCAAAATCGAGGTGAATTTTTTCTGATTTTTTTTTCAAAACTTTTTATTTTTCAACGTAGGTGGCGCTATAATATTTTGATTTTTTTTTTACTTCAAATTTTCAAAATAATACCCTTTTATTCCAAATATTCCCAAATTAGCTTTGTTTTCATCGATTGATGTTCCTCCTGCATCAAAGAAAGTCGTTTTGAGAAAAGTCAATTTTTGGCCCATTTAAAAAAAAAAAAGTGGGTTAACCCCTTATACTTTTTCCAATTTTCAAAAAAATACATTTTTGTCCCAAATATTCGCAATTTTAGCTTTGTTTTCATCGATTGATGTTCCTCCTGCATCAAAGATAATATTTAAGTCGTTTTAAGAATAAGTCAATTTTTGGACCATTTTCAAAAAAATACATTTTTGTCCCAAATATTCGCAATTTTAGCTTTGTTTTCATCGATTGATGTTCCTCCTGCATCAAAGATAATAGTTAAGTCGTTTTGAGAAAAAGTCAATTTTTGGCCCATTTAAAAAAAAAAGTGGGTTAACCCCTTATACTTTTTCCAATTTTCAAAAAAATACATTTTTGTCCCAAATATTCGCAATTTTAGCTTTGTTTTCATCGATTGATGTTCCTCCTGCATCAAAGATAATATTTAAGTCGTTTTAAGAATAAGTCAATTTTTGGCCCATTTTCAAAAAAATTACTTTTTGTCCCAAATATTCGCAATTTTAGCTTCGTTTTCATCGATTGATGTTCCTCCTGCATCAAAGATAATATTTAAGTCGTTTTGGTAAAAAGTCAATTATTGGCCCATTTAAAAAAAAAAAGTGGGTTAACCCCTTATACTTTTTCCAATTTTCAAAAAAATACATTTTTGTCTCAAATATTCGCAATTTTAGCTTTGTTTTCATCGATTGATGTTCCTCCTGCATCAAAGATAATATTTAAGTCGTTTTAAGAATAAGTCAATTTTTGGCCCATTTTCAAAAAAATACCTTTTGTCCCAAATATTCGCAATTTAGCTTTGTTTTCATCGATTGATGTTCCTCCTGCATCAAAGATAATATTTAAGTCGTTTTAAGAATAAGTCAATTTTTGGCCCATTTTCAAAAAAATACATTTTTGTCCCAAATATTCGCAATTTTAGCTTTGTTTTCATCGATTGATGTTCCTCCTGCATCAAAGATAATATTTAAGTCGTTTTCAGAATAAGTCAATTTTTGGCCCATTTTCAAAAAAATACCTTTTGTCCCAATTATTCGCAATTTTAGCTTTGTTTTCATCGATTGATGTTCCTCCTGCATCAAAGATAATATTTAAGTCGTTTTGAGATTGTTGGCACATTTTTGATACAAAAGTTGGTTAACACAATGCATTTTTTTAAATATTTTAGCCAACATTTATATCTTTTTAAACCCCAGCTAAGGCTTCGTCTGGATCCATCACCATTTCCATCAACGATGCCAAAAACATAGACGGGACATAATTATTTGAAAAACAGCCAGGGTAATAAGGCCGATGTTGGAAAAAAACCTATGCGTTTTGCACGTTCAGGGCTAGTCTTTTTAACAAGCGTTTTTCTTTTTAGTGTAATTCTGTGGTGCACGTTTAGCGTTATAGGCTATTGATGAGTAGCAGTGTCGACGGGTAGAAAGAGACCTGTTTTCTTTGTTCAGGTCCTTTGATGTATCCCGCGTTAACAATAAAATGTTTTCTGAATAGCTTTAATAGCTGGGCCGTTTTCAAACCCAGCCCAGGCACTGTCCGACTCAATCTCCTTTACTGCATGAACGAAGCCAAAGATAGGGACAGAGTTGAGATTTGAAAAACGGCCACGGTAACGCGAGGGAGGAAAATCCCTTTGCATCTTGCATGTACAAGGCTAGTCTTTTTTACAAGCGTTTTTCTTTTTGTGTAATTTTGTAGTGCACGTGTAGCATTATAAGCTGTAGATGAGTAGCAGTGTCGACGGGTAGAAAGAGACCAGTTTTCTTTGTTCAGGTCCTTTGATGTATCCCGCGTTAACAATAAAATGTTTTCTGAATAGCTTTACGAGCTGTATGGGCCGTTTTCAAACCCAAGTTCTGGCTCTGTCCGGCTCCATCTCAATTACTGCATGAACGAAGCCAAGGAGATAGGGACAAAGTTCAGATTTGAAAAACGGCCACGGTCACGCGAGGTTGGAAAATCCCTGTGCGTCTTGCATGTACAAGGCTAGTCTTTTTGACAAGCGTTTTTCTTTTTGTGTAATGTTGTAGTGCACGTGTAGCATTATAAGCTATTGGTGAGTAGCAGTGTCGACGGGTAGAAAGAGACCTGTTTTCTTTGTTCAGGTCCTTTGATGTATCCCGCGTTAACAATAAAATGTTTTCATTGATGGGAAAGGATTAAACTCCGCTATCTTTTTTCACGCTTGAGTGCCTCTGAATGGTGATTTTTGAAGCAGAAACTCTTGAAATACAGCACTTAGGAAGCATTTTAACCCACACAATGATACTTTTTGAAGAGGAAATTGCACGCTGAACACGAATCTGGTTTCAAAATTGAAAAATTGTGCGTATTTCCAAAATCGAGGTGAATTTTTTCTGATTTTTTTTTCAAAACTTTTTATTTTTCAACGTAGGTGGCGCTATAATATTTTGATTTTTTTTTTACTTCAAATTTTCAAAATAATACCCTTTTATTCCAAATATTCCCAAATTTAGCTTTGTTTTCATCGATTGATGTTCCTCCTGCATCAAAGAAAGTCGTTTTGAGAAAAGTCAATTTTTGGCCCATTTAAAAAAAAAGAAGTGGGTTAACCCCTTATACTTTTTCCAATTTTCAAAAAAATACATTTTTGTCCCAAATATTCGCAATTTTAGCTTTGTTTTCATCTATTGATGTTTCTCCTGCATCAAAGATAATATTTAAGTCGTTTTGAGAAAAAGTCAATTTTTGGCCCATTTAAAACAAAAAAGTGGGACAACCCCTTGAACTTTTTCCAATTTTCAAAAAAATAAATTTTTGTCCCAAATATTCGCAATTTTAGCTTTGTTTTCATCGATTGATGTTCTTCCTGCATCAAAGATAATATTTAATTCGTTTTAAGAAAAAGTCAATTTTTGGCCCATTTAAAAAAAAAGTGGGTTAACCCCTTATACTTTTTCCAATTTTCAAAAAAATACATTTCTGTCCCAAATATTCGCAATTTTAGCTTTGTTTTCATCGATTGATGTTCCTCCTGCATCAAAGATAATATTTAAGTCGTTTTAAGAAAAAGTCAATTTTTGGCCCATTTAAAAACAAAGTGGGTTAACCCAAGGTTAACCCCTTATACTTTTTCCAATTTTCAAAAAAATACATTTCTGTCCCAAATATTCGCAATTTTAGCTTTGTTTTCATCGATTGATGTTCCTCCTGCATTGAAGATAATATTTAAGTCGTTTTGAGAAATGCAATTTTTGGCCCAATTTTGATATTTTTGTTTCGTCAAATTTTCAAAATCATACATTTTTCTCCCAAATATTTGCAATTTTAGCTTTGTTTTCATCGATTGATGTTCCTCCTGCATCAAAGATAATATTTAAGTCGTTTTGAGAAAAAGTCAATTTTTGGCCCATTTAAAACAAAAAAGTGGGACAACCCCTTATACTTTTTCCAATTTTCAAAAAAATAAATTTTTGTCCCAAATATTCGCAATTTTAGCTTTGTTTTCATCGATTGATGTTCTTCCTGCATCAAAGATAATATTTAATTCGTTTTAAGAAAAAGTCAATTTTTGGCCCATTTAAAAAAAAAGTGGGTTAACCCCTTATACTTTTTCCAATTTTCAAAAAAATACATTTCTGTCCCAAATATTCGCAATTTTAGCTTTGTTTTCATCGATTGATGTTCCTCCTGCATCAAAGATAATATTTAAGTCGTTTTAAGAAAAAGTCAATTTTTGGCCCATTTAAAAACAAAGTGGGTTAACCCAAGGTTAACCCCTTATACTTTTTCCAATTTTCAAAAAAATACATTTCTGTCCCAAATATTCGCAATTTTAGCTTTGTTTTCATCGATTGATGTTCCTCCTGCATCAAAGATAATATTTAAATCGTTTTAAGAAAAAGTCAATTTTTGGCCCATTTAAAAAAAAAAGTGGGTTAACCCCTTATACTTTTTCCAATTTTCAAAAAAATACATTTCTGTCCCAAATATTCGCAATTTTAGCTTTGTTTTCATCGATTGATGTTCCTCCTGCATCAAAGATAATATTTAAGTCGTTTTAAGAAAAAGTCAATTTTTGGCCCATTTAAAAAAAAAGTGGGTTAACCCCTTATACTTTTTCCAATTTTCAAAAAAATACATTTCTGTCCCAAATATTCGCAATTTTAGCTTTGTTTTCATCGATTGATGTTCCTCCTGCATCAAAGATAATATTTAAATCGTTTTAAGAAAAAGTCAATTTTTGGCCCATTTAACAAAAAAGTGGGTTAACCCCTTATACTTTTTCAAATTTTCAAAAAAATACATTTTTGTCCCAAATATTCGCAATTTTAGCTTTGTTTTCATCGATTGATGTTCCTCCTGCATCAAAGATAATATTTAAGTCGTTTTAAGAATAAGTCAATTTTTGGCCCATTTTCAAAAAAATACCTTTTGTCCCAAATATTCTCAATTTTAGCTTTGTTTTCATCGATTGATGTTTCTCCTGCATCAAAGATAATATTTAAGTCGTTTTGAGATTTTTTGCACATTTTTGATACAAAAGTTGGTTAACACAATGCATTTTTTTTCATATTTTAGCCAACATTGATATCTTTTTAAACCCCAGCTAAGGCTTCGTCTGGATCCATCACCATTTCCATCAACGATGCCAAAAACAGAGACGGGACATAATTATTTGAAAAACAGCCAGGGTAATAAGGCCGATGTTGGAAAAAAACCTATGAGTTTTGCACGTTCAGGGCTGGTCTTTTTAACAAGCGTTTTTCTTTTAGTGTAATTCTGTGGTGCACGTTTAGCGTTATAGGCTATTGATGGGTAGCAGTGTCGACGGGTAGAAAGAGACCTGTTTTCTTTGTTCAGGTCCTTTGATGTATCCCGCGTTAACAATAAAATGTTTTCTGAATAGCTTTACGAGCTGTATGGGCCGTTTTCAAACCCCAGTTCTGGCTCTGTCCGGCTCCATCTCAATTACTGCATGAACGAAGCCAAAGAGATAGGGACAAAGTTCAGATTTGAAAAACGGCCACGGTCACGCGAGGTTGGAAAATCCCTGTGCGTCTTGCATCTACAAGGCTAGTCTTTTTTACAAGCGTTTTTCTTTTTGTGTAATGTTGTAGTGTACGTGTAGCATTATAAGCTGTTGATGAGTAGCAGTGTCGACGGGTAGAAAGAGACCAGTTTTCTTTGTTCAGGTCCTTTGATGTATCCCGCGTTAACAATAAAATGTTTTCTGAATAGCTTTACGAGCTGTATGGGCTGTTTTCAAACCCAAGTTCTGGCTCTGTCCGGCTCCATCTCAATTACTGCATGAACGAAGCCAATTTGATAGGGACAAAGTTAAGATTTGAAAAACGGCCACGGTCACGCGAGGTTGGAAAATCCCTGTGCGTCTTGCATGTACAAGGCTAGTCTTTTTGACAAGCGTTTTTCTTTTTGTGTAATGTTGTAGTGCACGTGTAGCATTATAAGCTATTGGTGAGTAGCAGTGTCGACGGGTAGAAAGAGACCTGTTTTCTTTGTTCAGGTCCTTTGATGTATCCCGCGTTAACAATAAAATGTTTTCATTGATGGGAAAGGATTAAACTCCGCTATCTTTTCTCACGCTTGAGTGCCTCTGAATGGTGATTTTTGAAGCAGAAACTCTTGAAATACAGCACTTAGGAAGCATTTTAACCCACACAATGATACTTTTTGAAGAGGAAATTGCACGCTGAACACGAATCTGGTTTCAAAATTGAAAAATTGTGCGTATTTCCAAAATCGAGGTGATTTTTTTCTGATTTTTTTTTTAAAACTTTCTATTTTTCAACGTAGGTGGCGCTATATATTTTGAATTTTTTTTTACTTAATTTTAAAAATAATACCCTTTTATCCCAAATATTCCCAAATTTAGCTCTTTTTTTATCGATTGATGTTCCTCCTGCATCAAAGAAAGTCGTTTTGAGAAAAGTCAATTTTTGGCCCATTTAAAAAAAAAGTGGGTTAACCCCTTATACTTTTTACAATTTTCAAAAAAATACATTTCTGTCCCAAATATTCGCAATTTTAGCTTTGTTTTCATCGATTGATGTTCCTCCTGCATCAAAGATAATATTTAAGTCGTTTTAAGAAAAAGTCAATTTTTGGCCCAATTAAAAAAAAGTGGGTTAACTAACCCCTTATACTTTTTCCAATTTTCAAGAAAATACATTTTTGTCCCAAATATTCGCAATTTTAGCTTTGTTTTCATCGATTGATGTTCCTCCTGCATCAAAGATAATATTTAAGTCGTTTTAAGAAAAAGTCAATTTTTGGCCCATTTAAAAAAAAAGTGGGTTAACCCCTTATACTTTTTACAATTTTCAAAAAAATACATTTCTGTCCCAAATATTCGCAATTTTAGCTTTGTTTTTATCGATTGATGTTCCTCCTGCATCAAAGATAATATTTAAGTCGTTTTAAGAAAAAGTCAATTTTTGGCCCATTTAAAAAAAAAGTGGGTTAACCCCTTATACCTTTTCCAATTTTCAAAAAAATACATTTCTGTCCCAAATATTCGCAATTTTAGCTTTGTTTTCATCGATTGATGTTCCTCCTGCATCAAAGATAATATATTTAAATCGTTTTAAGAAAAAGTCAATTTTTTGCCCATTTAAAAAAAAAGTGGGTTAACCCCTTATACTTTTTCCAATTTTCAAGAAAATACATTTTTGTCCCAAATATTCGCAATTTTAGCTTTGTTTTCATCGATTGATGTTTCTCCTACATCAAAGATAATAATGTATATTAATTAAGTCGTTTTCAGAAAAATGTTGAAAACTTGAAGTAAAAAAATATATATATATATAGCGCCATCTACGTTGAAAAATAGAAGGTTTTGAGAAACCGGGGGTGCGTTCCACTCCAGCGAACGTTGCCAACGTTGGCCAACGTTAGCGTTGTTCGCGTGAGTGGAACGCAATGTGCGCCAATTATGTTGGCCAACGTTAGCGAAAACGGCGAACGACATTCCGAGCTGTTCGCTGTTGGCCAGTGACGTATTTTAATGAGGGCCAAGCGGTTAGCAGACGGCAGGGTTCTTTTCACGGTTTTTATTTACGTTTTATACTTTTCGTTATAAACGGTGGATTGTTTTGAGCATTCACAGGGATCTTTTAAAGAAAAATAATGAGTTGGACAAAAAGCAGCGAACCAAACGATGTCACTTTCACTGGGCGCCGCCATTTTGAAAACGTAGTTTTTAAAATATCGTTCCACTTCAACTAACGCCAACTCAAAACGTTGGCGAACGTTCGCGCCAACAGTTCGCGTAAGCGGAACGCACCCCTGATTCGTGTTCAGCATGCAATTTCCTCTTCAAAAAGTATCATTGTGTGGGCTAAAATGCTTCCTAAGTGCCATATTTCAAGAGTTTCTGCTTCAAAAATCACCATTCAGAGGCACTCAAGCGTGAAAAAAAGATAGCGGAGTTTAATCCTTTCCCATCAATGAAAACATTTTATTGTTAACGCGGGATACATCAAAGGACCTGAACAAAGAAAACAGGTCTCTTTCTATCCGTCGACACTGCTAATCATCGATAGCTTATAATACTACACGTGCACTACAACATTACACAAAAAGAAAAACGCTTGTAAAAACGACTAGCCTTGTACAGGCAAGACGCTTCTTGGGGTTTTCAAACCTCGGCTCCGTCTACGTCCATTGGCTTAGTTTATGCAGTAATGGAGCCTTACTGAAGTTTCCAAACGGGCCTTAGCTGAAGTTTCCAAACGGCCCAGAAAAAAACTATTTTCAGAATTTTGAACAAATAGCGCCCTCTTATGAAAAATACAAAATTGTAAGGGGTTAGTTTTGCCTTTTTCAAAAATTCTGATTTATTTTATATTGTAAGGCCAGGTTCTAATTAAATCCTTCAATTTTGTATTCAAAACTGGGCCAAATGATTTGGTTTGTAATAACTAAGCAACAGAAACTGAATGAGAATCAGACTTTTTGGACAACTTTTGTTTATTACACAACATCTTCGCAGTGGACAAACTTTACTGACCAAAAAAAAATTTCAACATTTTGCAAAATAACAATCAATCAGTGCAAAGTATATACATTGTATAACATCAAAATAAAAAATAAGTCGGAAAATGACTTTTTGCGATATATGTACATAGTAAGATTGGAAATTCAATAAAGCTACTACTGAGCTACAAGGCTTGTGGTGAATATCAATTTCCAATCTTACTAATTTTGACCTGTTCCAACAAAACCTGGACAAAGTTGACATTTTTTGTTTTTTAGATTTTGCTTTTTTGTCAATTTATCTAGGTTCTTAGCTTTAAAATGATGTCTCATTTACATATGTACCCCCATCGTATCATCCGGAGGGGGAGGGGGAGGGGGGAGGGGGAGGGGGGGGGGGGGGGGGGGGGAGGGAGGGGGAGGGGGAGGGGGGGGGGGGGAGGGGTTAATGATAAAACCCTGACAACCTAATTATGAGATAAACAGCTTTGATTTTCAGAAAAACGTATTATTTCTATACACAATTGTTTCACAAAATCGACAAAAAAAACACACTTCTGGGTGACGGATCAAGTTCAAATTTGTGGAGACTGAAGATTAATAGTTTGTGACTCAGAAAAACCCAAAACATCAAAATGGTGAAATCCTCCCTGAAATGACTTTATTGTAATAAAACACTTTGTGCGACTTTGTCCGGGTTTCGTTGGAACAGGTCACATGTACTTTTCTCAAAAAGTCATTTACCGACGTATTCCTTATTTTGATGTGCTGGGTCACACACGTACTGCTTTCCACCTTGCACAAATATTTTTGACATAATTTACAACATAAAGTACATGATTAGAAATTCTCAGTAGTCCAAAATGTATTTAAAAGAATGTACAAAAATGCATTATTATTCTTGTTCGAGTTTAAAACAATTTTCTTCCTGATTATTTTGTTAATTAAAAAAGGTATTAATTAAAACTGTTTTAAGAAATAAACATTTGATTAATAGATGACAAGTTGTTTAACAGTAACAGGAATACTCTTTCGGAAATGGCTAATTGTAATTAAACAAATATTAAGCTCTAGTTTGAACCCTAGAATTCTAGAGAATTTGTGATAATCTAGCATTGATGCGTAGGGTGTTCAGAAAATAATGCTAGTCGTTTGGTAGTTGGAACCCACTGTTTGTTTTAATCCTATATAGTTATAGATATATACCATAAAACTAACCTGTAAACTTTTCATTTCAAAGGGTGGTAGCGATTTTGAAATATTGCCGAAAATCTGGAGCGGTTATGTCCACGCAGGAAGAATAATCTGCATTGGAATACACAATCTGAGAAACGTCACTGCAGTAAACGCTTCTCAGATTCAAATTTTTTGGGATATAAAGTGATATATTTTTCCATAACCGCAGTACTTCGAAGTGAAAAGTTTCTAAAAATGCATTATACTATCCAAAGCTGCTGTACTTCTTACCAAGTAGGTTTTTATTGCCATTATTTTTTTAAGTAATTACCAAACGTATACGATCCCTTTAATTGGATCTTATAGCCTATTACAGATGGTATGTACACAAATGACTTGTCCACGAGAGGTTCTTACATAATAGTTTTTGTCTTCAACAAGCTTATTTACAATGAAGATCCCATGCATCGGGAATGGGCCTTGCAATTAAGCTAGACCTAGCATTTTTTTTAAGGACTATTTCTCAAAAACCTACTCATTAACTCTCAAATTTGTATCCCAGTGGAGACATCTCTTTGTTCTCGTGTACAAACTGGTTAAAAAGTCGGGCACCTTTTTCAGAATGCTCCTATTTCAACCACAATTAATTTCCTGGGTTGAAATTTCGTCCCAATACCCTATATTATACCCTAACCCAAACACTAACCCTAACCCACATCCTAAACCCAGTGGAGAAATTTACCTTCCGGAGACCTTTTGTCTCCATTATACACATTGTGTTCAGGTCTCCAGAGGGTACCGAATTTCAGATCATCAACACGAGGTTAACACAGATTCTCTGGAATTGTAGGACGTGGGTAAACAATCACCTTAAACTTGGGTTAATTTTTGTTTTAACCATTCTGTACAGCCTCGACATTTTTAAAAGTATTTCTTCTGAATAAATTAGCAGATATTTGAAAGTGGGCAGGGATGAGCTTGGTATAAATATATTTTCTCCAGCATCCAGAAGGTAAGTACACGAATCGAAGTGGAGTTTTTCGTTGCCACACACTCTCTTCATGATTTTGTATCCAAAATGGGCAAAAATCGATTTTTATAAATACAAAAATTACAAAAATGGTGCAATTATTTTATAATATCTTTTAATGTCTAAAATTCCTCTCTCACAGGCCAAAATTGGCAAAAACAAAACAGCCTCCAGAAGGTAAGTACACGAGTTGAAGTTAGGATTTCCATTGCCACGCTTTCTCTTCATGCGTCCGTGCTTCCCCTGTCCGACTCTTCCTGTCTCTCCACATCCTGGGGTTAAGATAACCACAAATTTACTTGTTAAAACATTTGTTGTCACACTTTAAGTCCCACAACCTAGGGCTTCGTCTTAGAGTATTGTAAGACCGGGTGTAAGCATCCAAGGTGGCAGCAAGGTACTGTTATTCACCAATCTCAAGGTACCCCCGCCTTGCTACTTGATTATCCCCCAAATTGTTGGTAAACATTCAGAATAAAACGTCGCGCATGAACAAGCACACTCTTGCAAGTAAAATCAGAGTTGTATTCAAGTCCCTGCAAGTCCTTGCACAAGTCTTTCCACAAGTCCAGTCACAAGTCCAGTCACAAGTCGTCATAAAGCCAGTCATAACTGGTTGAACAATGACAAAGAAATGCTTTTGTCAAAGCTCATTTAAATAGCTTGTGATTTGAATTGGAACTGGAGGACTTGTGATGGACTTGCAGGGACTTACAGGGACTTGTGATGGACTTGACAACATCCCTGACGCACAAACAAAATACGAGGCATAATAACTGCAGTCCCAAAATATTGAGTTCGTAAATGTTGAGCAGATTGTTGAGAAGATACTGTCAGAAGATACTGATTTTGTCTATCACTAGTCTTTAAAGAACCACATAAATTCACAGACACACACATTTCTTGTAACATTGTGCCAACAAAAAACTTAATCCTGCTGCCGACTTCACCATGGAACCCTTTGAATTCTACAGCATTTTTGTTCCTTCAATATCAACATTTTATGTCATGGAGTGTTAATTTTGTCAATCTCTAATACTGTCAAAAAAATACAGAGCACCTAAACTTCATGTTTAATAATCACTTACTTTGTCCGACGGACTAAACTTGACCAGGTTGGCCGCGTCGTCGCTCTCCCTGGTTATCTGCGGGCTCAGCTCCGGGAGGTCGTGACCTTTGTGACCTTGGCTGACCTCTGACATGGGCAGCGCGACCTTGGACTCCTGCTGTAGCTGGAGGTAGTCCTCCTGCTGTCTGCGCTGCTTCAGCTTTCTCTTCTGCTCCTCACGGAGGAGTTTCAACCTTGGGGATAAAGTTTAATTAAGTAACAAAAATGGTGTCAGAAGTGGGATTACATCTCAAGACCGGCTGATATATTAGCACAAAGCACTGCTATACTAGGTAAAATCTTTATAATTTAAATAATAGAGTTAACCAGTTCGCGCCAGATGACGCATATAAACGCAAAGTTTTTCCCAGATTCAAAAAATGACGCATAAACACGCCACGAGCAAGGCCGGAAATATTTGTCAGCAGCGAGCAAGGCCGGAAATGCGTTGGTGTGCTTCCCGGTACTATCGGCCTGAACCCGCTTCGGATCGAGTTTTGTTAAAAATAATCCCGGCGCGAACTGGTTAAATGATGAAGATAACAATCTGTACCTCTGCTTGTCGACTCCGTCCATCTCGGTGGTATCACTTTGAGGGACGGGCAGAGGTTTAAAAGAATCTAGGAATGTCTTTTGCGTGGCCAGACTGTTCTCTCTCGACCTGTGCAAACGTGACAGACAAAACAGCAAATTAACTCTGGATTTGACTCGGAAGCCAGTAGAACTTTTCTACAATGCCTTCCACATCAGTGCATGGCCGAGGTTCGAATTCCGCCCAGGTCGTAAAGAATTTTAACTGGGTACCCCTGGAACAATGTTGCAATGCTCATTCTTTCGTAGGCTTAGTCAGCAATTAATTAGCGAACGTGGGCAATTTAGTTTTTCTAAGCTCTAACTTTGTGGTTTCTTGTCTGGCTGCCAAATAATTAGGAAGCTTTGAATATCCTGATCCAAACTGTAACTCTGACCTCATAAAATATAATTTGATGTTCTCCTAGTAGAACGTGAACCAGTACTAAGCCAGATTTCCTTAAAGTCTAAAGTGTCCTGAAGTTGGAGTTTAAGTCTGGTTTGGGAATCACCCTTAGCTAATCACCTTTGACTCGTTGGTGTAGTTCCTGCCGTCGTAATGCTCTGCAGAGGTATGTGCCTGCTGACAAACCGCGGCCTCCTCCCTGCCTCGTAGTCATCCTCCTCGCTAGAGACACCGCCCTCTACCATCTCCCCAGCGTCATGGGGAATGCTGGGCAGGGTGAGCAGGTGCCCCGGACGACCGGTGTGATGGAAACTGCCGACGCCTCCCCCTGGCAGATTGGGTGCGTATCCGGGACCAGGGTCTCCTGGCGATAAAGTAAAGGTTGTGAGACAAAGACCGCTTCCAAATCTTAAGCCTTTAGTCAGGTCTAGCTCTTCGTCATTGGCAATTAAGTTGGGACAGGCTGACAATCGATGTAGCCGCAGCTCTTGGAGCCTGTTTTGGCTTGAAATAAAAAATATTAAAAAACTGAACAAAATGTGGTGGACTTGCAATTGCTGGCCACACTCACCGCTTGTCTTAGCAGCCAGGAGTGCCTGCAGGACCTCGTTAATCGTCTTCAGCTGTTTCTGGACGTTACGGTTCGCCCGGTATTGCTTGACCTGCAACTCGGCCAGCTCCTCCTGGATGGACTTGCTGTCATTAACAGCGTTGATCTGACTCGTCTGATCAGCAGGAGGATGATTAGTAAGTTGCTCACGAAGCTCCTCTAGGGAATCCTGATCGGTGGCAGAAGTGGGATTAGGTGTCAGAAGTGGGATAAGGTGTCAGAAGTGAGATAAGGTGTCAGAAGTGGGATTAGGTGTCAGAAGTGGGATAAGGTGTCAGAAGTGGGATAAGGTGTCAGAAGTGGGATAAGGTGTCAGAAGTGAGATAAGGTGTCAGAAGTGAGATAAGGTGTCAGAAGTGGGATTAGGTGTCAGAAGTGGGATTAGGTGTCAGAAGTGCAATTCGGTGTCAGAAGTGGGATTGCGTCATTCAATGGTGTAACTCTATTGTGTCATTCAATTTCCGTCATTCAATTTCCGTCATTCAATTTCATCATTCATTTTTGTCAGTCAATTTTGTCAGTCAATTTCATCATTAAATTTTCGTCATTCTATTTCGTCATTTAATTTCTTGATTCCATTTCGTCGTTCAAATTCGTCAATATCCCTCTAGCGAAGACAGATTACCAACCAAAAACGACATGCAATGTATATAACGTTTGGTTGGTTCCTAGCTAATTTTGGCTTAGCACATACATTTTCTACGCATTTTTTGTGGTTCTTCTGATCTTCTACTGATCAAGCTCATGTTAAGTTGGGCCCGGACTCTTATTTTCTTTACCTTGATCTGGAAGGTGACTTTCTTCAAGTCAGATTCCCCGCTCACCGTCTGGTCGTCATCGTAGTACAAGCTCTCCGGGTTACCCATCGTGTGGATGAAGCGGCGATACTTACGGAGTTTTCTCTTAGACAGACTCTCCTCGATGCCTAGAATGATGGCGGCCTGCTGCATGGCGGCATTGGACTTGGCGTTGTCGTAGACTCTGGCATTAAAACAAAACAAGTCAATACAATTACGATTGGTTTAAAAAAAAAAAATGTTTACAATTATTTTTAAAAGAATTTTATTCTATTTTTTTTCTTCAATTGTTCATCTGTTGCAAAGATCAGCGCTTATAAAAGTTGTGGTGGGGCAGATATTGAGAACAATTTAAGAGAAATTGTGCCTTTGGTGATAAAAACATGAATTTTTGCACACAGTATGTTATGAGAAATCTATTTGACTCTTGCTGCCATTTCTGATTTGTCCTCAACCAGTTATATAAACGCAAAGTTTTCCCCCGTTTCAAAACGGATGAGGCATAAACACGCCACGAGCAAGGTCGGAAATGTCCGTCAGCAGCGAGCAGGGCTGTAAAATGCGTGGGTGTGCTTCCCGGTACCATCGGCCTGAACCCGCCTTGGATCGAGTTTCGTTAAAATTAATCCCGCGCCTCGGCTCGGTGAATGTAACAAAGTTGTTACATTGTATTTTAAATTTAAAACTGACCTTTGAAATGTATCCGACAGCAGAGCTATGAAGAGATTTATGCAGAGCAATGCCGACACAAAGAGAAATGAGGCAACCAGGATATAGGCCATGGCAGAGTCAATCTCGTGCATTTTCTGAAAAGAAAAAAGAAAATGTGATATTTTTCTGCAAACAAGTCACCAATACCCAATGCTTTTTGTTACTGTCATGTAAGTTTATTAATTTAATTTTTTTCATTTCTTTCTTTAATTCTTTCTTTAAAGAACAGACATAACTGGTTTTTTTTTATTGTGAGATATTGTTATTTCCATTTAGTACACATCTTCAGCTTTCATTTGGTACCAAAACCACCTTTATACCATACATACTTCAAATTTTACGAGGATTTTATTTCGATGTATTTGGGAGATAAATTACCACTTTTAGGACACAGTTTGTCTCAATACATGCATGATTTTTGTACTTTCTCATCAATAAAGTTGATTTTGTTTAACCTAACTGAGGGTTAAAGTATACATATTAAAGAATTAAAAAATAACGAAAAACAAAAATCGATGTCCGCCAGATTTTTTACCCCATTTCAACTTTGACGAGCTGTATCTCGAAATAGCCTGTGCAACTTATGTCGGGTTTCGTAGGAACGGGTCACATATAAAGACTTTACGCGCAAAAGCAGCTGAACGCTAGCATCGTAGTCGTAGTCGTAGTCGTCTAGCAACGTGAGCCTGAAGAGGGTGAACATGAGACTGTCTACGGTCTTCATGGACAGGGAATATAACCGGGGCATAGGATTAGAAGATGAGGTTATTGAGGATTCAGCTTGATTCAGCTTTCTCTGACTTACATCGTAGTCGTAGTCGTCTACCAACGTGAGCCTGAAGAGGGTGAACATGAGACTGTCTACGGTCTTCATGGACAGGGAATCGAACCCGGGCCATAGGATTAGAAGATGAGGTTATTGTGGATTCAGCTTGATTCAGCTTTCTTTGACTTACATCGTAGTCGTCTACCAACGTGAGCCTGAAGAGGGTGAACATGAGACTGTCTACGGTCTTCATGGACAGGGAATCGAACCCGGGCCATAGGATTAGAAGATGAGGTTATTGAGGATTCAGCTTGATTCAGCTTTCTTTGACTTACATCGTAGTCGTCTACCAACGTGAGCCAGAAGAGAGTGAACATGAGACTGTCTACGGTCTTCATGGACAGGGAATCGAACCCGGGCCATAGGATTAGAAGATGAGGTTATTGTGGATTCAGCTTGATTCAGCTTTCTTTGACTTACATCGTAGTCGTCTACCAACGTGAGCCTGAAGAGGGTGAACATGAGACTGTCTACGGTCTTCATGGACAGGGAATCGAACCCGGGCCATAGGATTAGAAGATGAGGTTATTGAGGATTCAGCTTGATTCAGCTTTCTTTGACTTACATCGTAGTCGTCTACCAACGTGAGCCAGAAGAGAGTGAACATGAGACTGTCTACGGTCTTCATGGACAGGGAATCGAACCCGGGCCATAGGATTAGAAGATGAGGTTATTGAGGATTCAGCTTGATTCAGCTTTCTTTGACTTACATCGTAGTCATAGTCATCTACCAACGTGAGCCTGAAGAGGGTGAACATGAGACTGTCTATGGTCTTCATGGACAGGGAATCGAACCCGGGCCATAGGATTAGAAGATGAGGTTATTGTGGATTCAGCTTGATTCAGCTTTCTTTGACTTACATCGTAGTCGTCTACCAACGTGAGCCAGAAGAGAGTGAACATGAGACTGTCTACGGTCTTCATGGACAGGGAATCGAACCCGGGCCATAGGATTAGAAGATGAGGTTATTGTGGATTCAGCTTGATTCAGCTTTCTTTGACTTACATCGTAGTCATAGTCATCTACCAACGTGAGCCTGAAGAGGGTGAACATGAGACTCTCTACGGTCTTCATGGACAGGGAATATAACCGGGGCATAGGATTAGAAGATGAGGTTATTGAGGATTCAGCTTGATTCAGCTTTCTTTGATCTACATCGTAGTCGTAGTCGTCTACCAACGTGAGCCTGAAGAGGGTGAACATGGGACTGTCTACGGTCTTCATGGACGGGGAATCGAACCCGGGCCATAGGATTAGAAGATGAGGTTATTGAGGATTCAGCTTGATTTAGCTTTCTTTGACTTACATCGTAGTCGTAGTCGTCTACCAACGTGAGCCTGAAGAGGGTGAACATGAGACTGTCTACGGTCTTCATGGACGGGGAATCGAACCCGGGCCATAGGATTAGAAGATGAGGTTATTGTGGATTCAGCTTGATTCAGCTTTCTTTGACTTACATCATAGTCGTAGTCGTCTACCAACGTGAGCCTGAAGAGGGTGAACATGAGACTGTCTACGGTCTTCATGGACAGGGAATCGAACCCGGGCCATAGGATTAGAAGATGAGGTTATTGAGGATTCAGCTTGATTCAGCTTTCTTTGACTTACATCGTAGTCGTAGTCGTCTACCAACGTGAGCCTGAAGAGGGTGAACATGAGACTGTCTACGGTCTTCATAGACAGGGAATCGAACCCGGGCCATAGGATTAGAAGATGAGGTTATTGAGGATTCAGCTTGATTCAGCTTTCTCTGACTTACATCGTAGTCGTAGTCGTCTACCAACGTGAGCCTGAAGAGGGTAAACAAAAGACTGTCCACTGTCTTCATGGACGGAAGCCTTGGGTCGCCCCCGAATATCATCCAGAAGGCCAACGCTGCGTAGCAAAGAGAAAACGTCAAGTTAAAGAAGTCGGTCACAAGTTAATTTGACCCACACTCGGGCCGTGGTTGGTTTACAGTTTCCTTAGAATGGAATGACCGAAAAGTAAGTTTCTATTCCCCCTGGATGGGATGCTAGTATCGGTTACTCCACAGCTAAACGTGTTTACACTCCAGGGTGTAGCGAGTATAGATTGGGTTGAAGGTAGGATACACCATTTGCAGATATCGAACATTTTCACTATCAAATTATCAAGAAGTATCTTACTTATTTGAAAGTAAATAATGATTGTAGGCATCCAGCAAAATGATTGCGCTAGATATCCTATATTTGTTCCTATATTCACGATCGCAAAAAAACAAGAACAACATAAGAACCACTGCCCAACGCCGGTTGAAAACAAACGACGTTTTTTCTTGCTTACCTCAGCATCCATGATTGTAAAACTTCAAACGTGTCAGTTAAACGATATTTACTGTAAAATACAACGCCCCAAATCCACCTATTCATGATAATTCAAGCAATTACCGATGGTGTATCCTACCTTTATGTACATGGAGTATATCACAATATTAAGTCTATAGAGAGCATGTACTTAATTAGAGTCAAGTGGCTTGCTCAAGGACATAACAAATGGCTAGCAACTGGATTTGAATCCCTGACCACGAGGCTTATAAATTCTGGACATGAAACTGACCGTATGGTATGAAGAACTCCATGTACAGAAAGCCAAATTTCAGAATGTCACCGACGATGTGGCCCAACATCACGATAAATGGTCCTGAAAAAAAGAAAGTATATAGTGTATTGGTAAGTTACGTTATTCTGTGTTATAATAATTGGGGAGGGTGTTCATTCTTACTCGCAGCTAGTAGTGTATTGGTAAGTTACGTTATTCTGTGTTATAATAATTGGGGAGGGTGTTCATTCTTACTCGCAGCTAGTAGTGTATTGGTAAGTTACGTTATTCTGTGTTATAATAATTGGGGAGGGTGATCATTCTTACTCGCAGCTAGTAGTGTATTGGTAAGTTACGTTATTCTGTGTTATAATAATTGGGGAGGGTGATCATTCTTACTCGCAGCTAGTAGTGTATTGGTAAGTTACGCTATTTCGTGTTATAATAATTGGGGAGGGTGTTCATTCTTACTCGCAGCTGGTATGCTGAATTGCGAAGGACGCGGCTACAACGTGGTTGAGCCGCTGGCACGTAAAGGCGCCCCTGGCAGCCGGCCACATCGACTCGTATACGACTACGGAGCACAGCCAGAGATCAAAAGTGTTTGATTTTTCCAGAGGGAGGAAAACCGGAGGACCCAGAGAAAAACCCTCGTGGCACAGGAGAGAACCAACGCACAACTCTACTCACATAATTATGGTCCAGGCCGGGAATCGAACCCGGGCAACATTGGTGAGAGGCGAGCGCTTTACGCACAAGCCACCCGTGAGTGAGGTGTGAGACGAGGGGGGGGGGGGGGGGGGGGGTGGGGTGGGGAGAGTTGCATTAAAGTTTTCAATTTCCCTCACCGATTTGTTTGAATGCTCGGGCCGACTTCATGAATCGCAACCAGATGGGAATGATGGACACGGCCATGAAGCGACGCGTGAAGGAGATGAGATATTCGTGCTGATCGTTGTCGGTTACGATGTGGCTGGCCACCGCCAAACCACTGATGACCAGGAGAAGAAAGTACACTGTCCAATCAAAATAGTTCCTGTGGGGGAGTGATTCAAAATGGACCAATCACAAGGCAGAATGAACCCGTGAATGACTCGGTTTTCTAGAAGCATGCGAGAGTAATCATTTTTTTTTTTAATTGCCCAAGAAATGGAAAGGTTTTGGAACTGACGTAAAACGCAAGTTTCCTTATGAAAGATTAAGTTCTCATGCGAGATTAAACTCTCTGAAATCTAGCACATCGCGCACACTCGATCCTGCGGAAATGCGCTCGCACGTTCAGGTGATCCGTCAAAAAATCTCCGACTTTACTTCCCTTTGACAAAACACTCTTCCACGATCGACCGATGGCGCAGAGCCACGGGAAGTAAAGTCAGAGATTTCCTATCGGATCAGCCAGTCGCGCAGGGGCATTTTTGCACGAATGAGTGATAGCGCAGATTCACCGATCGCGCCCAACATTAACTTGTGGACTTTTACGAGATTAAATTTTTGTTTTTGAGTTTCTTTGTGTACACAGGTAACCAGTGTGTGTTCAATTGGGTAATCGATTCATGTATTGGCTACAATGGATTAGTATATCAGGGATTAGGAGATAAGGTTAACATTAGAGGATTATAGAAGTCTTGGGATTAACCAGTTCACATCGGAGGACGTATATACACGCAAAGATTCAAAACGAATGACACATAAACACGTCACAAGCAAAGCCGGAAATGTCTGTCAGCAGCGAGCAAGGCCGGAAATGTAATGGGTGTGCTTCCCGGTACCATCGGCCTGAACCCGCCTCGGATCGAGTTTCGTTAAAAATAATCCTGCACCTCGACTCGGTGATGTTAAAATAATCACGGCGCGAACTGGTTAAGAGTTGAGAGTTGGAGTAAGGAGATGAGATATTCGTGCTGATCGTTGTCGGTTACGATGTGGCTGGCCACCGCCAAACCACTGATGACCAGGAGAAGAAAGTACACTGTCCAATCAAAATAGTTCCTGTGGGGGAGTGATTCAAAATGGACCAATCACAAGGCAGAATGAACCCGTGAATGACTCGGTTTTCTAGAAGCATGCGAGAGTAATCATTTTTTTTTTTAATTGCCCAAGAAATGGAAAGGTTTTGGAACTGACGTAAAACGCAAGTTTCCTTATGAAAGATTAAGTTCTCATGCGAGATTAAACTCTCTGAAATCTAGCACATCGCGCACACTCGATCCTGCGGAAATGCGCTCGCACGTTCAGGTGATCCGTCAAAAAATCTCCGACTTTACTTCCCTTTGACAAAACACTCTTCCACGATCGACCGATGGCGCAGAGCCACGGGAAGTAAAGTCAGAGATTTCCTATCGGATCAGCCAGTCGCGCAGGGGCATTTTTGCACGAATGAGTGATAGCGCAGATTCACCGATCGCGCCCAACATTAACTTGTGGACTTTTACGAGATTAAATTTTTGTTTTTGAGTTTCTTTGTGTACACAGGTAACCAGTGTGTGTTCAATTGGGTAATCGATTCATGTATTGGCTACAATGGATTAGTATATCAGGGATTAGGAGATAAGGTTAACATTAGAGGATTATAGAAGTCTTGGGATTAACCAGTTCACATCGGAGGACGTATATACACGCAAAGATTCAAAACGAATGACACATAAACACGTCACAAGCAAAGCCGGAAATGTCTGTCAGCAGCGAGCAAGGCCGGAAATGTAATGGGTGTGCTTCCCGGTACCATCGGCCTGAACCCGCCTCGGATCGAGTTTCGTTAAAAATAATCCTGCACCTCGACTCGGTGATGTTAAAATAATCACGGCGCGAACTGGTTAAGAGTTGAGAGTTGGAGTATAGACTCACCAGAATTCGCGGAAGTAGGCCGGCCCTTGCTCGTTAATCTCATTAATCTCCTGTTGTAGATAATGCTCTTCCTGTGGCCACTGGGGATGACAATACGCGAGATCCTTCTTAATCTCGCTAATGCGCCACTGTTTCCATCTCTAGAGACAAAGACAATAGAGAGCGCGTTATAAGTCGGCCTTAAAAAACCTGCAAGATTTTACAAGAATACAGCACGACCGGGCATCGTGCATGGGCTAATCTACCGGCAGTTATACTCGGGAGAAGACACTAGGCACGCTCGAGTCGCGTTCATGTTCATGTTGTACGCACGCGCTTTGAGCTTCTTTGACCAATAGGGTCACAACAAATTTTAATCTCTTACTCGGAACTTTTTCTTGGACACATAGACTTCTTGAAGTTCCTGGACTATCATGAAACCTGTGTCCAACAAAGCCAATGCCTGTATAAAGTAAAACAAATAATAATTAATAAATAAATACAAAAATTACAAAAAAATTAAAATAAGAAGATACAAAAAAAAGCAAAATGCTACAATTATCGTTTCAAGTTTTCACGTTTTCCTAAAACCTTCTTAAAGTTCCTGGGCTATCATGAAACCTGTGGTCAACAAAGCCAATGCCTGTATAAAGTAAACAAATATTAATCAATAAATAAATAACAAAAATTACAGAAATTAAAAATTAGAATAAAAATATATAAAAAAAGCACAAAAAAAGCTCCAATTAGCGTTTTAAGATTAGTGACTTTCCTAAAACCTTCTCCAAAAGAAATTAATAAGCACAACATAATAAGCGATTCCGGAGGAGTTCTTCGGGAGTCCTAACACTTTATTCCTGTTGCTGGTAAACGTCTCTCAGTCACAACTTATTCCGGACAATTTTAACAGGGCGACGCCCAAAACAATCGGAACTGCTGGAGCATTTGTACAAACCCAGAGAACGATTCGCCAAATGTCGTCGGGGAATGTCATTCTCTCGTTAACTCGCAGGGTGACGGCGATGACGGACCAGATCAAGATGAACACGAGGTTGAAGAAAACTTGTACAACCGCACCAAAACTGAGTACAAGGGAGAAAAAACACACAAAATATACCAAATATTAATAGTGGGGGTGGGGTTGGACACAACTAGGCAGAGGTTTAAATGAGGGTTTTTGAGTATTAAAGGTGGGATACAGCATTGGTAATTGCTTGTATTATCATGAATGGGTGGATTTGGGGGTTGTATTTTATAGTAAATATCGTTTTAACTATCGTTTAATCATGGATGCCGAGAAAAGCAAGAAAAAAAAAGGCGTTTGTTTTCAACCGGCGTCGGGTAGTGGTTCTTATGTTATTCTTGTTTTTTTCGCGATCACCGTCCGGCGATTGTAAATTATTTTATATAAAATTCAATTTTTCGGAACAATTATAGGATATCTAGCGCAATCATCTTGCTAGATGCCTACAATCATATATTTCTTAATGGTTCGGTAGTACAATTGTTCGTTATCTGCAAATGGTGTATCCTACCTTTAAAGGGATCGTAAACGTTTGGTAATTGGAACCCACCGTTTGTTTCAATCCTATATAGTTATGAATATACACCATAAAACTAGCCTGTAAAAATTTCATTTCAAAAGGTGGAAGCGATTTTGAGATATTGCCGAAAAAATCTGGAGCGGTTATGTCTACGCAGGAAGAATAATCTGCATTGGAATACACAATCTGAGAAACGCCACTGCAGTAACGCTTCTCAGATCCAAATTTTGGGAGATAAAAAGTGATATCTTTTTCCCTAACTGCAGTACTTCGAAGTGAAAAGTTTCTGAAAATGCATTATACTATCCAAAGCTGCTGTACTTCTTACCAAGTGAGTTTTTATTGCCATTAATTTTTGGAATAATTACCAAACGTATACGATCCCTTTAAGAAAGAGAGGACTATTCTGGTAACTTACAGTCCAAACTTGTTCCACTTGATTTTGATTAACCTCTGTATCACTGGATGAAGAATCAGGTCCAACTGGTTGAACTGAACTATGACCTGTAGCTGTGTCAAAGGTCAAGTCATTTACAGATTTAAAGGGACAGTATATACCTTTTGCAAATTACCAAATTTTTTGAACCAAATTGTTGTTCAAAATAATAGCTCGATGTGAAGATATTAATGACTCTAAACACCCTGTGCAATTCTTTCTTTTGACACGCTGTTATTTTAAAGACACGCTGTTATTTTAAAGAGATAATAAAAGAAGTCCAAAAATGCGCCTCGGAGAC
The DNA here is from genome assembly GCA_037893245.1 of Crossaster papposus. Lineage (NCBI taxonomy): Eukaryota > Metazoa > Echinodermata > Asteroidea > Velatida > Solasteridae > Crossaster > Crossaster papposus. Next base: position 689,056 of record JBAIAA010000120.1, on the reverse strand, counting down.
GCATTTTTGGAAATGTTCATCAGTAGTTGGTTTAACCAGTTCGTGACGGGATTATTTCAACATCACCGAGCCGACGCGCGGGATTATTTTTAACGAAACTCGATCCGAAGCAGGTTCAGGCCGCCAGTACCGGGAAGCACACCCACGCATTTTCGGCCTTGCTCGCTGCTGACAGACATTTCCGGCCTTGCCCGTGGCGTGTTTATGCGTCATTCGTTTTGAATCTGGGGAAAACTTTGTGTTTATATTCGTCATCCGGCGCGAACTGGTTAAAATAAAAAATCTGAGAATATTATTTTCTCGGATTATACAGTATTCACAGAGCTACATCAGGATAGTTGTCAAGGTTCATTCTTTAGATTGTGATAACTTTCGCTGCTTGAATCAATAAAAATGAACAACGGACAAATGGTGTACTGTAACTTTATTTAACCAGTTCGCGCCGGAGGACGTATATACACGCAAAGTTTTCCCCAGATTCAAAACGGATGACACATAAAAACGTCACGAGCAAGGCCGGAAATGTCTGTCAGCAGCGAGCAAGGCCGAAAATGTCATGGTGTGCTTCCCGGTACCATCGGCCTGAACCCGCCTCGGATCAAGTTTCGCTAAAAATAATCCCGCGCCTCGGCTCGGTGAATGTTAAAATAATCCCGGCGCGAACTGGTTAATACTACATTACATGTATGTGCATTTATTGTGAAGGTCGGCGCGTTATGTTTTTTATACTTACTGCCGATCTAGCTCTCGGTGTTTTCTCATCTGGTTTTGTTGGTTCTACAAAGTGATGATCGTAGTACTGTTTACGATTTGCCCGATCGCATCGGTGGAACTGGTCAAGGGCCTCCTTAGCCTAAACAAGAAAATGACATCAAAACTGATTTTCTTGAAGACACTACAAAAAAAAGATTAATCAACAAGAAATAAACAAGAACAAAATAAGAACCACTGCCTGACGCCGGTTGAATACAAACACCGTTTTTTTGCTTTCCTTGGCATCCATGATTGTAAAACTTCAAACAGGTCAGTTAAACGATATTAACTATAGATTTCAACCCCCAAATCTACCCATTCATGATAATTCCAATGGTGTATCCTACCTTTAAGACACAAGAAGATTGAAGTGTTATTGTTTTCGGTTTTGCAGTCGATGAGCTAAAGTTATGATAATCTTGTGATGGCCTTGTGCCAATCTTATGATGATCATGTGATGGCAGTGTGACGATCACATGATAATCATGTGATGACCATGTGACGATCACGTGATGGTGCTGTAACTTACCACAGCTGGCATCTTGCAGATAAGGTTCACCAGTGCCGTCTGTCCGGCATTGTCGATGTCTGAAGTGTTGGCGCCCAGCTCAAGAAGAAGCTTGGCTGTTTCGCTACGATCTAAAAAAAAAGAGGAAAAAATCATTAGTAAAAAAAATTAAATGACCAACAACAATACATTGTAGATTTACACTTTATTATCAACTACAATTTGAGGAATTCTGTTATTTTTGGTTGAGGTTTTTGAAGAAAAACTCCACTAGCTTAGGTCGGGATCGAACCCACGACCTTCTGTTTGCAAGTGCAGACCCTTATCCCTCGACCACTGAGCTTGCTGGGGGTCAGCTGGCTGGTTACAATCTGATATGTGACCTGTCATCACAAAATGAGCGTAAAGTCGGCAAAATCCAAAATTGAGATATGGGTATTTCTAAATTCTGTGGAAACAGAGCTTTCCAATGGTATATAACACTTGGAGGTTTGATACTCAATATTTGTTTTATTTTTATTTTTTAGTCTGGAGTCTTAATACAGAGATTATGAGAAAACGGGCATTTCTTGCGAGAAATTGTGTGAAAGCGCAAAGAAAGTCAAAATTGTCTGAAAAACTTTTTTTTTTTTTTTATCTGATCGTCCTGAAAAATTGGGAATTGATTGTTGGGGATTTAGTCTTTAAAAAAACCCATATAATCTTAAAATCGACCACCCCTTTAAATTTTGACTTTGACTGGCTGTACTGGGAAATCACTCCGTGCGACTTTACGCTCATTTTGTGATGACAGGTCACATATAGCGGTACAATGTAGCAATGTGCGTATTTGTTTCAATCTCGCGTCTGGCATTTTTTACCAAGTTCGGCGGCAATTTGCAGAGACGTTCGTCCTTTGTAGTCTCTGGCGTGAAGATCGGCCCCCATCTTGTGAAGCGTCTTCAGGGCGAGGCACGCATCGTTGCGAGCGGCAAAATGAACTGGGGTGTGGTTTTCGCCGTCCGTCAATATTTCAATATCGGCTGTGGCAACGAAGAGAGGGGGAGGGGGGTTATCAACAGGGACTAAAAAACATCCACAACTGAAGATTAAAGAGGACTTTTTGAGAAACAGTGGACATTTGTGATGCGATCAAGCAAAATCAGTCGGAACTCGGCAATTCTTGTTTTGAGGTAGGGCCAAAATAATATTTTTCTTTCACATGAAAATACTCTTTTAACCAAATTCAGAAGGGAAGTTATACAAAAACATGATTTTCTCAGTTTCTTTATTTTTAACGTGCTGGTGTTCAAATGGTTGTAATTTTTTAACCAAAGGTCGTATTCACATGGGGTTTTCACTGAAATAGAGCCTGAAGTACGCTACAAAAGAATATGTAAAAATAAAAAAAATTACCAGGGCCTACTTCAGACTGATTTTGCTTGATCGTATCACATTTGTTCACTTTTGATGTACTACTTTTCTTGTCATCCATCTATGTGTTCAAGTTCAACACAGATATTCAACAGACTTCAATTTTTTTTTTAAATTTGTAACAGAAATCTCTCATTGTGTTTTTGCCTGCCATTATTTGTGGCTAACCAGTAGAGGTTAGAGATTCAACTAAGTCTAAGTGTACACTTCCTAAATTTCGTTATCTTTTATCTAAAAGACCTTAATGATGTGATTTTAATGCAACGCTCATATTTTGTTTTTGCCTGCCAGTATTTCTAACAGACAATAGAGGGCGCTCCAAACGTTAATTAAACTAGAGAATCCTCACCGTTTTCATACTCGTTGTCCAGGAGTAACATGATCATCTCTGGGTAGTTAACGGCTGCTGCAATGTGGATGGGAGCGCGCCCGTAGCGGTCCTTTTGGTTAGGTTTAGCCCCCTTCTCAAGTAAGAACGACGCCACATCCGTTTCCCAGGCGCGTACGGCCTAACAATTAAACATGAAATAGTAACAATATACATCACTTGGGGTCAGTATTTTGTTGTATATTTTGAGACAGTCACCTGTTTCATGTTTTGTACCGACCATCGTTAAAAATTGATACAAATTTAACTTTTCTTGTAAATGACAGCGCACCAGGTGCCATGATTTCAAAGTCAGATTCTCTTTGCATTTTTTTTCATAACTTGGAAGTTGGACAAAGTAAAATTAAAAATCGCACTTTAATAATAATAATAATAATAATAATAACAGGCATTTATACTGCGCTTTTCCAAAACATGAGCATAACAAAAGAAAGGATAAATTAAAAACAAACTAGAACAAAACTTAAATCTACTATTTAGGAAAAAGATAAGTTTTAAGTTTACTCTTAAATATGTAACAACACAAGTAGAATCACGGACACTAATTGGGAGACTGTTCCAAAGTTCAGCAGCAGAGTGTGAGAAGGCGTGTTTGCCATAAGATAAACTTGAGTTGTGAGTGTTATGCCCTCACTTATCATTCAGTTTCAAATTGTTTTCTCTTGAGGGCGCTCTTGGGTATAGAGCCGGCTTAAAAACTGACGACTTTATAACAAAGTAATCGCGCATTACCTCGTGCAACACTGTCTGTCCATGTTTGTCGGTGCAGCAGATATCTGCTCCGCTGTTCAGTAAATACTCCACGTGTTCAAGGTCGACGACTTCGTCCTCGTCTTCCGATCGCGCCAAGGTGGCAAAGTACGAGATGAGGGCTTCGTTGAAGCGGTTTCGCCGGAGAGGCTCCGCTACGATGCTGTCGTCAATGCCTTTGCCTTTGTTATTAAAACCAGGGCCTGTCCCCCAAAGAAATAATGGGAGAAAAACAGTACGAGTTGTCTAAATCTGAGGATAATCATCAAGACTTGAATTTCATGTCTCTGCTAATTAAAGGTAGGATACACCATTGGAGATTGCTTGAATTATCATGAATGGGTGGATTTACGGGGGGTTGTATCTTATAGTAAATATCGTTTAACTGACTAAGTTCTGAAGTTTTACAACCACGGATGCCGTGAAAAGAACGAAAAACAGCTATTATTTTAAATTGGCGTCGAGCAGTTTTTCTTATGTTATCTTTGTTTTTTCGCAATCGCCGCCGGCTATTGCAAATTTTTCTTTATAAAATTTAATTTGTTTGAATGATTAGAGGATATGTAGCGCATTTATTTTGCTAGATGCCTAGAATCATTATTTACTTTCAAATGAGTAGGATATTTCTTAATAATTCGGTAGTAAATATTTTCAATATCTGCAAATGGTGTATCCTACCTTTAACCACAAAATTCCGTGCTTATGTTAACCATTTTGTGGAAACAGCGCTATAAGAATTATTCTGTGAACCTTTGTAAGCACAGATGCCTACGAGATGCACGTCTGCACAGAAGTTAACTTGTGCAATGTGCAATACGCTTACTGTAAGCGCATCATTTTTTGGTAGAGTAAGCATACATTTTTCGCCATAGAGCACCACCATAAAACTGTGCCCTGTATTTCAAATTATGTAAAAGAAGAAAACTGTTAGCGAAATTAGTGAAGTACCCAACACCATTTTCCAGAAAGGTTATGTTAAAGTTAAACAACAAATCCCAGAACAATGGTTTTTTCTTTAATAATTAACTTTAACCAAAATGTGACCTGTCATCACAAAATGAGCGTAAAGTCGGCAAAATCAAAAATTGAGATATGGGTATTTCTAAATTCTGTGGAAACAGAGCTTTCCAATGGTATCACTTGGAGGTTTGATACTCAATATTGTTTTTATTTTTATTTTTTAGTCTGGAGTCTTAATACAGAGATTATGAGAAAACAGGCATTTCTTGCGAGAAATTGTGTGAACGCGCAAAGAAAGGCATAGTCAAAATTGTCTCAAAAACTTTGTTTTTTTTATCTGATCGTCCTGAAAAATTGGGAATTGATTAATTTGATTTTTAAAAAAACCATATAATCTCAAAATCGACCACCCCTTCAAATGTTGACTTTGACTGGGCGTACTGGGAAATCACTCCGTGCGACTTTACGCTCATTTTGTGATGACAGGTCACATATAGTTTCTTTGATTTTTGTTTAAGTGTTGACAATCCGAGGTGATGAAATGAAAAAGACTAAAAATGAAGTATGTGGTGGTTAAAAACAAAAACAAAAAAACTTGAAGAATGAAAGAATCTTGTGCCTCATACATAGTTTATATTGGACTCCCATTGGTCAAATTACTATGACATCATGGAGGAAACCAATGATGTAACTCATATTTTAAACATATACATATTCATGATCTTCTGTTGGAATCTCATTGGTCAAATTACTATGACATCATGGAGAAAACCAATGATGTAACCCATATTTCAACCATATACATATTCATATACATATTCAAATTACTATGACATCATGGAGGAAACCAATGATGTAACTCATATTTTAAACATATACATATTCATGATCTTCTGTTGGAATCTCATTGGTCAAATTACTATGACATCATGGATAAAACCAATGATGTGACCCATATTTTAACCATATACATATTCATTATCATTATTATTATTATATATTTCTGGTAAGGAAACCAAGGATCCCTCAAAAGCACCCAAGGCACCGTAGCTCGCAACCCTGAAGAAACGTTGAATGTAAATTTTTGTGAAAAATAAATTTAAACATATAATCTAGTCAACCAACACCCGAATTAATTTGTGCAATTTGTTAGATTTGGAGAAAAAAAATGCGGCAAAAAATACTTACATGTAAAAGATTATCAGCACAATTTAAGAATTGTTCATGAAGAAAAATAACAAGATGAACAGGTTACAATAGAATCAATTGGCAGACGGGAAAAATGGTATATGAATAAGACAATCATGAACATACTTATGAATATTGATGACCAAATGATTTGCATAAAGTAAACAACCCAAATCTGATAACACTATAAAACAATTTTCTAAGTCAAATGAGAAAAAAATGGACAAAACATACTTTCACTGCACTGAGGCCATATTGGTAAAATGGAGGAGGGTTGTTGGCAGGGGAGGGGAGTGGTGTTAGCAGGGGAGGGGAAGGGTGTTGGCAGGGGCGAGGAGGGGGTGTTGGCAGGGGTAAGGAGGGGTGTTAGCAGGGGAGGGGAGGGGTGTTGGCAGGGGAGGGGAGGGGTGTTGGCAGGGGCGAGGAGGGGTGTTGGCAGGGGCGAGGAGGGGTGTTGGCAGGGGTGAGGAGGGGTGTTGGCAGGGGTAAGGAGGGGTGTTAGCAGGGGAGGGGAAGGGTGTTGGCAGGGGCGAGGAGGGGTGTTGGCAGGGGTAAGGAGGGGTGTTAGCAGGGGAGGGGAGGGGTGTTGGCAGGGGCGAGGAGGGGTGTTGGCAGGGGCGAGGAGGGGTGTTGGCAGGGGCGAGGAGGGGTGTTGGCAGGGGTGAGGAGGGGTGTTGGCAGGGGTAAGGAGGGGTGTTAGCAGGGGTAAGGAGGGGGTGTTGGCAGGGGTAAGGAGGGGTGTTGGCAGGGGCGAGGGAGGGGTGTTGGCAGGGGTGAGGGAGGGGTGTTGGCAGGGGCGGGGAGGAGTGGGGGCGGAGAGGGGTAGGGTGGGGGCGGAGAGGGGTAGGGAGGGGTGTTGGCAGGGGTAAGGAGGGGTGTTAGCAGGGGAGGGGAGGGGTGTTGGCAGGGGCGAGGAGGGGTGTTGGCAGGGGCGGGGAGGGGTGTTGGCAGGGGTAAGGAGGGGTGTTAGCAGGGGCAGGGAGGGGTGTGGGGAAGGGGTAAGGATGGGTGTTGGCAGGAGCAGGGAGGGGTGTTGGCAAGGGCAGGGAGGGGTAGGGGCGGGGAGGGGTAGAGAGGGTTGTTGGCAGGGGTAAGGAGGGGTTGTTGGCAGGAGCGGGAAGGGGTGTTGGTGGCAGGTGTTCTTACTTTTACTCTGTTCTATTCCAACTCCTCTCCTTCGACAACTCAGTCCCTTGAATCGTTCAGCTCCCTTCTTGACATTATTCAAGACATTGAAAGCATCGGCTGCTGTGGATATATGTCCCTGTAAAACATTGTAGAAAATGCCCAAAAGGCAAAGACTCAAAGCAATCAAAGTAAAATAAAAAAACAGTTTCATGTCCCTGCCTGCTTGCTCTTTTCTATCAGCTTTTTTTATATTTTTTTTTTGTTTTTTTTGTTTTTTGTTTTTTTGGGAGGCATTAAATGCCTTTAAAAGTTATCAGTGTTTATATTCTAAACCTATAAAACAATGAGAACAATAACAAAAACATATCGCCCCAAAAATGCCAGCGTCGACACAACTGGGACGCCACACTCACATTGTTATTGGAATTCCCCACGTCACCTCTGGCGTTCATCTCATGACTGTCAATGTAGCCGTTCTGCCGGGAATTCGTGTCCCCGCTAGACCCCTCCGGATGAACCCGATTCATACTCAGAACTCGCTTCTTTCTCCGTTTCTTCTTCCCGCTCCGGAGAGAGTCCTCCGAGGGAGTGGTGCTCATCTAGTAAAGCTAGTAGGAAAGATCCTGATCAGAAAAAAGAAAGAAAAAGAATGGCAACATTTTGTCAGATGATGAAAGCAGAATTTTGATGAGAAACGATAACATTAACAGCTGTTTGTAGACGTAATTAACAAATAAAACAGTCTCTCGTATTCGTAAAAAAGTGCATGAATTTTAGGTAATTCCCTAGCACATGCCACCAACACTCTCAATTCTAATTTTCTAAATAATTTCGTGCGCGAAATAATACGATTGACGATAGTCTCTATAAAGTTGTGCGACTCGTTGTCATGCCAGCGCAACAGAATTAAAAATTTTAATAAAATGAATAAACACAAATTTGACAATACATTATTGGACCTGTTATTTTACCCTTTAACACAAACATAATCTTTAATATCGACACTTGTATATTCATGTGAGTATACTGAATCAAAATAGCAAATATAAACAGGCAATTAGTTTAAAATGTAAGTGAAATGTGGGTACCTTTTGGAACGTAACTCATCCACCATTTTCACGGTTTGTTTTCCGTCACTAGAAACGACAACCTTTGACCTTGGTGGGATACCACACAGGCGACGGCTGTTTTATGCCGATTATGTATACGCCAACGCAATGTACGTCAACAGAGGGCGTACTGTATAAAAATTCGCAGTGGTTTTTGATGTTGTTAATAAATTTGTCTTTTTAATTTCAACATTTTAATGAAAAACTAAATGATAGGCAGGGGTTGTTCTGCTAATAGACAGAAATTGAGAACCAAGAAAATACCTCATAATACATTTCTGATCTGTAGTTGCCATGTACCGATTCGATCTACTGAATCAAGGCAAAACACAATGAAAACATGTATTTAACTAAAGAATTATGCTAGATTCGAAGTAAAAAGATCGCTTCACCGTAATAGGCCAATTTTATCTCTGAACGGGTAAGATTTTACAAAACATAAAACCAAAACAAACTCACAATTTGGAGGAAAAAAACAAAAAAACCAACAAACATAAATCGGATTATATGCAAATTTCCTTAATTTATGCACATTCAAGTTTCCCCCCCCCCCCCCCCCAAACAAAATGTTGTCTGGAATGTGCATGCTGAGAATGTCGCCATGACGAAATTGCACTGATGCAACTTGAACGCACATCGTCATGGGAAACAGACCCGAAAGAGCGCTCAGAGCGCCACACACAATCCCCTAAAACAAACTGAGCACGGTGCGGAAGACACTTAATACTAACCGGTGTAGCGGTTCGCGAGATTTTTTTTGTCAGGAGCTAGGTGCCGGTGGTGCATGAATGTTTATTCATGAGAAAGAGCAATCGCAACTCATAATACATTAAAGAACTATAAAGAATTATACAGAACGGCTTCCTCAACCAACTCACCAATAGCATAGTTGGTAGAGAGGAGAGCTATGTATCGAAAGGTCTGTGGTTCGAATCCGACTATCGTTAACGTTTGTCTTTTTCTTCGATAAATTTTCTTATTGGTTATTTTAACCATAGAACAAGGTCGAAGGGAAAACCGGGCTAGGTACATAAGTGCCTTGAAAAATACAACAAGCTAGAACCGCTACACTGGTTAGTTTTACTTCCCCACGGTGCCAGTCTTCGTTCTTATTCCTCCATGGTCTATCCCAGTCGCTCTATAATTGACCCAGTTTTGTCCGATAATAGGCAATACACAGCGCACTACGACAAGCGGGACGGTATAAAAAAAACACCGGCGCAGCCTCTTCGCGTCCCGCGCTTGGAGCATGCAGGGCGAAAAGTGGACTCGGCCCGGAGAGCTAAATAGAGCACCCATCAAAGTAAATAAAGGAGAAAATATTCGACCCAATTCTGCCAATTTTCCCCCGGTGATTCTATGCCTGTACCTCTGGCACTGTACGCACCATGTTGTATAAAGGCTTCTAGTACACCCGCTGGCTATATGGGCAGTGAGAGAAGGGTGTTGGAAAAGGCGAATTTGTAAGAGAGGGGGCGATAGAGTGCAGTGGAAATGTGAACGAACGCAAGGGGGGGAAATCGTGATTAATTGTAGCCGATGCGTGATGGCTCTCAGAGCCGCTGAAAGTAGAAGCGGGCCGGTGAAGGCTCTTATGGGGCGTGGGTCGACTGCCGCGAACAACACGCGCTATTTAGATGGGCACTCGGGCCGTCCGAGCAACAAAATATTAAAAGCGGCAATCACCGCCTCTTTCCCCATAAAACGATACTTTCCTGACCAAAATGCCACTCATAATACTGGGTTCATGAGCACCTGGCCAGCCGCCCTTTTGTTTATTTCGTATTCCCGTTCAATCCTTTTCATATCTTTGTTGTGGCATTTTATGTCCCCCTCTGGCGATTATTATTATGCACCAATATTTAGATGATCACCGTTTTATTTGGATATATGGGGGTACATAGAGGACATGTCATTGTGATCAGACACACTAAAGGTTATTTTGTTGACGGATTATTATTATGCCCCTTTTCTTGCAGCTTGCAGACTGCACCCCCCCCCCCCCCTTGAAGCTCAGGAGCGCATTCGGCCATTATGTGTCAGGGAACGGAGAGAAAACAGCGTCTAAACTGTTTTAAATCCCGTTCGTGGGGATTTTGATCCTGAATTTAATAGTGCCAAAAATCGTCTTTTTTTGGCAACGATAGTGTACTGCTGGGATTCGGGATTCGGTCACTGTGAAAGTGACGGTGCACGGTACGAACGCGTATGGTTGAAATAGGTTGAAAGAAAACCATGCATGTACTACTATGTCTGGGTAAGGGCGGACCTAGCTTTCAGAAAAGGAGGGGGGGGGGGGTGAGAGGGGAGGGAGAAGGGGCAGGAGGAGGGGGGAGGGGTGTTAGGTGAACATGAGCATAAGAACTAGAATTTCTCATTTCTTATTGGTGCGGTTCATTGTTATATACGATCAACACCAATCTGTACGTGAAATTGATTGAGTTTCGATTGGTGGTATACGCGAATACGGATGATGCAGCGATAAAACGAATTAAATTTAATTCGTTAAGCAGAACCATGCAAACCAATACGGAAGTCGCTAAAAACTAACCAGTGTAGCGGTTCTTGTTGTATTTTTCAAGGCACTTATGTATCTTACCCGGTTTTCCCTTTAACCTTGTTCTATGGTTAAAATAACCTTTAAGAAAATTTGTCGAAGAAAAAGACAAAGGTATAATAGTCGGATTCGAACCACAGACCTTTCGATCCATAGCTCTCCTCTCTACCAACTATGCTATTGGCGAGTTGGTTGGGGAAGCCGTTTTTTAAAATTCTTTATAGTTTTTGTAACAGTATAGATGAGATGCCATTGCTCCATGAATATTCATTCACGCACCACCCAGCTCCTGAAAAAAAATATCGCGAACCGCTACTAACACCGGTTAGAGTGTCTTTTAATTAATACACATTCACACCACACAGTGTCGGTGTCACAAAGAACACTGCACCCCGCAGAACAGTAGCCTCGTCTTTTCAACTCAAAATACTTTATCACAAACGGAACGTTTATTTTATACTTCTTAAAAATATTCACATTCATTTTATTTTCTTCACATAAATTCCCCAAAGTGATGTAGTCGTACGCATCAACGCATAATATTAACGCTTTAATTCGCCTCAAAGAAGTACTGTGTTTAAAAGTTGCATCGTAGTGTTTTCAATTTGAAAAATACGGAGTTGTCATTCTATCATAAAATTCGATCTGATCTTCGAATTATCCTCAAATTTCCCAAATATTGAATTGTTCTCATGCTGTCTCCATTCAGAAAGCCATGACAAGAAGGAGAAAAGCTTCCCTCCCCCCTCCAAAAAAAAAACAGCCCGAAAAAAAATCTCGAAGATCGCATCATACAGGTGCCTTATTCCCAAAGTATAGAAGAAGAAGAAAAAAAGAAGTTCCCCCCTCTCACGAGCATCGAATTTGCCCCCGGGGCCCGCCAACCGTAGCTAGCCCCGGTGCTTCAACAGTTAATGGACGGTCTAACCACGGGCTATCCTACCCGGGCAATAATCACCCTTGAGTGGCCAATGTGAGTCTAGAATGTACCCCCAAAGTGGTCCTTTCTCGAATTCGACCCACTTTTTTCATCCTCCGTGCGCGCGCTTGTCGAGAAAAGAATAAAAAAAAACAGAATCGAAGGAAGAGAGATAGGTAGAGTGGAGAATCGAAGAGATTATATACTTTCTTGTTTTTTGAGGGGAGCTTTTTGTCACCGGTTTTCGAGGGTTTTCCTCGTGTTTTTCCGAAGCGGGCGGGAGGAGTTTTGCCCGCCGGTCATATTGGGCTGAGTGACGGGCATGCTGATCACGACAGCTCCGCAAAATCATTCACTGGTCCGGAGTCCGCATTATTTATCTATCTATGTATCTATCTACGTCTTGTATGCATTGTGGAGCGCCCCAAAAATGCTTGAATCGGCCTTATCCCACAATCCACTAAATTCTAAAAGGCTTTAAAAAAAGAAGCTATCACCAAATTGGCCAAACACCTATCAAGAGGTTATGGTAGACGTACAAACATAATCGTTGAAAACAAATTAACCTTTTATTGTTAACAGTAACAGACGAACGTAAATATTAGTTTGTATCGACTTCATTATTTATCCTGCAGAAAATCAGCATAGAATCTCTGTTTGTGTGTGTCGAAAACAAAAAAGAGTTTCGCCTGAATGAACTACCACCTGAAAATCAACATAATATTACAAAGAATATATCATAATGGCCTATCACATAAAATATCGTTTTCTTCTTACATTTTGCATGACCAGTCAGCCCACTCAGACTCAGAGGGCAAGTTGGAAGCGGCCGCAAGCTCATATTTTTTTTAAAACCCGGGCCCTAGCTGCACCGCACGTTGTTCGCTCAACATCCGCTTCCAATATTGCAGGGCAAGCCAAGCGCGAACGACCCGCCATTGTCGTCCCCTGCGAGGCTATTTCGGTAATTTGTTACGCAGCGGTCCGTAACACGGCCTCGACCGGGCGCCCTCCCTTTAAAATTATCATGCATTATGCCTCCACGTACGTCCAAATATATACCTCGTCACCACGGAGCGCGAGTTGCAATCGGAGCGTCAGCCCACGAAAAAAAATAACTCTTTCATTGTCATTTTTTTTTTTTTTTTTGCCCATCGCACGCACGACAGGCTAGGCCCGCGCGAGCAGTTTGGGCCCTGACTCGATGATGCGTCGCCATGACAACGTGTAATTTCCCGCCGTTGTTGTATAGCTTGGGTTTTGGGCTCGGCAAGGCCGAGTGTGTTGATTGTACATGGGCTGAGTTGATGGCAATGCAGATTATAAGGCCCATCACTTGATGGTGACAACCCGTCTCTTCTATTGTAATTACCCTATTATAAAGCTGAGTTTGACTAAAACTGTCGTACGAGTTGATTCGGCATTGTAAGATGCGGCAGTTAAAGAGTGTGACATAAATTTATGAAGTAGGCTTAATCAGTTACCAATCCGTCTACATGTACTCTATAGTGTATTGTTCGTTCATGTTGGGCAAGATTTAGTTCCCCACTGTCATGTTGCCACCGTCGCCATTTTGAAGTACACCGACATCTTGAAAGCGGAGACAAAAAAATCGGTTCTGTTCGCGAGAATTCCTAATGTTTTCACGCACTGTCTTATTCTCGTGCTTGCGTGTTCAAAATCTATAAGGTCAGACATCTGTTCCCGTTACGATCGGGGCTTCGTTTCAGCACCAAACCTAAAACCTTTTAAAATGAAAGGACTAAATAAATGTAGCAAAATCAATATCGATATATTATAATGCCGAAACTATTATCTGATATTTTACAAGAACAAAATTGCCAGTACATTATCGGTACATATTGTTGGTATCGTGTGAGATTATATTTTAAGACGACACGCACGCAGGGCAATACGGTCAGTTCTTAAGTAAACTTCGAGTTGTGATCGGCATTCCGTGTGCAGGCTGCCAAGACGTCTACAGATTCGTCCCAAATTTAATATCGCTTTGCCCCAAGACGGGACGGAAACCCAGACGCTAGCCTGGCTACAAGTTGAAACCGCCATTCCTCCAACGTTCGACGCTGTGTCTTAGTCCTTGCAGAGAGGATTTCGCCAGGCTGCGTACGTACGTGCAGAGTAAAAAAAATACCCGCGTATTTTATACCTCTGAATACCCACAGCGTTCGGGTCCAGCGCTCGAAGAGAGGCGCCAAGAAAACTAAACGGGATCAAATACCCTAGATACTCGGTGGTCGGAAGGGTGCACAGACCAATTTATTACCGACGTCTCGTGATCGCTTTGACCCGTGCTGAGATTACACTCGTGCATACCACGCCTGCGCACACCACTCTCTCTATTTCCCCGCTGTACTACGGTCTCACCGCACTGACCTCTACACCTGGACGGACCATTGTCCATATTCTGCTGTGCTAACACTTGAAGTCGGCGCGAACTGGAAGTGCAACATGGCGGACCCGAGACGTCACTGCTGTGAGCCAATGAAATGTCTAGGTGTGGAGGACAGCGGATTTATTCTGTACATTTTGTATTTATAAACATTACGTAATACGTATCGTACCAACACCTGGACATTTCATTGGCTCACAGAGTCACGTCGTGGGTCCGCCATGTTGCACTTCTCCGCATGCCGACTTCAAAATGAAACAATGATGATCTGTCCATGTATAGAGGTCAGTGTCTCACCGCGAAGCTCACTCGTCCACAGTCACCAACCAATCACAATAGAAATTGGGGTGGAGGTTGAAATAAAGTATTTTCTGTGTGACCCTTGACCTTTTCACATAAAATCAGAACCCATCGATACGATGTTGCACATTACAATTCACATAAAAATTTAAAGCATGAACATTTGATCCATCATAAAAGAGACAATTTTCCAAAGTAAGTCTTTAAAAGAAGCGGCCATTCAAAACTGTGGCAGTAGCACAGAGTTTGACCAGCTTTTGTTTTTCGGTATACATTTCAGCACGGGACAATGTGAGCACGCAATATTGCAAACTACAACTTCTGTGCTATAGGACACGGCCGGTAACGCTGTGATTTGATAAGGAGAACCTTATACGCCGTGAACCTGTATCACATTCGGATTGTTTTCACTCGGACCCACCGGGAAAATAACGGCTCTCCGTTATTTTACATTGAGTGGCTCAGTATTAATGTCAGCGTAAAATGGAAGTTTACACGACAAAAACGTCCTGCCCATTACTTCAAGAGCTGAAGCCCTGCGATCAGTGACTATTACACAATAAGTAATAGGTTTGAAATGTTGCTGGTGACTCACCAAGTCGCTGGCTCACCGAGTCGCTGGCTCACCGAGTCGCCGGCTCACCGAGTCGCCGGCTCACCGAGTCGCCGGCTCACCGAGTCGCCGGCTCACCGAGTCGCCGGCTCACCGAGTCGCCGGCTCACCGAGTCGCCGGCTCACCGAGTCGCCGGCTCACCGAGTCGCCGGCTCACCGAGTCGCCGGCTCACCGAGTCGCCGGCTCACCGAGTCGCCGGCTCACCGAGTCGCCGGCTCACCGAGTCGCCGGCTCACCGAGTCGCCGGCTCACCGAGTCGCCGGCTCACCGAGTCGCCGGCTCACCGAGTCGCCGGCTCACCGAGTCGCCGGCTCACCGAGTCGCCGGCTCACCGAGTCGCCGGCTCACCGAGTCGCCGGCTCACCGAGTCGCCGGCTCACCGAGTCGCCGGCTCACCGAGTCGCCGGCTCACCGAGTCGCTGGCTCAACCGCTAACTCGAGCCGCTAACTCGAGCAACTAGAGGGCTTCCCATCTAACTAGCTCAACGAGTCGCTGACCCACTGGGTTGCTGGCTCACCAAATGCTGGCTGACTCACCGAGTCGCTCATAACTCACTGTCACTTGTGAGCCGCGCAGTGCAATCTTATCAGGTTAAACCGTAACAACAATGAATGGGTGACATCGGACCCATTGTATAAAGAGACGTCCGGTGAATAACCATTCTAAAACAATTGTAGAAGTTAAGAGAATTTATATACCAACTGAAGCTTGCCTCGATTTAATCTCATGCTCAGCACTTTTTACTTCGGTCTATCGTTCAAAAACAAAACAAACGCATGCCTTCATCTTTTTGGTTTTACAAGGCCGGGACGTCGAATCGTCTTGTATTGTAGTTGTTGAAGAATACACAACGTGTCTGCTGGACCGCTTGTGACGGCAAAGGTTCTGATGCCGCCACTTGCCGATTCTATAATGTACTTTAAGCTACGGGACTCGGAAGGGTGAACTTTGATATCCCAAACGGTGGTTAAACATCTTAGGATGAATACAATTCTGTCCCTTCCTCCTTCGATCGAATCAATCTGTCCCATGCGTGTTCAGAGGCCCGTTATGCCGCGCCAAAAAACACGCAGCTCAGTTCAACGTCGCCAAAGAAAGAAAATCTCAGGGTAAAAAATAAATAAAAAAATAGCAAGAAGCACCTCGATCGTTTTTTTTTTTTTTTATGGAGGGGAAGGAATATGGCACAGGGTAGAGAATATTGCAGCGGTGATCACGTTCCATCGCCTTGTCGGCTACTCACTATATCTCCGTGGTCTGTTCGCGGAGTGGTCTGAAATCGATTGGGTTTTCTAGTTTTTTTTTGTGCCCCCAAAAAATTAAGCGATGTGTGTCCCCCAACGGAACGAAAATACATCGTTCATGGTTTAATATAAGTTCCTGGCGGGCGGTGGGCGCAGTGTGCTAGCGCGGTGGACGGACTGAACGGGGGAGAAGGAAATGTGAAAACATAAACGCGATAGACTGATCGGGCTGGTATATAGGTGTGTTGTAATGGCGGGGAGAGAGATTATTACCTCAGCCTCGACATTAGATGGAGGTGTGCATAGCGTGCAGCTATCTAGGCAGCAAATTACACACGACCCATGGAGTATGAGGATGGGTTATGAATATGCAATAATCTCGCGCGCGTGCGGGATTAGAAGGCAGTGTCCCAATTCGGGACGGCTGCTGGGATGAGATGGTTGGTTTATAGCGCGTCACGTAGTAACTTTTGTTGTCAATCGTCCAATGATGATCGTGCAAAGGTAATCCGCCAATGATGAAGCATCGCGTGTAGCTACTATCTGATTGTTACTCAATGGTGTATCGGTAGCGCTGCATCATTATTGAACCCATACCTGGTGTGTTGTGGTATGGTATAGCCCTGGCAGTACAACCATTCAATAAATAAAAAAAGACTACACGAATACCCTGTCCCGTGTAAGGAATTATATACAAAAAACTCTACTCATTACTGATGCACGTGGTTGCTCGTGTGTTTTTTATCTCCTCGAGCGGCGGCGGCGAGCGAGCAGACCGGGCATGAGTGGGTTTAGAGTGGGGAGGACAGGAGGGGAAATTCTGACGAGGCGCGCTGGATGGTTGATCACACTCTGTGCGCGCGAGGGGAGGGGAACGTACATGTACATGTACAGTACATGATTATACCACGCGAGGCGGTTGAATAATTTTCATGAGACCGGCGCAGTGCCAGGCTTTTGTACGTCGTTAAACGGTTGGTGCGGGGCGGAGCTAGCTACACTGAGTGTGCCCAGAGCCCTGAGTCCCGGCCTAGACTGGAAGGGGTTTTCAGCTCGTCCGACTCTCCGTGTTTTATTAATATTTCCCCCCTCTCTCCCCGTCTCAGCGTCAGCGGTTGGCTCCGGCGGTGTAGGAAGAGTGCCACACGAGCGGGTCCCTGGCGGGCTTCAATATCCACAGCCAATTTGACGCGGTGAACCTGAAAGTATATTGGTGGTTATTTTTTTTTTCCTTTTCGGAGTAAGTGCGTGCATCGGATCCTCGTAATTATTCGCAGACGAGGTCTGTCATACAAAAATCGCAAGCGGGATCGGGACCGTAATGTGGCTACGCTGTGCTGATCGACAATCAGCATTTTTGGGGAGAAATACTCGACCTCTTTTTTCTTTGGATGAGGGTAATGTGTAGTCGGTCCTCTCCACGTTGCATGATTGGAAAGTGAGGTATTGTCAACGATACAGCAGTGAGATAGCGAGGATGACAGTGTCTGTCTGTTCACAGAACATCAGCAAGTTTTGAGAGATTTTGAATTGCAGCGCACTGAGCGGAACCTTTAGACAGTTTGGCCAGGTTAATGTAATCATACACCGGCTGAGTGACCCCAGGTCGAGTCTCAAGACAGAGCTACAGTTACTTTGTTTCCCCTATACTCCAGGCCAGGCTTTCTTGGCTTGACTTGTTCCCACCAACGAGCAGGGCCACCAAATTAAGGGGGGCTGAGATACGCGCCCTTGCAACCCACACCCTCCCCGTCGGTGTTGCCTTACAGCCCGCTCCCGGCTTCATTATCGCGGTCTGATTGTTTTCCTCGCCCCACCGAGGACAATGTTTACGAAACTCTAGCTCGCCGAACGTGTTATAGAGTTCACCGAGGTCCTGCGTGTGCTTCGATTCCTTGCTTGGGACGTTCGGGTTTAAATTTCTTCTACCCGCAACCATCTACTTGAAGCAATGCAATCAAATTTAAAAGCAGCTCTTCCAGGCGTTTAAAGAACTGTGACTGGGCAGGGGAGCGAGTTGTATTATAAATCATAGCGAATCTTTTGGCTAGGAGCCTGAGAATACACAGCTGAACTTTTGTTGGCGCTCTTGGAAGTGTAGTCTACATGTACATTAGTCGTCTGATTCCCGCGTCCCGTACTTGTCGCCAGCAGACCGACCCGGCTAGCTAGCAGAGCGTAGACACAACAAGTAGTACGATATTGACGTGACCGGTCGACCACAGAGATTGAGAGACCGACACTGCGCTGTATCAAGCCTTGGCTGGGATGAAAGTGATCGATCGGGTTTTGTGTGTGCAGTTTCCAACCTCCAGTAGTTGGCAAAGTGGCGACCAGAACAGGTGAAATTGGCAAAGGGTGAGGTAAACACAGCCGCACCGTACCTTGGTATCAATTTTGGTACCGTTCTTGTAGAACTGATTTGAGCGAGTATTAGTGATCGCATAAACATTTGTACAAACAACTTGGATCTGGTATCGGAGCTCAGTACGAGACTTCACTAGACTAGAAACAAACTTCTTGTCGAGGTTGTGCTACGACTACGAGGCCAGTTTGTGAAAGAAGGGTGCTTTTTTGGGGAAGTTCTTATACACGAGTTCGTCCGAGAATATCACAGACATGAAATCCCGCTACCAGTCATGGGCCCTTCACAACTACGGAGAGAGCGGTAAAACCAAGACGGTGACGCGCCGCAAATACGAGCGTATCACCGGCTTCCTGCGCGGCAGCCCAGCACCGGCGGGAACGGAGAGCACCAAGTTCCGGTTCTGGGTCCGGGCCAAGGGATTCAAACTCGGCTCCCCGGGGAAGAGACTGCGAGGAGGGGCCAAGGAGGTTCTGTTTGTGCCCGTCAAAACAACGGTAAGTGCTCAGGCTGTGGACTTGGAAGCCATCTTGTTTTGTTGGTCTGATCATTATAATTGGTTTTCCATGTGAAGCTAGAACATATTTCGGTTAAAAGAGCAACATTTCGGTTCCGTTAGTTCTAAAACAAAGACAACGACTATAATTTTAAATTGAAGATCACCCCAATGTTACGGATGAAGTGGTGATACATACATGCAATGCTTGTATTGTCAGTGCCCGCGTAATACAATACAATTAATAATCAACAGTGTACATGAAAGTGACTGACAACGGTCGTCCATAACGGTCAAAATTGTTTTTACGGATTTTCCATTGAGTCAAAATCGATCTTTGAAAGAGGCTTTTTTTTTGGCATGAGGCTAGCCCACTTTGACTGATCGCAATTTGTATTCACAATGAACGTTTTCCTGACAATAATAAACGGTAGTTGACAAGATCCTATTTGCTTTTCAGCGCGCGGCGTCACGGTCTCTTCAAATTAAACCCACAATATAAACGGCCGGCCGGCCCAACGTGGCAGTATATTAAGCGGCGCCATTGTTTGGAATGGATAATTTGTGTATGATTACCATGGCAACCAATGATTATAATATCCACAGCGTCCTTGATCACCTTGGCAGTTCGCGCGCTCAGCGACCAGACGCCGTGTTCGTCTGCGGAGTAACTGGCCTCATTTTACAACTCATGAATATTAATACATATACGCTGAGACAAGCGCAGTTGCATCTGACGCCTTGACGGCTCATGCATATTAATACCCAGCACGCGCGTCATGCGCCGTGCCCAGTTTCCGCCCGCTGACATTGAGATCCGTGCATTATTATTATTATTATTATTATTAATAACTTGCCCTGTACAGGATAGGTCGTGCATATTGATGAGGTTGCACGCGCGCGCACGCGCGCCTGACGAGCCCGCTCTTTCTTTACAATAATTTAGCGCAAGCTTCGCTATTTTGCACGTGTGTTGCGGCCGATGCGGCGATGGGGCTGGCACTTAAAGATAAATACGCGAAGCGTTTAGGCGATTTGTTGATACATTGCGAGATGAGTTTGTACTGAAGCAAACAACTTTTCAAGCGAGAAGCAATGAGCTACCGCACTGGACATGATCGGGATAGTTTTTATTTACAAAAAAAAAGAGCTAAATTTGACAATTAACCTCACCAGGATTTGAAGTGAAGTTGCCTGCAGCATCAACGACTGTTTCGTGATTTGAAGCTGGCGTTTGCTTTATTGGCGTTTATCTTCGCAGATGAACAGCCGCAACGACTGTTTCGTGATTTGAAGCTGGCGTTTGCTTTATTGGCGTTTATCTTTGCAGATGACCAGGCGCCATGTTGTGTCCACATTTTAAGAACTCTCATATCGCCAACCCCCTACTAAACATGGGAGTTTGACAGTGAACCTACGATTTCATAGCTTAAGACGGGCACAATGGCCAACAAATGGCATAGATATATAAGGTACCACCGTACCCCCAACATACGAGAGGCACATAGTCCGAACAGACAGTACGTACCCCTTAAAAATGTAAATAACCATCGGGCTCGCGCAGCGTCCTGCGCTGCAGAGCCATTTTAATTACCACCGCGAAAACCTTTGCTGGACAAGCAGGATTTTTTTTGCTGAACTCATTTTTAGCCAAGCTTTATTGAGCATTATGTGAAAGTATACACACTTAATCCTGAAACCTAGCGATCTAAAACATGACCAGATCCAAACATGACACCAAAGGCGAACACGCACTTGCACTTTCGTCTCTGCTCGAACCATACATACTTATTTATGCCAGCCTTTTGGACTTCGTGAAGACCCGATCTTGTACTTTTAACGACCGCGTACACATACGCCGTTGCCATCCACTGTTTGTCTAGGTGTGCAAATGTAGGGTCATAAACAGACTTCAAACTACTTTTGTCTGGTCGCTTCATGTTCGTAAATAGGCCTACCACAAGCTCGTGGTTTAGTGACATTATTTTACTTTACTGTAATGGCAATATCGTTCTTAGTTTATATAGCAAAGGGTAAAATGAAAACAGCTTTTTCACGTTAGTGGCCTTATTGATGACTGCGTTGATTTTTTTGATTTGATTTTTTTTGCATTTTGTTTTGAAACGACACCTGTTGCTAAAAATGATATCATGCGTGACTTCAACTGGTCATGATAATTGTTTTAGTTTTTGAGAAAGAAAACAAAACCTCATCGAAACATAACCTACTGGCCGTGTGCTGGTACGGTGCAAGCTGATATGCGCACACTCGGAAGTGTTGACCCCAGGTCAAATCTAGCCAATGAGAGGTCAGCGAAATTTGCCGATATCGGGAAATGTGTACATATAGCGATCCTGCATCCCCAATGATTAACATGACACTGTGTCGTTCTACCGAATGCAGTTTAATGTTTCTTTTAAAATGATAAACGGTTCAGCATATTAATGCATCAACAGACGAGTTGAGGATCAACAGCCCCCTCTGTTGATTGTTAATGTGTGATACAACTCCCTAGGGTATGTGCAAAACCGTATTGATTTTGGAGTATTGAGGATTGTTAGGGTTAATGTAAGCACACCATTCCGTTGTTTCAATGCACTCGTGTGAGTGATTTGGGTTATTAACGACACAGGACAATTCAGTCTCATATTTTTACTGATAGTTTTGACATATAAAATATAAATGTTCATAAAGGATCACCAATTTTGTAACTGTAACTGCCTATGGACGGATCTGGTCACGTGACTAACTAATTCCCCAAAACCAAACTTATACAATCCACTGCGATAACTGCACTTTTTTTCGCAGCTAACGATGTCAATAATGATCCCAAACCCTGCCAGTATTCGAATAAGCGTCACCGCAAACCGTGTATTAATAGTACGACATGACTATGTGCATGGGGTAAAACGAAAGGGGGGCGGGTAGAGTTCTGGATGGACGAAGTACATTAATTGCGCAAGGGATTTGGCCGTGTTTAGCGAAGGGGAAAACGAGGGTATTTAGCTTGTTGGGCCGGGCGGGGCGCGGACCGAGCGTGGGACCGCGTTTCGAGACCTCATTACCTCGCCTACTCGGCTCGTTTCCCAGCTGACATCCCCGGCATCATCGCCTGGCCGGATTATAAAGCTCTTCTTCTTTTTTCCCCTTCTCTGGTGCCATCTTTGGGCTTGCGAATTGCACGCGGTATAATGAGCCAACGGACTACATCCATGATGTATATGTGGATGCATTACGTGTTTGCTGTAATTGCCGGAGATGGCCGTGTGATATAGTTAGCGATATCGGTTCATCGGAGTATCGATATATAGTTTTCGGAGGCGTGGTCTGAACTCGGGTCCTGCTTTTTTTAACCTCCGCCGATGCACGTTCGATTTGCAATAATTCATACAAGGGGTGGCTAAACGCACGTCGTTCTAAATGGTCACCTATCGATATTCCGTTTGGGTCTAGTCTGGTCCCCTGACCTGAATTGTTTTGTCTTATACCCAGACGTCTAAATTTTGTAGGTCAGGTAACCACCCGCGACAAAAATAGATTATGACGCACTTTACTGCGTAGCTATTTTTAGACAATGCAGCAATTCAAATTACATATGTACAGCCCCTTTTCCCCAAAGTGCAAAACGCCTGGATTTGTTAAATTATATTTCTTCTGATGTTGATATTTGCCAATGCGAGTTGGGATTTGATGCAAACCAAAAAAGAAAATCCGAGATCGAAGGGCTTTTATTTTGTTTTACGTTTGTCAAAACTCGTAAAATCCTCAAAAGAAGATAACAAAATGTCCTCCATGAGTCCTGTGCATTGTGTAGACGAAATCTGATCTCTGTACATACACAGCCCCCCCCCCCCCCCCCACCCCTTCCATCCAAAGGGCTTTGGAATAACACGCGGACACCGCATAGAATAAGACATGCATAGGCCTAATCAACATACAGTTGAATTGACGATGATCGTCGCCGCATAATCATGCCCCAGCCCCCATCATCAACCGGGCATCATCCCACCCGCGATTATAATCGACCCCCCCCCCCCCCCCTCCCGCTGAGCCTTCCCCCTCCGAATATCACCTTCTCCCGGTCCAGCCATCTTCTTCACTTCGCGTCCTTACCATCCATCTATCTCGTTATTATTTTGACTGTCACAAGAGTATATATATACGGGAACACGCCTGATGATTATTATTGACCAGGCAGGGTCGGCTCACTGGGACGGTCTACAACCGTACCAATTTCCCCTCTGCGTTCCGGGCCCGGGGCTTGCCTGGCGCCGCCGGCCGGCAGCCCATCCCCTCTTTTCCCCCCACACACCGCTCGTCAGACTGCGTGGGACCCCACGGCAGATAAGTGATTACCCTCACCCCGCTTTCCACCTGTCCTATTCCCATCCACTGTATTAGAGAGTTTCCTCTTTTGGAGGAGTCTTAATAGCGAGTGGGTTCTTTATTACTCCGGACTATCTATTTCCTGATTGTACCGTACCAGGCCGTCTCCCTCCTCATCACGCGCCCCCGCCGCGCCGCGCCACGCCGTCCCGCTGCAGTCGAGTTTCCCGACGGTGTATCTCGGGGTCCACAGTCCGCATGTATATCACTAATTCTTCTGTCTGCTTTATTTTCTATCGCTTCATAGGCCACACAAGCTCTACCCTTCTGCCCGACCCCCTAGTAGTAACCCCGTCTCTCATACCCTACTCAAGAAACTCTCCTACATCCCCCGGCCCCCTGAACCCTATCGTACCACCTGCGTGAGCTACGACACATCAGAGCCCAGAGCCCAGAGCCCCGTCATCTTCTCCTCCTCAGCTTGCTTCGCTTTACATGTTTTACCGAAGTTCCGAATGGATTAGTAATGAGCAGGGATGAATATCAGACGGGTCTCGGACTCGGAGCCGGGTTTTTTTCAGCCGACGTAGCGTGAAATTGGGTCTCAAAGGATGTAAACTTGTCGATTGTACTGCGCATGCTCTCAACGTGCAAACTGGAACGCATGTTACAATTGCGCATGGGAAGTTGGGAACACTCAATGCCGATATTCGAGTGGGAATAAACGTTAACAAGTGGACATAACTATTGATTTAGGGCTAGATCACATTGTTTTAAATGCAAGGACAATTGTTTACTGCAATGTACTATATTACTTCTGCTCGTGCGCTGTGAACATTTTCCTTCTGGGGCAAAATTGATTAGCACACAACATTTTTGCTCAGTAAAAACAGGTCCAGCTAAAACTCCATGAGCTTTTCATGCTAAGCAAAAACCAGTCACAAACAATATTTATTATCTAGTAAAAGATTGGTTTCTTACCCTGGTTTTGCCAGGGATGAATTTCCATGCTAAGTATTTTTGTGCGTGCTTAGCAACTCCATGGAATTGCCCCCTGATGTTGTACAAGTACAGTAGTGCACATTTAATATAACACCGGGCCAACTCGCATCAGAATCTATACGGACTCCAATCTTCGTGTCGGTTTTCGCTATAAATCCCTACCAAGCGTGCATGTTAATATTAATACGGGCCACCGTACCTGTTCATGGTAAATATTTAGCCAGCGCGCGGGGTTACCAGTAAACAACGAACGAGTGACCGTGCATGCGCGAGCTGGCTCGTGGGGGATTTGGTTCAGAATCCGGGCTAAGACCAGTTTGCTCTCTCCCGGCCGGTAGAATATCAAGAGCGGGGCATTATTGTGCCACAGGGCCCATATGCCTATACTACTTTGAAAAGCAGAACATTTCGCATACGGACTGGATGACGTATCCTCGATTTTCAGGTTTTAATGGCAGTTTGCAAGAGTCTTCAACCATTTCGCTACTGCTCGGATAAACATCGTTACCAAAAAAAAACTCTTAAAAAAACCGCATGTAAAACACGATCACACTTTGAGTTCCTTTCTCTATATGGTTGTAGTGCCATATTATCTTACATGTTTATCGTGGTATACATGTCAGGGAACCAGACTAAAATCTAATTTCTTCTCGATACTGTAACGTTATACATGTCAAGGAACCAGACTAAAATCTAATTTCTTCTCGATACTGTAACATGAGGAGGTTCCCAACGGTCAGACACGAACCACCAGTGTATACGTATCGCCATTTACACCAAAGATTGTTTATTCTGTAACCTACCGGACACGCGGTCTCAATTGTGCTGCCGCCTAGTCGCACCGCAAGTCGGTAGTCGGTAAGATTTACCCGAAGCGTGAGAACGGTGAGCGTCTATAGGATGCACAGACTGGAAAGACCGAAAACAGACTAAACGACCTACACAAACGAATAGGGTTATACTAAAATATTGGTGAAGTTATTCGTGGTATACATGTATCATTATTATTCAAGTTTAAAGGTAGGATACACATTTTGCAGATATCAACAATATTTATTACCAAATTTTTAAGAAATATCTTACTCATTTGAAAGTAAATGTAGATTCTAGGCATCCAGCAAAATGATTGCGCTAGATATCCTGTAATTATTCCGCAAAATATAATTTTATAATGAAAAATTCGAATGAAAAATGAAGAATAACTGCTCGACGCCGGTTGAAAAAAACCCCGCTGGTTTTCGTGCTTTTCTCGGCATTCATGATTGTAAAACTTCGGACAGCTCAGTTAAACGATATCTACTATAAAATTCAACCCCCCAAATCTACTCATTCGTGATAATTCAAGCAATGACCAATGGTGTATACTACCTTTAAAGTGAAATGTTAGAGTTTTCGGCGTCACTGGCTATGTGCATGCTGCATACATTCTGAGTGGTGGAAATTTGTAAGGTAACACTAACACAATAAACGAAATTAGCAAATGAATCCGTATTGTTTATATCTCATCCGAACAGCGCCCTCATTAGTCCGGATCAACGTTAATAACGCCATGCACAATACGCTCAGTGTTATTAATGTAAACACATCGTGTGGCTTCCAATTTTAACAGCAGTGTTACTTCGTCACCCACCGGCCTGTGTGCATACGCATAATATAACTTGGCATCCCAAAGAAATAGAATTAGAAAAAAAAAAAATGAAAGAAAATAAACCACAAGGTAAATAAACCACAAGGTAAATAAACCAGGTAAATAAACCAGGTAAATAAACCAGGTAAATAAACCAGGTAAATAAACCAGGTAAATAAACCAGGTAAATAAACCAGGTAAATAAACCATTTAGGTAAATAAACCACAAGGGTTTATGACTTCTGAACAAAAACACTGACAATTTGGGAGACCGCCAACATATTAGGCAAGATAGCTCAGTTGGCAGAGCGCCGGTCCGGTATTCCGGAGGTCCCAGGTTCAAGTCCCGCCTTGCCGATTTCTTTGTTCACTTTGAACAATATTTTTTGAGGTGGGATAAAAAAAGAAATCCAAATGGAGACTCGAGTCTGGGATTGAGATGGAATCACCAATCTGACCCCCCACCCACCCCGCTGACAGTGTCATCGTCCCCACCCCTACATTTTCTGTTTGGTAATTTCACCTTTCATTCTCACCTTTTGTGACAACAATCCAACCATGACTCCATGAAACCCAACAGACACATTTACCTAACTGCTTATAAATTATATGTCAGCAGCCTTCGCTCATTTTATCGTTGCCAATAATGAATGGTATTGGCGCTCCTTTTTTTTACGAAAAGGGAGGGAGGGAGGGAAAAAAATGCCCTCGCCCCGCCAAGGACACAATTCCTTATTACTGACGGTCGATGAAGACAGCGAAGGTCGGAAGCGGGGTTATTTTCGGGCCGCGCCGGCAACTTAATTCCCCACCACAATCGCGGTCACAACCGCGAAACCGTGAACATACAAGTCAAGCCGGTCGAGTCGGGAGGCCTATGGCTCGCGCACACCAGAGTCCGGAGTTAATAATAATCTCCGGTGTAAATTATCGGCAGGAAAATGATTCAGTATGCTTCCATTCTCACCTATGGCTGTGAACCTAATAACAATACCGAGCTCGATTTATGGTAGAGAGGGACCCCACTTGTCCCTATATATCATACACACTCCAGACTGTACCTGAGACATCCCCTAGATATCTGAAAATAATTCCCGAGTTTCTAGGAACACACTGACTAATAATGACTGTAATCGAACCCCCTACCCTCAATCTGATAGCCCCAAACCACGAACGCACTCCCCAATCCCCAGTTTACATGCACCACCTTGTTTCGACATCATCAAGTAAAAAACTACCGGTTCGAGATTCGTGTTTGATCTCTCGATCGAACCGGCTGGCTACTATTTGAACGACCGGTCGTTGCAGATGTTTTGGTCGCAAACTCTCAACGTGGGTCCCGCACAATGTGGTCGTTTTCGTTTTCTTAATTCCGAGGTCAAATCTGGCTGTCCCATCTCAACACTTCACGTGACAATAATGGCCGCCTAACACCCCGCACATACAAAATTATATCAAGTTTTTTTGTCTCGTCCAAAAACGTGTGATTTGTTTTGCAGCCTAAATGCCGACCCCGCGACCTCATTAATTAATTACACAAGTGGTGTTTTGTATACGGGTAAAATACACACAGCCCCTCAACTTAGCGTGGGACTGCCACTGTTGGCTCCTAACAAAAGAATCATCAGCAGCCAATGAGTGGTGCCAGAGGTAAGCTTGCCGTTACCTAGCAACGGGGATGCCTCTCATGTTTGTGTGGTTTGGTGCGCCATGCACGCCACGACACCACACCACAAAGGCACCAAAGCGGATAGACTGATGATATCGCTATGGGCCTTTTCGAAACCGTTGCTTCGTCTTTGGCTTTGGCTTCGCCTCCGAATTCCGAAATACTGAGAAGCAAATAGAAATGGAAGAAAATTGAAATAGTCTAACTTTTGGGTTCACATCAATCGAGTGAATGTTTCTGAAGTACAACAGGCGTCAGAATGTGGCTGGAGATCTCGCAGTTGGGAGTCAAAAAATCGCCTTAAGCCAAAGACGAAGACGAAACAAAGCCAGGGATTCGAAAAGGCCCTAAGATGGGTTTAACAGGAGAGGTACGGTGTCCGACTGCCGCCATTGCATGCAGGATAATTTTGGAAGCAATTATAAACTATCTCGTGTATAGCGGTTCATGTTGTATTTTTTTTTCAGAGGGACGGTTTTCTCTCAGCATTGCTCTATGGTTTAAATTAATCCACAAGAAAAGTTGGCGAAGAAAAAGATAAACGTGAACGACAGCCGGATTTGAACCACAGACCTTTCGATCAATAGCTCACCTCTCTACCGACTAGGCTACTGGCGAATTGGTTCAGAACAGCCGTTCTTTACACGTATTTATTGTACCTGAGTTGCCATTGTTCTTTCTCATGAATATACAATCACACACAACCTGCAGCTGCTAAACACAAATTCGCGAACCGTTACACGATTAGTATTAAGTGTCTTCCGATAAATTTAGGGAGATTGCAAATTTAGGGAGATTGCAATAGACTCGACTGAAGGCCGCCCCCACCCCCCCCCCCCCTCCCTCTACCAACACGGGCCAACTAATTATAATTATAGTTGCACAGCATTATACTAAAGTTAATTACCACCACAGAACAAAAAGAAGAAAAAACACAAGGATGCACATTTTAAATTACCTCAGTTACGGGCGAAGTCGCCATGGGTGGATGGGCCAATAATTATCTCCAAAACCACCCATCAGTCGATTGCGGTATACGGTTGTTTTAACATTACCCCCCAGAAGCCGCTAGACTGCTGGAAACCATGGAAACAGAATGCACACCTTTTGAAAAAAAGCAAAACAATTCCTTTTATGGAAAATGGCTGCAAAAAAGACGTGCACAGGCTGTGAAGGTTTGAGATTTGGTCAAGCAGTGAGCAAGATGCGTTTTTCTGAGTACACTCTTAAAACTCCTGGGTCGGAATTGACACCGAAACGCATCCGAATCTGTACGATTCTTTTTTCCGGGTTGAAAATTACCCTTTTGGGGGTCGACCCAAATTTTCGACCCAAAAGGTGTCATTTTCAATACGGAATAAAAATCGTGCAGATTCGTATGCGTTTCGGGGACAATTCTGAATTTTTTTGACACATCTTGGGTCAAAAGCAGGAATACAATTTTTTCAAAAATGATGAAAGTTCACTTAAATTCTGTTGGTCCACGCATCCGGGACCATTTACATGCGTAAACGGTCCGTGGTTGGTCGAACTATTGTCAATAGTCCAAACCACGCTAAAGAGTTGGTTTAGAGATATTCTTGTATGTAATACCCCCCCCCCCCCCCCCCCCCCCACCCCACCCCCACCCCACCCCACCCCCCTTCATAATATATACACATATAAAACAAATCTTTTTTTTAGCAACACTGCAATCACGACACGGGGCTCATATTCATAATCAACGTTTTGTTGATATTCTTTCGCTCGGCTGAGTGTTTTAGGTTTTTTTTTGGTAAAGAGAAGAAGTTGGGACTGTGGAAACATAGTATCTGTCAGAGGCAATCTGCAGCGCGCGGGATACCGTCAAATTAGGCGAGGACCTACCCGTAGCGTTGACAACGTTAGCGACAACAATCAACTCCCGGCATCGGGATTTTTTGTTATTTATAACATCGCTTCCACCAGAATGAACCTTTTGTGTCGGGCAATTTTATATTTATATTTTTGGTTCCGCGACTGGAGCGTGTGGGGTTAATAATGCGCCTCTCTCGCATCTCGGTGCAGTCGGTGATTGGGGATCAGAGAGGAGTCCGGGGGGGGGGGGGGGGGGGGGGGGGGGAGGTTGTCGTGGCGTGGAGGTGACGGGGTGGTCAGGAATTACCACTTACAGTCCTTGTTATAAATGTTATAGATGTTGGGACGGGAGAAGGATTGCGAATGTTAGCAAAAAGACAAAATAAATAACAATATGAGGGAGGGGCTTCAACGATTTTAATCCCACCCACACTGACGTTGCAATGAAACGAAATATAAAGTTTAAAGGTTTTATCTTTAAAAATAAGCTGTTACTTTAAAAAAACAATAAAAAGACGATATTTTTGAGTTGTAGTCGCGTCTTAGCAAGTCCTTTCATAAAGCCAGTAACTTGCTAAACACTGACAAAAAAATGCTTTTGCCAAAAATCTGGTTTTTTTTATGGATAGCTTGTTATTCGAATTGTGATGGACTTGCAGAGACACGTGTTATATTCTACCCAATAGAAAATGACAAAATGTCTCATTGAATCCACAAAATGATATGCCGCTAATCGGCAATAAAGAAAGGCCATTGCCACGTCATGAACTTGTTGACATGATTTTAACGAACACAAATTAATGCACGAGGTTACAGTAAGTCTATGCAGCGCCCTCTTGTGGCAAGGGTCGAAGTATTGGTTTCATAACTGCGTGGTCCCCCTAATGATCCTGTACTCGGCGCTGGGATATAGGAAGCGCTGAGCTTTGAGCTCTGATTGGACAGATTTTGCGTGACCTGTGAACTGTAAGTCACCAGGGCCCAATTTCATTGAGCTGCTAAGCAAAAAAAATTGCTTAGCACAAAAAGTCTTGCTCATTAAAAACAGGTTACCAGCCAAAATTATACCTGTTTTTCGTGCTAAGCAAAAAACAGCTGATTATCAATCCAGAACAATAAAGATCAGGTGAAAATTTGGTCTGTAACCTTGTTTTTACCAAGGACAAATTGTCATGCTAAGCAAATTTCTGTGCTTAGCAGCTCTATGAAATTGGCCCCAGTTCCGCAGATCAGCGACACTGCATGCAATTCGAAGGGTCATGGTACGCTACCCAGAATGCCGTGCGTTTCCTTCACAGAAACATGTGAAGCTGCATCAGCGCTTTCCAGCGATCATGGGCGGTGAGAACGAGCGTATTGAGGGCGTTATCCGATCAAACGTTTAACACGCAGCTGCTATTCGGAATACAATTGCCTAGTCTAAACGATATTGTGTTGCTTTTAAAATCTATAAATTAGAATCGTAGAAAGTTTATCCAACAAGTCAAATATGGGTTTTTTTGCTATTTACCCGCCTTAGGTTGAACCTCAAGCGAGGGCGTCCTCAGAAAGTGCAACAAAATGTGACCCATACACTAAGTTTAATTAGCTCATCAAACCCAAACAGAAAAAACAGACAACTCCTTTAAACATTTACCTTCTCTGCATTCATTGTTAGCCTCTAATGGAACAATTCAGACAGGATGTTAGCTATTATTAAAGATTTCCTTCGTATACCCGACTGTTACTTCAATCACAGGAGTCCAGTCGGTATTTGGAGCAACTCTTTTGACACGACAGAAATGAAATAACATTTCTGCGTTTGACTTGTTTGACTTGTTTCCCGTGTGTAGGATTCGGAGGGGACCATTGTGGACCGTGGTTTCAAGCGGGTAGCGGTAGTGGAAGACTTCTTTGACATTATTCACCATGTTCACGTGGGGACGGACGGACGGAGTGGAAAACACGCGGGTCAGAAGCGAACCTACCGGGCGGTGAGTAGCCAGAATTTGTGTTCACTTTATTTTGCCATATCGCGACCCTCTGAGGGCGTACGGTACCGCGCGTCTGCGTCTCCCGCGCGCGTGTCGCGATGACAAGCGCATTTTTACAAGATGTCACCATAGGGCCGTTTACCAAACCCCATCTTCGTCTTCGTTTGTTTTTGGCTTTGTTCATGCAGTTTGGCAATCGTGATGGAGCCAGAGCCTAAGCTGGGGTTTGAAAGACGGCCTAGGTATCAACAGAATCTACGGTTGTCACCCTGCTTATTAATTGAAGGAGCATTGAGCTCGCGCGTACGCAAATACGCGCGAGATTTGTGACACCTAGTTTTGGTATATCTTGTAATGATTGATTGTTTTAAAATTATAGGCACATTTTTTTCTTTTCGCTAGGTAGTATACATACAAAACTAAACAATATTCGTGGTTTATCTGAACTATGGGCAATCGTCATAGTTCGAAAGGTGTTACTTTTTAATATTATCTCACCTTAACTTAGGACGTAGTGGCCCTAATGGTGTGGCGTTCGAATCTTGAATCTAGCAACTCGCCCCATCTCCTCGCCCGTGAGCAGTGCCTGAATCACACCGGGGGCCAATTTCACGGAGCTGCTAAGCACAAATATTTGCTTAGCACAAAAAAGTCTTGCTCATTAAAAACAAGTTATCAGCCAAAAGTCTACGTGTTTTTCATGCTAAGCAAAAAACCAGCTGATTATCAATCAAAAACAATAAAGATCGCGTGAAAATTTGGTCTGTAACCTTGTTTTTACCAAGGACAAATTTTCATGCTAAGCAAATTTGTGTGCTTAGCAACTCCGTGAAATTGGCCCCCGATCCCCTTTCTCCCCAAATCTACCAAAAGAATTAATGGTAACCGACATTAGGAGAGTATAACTGCAACAGACTGACAACCAACCCAGGGGGAATTTAAGGGGGGGGGGGAGAGATCACTGTCATTTCAGATCAAGGAAACCATGAATAAACGTGCGGCCTCGGTTTGCGCGATATAAAAATACAAAACATGCAACAAATTAAACCGTTAAACTATTATGTCTACCGTACCGCCGGTTGCGATCATTGTTTTGCCGAAACCTACAGCCTGAGTCAGATGCATTTCTGGAGACTAATATAAATGGAAGGTGGAAATGAAAATCGCCTCGGGCAAAGTCCTCAGGGAGACGGTTATTACAACAATCTGGACAACACTGACTGATGTCATCACTTCCGAGCGTCGCCAAGAAGAAGAAGACGCCCTTTTAAGTTGACGGCCGGGAGTTTGCACCCAGGAGTCACAAACCGTCAAAAGTTGGGTCTACGTATATACCCACCGTCCAGTACGGAAATAGCTGCTATGAGCAGAGATGGTTAATATGGCGTTGGCTGGTCAATTAGTCTCATCATCGATCAGCGAGATGACACCAGGGTTTTCATCAATTACAAATTGAGGCTTTAAAAAAGAAAGAAAAAGTCTTATGGATGAAAGACTTAACTGATATACCTTGCATGATATGCCAAAAAAGAAGAGCAAATAATGTGCTTAATTGCTGATGCAGGTGAAAACCTAATTCGCCCTTTGCAGGCTTCCGTTAGAATTACGCAGAGCTTTGATCTGGCAATTGTATGCTATTAATCACCGAACCGGCTATATTTATTGTGTAAAGTTACCAGATCACTCGGATCTCAATGCTTATGGTGAAGCGTACAAAGAGCGAATACCTAGAAACTTGTCTAACCCTGCCAGATCCAGCACAGTGCATCTGTGGTGACTGCTTGACCTTGCTGGACTCTGCACACAAGTCAATGTGACAAAGTATGCAATCTGATGCGTCTGGCAGGGTTTCTAGCCAAAATACCCTGGGGGGTTAGGGTTATTAATTAAGACCCATTTCGAAGGATTCGGTCACTTTCAGATATAGGCCCGGGCGGCAGATGCATTCCAGTTAAGATTTCCAAACAGACTTCAGATTCGTAAAAAAAGTATCTATGGTTTGTCTTGGTTTCTTTTATTTTTCAGATTGCGGAGACCTACGCCTTTCTGCCCCGCGAGGCCGTCACGCGCTTCCTCATGAACTGCAACGAGTGTCAGAAGCGCATGCACCTCGCGCCCAATCTCGCCGAGCCGCGCGAGAACGGTGACGTCACGGAGGAATCGGAATCTAACGGGAACGGCTGCAGCATCGGCAACGGCGACGTCGACGTCGATGGCGGGGGCGGGGCTGGAGGAGGGGGCGGGGCCGTGGGCGTGGCCGTGGGCGTGGCCGTGGGCGTGGCGGCGGGGGACATGGGCGTGGGCGTGGATTACAGTCTGCCGATTACAACCACGTATTTGAACCAGTTACGTAACATGAGGCTGGCAAACAACAACAACAACAGCAACGAGGTAGGACCCTTTCTTACTTTTCTTACGATTCTAGGTTTAAAACAAAGGCTTTTAGAAAAGCCAAAACCCGTACAGGGCTGGGGCGAATTCCATTGAGCTGCTAAGCACAAACATGTGATTTTCATGCTAAGTGTGTTTTTCATGCTAAGCAAAAAAAACCAGCTGAAAATCAGTCACAAACAATAGACCGTGTGAGTCTCGCGCACAAAGGTCACGGCCTCGCGCACAAAGGTCATGGTCAAAGGTCACGACCGTTTCATCGTTGGACAGGTCAATGTTTGTTGTCACAGGCTGTGAAGCTGACAGCTTTTGACATGCGTAAAAAACGTGATCATATCACAGGATGTTAGAATCCGTTGTTACAAAACAGGTTTTAAGCGATCTGGACAGGTACCGAGGAAAAAATGATTGACAAGTATTCCGGAGCATAAAACTTTAGCGAGACGCCTTAAAGGGCCAGGACGCGATAATGTTTTCTGCAGGTAGGTTGGTACATTAGCCAATCAGTACACAGATGATGTTGACGTCATCGATGATGTTAGAGTTGTCTGGGACAAATTAACCCTAACCCTAACCCTAACCATAGAGAAAATTCCTTTCTCTATGTCCTAACCCCTAACCCCTAACCCTAGTCAGATCCCAGACAACTCTAACATCATCGATGACGTCAACACCATCTGTGTTCTGATTGGCTAATAAATGTACACTATGTACCAACCTACCTGCAGATAAAATTATCGCGGCCAGGACGTCTGATATAGCCCTGCCGTGGTGGTTTACACCGGTATACTTTAACTGAAGATTTGACAAAGGACTTCTAACATTCAACAACGACCAAACGAGCCATGATTTATTTGTTGTTATTTACAAATCATGACCTACTTTTTCTGAATTCGATTCATCTGATAAGATTTTCAGTTTGCATATTTCTTTGAGTCTGTTGTTTAAGTTCCCATTGTCGGAACTGTTTTTATTAGATTAAAAAATTTTTCTAAAAGGCCGTAAGAAAAGAAAAGAGAAAAGTATTTTTAAAGTCGGTTCTGTAAAGGTAGGACATTTTCCTTCGTTATTTTCCAATCTCGAAGACATTATCGCCAAATCGGCGCACTCTCCTGACAAACTTAGCTAGGAATTGCTCGTAAAGATGGCTTTCTATCGCCAAAAAACTATCACAGACGCGACCCACACCGTTTTAATTATGAAGTAGCGTTGTTTTTTTAATATCTACTGTTGCCCCGTCAGCGGCTTTTGTTCGCCCCACACGGTGAAGATCCGACCCGCGCGACGACGGTCGCTCGTCGTGAATGAAAACGCGGTGATAAAGAAGGTCGGACGCGCGGTGAAAACAAAGATGGGAAAAAAATGGCAAGTTGTATAGACAACGGGACCGTTTGAATGGATATCTAACCACTTGAGATATCGGTGCCTACGGTCCGATCAGCGAAATGACAAAATATTACGAAATGAGATACAGAGCATGCAGGGCCTTTTAACTCAAGGCCGAGTGTTGCCTATTCCTGCAAACCTCTCATTGTGTGTCGGGGAGAAGGTTTTAAGGGTCCTGCGATTCAGGGAGAAATTGGCGCGATGGCAAAATCAGATTAGTGATCTGAGAGTGGAGGGAAAGAATGAGATAGAGAGAGAGAGGGGGGAAGAAGACGGTGCAATGGGCAATCTTATCTGAATTGATTTGGAAAAAAATTCAAGGCATCCACTCTTGTCAGAAAAATTATAGGGGGATTTTTTTTCATATTTGATCGCACGAAGTTTAAATTTGTGCAAAATGGGATCTGCGGCCCTGCAGAAGTGGGTCATGGTTACGGCAGGAGTTGGGATGGGTCGGGACAACGGGACTTCATTGGATCCGTATACAGGCTAAAATAATTTAAAAAAACCTAATATATATAAACACATATATTTTGTTAATTGTCTCAAGTCAAGTCATTAGCTATTCAAATGAACTGTATGTTACAAAATTAAAGGAATCTTTAATTGTTCATCCAGTGAATGGCTTCACGAAAGGTCTTGTAAGCTGCCACTGGAATTGTAATAAAATCATACAGTCTGGTCGGTCGTTTGCGGCCAATTTAATGAACAGTTTAACGATGGAGGCCGAGGGCGCCCTTTACGTCTGCTAAACCCAGAGGCGATAGAGGGCGCGCATACAAGCTCGAAATAGAGGGCGCCCTTTACCTCTGCTAAACACACAGGCGATAGAGGGCGCGCATACAAGCTCGAAATAGAGGGCGCCTGTCACGTTAGCGGTATTGTCAGACATCTTTAAATCGGTATCTTAAATCGTGCCGAGCCATTGCAACGACGGTGTTGTGCAGATGTTTTAAAAACAAACTGAATGCAATGAGTCACACCAGCGCTTCCGTAACAACAAAACTTTGTCAACTTCCTGTGCTATTATTTTCGTCTGATGTCAACTCTCGGAAAACAAAGTCATATCCGCCTCGAACGTTTTTTCCCCTAAGTTTGCCCTCCAAGGATTAGCACCACGTCGAAAATAGAAATGTTTCAATTGTAATGTGAAGTTGACTTTCACGAAGATGTAAATTCAACGGTCAGATCGATTCAACAGTGGGGTGAGATTTTATGGTCTCAGCAGGGCTTATATCTGTAGTTAAAACTCAATTCCTCGTCATTATTAAGACAATCCTACAACAAAGGCAATAAATTCGGTGATTCATGATTGCAACTCGTCGTAAAACAAGTTGAAATTCCCCCTGTGGGCCTATCGCTATAAGTGCATGTACATACAAGCATGATCTGACTGGAAAGTCGTACTCGTAGACGATACGGGTCGTGAAAACGGTAACCTGTCTGGCGCCCCCAAGAGGCGCAACTATGTTTACATGGAAACGTAGGCTAATTGCTCGCTATTCACTTCACATGGCGTGTCAGACCCAATTAATATCACGATAACTTCGAATAGTGCGATACCCATCGACAGCCGGCACCAGACCCCCGATTAGTACCGTCTGCGCGTGTTAATGTTTGGTATCATTCCTATACGCGGGTATCGATTCCCAGGGGTATCGAGTTTCGTCTGATGGAGTCGGGATATTCCCACAGGATCCCTTTCTCCGTCTCCCAGTCGTTCAGCGGGTCGGGGCTGATAATCCGTGGGGCTTCCCTGCCCTCCTTTCCCCATCAATCGGGACGGGGATTTCCGCTATTGATCTCCGACTGGCATTTCATTTCCTTCCATAATTTGCAGATATCGCCCTCAACTAAACTTTATTCAACGAAGGCCCGAAACTTGGCAAAGCATCTCCACATTTTGCCATAAACAGTAAACATCTGTGTTCATAAGCCTCACGTCAAATAAATTTCGGACCGCCCATTTTACTGCGCTTATTGGAACCATTCATGCACCCGACTTGACTATGATGGCTGGCTTTGGAAAATTAGTTTCACAAAAATACAACTTTTTATACAATTCTTGCTTACGGGATGCAACGGGTTTTATGTAGATTGCTTCCAAAAAAGAATAAACCACGGAACTACAGAAATATATAACTGAATTTGCTGTTGGAAAATGGCGATCACTGCTATCAAAAGTTGGGCAAAATTATTTTGGCGCCAAAAATTGCCTATTTATCACTCAGCTTATAAAAAAATTGTTCCAGTGGTAATTATAAAAAAAACTAATGACAAAATGCGAAATGTAACCCTTCGTTGTTATTGACATCACTTATTTGTTTTTGGTCGCGTGCCGTGATTTCTGTGAATTTAGCCGTTTTTTGAGGCCAGGTATAAAAATGTTCTATATACAAACAAATATTTCCGTTTCCCGTGTGTTTCACGACGATAAGGTCTAATGATATTGTGACAACAAAAATGTCAACGATTATCAGAGATGTTATCAGATTCTTTTTTGGAAAGCACGCCAATCATGGCGTTCCCCCCGGGCGGACCTTCGCTTCGAAGGGGCGACTCGCGCAAATCAGAACCACTCCACCACGGTACACACGCGTATATATACACCGGGTACTCAGACAAATATCTAACCAAAAACCGCGAGCTCAAACAGAGAAAGAAGAAAAAAAGTCACAGTTGGTTAAGAAAAAGAGAAGAGAACATAAATAAGAGGGATACGGTGTGTTTCTGGAACGAATTGTCGATAATTTTCTCGAGGTATTTGTCAGCAAATGAGATTAGTGGTGCTGTTGGGCGGGCCGCGTTGGGTCATACCGCCCGAGGGGTCGAGGGGCACTAGGGACGGGAGTAAGGGAGCGAGCGCCCCCCATGCACGCACTAAAAGTGTCTTTACAGCGTAACCTTTACTCGTATAAAGGGGAAGATAAGTTGCCGCTTTTAAAGGTATTATACACCACAAACATTTACAAAAACAAAACGACTGAATTATTATGAAATACCTTACTTGACTGTAAAGTGAATAACAGTCTCAAGCATCCCGTGAAATTACGGCATCTGATTTGATGTGGTTTTCAAGGAAACGTGGAATTTGTATCAATTTCAAACGAATTGCCGGCTGGCAATCGTTGTACAAAATAAATAATTCTAGACTATTTTTAAACACTGCCCCAATTTATTAAACTCGTTTGAAGGAAGTCAAGGAACCAGACTGCAAGAACCACCAGTTTGTTCTTGGGTTTCTCAGCTTTTATGCACACAAAACTTTATCAAAACAGATGAGTGTCACAATATTTACTATACAAGATGAATCCCCTAACCCATCCATTTTCGAAAATGACAGCAAAAGCGTTGGTGTATGATACCTTTAAGGCTCAGTTGTGACAACGGCTCGGCACGCTAGATCCTCAGAGAGGAAAAGACCAAAACTGTTATTGTTATCACTTTTCTGCAAGGGTTCTTGGCTGATGGGAGCCAGGTTTTGCGGCGGTGTCCCTTTTACCCGAAACACAACAACGGAGGTCGCGAATTTACCAGAGCCATTCCATCCGCAAACAAACTACTTTTCTATTTTGCAAGTACATGTAAAACTTTATAAAAGACCCCCACTTTCCCCTATTATGAACTGCGGTAAATCTAAATAAAACAAAAACACTGACGGTTTACAATAACAATACTAAATATAATTTTGAAACCCTCGATTTTTGTTTCCAACCTATTTCGTTCATCACACATACAACGTCCAGCCATTGCGAATCACCTTTGAACTGGAAGGAATAATCGATTCTTTTATAAATCGATATCGATTCCGAATGTTCGGAATTTTTTTCAAGATTGAGACAACCGACACGATTTTCGGAACCGAACAATTTCGACGTTTTCGATTCCTTCCTTTTATACTCCTCACCGCCCCTTAACCTTTTCCGAATTTCCGTGCATCTGTCTCCATCTGTTTTCACCCAACCCTCTCCCCTCCCCCCCTCCCAAATAACCATCACTGCATGCTGACCACACCCACCCCAGCCGAGGTGATATATCTCCGCACGCTCCGAAGACTATCAATCAATGTCTCTTGTCTGTGAATCATCGTGTGGATCCGACCCACAGGTCTCTCTTAGGGGTGCCTCCCAATTCGAGCGATTCACAATACCTAGAAGCTGCCGTTGGAGGCGCAAATCCTGCTATCCCCGCAGTGCATCATGGGGAAAAGTCGGCATCGGTTTTAAGAACAGTATTCATTTTGCATGAACTCATCAGTTTTTACGTCTTTTTGGACACGCACGATTAAAGTTTTATTTTTTGTCTGCAAATAACAATGTTTTAATTAACGACGCTGCCGGATACATGTTTGTTTGGGTTAAACCTCGCGTGAACAATGAAGAATAGAAATTTCACTACAGTATGATATACGGAAGAAGTCGACCGTAAAGTTTAAAAGTGGCACTTTTGAGTCAAACGCTTGGTGGCGCACTGCATTGTGAATCGCCCGAATTGTTGCGAATGTCTTACAAGTGACAATAAGTCGGGGTCGATCTTGGTCGTCTTTGTTTCGTCTTTGTTTGACCAGATCAGTGCCTTTCATTGAAAACCGCCCAATTTAATACAAACAAGCTCTAAACAATGTTTAGCGGCTCGATTTATTTCTGTTCCTGGTTTCTCAGGTGTACGAGTTATCTCTTTGTGATCAATTCAGTGTTTTTCGTTGAAAAACTGCTCATTTCACTCAACTTTCCTTCCAAAATATTTTAGTTCACAGTTTTAATTAATTGTCTTGATTTACATAACTTTACTTACCCCAAAAGCCTGAAGATTTCTTAAACATCTGCTCCCAATGAGAGTTTCTTCTCTTGATTTGAATCGATTGCCTGTTCGTTACCATGGTTCTTTCAGTTGCCCGGGAGACCAATGGTGGAATCTTCCTGTCTGCTCTCTCACGATCTGTAGAGTTTCAAAGAGATGGAGATTGAACCATTTTTGTTTAAGTTTATAGTTTTAAAGGAATGTTGTTAGATGCAAATCGATCCTTCCTTATCTAATCTGTTCTTGCACATATCGTTCAAACTCTTCATTCATTCATTCATTCATCCACGATCACAATGGGACCATCATCATTCTTAGCCCGTCACGCGAGGGCGCTGTTTTCTTTGTATTCCCTACAGATTATATTTGGTGGTGATATCAACACTATATACTACATAGGAAGCGGTTGTGACAAAAGTAGGTGTCAATGAAACACCGTTTGCTTGCACCTTCGGTTGGGGAAAGGGGGCAAAGTTTATAATGAAGGGGCCAGGTTTTGCTCCTTCACCCCCCCCCCCCCCCCCGAGAGATCGAGAGCCGCAGGGGCTATAGAGACCGCTGACACACTACTTCCGTCATCGGGGCTATAGGCATCAATGGCCCTGTCTGTTTGTGGGGGCGACAGCGGAACAGTGGGGTCCCAAATCTGGAAAGGGAGGGTCTCTCTCAGAGGTGTAAAAAAAGAAGCTATGATTAAGATCCCGATTTTTGTTGTATTTTTGGTTGGATTTATCCCCGAGTCTTTAGGGATAATGCACGATTTCCTGCCGATTCTATAAGGTGGATATGAAAGGGCGACCTCACCCAAGGGGAATGGGAAGAACCGAGGTTCGAGGGACAGAACTTCGGATAAAAAAACTAACTTCCACTTTAGACTTTGTTTTCACCCCCTTCCCGTCCTCTCATTATGTAAGGAGATTTACTTCACCGTTTCTTAAAGTTTAGGCCTAAGTGACCTGCATTTAGTTCGTCGCAACAATAACTGTATCAGGAACAATGATAATTGTTGATTATAATTGAGTTATATTTGATAGCTGTGTGGGTAAGGGTCAGAGGTTAACGAGGCCACCTTGGGAACAGCGTACCAGCTAAGTACATGTACATGTATAACCATTGTTTAATCTGGAGTGGGAACGTACTTTGTTTTAAATTGTCGATCGCAATCTCAGTGCGTGCAGGTCGTTGCTTTGGTGCCGTCAACTAAGTTTCCCTTCTTTAGATTGCCTAATCTATGAGCAATATTGCGAAGTTTCAGACGGATTATCAATTTGCCTTCATTTCCTGTCTGCATTGTGAAGTGGGGAGAGGGGGGGGGGGGGGGGGGGGTGGGGGGGGTTATTGCCACTCGCAGCTCCGGTGAATTAAAGATGACGGTGCATCACAAAGCGAGGTATGAATTGAATCCTCTTGTCTTGCGCGTAAATCGAGACAAGGTGAGTGGGTGATGACTCGGTTGTCATGCCCGGTGTGGCTCGCGTGAGGGGTGCAGTCGCTAGGCTAAGGGGTCCACCCAATAATGGTCTGCATGACAAGGAACCCGAGTTACTATACTTGATCGCCCGTCTTTATACCGGGCCTTCGCTTGACAACAACCGGTCCGACTTCATATAGGGGATGTTTTAAGCTCAATACCAAATATCCCCATTAATTCCTTCTGACGCGATGTCATTCTAATGACATTTTCATGTCATTCTAATTAGTGTAAACCTGCTTGACGTAATGTGGTAAAATGTACATATACATCAACATTTTGTCCGTTGTGGAATCAGACCAATGACAAGAATGATTATTATACCTCTAAATAGGCACTTGGGGAGACAATACCATAGAGATGTACACAAACTTAAAACAGTCCTAACTTGTTTACCCTGACCCTTTTCTCTAAGATCTTCGAGATTTATGCTATTTAGACCAAAATCTGTCCTTCTAGGGCAAAAATAACTCCCAAATATTGTTTTTTTAGGGTACCTAGACACTTAGGGAGACACTGAAATGTCTCCCTAAGTGCCACTGTCTCCTTATTACCTAAAAACCTACGCTAATTTGTCTCCACAAGTGCCTATTTGGAAGAATTACGTGGATTACACGAGCTTATAACGTCCTCATTAAGGGCTACAGTGCACAGTACACAATACTATACTCAATTCTCAATAGTAAGAGTACTGTTTTAGTAAGAGTACTGCATACTGCAGTTTACTCAAGTAGTATTTTGTAGTATTTGGTGAAGTTAGGGTTAAAATAAATGTAAACATTCAAACTCGACAGTGAGAATGAAACATTAAAATGTTCGCATGCACGAACGACCATAATTTGTTGGAGGAAATTGTTTTCTATTTTATTTCGCAAATGGCATTTTTATTCATAGTCTGGTGTATTTGTAGGGGGTAATTAAACAGTCGTAACATTAAAGAGTAACATACTTAAATATACCAGTACATTTCGATGCCATTCAGATAGTTATCGATTTCCCTGGGATCGCAATGGGCTGCGCTATAGATACTTTCAGATACACATCACCCAGCACATAAACAAATTATGCAGCCCCCGCGAGACCATTAATTCCTGGACGGTGGGTCATCCTGCTAATTGGCGCCATTACCAGCAGGTCATTTGCATAACAAAAGAAACACGACAAAGGCTAGCATTCTTTAGAATATTAACCATTCGTTGATGCATGGGTGGTGTTCCAAAAATAAAATGAGATAAATTAGTTCTCATTAAAAAAACCACTTAAATTAATAGATCCATCAATAAGACAT
This sequence comes from Crossaster papposus, assembly GCA_037893245.1. Classification (NCBI taxonomy): domain Eukaryota; kingdom Metazoa; phylum Echinodermata; class Asteroidea; order Velatida; family Solasteridae; genus Crossaster; species Crossaster papposus. The sequence continues at coordinate 646,183 of JBAIAA010000120.1, read as the reverse complement.
GATATAAAAGTGTGGTTTATTTTGATGAACGTCGAGAATTCACAGACCTGCAAAAATGTATAAATGTGATATGATAATGTGTTATTGAAGTTAGGTGTACAATATTTGTTTAATAGTACGGCAGATCATGGAGGTTGAATTTGGCACACAGTCATATGTCATGAGAAATACATTTGGATATATAGGGCCATCGTAGATTGCTCTTATATAGGTATACACAACATTTGCAGATATCGAAAATATTTACTACCGAATTATTAAGAATTTTCTTACTTATTTTCAAGTAAATAATGATTCTATAGGCATCAAGCAAAATGATTGCGCTAGATATCCTGTAATTATTCCGAAAAAAATGACTTTTATAAAACAAAATTTGCGATCGCTGTCAATAACATAAGAATAACTACCCGACGCCGGTTGGAAACAAATGCTGTTTTTCGTTCTTTTCTCGGCATCCATGATTGTAAAACTCCGGACAGGTCAGGTAAACGATATTTACTATAAAATACAACCCTAAAAAACCCACCCATTCTTGCTAATTCAAGCAATTACCAATGGTGTATCCTACCTACCTTTTAAAACTAAAGTGTTGAATCAACATTATAAGTGTGTGGTCAGTGACTACTCTTTAAACCAATTCAACTATTAAACTGATGAATTCATCACATTGAGTGTTGAATTCATCAGTTTTTTGTATGGAATTCCAACTTTTAAAGAGTAGTGTCTGACCCGCACACTGTTTATTCTACACTTAGTTTTAAGCGTGCAGAATATCAAGCAATGTTCAACATTTTCAAAATGGCCGCCATTGCTTGTTATTCCACTTATATTTTCTTAAAACGACAAATATGCGATGTCCCTATAGCCAAATATCTCTCTTATGACATTCCCCGACAGTGTGCCAAATGTCATGCTTGTAGTTGTACCATCAAAGGTACAACCTCAAATGTTTCCCTTATCTGCTCCAATAATAGAACTATATAAAGAAAACGCTCGGGCGACATCGTGGTCATACAAAGTGCTTGTTGATGGTGTCACATTAAAATGAGGTGACCCCCGTGCCAACCGGAGCGTGACAAACGACACGGTGACACGTTGCCACACGGGAGGTCAAGCGGTATAGCGGTGACGCACCGTGACACTTCATCAGCAAACGTGCCCGTAAGCGCCCGGCAACTTCTGCTGGTATACTTCGGACCGTCTTGTCCCCCCCCCGGCCATGCCAGTCTAAACAATGAAGAGCATTTTGCTTATTCGGTCATGCCCGACTGCGACTCTCAAGTGAAATATGCAGGTGCCTCTATACCTTGAAACCAATCCCAACCCTCTTTTTAAAAAAAGGTGCAAACAACCTCTCCCCTTCCTGACATAAACATTTACTGAGCGTAGAACCATCAAATTTTATCTTGGAGGTCATGGTGTCTAAAGTTTCATAATGTATTTTATATCGACGTACATGACTTTCATGTACATGTAACTAGGAAATCTGGCACACAGTCGGAGTATGTCATGAAAAATATATTTTGCTATAAGGCGATCGCAGATTTGCCCTTTCAAGAAATAGGTAGAATAACCACTGACCTCTATACATGGACAGATCATCCATTGTTTCATTTTGAAGTCGGCATGCAGAGAAGTGCAACATGGCGGACCCACGAAGTCACTCTGTGAGCCAATGAAATGTCCAGGTGTAGAGTTCAGTTGGTTGGTAAATCCACTGACCTCTACAACTGGACATTTCATTGGCTCACAGCAGTGACGCCATGTTGCACTTCCAGTTCGCGCCGACTTCAAGTGTTAGCACAGCAGAATATGGACAATGATCCGTCCAGGTGTTGAGGTCAGTGAGAATAACAAGTAATGGCAGCCATTTTGAAACAAAATGGCGTTCACATGACATACTTTGACTGTGCGCCAAATAATAATAATAATAATAATAATAATAACAGGTATTTAGAAACGCTCCCCATAGAAAACTATATCACAGCGCTTACAAAAACAGAAAATGCACAATAAACAACAAAATCTTATCGGAAAAGCTACATACCCTACACAATGTTTGAAAAGCATGAGAAAAAGAGAAAAGCTTAAACAGGAAAGAGATGTGTTTTCAGAAATTTTTTAAATTGGTCTGTGGATTTTGCGGCTTTAATGAAAGAAGGGATGTTGTTCCATTCTGTGGATGCAGTTACAGTGAATGTGCGATCGCCAGATTTGCTACGGGTCCTAGGAATGGTAAGCAAAAATGGGTCTCGAGAAGAGCGAAGATTAGGGCGAGATGGGTTATGAAAAGTAAAGCAATCCTTGATATATAATGGCGTCTGGTCATGGAAGGCTTTAAAAACAAACAAAAGTACTTTGAAGAGAATTCTTTCTTTTACGGGGAGCCAGTGGAGTGATTTAATTAGAGGACTGGAGTCATGACGACGATCTAGCTTAAAGATAATGCGAGCTGCCCAGTTCTGTAAACTTTGCAGCCGCTTCAAGTATGCTTGGGGAACAGATGTTAAAAGGCAGTTGCAATAGTCTAATCTGGACAAAATATGACAGCGCACAGCACTATGACAGATATCTTCAGTTATGTACTTCCTAATTTGAGATATGTTTTTTAGATGGAACCTAACAGACTTACATAAATGATTAACTTGCTCTAACATAGACATATTACAATCAAAGTAAGCACCAAGGTTTCTGGCTGATTTAGAAGGTACAATAACTGTGGAACCTACATTGAGAGTAACACTTCCAAGGCAACGAAGGCTATGAACAGAACCAATTGCAAGAAATTCAGTCTTTTCTTCATTCAGTTTTAGTCTGTTATGTGTCATCCAAGTGTTGATGTCTACCACACAAGAAGAAAGTGACTTTAGTGCTTCATCTAGGCTGAAAGCCTTCTTCGGATCAAATGTTATGTAGAGTTATGTAGAGTTATGCCAAATGTCCGTATCCTCAAAGGCACAATTCCCCTAAATATTTCCCCTGTTTGCTGCACCGGCGCTGCTTTATTCAACGCTCTTCTTTTGAATTTGCATAACTTTATTTTCTCGTTACAAACTGCACTCCGACACGAACTATTGACAGAGGCTCATCCCTGGTGACCTTTGACATTTTACATGCATCCGGCTCGCTCCCCATTGTCGCATGCAATGATCCCAGGTTTTGTTCTCTTCTTACTGACGTACAATTTCCAGTGAATTCCCCAAGACGAAATACATTTTTTTTCTCCCAAATAGTCTTATACATGTACAACAATGCATCATACGCCCCCAGCGAAGAGTCTACACGGAATAGCCAGTATAATAGTAATGTTCATTTTTTGTTTCGCGCCTCACAAAATCACGACAGCGGATGTAACACCAACGCATATTCCCATATGTGGCCTCGGGGTACCAGACGACTCATATCGTATAAATAGACGGCCCAACAAAACTCGAACAAATAAATACAAACTATGGGGATTTTCGAAACCTCTGCTTCGTTTTAGGCTCCGGCTTCGCTTCCGACTTCGCCTCCGACTCCCCAATCACCGAGAAACAAATATAAATGGAAGCAAATTGACATTATTCGAACTTTTAGATTCATATCGACCGATTGAATCCGCAGGCTATATAGGCGAGCAATGCTGTGGGACTCTCCGGCGCGCGGCCCCCGCCAATTTAGCAGTGACGCTCGGGCGTTCTTCCTGCGAGGAATCCCGAGGTTTTATGACGTAAATTAGAGATTTCCTGAGATTTTTCCAAAGACTTCCCTTTCCGGTTGTGGTCGTGGAGGAGGGAACCCGAAGCCCGCCAAAGGAAATCTTGGAATTTACACGTCTCGTTGGGGGTTAAATTATAATTTTATATCCCCAACCTATTTGTCGATTCTCTTTAATTAATTCTTATAATTTAATATCGGTTGTTAAAAACACAAACATTCTTGTACTATTAATTCAGTATTCATTATTAATAAGACCCTGAGATTTGCATTAAAGAAACCGGATTCAAAATAATATAATTTGTGGAAGTGTCGTAGCCTACTGGTCTGAATTCGTGGTCTGCGGGTTATTCTGTAGGTCGGGGGTTCGAACCCAGCCTAGGCTATGGCACTTATACGCCTAATAATATAGATAGATACATTATTTTAGTAACTAGCCCATTGCCTTGTAGTGGACTAGTTACCCATCCCAACCCTATTCATACTGTGAGGACATCAGATTGTCTTGTTTCAGTGTTGAGGGGCTGGGCGGGTCTTTCACACTTTCCTCCGCAGCCCACACCTTGAGTGGCCGTTAGCCTTGTGATGGGCGAAGTGCATACAAATACTGAAATAATTGGTTGGTATGATATTAATAATGATATGATTACTAAAAAAATGCCGAGCATGCGCGGTGCGACAGTTAAAGAAGCCTTCTCTCGTTAACAACAAATAATTAATTAAGAGGACCTGCATATTCCGATCTTAACAAGAACTTAAGAAGCAATACAGGCCGGGTTTGGGAGAAGAAACACAAGGAACGGATAACGTGAGGGGAGTGGAAGAAACAACAAAAGAAGGATTAGACCAAGAGGGAATGAAAGAGCAGGCATAATCAAAGACAGACCAATTGGTATCACTCATTCGCATTTTATTATTATTATTATTATTATGAATTTCTGGTAATGAAACCAAGGATCCTTCAAAAGTGCTCAAGGCACTGTAGCTCGTAAGCCTGAAGAAACCCGTAGACAGAGGCTGTGTCAGCCAGGAACACCGGGGCAAACCCCTTCTCTTAGCGATAAGTGTTCTGGGTTCTTTTACGTGCATTATACAATTTTATAATGTTATAATGGGAAAGATATATACACACATTATAAATTATACAACACACGGGACCTACAACTTTACGTCCCATCCGAAGGACGAAGCAATAGTGGTTTAATTGCCTTGCTTAAGGACACACGTGTCCCGGCCGGGATTCGAACTCACGCTCTGCGGAACACTGTGGAGACATGGCTTTGTTCTCGTGTACAAAATGGTTAGAAAGTCGAGCACTTTTTTCAAAATGCTCCCATTTTAACCATAATTTTTTTCCTGGGTTGAAATTTCGACCCAATATACCCTATATTATACCCTAACACAAACCCTAACCCTAACCCACATCCTAATCCTAGTTTTTGAGTAATTTAAGTAAAATCCCAAAATCTAATTCGTGAAATTCCCAGTGAATACCTATTCATCTATAGAAATTTACCCTCCGGTGACATTTTGTCTCCATTGTACACATTGTGTTCATGTCTCCAGAGGGTACCGTATTTCGCACTACATACCAGGGTGGGGAACCAACCAGGAAAAGACAAAACCAAAAAAAAACAGGAACAAAAACAAAACACCACCACTTAGAGTTTGGTTCCAACGGGGTTGACACCACATAAACTGGTTTGGTTGTTGTTTAAAGTCACATCCAATGCCGGAAGGAAGCGCCGCACCAAATCTCCCCGGCCCCGGTTGATAGGCCATGGAACCAGGAAACGGGTAGAGGTTTTGGTGTCTCCTTTCTGACCCCGAATGTAGCCCGTGTGAACCTCCAAAGAGGCCTCTGTTTTTGTGTTGTTTGTCGACACATTTAGCTGGTGATTAATTGATTTTTTTCTCCAGAATTTGATCATTTGTTTGAGGTATCAAATATCCTTTTACGCGTGGTCTTAAATTTCATTTTTTTTGCCGGAAAAAAACCCCCAAACCCAACAGAACAGAAACGACGTGGTTAAATACAATTCAATTTTAATTTTAATGGGGAAAAATGACAATACTTTTTACTTAGGAGAGATATTAATTAACTGTTATCTTGGTTAATAAACAAAATGTAACGTTGGCCTGAAGCGCAAGCAGTCAGAATATTACGTAACCATGCATAGGGGTCAGCGAACTTTTAAGTATATGCCGTTTTCCAAAGCCCTGGAATCGTCCATATATACTTCCCCTGCCCATGATACTGCATGAATAAAGCCCGACACGAAGATGAAGTTATGGGGTTTGGAAAACGGCCCAAATCTCCCGCCTGTCACTTTTTGATTTGAATCGGCTCTTATTCCTCCATGAATCGACAGAGGGCTTACCTTTGTTTACGTACAAAGGGCGGCATCTTTAGCCTGGGAACCAGACCGTTGTAATACATATAAAGTTTCCCATTTTTCAGTAACTCTCGAGTCTGTTTATACCGGGAAAAAATGCAAGATTTAGGCAAAACAAAATTAGCGAAAAAACAAACTTTAACCGGGCACAGCGCACGCTGGGCACCCGACTGACGCGAGTGCCTTATACGGTCATAATCCACGGTCAGGCCGGGCGAGCTATTTTTGCTCCCAGGGTCAGAGTTCATGTCACCAAATATCTCCCACCATTGTACCCATGGTCGACCCTACTACTGTCTCACCATAAATTGTTACCACTCTCGTGTGTGTTATCATAATGTGTGCATGTCCTGCTTTGTTTTACACAGCGGGGGGCCAGTCAGCCCGCGTAATCCTCTCTATAAATCAAGAGGCGCGTGCCAGGCTCGTTGCCCCGCGCGCCAGATAACCCTTAGCCCCCGTGACCGCTCGCGTAGTGGTCAAAGGGAGTAACCGATTACAGATTACAAGTACATGACGGCTCTTGCGTGTCTATTACCGGTCAGTGTTGATTTTTAACAAATTAATTTTGCTAGAGCAAGGTTTTTTGTATACTTTGCGCGAAATCAGGTTGATTTTGGTTGAATGTTTATGGTAAATATTATATCTAGAGTCCCAATAAAAACAATGCCACTAAAATGTACCTGTTTGTGCATGTATTTACAAAGAGTTTTACAAAATTACAAAATTACATTTTGTCCATTCCTTCAACAATTAGAATTACCCAAACTCTCAGAACATGTTGTAAGCCTACCCAGGGATTTATCAACGACTATTTGATTTCTACTAAATCTACTTACAAATTTCCTGTCAATAACAATCCTTTTATTTTTACACCATTGGAAATTGCTTAAATCGTCAGAAATGGGTGGATTTGGGGGTTGTAATTTATAGTGAATATAACTGAACTGTCCGAAGTTTTACAATCATGGATGCCGAGGAAAAAAGCAAAAAAAAACGGCGTTCATTTTCAACCGGCGGGCAGTTTTTCATTTTATTTTTACATGTTTGTTATTTTTTTTCGCGATCGCCAGCAGGCGCGATATGAAACAGTCGTCGAAATCCCATCCCGCACACACGCGCGTGTACCCGGATTTGTGCCTGTACGAAGACATCGTTATTATTATGTTTATGTGTTCTGTTCCCCCCCGTTGGGTCGCTGTTAGTATTGAAAATATCCCCCCCGGTCCCTCAGATCCATTAGAGCAAGCGGGCACAGCCGAACAAGGATGCAGATGCTAGCACCGGTTTACGCAACAAAAGGTCACTTCCTTTTTGGATTGGAAAACAAAATAATAGCGAACGTGAATGGGTATAGTTTTAGGGAAAAGAGAAGGGGGGGGGGGGGGAGACTGAGATATAGTTGTAATCCTATGAAACAAGACAGTGCATTGCATCTGAAATGTATTGATACTTTTTACGTTTGCTTTGTTTGTTTGTTCCCTTTGATAAGGATTTCGTGGGATATATTATTGTATCTGGTTTTGTCAACGGAGAATCAATTGGAGATTTATGTGGGTATGTTGGCTGAATTTGCTGGCGAGTCAAAGGGGGAATTGACGTAAAACACAGTCGTGTGGAGCCGCTCATTAACATTGGCACCAGTATAATTATCATTACATGTATTATTTTCAGTTATTTCTGGTAATGAAACAAAGGATCTGTCAAAAGCGCCCTAGGTACTGTAGCTTAATAAGCCTTAAAAAAATCTGCAGAGAGAAGACAATGAGAAGAAAGTACAGTTTTTTAGAGGTGGGAGGAAAACCCAAGAAGAATATCCTGGGGAAAACCTAATCCACATATTGACCCAGGCGGGATTTGAACCCGGGTCATATAGTGGTGGACGGCGAGGAAAGAACCGCTACACCAGCCTGACTCCCCTAATTGTGAAACAGATGATTTCAATATGTATATATAGTCTATCATTTAGTTGTGCTGCCTCGCCTAGTTTTGGGAGAAATTTAGGTTCGCTTATAATGTTATGCCTTTATACCAAACCCAAATAATAGGTGTTCCGATCGGTGAAACATCCTTTTATTTCACGTGGATTGGTGACGATTTGACCAAGTTAATTATACAACTGGTTAAACAAAAGCAGTAACTCCATCAGTTTAAGGTGATTGTTAACCCACCTCCTACAATTCCAGAGAATTTGTGTTTATACCCATTTGAATGAGTAGGGTGTTTAGAAATAATCCTAAAAAAATGCTAGGACAAGCTTAATTGGGTCTCAAACTGGCTTGTCCACTGTAGCTTTTTTGTAAATAAGCATGTTGAAGACGTACACTAAATACAAGAAGCTCTCGTGTAGACAAGCCAGTTTTTGTATACATACAATCTGTAATGTGTCATATCTTGAGATTCAATTAATCTCGACCTAGCAGGTTTTCAGAATTATCTCTAAACACCCTACTCACCAAAACTATAAACACACACTCTCTGGAATTGTATAAGGTGCAGGTGAACGATCGCCTTAAAGTTGGGTTAACTTTTATTTTAACCACCCTGTCGGACTAACAAAATTAAAATGGCTGCTCGCCATCTGTTCCAATTCGGTGAACGTTGGAGTTAAACCGAAACTCCAACAAACATTTCTGATAACAAATAAAGCCATGTCAACAGCGATATGCAAATGTTATCACCACGTTTTTATTCGCGTCTTAAAATAGGAACAATATTCAAAGTTGATATTCAGCATATCGTAATGGTTAGTAATACTCGCCTGTTTTTTCAAATGATGTTTAAACAGTGAAGCAATTGACCAACATTGTAAAATAGTAGAAACCAAATATTCCAGCGCATTTTTTGTATTTTGTTTAAACCGCTACATATTAATAAACAGTTTTGTAATTTGTTAAAGTAAATCACAAAAATATCTCACGTTCTCCTAAAAAATACCAAAAAAAAATACAGGAATATAAAATATTCAACTCGTCTGTGGCTTGACAAAGATAAGTTCGTTTAGTTAAAGAAAGATAAAAAACCTTTACCATTGTGAAACCAAAAAAATATCATTGCAAAATATCATTGCGAAATACCCCGGTTACTCTTTTCTGTGTTTATTTCCCCATTGGTGTCAGATGGTTACGTCATCGATTGGACATGTGACTCGTATACCAAACACAACGAGTGATTCCGTTGCGTGTTGCCAAACCAAAATAAAATAGCTGGTACCCTTCAAAATACCGCACCCCGCCGAGTCGTGACGGATTGTCATGTGATTATCTAGTTGGCTCCGGTTTCTACAAAAAAGTTAATCCCAACGCACCAAGCCAAACAAAGGGAGTTGCAACACCGGTCCCGATGTTGTCAAGATACGGGTACCTCTCATGAATTTTGTTTGAAAGACAAGATTCGCTTTATACATTTATGTGCTAAACCCTTTTTACATGTTCTTTCTTATTAGAAACTTTAGGTCTACTTTCATTGTAAAAGCAAGTTCCCTTTTATAATTGGTCATTGAGAGAATTTGGACAAAAATACGGGAGAAATTGTCCAGTTGTCCTAGTCCATTTGACAAAACAAAGTCTTGGAAAGTTTGTTTAGATACAAATACTTGGAATATTAAGCAATAATAACAAATACAACAAATATATTCACAACACGTAAAAAACAATATATATATATAAAGGGCAAAATCAAGATAGTTTATTTGTTGACAAAATAATTACTGAGCAATGACTTTGTTTTGTTTGAATCCCGGGATTGAGATGGTTATTATTTATTGCACCAACGAGGCAAAGACGATTGCATGTACTAGTCAGCAGCATTTTGTTTTTCCGGATTGAAACAAAACCTCCCGCCGAGCATTATGCGCGGAGTATTAAATGCAAAGGTCCCCCATCGACATCCTGAGAGAAGAGCAGAGAGAATTGTAGGATTTCCAGAAGAACAACGGGAGAGTGGGGAACAGAGTGTATCTGAGGGACATTGGCAAGGCCACAGTTGATGAGGTATCCCCATCCGACCCGCCACTCCAAAAGAAAAAGGAGAAAAAAAATCTTCGACGGGACAAAGAGCTTCGGCTAATTAGCTGGAGCGATGGTACAGAACGGGCACAGTGAAGGTTTAATAAGACCCCTTGCGTCGACTCCAGTTGGAACGTTCACTTCCTCCTGTCCCCCCGTCTTTCCCCCTTTCACCGTACTTCATTCCCCCCTGCTCGCGAGCGCCCGGGGCAGAGCGGGGGAAAACCGAGGTGGTAGCTTCACGTTCCCCATCCCCAGTGAGTGAACAACTCATTATCATTCGTCAGGGTACTCTTCTTATTTTTATATGTGTGGTTTTTTTTTTTTAGAGAGTGTGTTTTGTGTATGTGTGTGTATACCCCGTTCGGCGATTTATAGTGAACGAATCAACCAGACCGCGGTATATTAGGATCGGGGGGAAAACTGCAAGAGCTCACCCGCCGGCAGGGACCCGTGAAAACCACTCGCCCATCACATTTATAGCAAGCAGAGCCGAGTCGGTACAAACGCAACAAGACCTAAGCGCACATACAATCCGACCACACACTCCCCGGCACTGTACCTCCATGACGTCACGAGCGGAACATCTCTTGCACCCCTACGCATGCTCAGAGAGGGGCACGGCTAAGTACCCTTCACGAAAAAACAAAGCCTTTGTCAGTCACCTCCGCCGTATCGATTGAGCCAGGGTCGGTACCGCATCAGTAGTAGTGTGTGCCGTCGAGTTTTTGCTTTGCCCGTGTGCTCCACACTCTCTACCCCTCGTACGTACCGGTGGATATTACTCTGCAACACTCCCGTGACCGCTCCAGCACCGTATACGGCTACCCGCAGCACCCCGTGGTCGACCCATCGGAGTTTCCCTTTCACGCGCTGGTCACCAACAAAATAACTACTAGGATTTCACCGGTGATTGTAACTGGTCGTCACCCCTGGAACAACCCCCTAAAAATCAAGACGGGCTTGGAGTTTTCTTGGGAGTGCTCCGACGCTGTGCCTTTGGACTTCAAGAAATAAGACAGGCGTATTGGACCTAGGAAGTCGGCATCCAAAATGTGGAAGAGAGGGTTGCGACGCAAGCCACACGCTAAGGCAACCGAGGTAATGTGCTGTGACGTAGCAAGATAGTCGTACCAATTTATTCACTCGGTCCCTGTGTAATATTCTATGCGGCGCATCTGTGCTGCGAGTGATTTCGTGCATTCTATTGCCGTTGTGACGATGAGCAAAACAAAAAAAGGGGGGAAATCTACCGAGATGTCATTCGATCTCGATTTATTAAACAGCTAAAAAAATACAAAAGAAAACACACGGCGTGATAGAGATGCTGCTCTCCTCACTTCATTCCCCACCGCATCTCTCACTTCATTCCCCACCGCATCTCTCACTGTCTCCCCCACCCCGTCTATGACTGCTCCTATTACTAAAACGTCATCGTTAAGTTCAACTCATGTTGAGGAAAAAAAAAGTATTGTTACCCAACATGGGCGGTCGTTGGAATAATGCTAATCTAACGAGACATTAATTCCTCGCCGAAATAAACAGCACCCTTCACCGAAATCCGGGTAGGAATTTCACCCGATGCATCGACGCGTCGTTAGCGTATAGCCTTTTAAACATGGCGGCCGAACGGGTATAAAGACATGGTAATTAAACCCGCCGACGACACCCCTCCGAAAAAAGAAAAAAAATTAAAACCCTGAAATATCCGAACCGGAATTTTATAATCACGGCCGGTACGGAGTCCATTTATATTGCAGGGGTAGGTGGGTGATGTTCCCCCGAATAAATAGGAGGATTTTGGTGGGGGCCGGTCGCGGGGAAAAGGTAGAATCGGCGGTCCATATGGACGAGATAACGGGTAAATTTTGGTTGGTCATGACGGTGTGGGTATACGCAGGACCTGATGTAGCGCGTGTGAGGGTGCGGTACAGCACCCGCCATCCACAATAATTATACCATCTGGTGCATATTATCGTTTGTCTGCTATTCTTGGCCTCTCATTCATATGCAAATACATGCGATATAGTACCGGAGAGCAGAGATGAAGGGAGATTTAATATCTGTGTAGGATATATTACTGTATTCGCATTGCGCGTAGGTCATCTATTTTAATATTTTAATATTTCTGTTTTCGTTATTAATACTCGTAATAACCTGGAGGTACGTATACGATACAGCGGTGTACGCGTATACGTGGTGCATGTTTGAGGTGAAGTAAGCAATATCGTATCTGCAATCGCATTTGCAAATCAACCTTGAATTATCGCACCTATACGTGTAACAAAAACCATTATTATTTTTTTTTAGCGAGGGGCCATATTCATATTTTGGTGGGGTTTGAGCCGGTGCCAATTTTGTGCGTTGTTCCTCTTCAACCCTAATTTATTGCCAACCAGCCGAGTTGAAAAAAAATATATCGGTTTTCGTGAGCGGACTTTAAGCCGGCATTGCAGGGGTGTGTTTCGGTAGTTTCGCGTGGGTAGACACCGGCGCTAATTACGGCCCAGGATTATTTGTTTTAAGCAGTAATTCATCCCCGCACACCCAGTTTTTTTTTTTATCCGTTCCCAATTAGATGTCCACGTCAGCTGCTGCTTACCCCCTTCGCCCTGTATTCATGTACTATACTTAACGCGGACTCATCGTCGAAACATCCCCTGTATGATGAACACAATGTCATGTGTGATACCCGTGTACATTACTATCTGGCTGCGTACATGTGTGTACAATATTTTGGGGAAAGAAAAAAAACCTCTCGGCCAAAATATGTAATGTGTTTTGTTATAGTTGGCGGATGACCAGTTTTGCCTCGACGCATAATTATAATTTTTTTTATTCCCACCCGTTTCAGCCTTCGCCCCCTTGTGTCGAGGTTAAGCTCGGGCCTACAAAATGCGGGTCTATCTTTTTGGCAGTGCGTATACGGTTCGGTGGTGAGAGGGGAGAAGGGGGGGGGGGGGGGGGGGGGGGAGACGGGCAATAAGCATACGGCGAACCGGAAGAGCGAGCAGTTCAATTTGTTGGAGGGGGGGGGGGGGGGGGGGGGGGGGGTGGCAAGGGGGGCTAGAGGGACCGCCGACAGGGGGTGAACATTTGATGGGAAGAGAGAAGATGGTTGGAAGACGGGTTAGATGCGGCGCAGAGGGGTTTGGAGGGGACACGAAGGACAACCGCGCTATAATGGACTTTATGTAAGCAGATTTCACGACTCGATGTTTTATGACCTCTGCATTGTGGCCAATTTCACAGAGCTGCTTAAGCTGACAAATTGGTTAAGCACATACAATCCTTGCTTATGAAAACTAGCTTATACCAGCCACAGCTTCATGCATGTATATTGTTTATGATAGGTATTTAGCTTAGCATAACAAACACATGGAATGTTGGCTCCTAACCTGATTTTACTAAGGAACTATAGTAATTGTTCTTAAGCAAATTTGTGTTATCAAGCAAATATATGACATTGGCCTGACAACATTCAACCTTTACAACTCAATCTCGCAAATTACATATCTTCAATTTATTGGCGAGTTTGGGAACAAAACATAAACAACAACAAGGCTAAATCTTATTTTGCGGTCAGGAATTAAGCGTGCTGTATTGTCCTGCAAATTTGCAACAACAAAAATTGAAAACAAAGGAAATACGCAGAAGATTATGCATGTAACTATAATAAGTGGGATTTATTTACGTTTAAGCCTTCATGATATCAAAACAGAGCTGAACTGAGTTGAAGTTTTACTTTCAGCTGGGAGGAGGAAACCAGGAACACATATACACCACTTAAATCATCATCACGTCCTATAGATTATCAAACTGGGAATTGCATCATGTTTGACTTGACGGGGTGTATAAATAATCTTAAAGAAAAACCTTGGAAACAATTTTTGTCCATTGTATTTTCCTTCTACGATAAAACTAACATGTGACCCAGCACGAGTAAATGAGACACTTTGAGGCAAAAATGAAAATTGAGATTTTAATTTCATCATTTAATTAACCCTAACACCCTAGGCTCTCGCACTAGGAGGCATACCAAACCTAACAAACTTCAACAGCTCACACAGGTTTAGTAATTTTTGGTACACTGTATACTGAACCTAACAGTACTAAACCTGCCAAACTCCAACAGTTGAAGTTTTATTGACTTGGTACAGTGATAATTGGCCAGTGGTATTATGTGTTTTAGGGGGGAAACACATACAAGGTGTAAGTGTACATACACTTACAGTTGACCAGGAACTGTGCCGTGACAATGTGGGTCACTCACGTATAAATGCCTGTGCATTCTCCAAATTTCTAACATTTTGGCAAGTCTCATGCCTTTCTGTCCTGAACCTCACAGAATTCAACAGGGTCTCCCTGGGCCTTTGGTACTGAGTCAAACAAAGTCTAACAACAAGTTGTTACGGTTTGGTATCAAACCTGTCAAAACCTAGCGAAAGCTGCAGTTGGAGTTTGATGGGTTTGGGGTAGTTAAAGCTTGTTTAGCTTTAAATGATGAAATCAAAATCTCAATTTTCATTTTTGCCTTAAAGTGTCTCATTTACTCGTGCTGGGTCAGATATTGGGAAAAGGGAAAACCCCGTTAATTAATCGTGCAGCTCTTTAGGAACTTTACGTAACTTCGGCGACACGTCACTGTCACTTTCACCCGTGGGAAAAGAAACAACAACCGTGTATAGGATGCGACCTCGTGTATCGGTTTAGCTCGATGTTTAAAGAAACTAAATCGTCCATATTCTTTTCTAATCGATGCCGCCACGGGCCACCATTGCAATCGACAAATTCTCCCGTGTGGTCTTCGTTACATGAAGCTAACGGTTGTATTTATCAGTATGTTCGGCGAGCGATTGAATTCGGAAAACACTCAAAGGAAAAACTACATATACCATCGAGCGCTTACAATTTCTTTTTTCCCTAAACCATTTTTGTGACATTTCTCGATTTTTTTAAATATTTTTTTAAAAAACATTTTTCAAAATACAATTCCCAAGATTTTTCGGTAAGCCTTTAGTGTCCCTTAGAGAGATGTAATTTATTTAATACCGTTTCAAACTTGGAGTTTTTGGAAGCCATGAAAAATGACTGTTGGAATAGACGTCGATTGTTATCACTGTAGGGGACTCAGAAACTAAAACAAAGAACAAAGCCTTCAAAACTCAATGATAAAAAGAACATGACTTCTGTACACAATGTACAAGGAAATACACGTACCCCCTTTACAGGATTAACGCGAACCTTGTATCGAGAACATAATCGGTTCCTCTTTCGGGCTGGCCCTGTTTTTGGTTTCTGGTGAGTTTGTGAAATCCCCCTATACAAACCAAGTCTCGATGTGTTTCCCCCCCTTTGTTTTATTGCTATAATTCCCCAACCAAAGTTGGTTTCTATAATAAGTGTACTCTTGTCAACAACAAAAGAAGAAGAAAAAGGGGGGGGGGGGGTGGCGGATTGGTTTTGGAAGAGTGGGATAATTCCGGGGAAACTTTTTTTACTTTACGCTTAAAAAACTAAAGTGTTGAATCGACTTTATAAGTGTGCGGTCAGCGACTATACTCTTTAAAAGTTGGAATTCCATACATAAAGCTGATGAATTGAACACTCAATGTGTTGAATTCATCAGAGTTTAATAGTTAAAAACCCAACTTTTAAAGAGTAGTCACTGAGCGTACACTTATAATGTTGATTCAACGCTTTAGTTTTAGGCGTGTAATTGGTTCGGTTTGTTACGTAAAACAATGCCTTATGTTATAGCTGTCGCATTGAGTAAAATTAGCAGTTTAGTTACAACTTTGCGCAGTTTAGTATACAACTTTGCGCAGGTATTTAAGAACATTTCCTTACTGTTAGACATCAGTTTCTATGCCTTTCACACAATTTCTCGCAAGAAATGCCCGTTTTCTCATAATCTCTGTATATTAAGACTCCAGACTAAAAAAAAAAAATAAAAAAAAATTGAGTATCAAACCTCCAAGTGTTATATACCATTGGAAAGCTCTGTTTCCACAGAATTTAGAAATACCCATATCTCAATTTTAGATTTTGCCGACTTTACGCTCATTTTGTGATGACAGGTCACATATATTTTATCTTGCGTGGTTTTGGGTCGATCCAGACTCCCTATATAATGTCACAAAAAGGAAGAGACATGATTACAATTTTTCTAACTGTACGAACAAGTAAAATAGGTTTCAGGAAGATAGTTTGTCTTACAAATTTTTTTATAACCGTACAAAAAATGCATTCGTAAATTTTCGAAGTAGGAGGGGAACAAATATTAACGAAATTTTACACGAACATTTTTGAAAACAGGGAAAACAAATCACTAAAATTTGCTTTTTATTGTAACTTTGGCTTCGTAAGATTACAACTGTTGTGGTGACTATTAGCCTTAAAAAATGATAGTATTAAGTCGCCCACCGTTTTAATCTCTAAAATGTTTCCAAATCACAAGGCAGAACAAGACAAACGCAAGATTCAGCGCGGTATGTCGACGACACCATACCGTTATCTTTATTTAAGCTGTGTTTTCTTTTGCTGTTGTTTGCCAGGCAAGAATGTTAACCCTTGAATGCACATATTTAGTTCAACCTTTTATTGAAAACAACGCGGCGCTTCAGACAAAACAGAGTACAGACCCCGGCCAACAGATCAGCACCCTTGAAACGGGAGAACGTGCCCCCCTTGCGGTGCCTATAGGGGTACGGTACGCACTTAAGGTGCAACATTAAATCTTAAAATCCAACAAGTCAATATAGTGTACAACCAGAAAGAAATTTGGCGATGTATTCAAAACTTCTAGTTTTTGTGAGTGGGTTTTTTTTGCAATCGAAGAAAAGCAGAGTAAACGAAGAAAGTTAATCGGGGTTGCAAATTAATTCGTCTTTTGATCTTGCCTTTCCAAATTCGTATGGTAATCGATGATAATTTATGATAATTTTTACCCACGAACCCAACCTTTTTACTAGCATACACTTGATCAAAACTTTGTTCAAGGGCTCCTCATTTCGATACGTGTTTTTACTGTTGACGTTCCACGATAATTAATTTGTGTTCACATGCCCACCTTTCTCTGAAAACGGAAATTTTAACGTGAGAAAACCACTGAGGCTAATGTGGTATGGTATTAGTATTTGGTACTTCACCCCTTATTGCACTCGTAGTACTTTTTAGCATTGGGTCCCTCTGCTTGCTGAGTGTGCATGGCCCATGTATGCTGTGTAAGGTATTCTAAAACTCTACAGCAAAAATTGTCACTTGGGACACAGCAATGGGTCAAGGCTGGACTACTGCATTTTTTGCCAGGTAAGTATTACTGACCTGTATTGCCACTATTAGTATTTTGTAGTTGGCAGTATCTGTACTCTGTCAGTACACACCCAATCATCAGTCACAGAAAGACCCAATGCTACAAAATACTAAGTAGTATTCTGTAGTACGCAGTTCTTTAGCCCAAAGTAAGGCCTAGGGGGTTAGGGTTAAGAAAAAAAGAAAAAAACGTAAGATAAAAAAAGTCTTCTTTGGATTTGCTGAAAAACATTACTATTATTATCTCTGCCATATATAGTCAGCAATAGTTTGGCAAGCCCAGACTATAATTGTTATCGGCGTTTGTGACAAGCGAAGAGACGAGAGACAGCCCAGTATATGATGAAGTACAACAAAATATGTAATTCAATAGACCTATGATCACTCGATCATGTTGAACGATGCATGACTAGGGGCTATCTTTATAAGCTGCTATGGGTTGGGACCGGTGCACATTGCGTGCGTATTTGGTCTGAGATGCACAGCACATTTAGAGCTACGACTACGTCTATTGTCAGCCTGCTCACGCGTAGTTGTAGGGGAACACCCAGACAATAGCCGTAGACAAGAGATTCTGACGCGGCTTTATTCGTTTTCTCAATGTCCCGTGTATACTAATTGCCCAAATGAGTATTTCTTGACCTCAACATTTCGGGGTAAAAATAAATAAAAATATGAGCTAAAATTCCGATTTTCAATACACCAATTCACATCTATTATGATGATGTATAATTATAATGATAGTCAAACCGACTGCCTGTCTATCCTAATTCAATATATCCAGGACCAATTATGATGCAATGAGTGATCAAATTAGATTAAAGTTATCAATCATGGTCCAAAAGAAGCGCCTTCTGTCGTCCGTAAATGAGCAATATATCACGGACGACATCGATTGGGACGAGAAAGATGCGCGGTAGCATTGTGGTTTCTTTTATTATAGGTTTTTTTTTTATTATATTTTTTTAAAAACGAATCCGGTTGCAGGAGCCCTAATGACCATCAGGTGATCATGCTATTTTACGTGGTAGTACTGTATTGGCAGCGCGCGGCGGCCATTTTGTCACCTGCTGTGGGATGGGTTTTGGCAGTTTATGTAAAGAACGAGATATTTTGACCACTAGGACGCAATTGAGTTTAGTGACCGTTGTTGAAAACATCACCAAGGTAACGAACTGGGGCCACTTTCACGGAGCTGATGTAAGCACAAGTCAAAGACATTAAACAATTAGAGTCATGATGTCTTTGTCATCAAAAAACCACCAGAATCATCAAGGAGAAAGACAAAAAAAAAGATTTTTCTCCGATTGGTATTCTGTTAAATGTATATAACTAAATGTTGATCACTTACGCCCGTTAGTACATCGTTCTTCTGCAAATAGTTAGAAACAAATTCATCTACAATTTCCTAAGTGTTCATTATGTTTTTTCACTTCATAGCAACGCGTTGTATTCCTGTTTATATCACTACAATAATGGTATCCTATACGCGCGCACATCTCACTTTACCTTCCATACGTACTGTGGACATTCCTTTGTCTTTGTGTAGTTAAGAAAACGTTGGCTAAATACTCATTTTTCTCGCTTCCCCCCAACAAATGTAACCCTAAATTTAGATTCTGGGCCTCTCAGCTGTTCCTCTTACCTTTTCTATATTATAACCTTAGACAATTTGTCCTCTAAAGCTCTTTTTCAGAGAGGGCAAAACGAACTGTGGACCTGTCCAAGTCCACAAACCGTAACCTCTTCTTCCCGCATCCTGTGGACGTCAATTGTTCGGAGATCCACAGTGCGTATGAGATACTATAACTCACTTCTTCGTACACACTTATTAAATCTACCGTACATTTCTTCATTCTGTATACATCTGTGTGTAGAATACACATCTATAATAATATTAACAATGGGTTACTGACCATACGATCGCAAATAATAATAATATGCGCACGGAATAAAAACTATAACACAAAAGTCACCCACAAAAAAAAAAAAAAAAAAAAACCTGCGCCAAATTTAGACCCAACATTTAATTTAGAATCCACACATGCAGCGTTGGGGAAATGAAATAAACCGGAATGACAAAAGTACTCAAAAATTGCTGTTCTATGAAAAGAAATGACTGGAAATAATTATGTTTCTGTTGTATTCACATTGGATAGAGGAACAATGATTTGGGAAACGCTGTTTCCCCGCGTGAGTAATTAAGATTCCTGTGTGTCAAGAATTTAATAGTTTGGGTATAGGGTGGGTTGGGGTTTCAATTATTTTATATTACTATCTTTTCCCAATGTCGTGTGGCCTATCTCGTTACGAAGTACACTCCTACCTCCATGGTTAAACCATGGAGGAATAAGCCTTCTTATTCCTCCATGGTCAAACCGTTACAACCACCACCCCCCCCCCCGTTAATTTAAACCCTGTGAGATTGTGTAGCCTTTGTACGGTTTTTGGCTGTTGTGCTGCCAGTGGTGTTGGTCGTACATTATACACTGTATCCCAAACGGATCAACGTATGGTTGTATAACAACCCTTAATGTATCGATTGTCCCGCGGTTACTCTAACCTTACTTTAGCCAATTGATAAACCTGCGTCACTGCCGCACACTTCAACACAATGGCACTTCCACGTCGCAACAAAGACCCTCAATGGAGGTCCACACAATACAAACGATATTGGAAACAATTTTTTTTTTGGAGGAACAGAGGTGGAAAAAAAAACCATAAGGGACGGTGGGTGGGAAGTAGTTTGGGAGACAATGAGCGTTACACCAGACACCCTCCTCGCATCCCCCCACGATGCCATGTGCGGGGTGCCAGCGTGGCAGCCCGGCACACGACTATAGGACAACTGCTATTGTTTCCCTTGCTATTGGGTGGGGGCCAGACTAAAGGCTCCCTTTTTGGGATTGGATTTAGTCACAATCCGGTATAGCGGGGAGCCCGCTTTGTTCGGCGACACGCGAGCGGTCGCGTGTCAGCTATCATAGCGGCCATTGATCGCCCCATTGCACACACAAGCGGCTCGTCCATTGGCCATTCTTAACCTCGGCACAACGCACATGCTTGCACATGTGCGTATTGGGGGAAAAACCAAGGACACGCATGCGCATTTTAAACCAAAGTAAAACCAAAACGGGGATTTAATAGACTGGGAGCCTTTTTCGAAATTCTTGCTTTGTCTTTGTCTTTGTTTTCGTCTTAAGGATAAATTATACCCCCACCCCCCCCCCCCCCTTTCAACCTTGGGGACTTCAGCCACATTTTGGTGGATACAGAGGGGCGGATCTAGGTTTTCATTTAGACAGGGGGGAGGGGGGGACTATTCATCTATTAACCATCACTCCAGGGAGCGCGTGAGGTCCGGAGAAGGGCCCGAAATATTTGGGATTCTAGATGCTCTGTCGTGCAATTTGAGATGATTTTGTGTTTTTTTTCGAGTGTTTTACTTAAGCCGTGCCAGTTTCTATGCATAGGAAATACAATAGCAGTTGTCATTTCAACTGCAAGAAATTATTGTTTTAATCGCATATGAAAATGAAACGCAACGTGAGAGTCCAGTTATGACGTTTGTATATACTACGAGCATTGTAAGACGTCCACTTTCGCTTCTTTCCTCGGCAGATACCCGACGACTATTCAGTGAAACGATATACGTACGACTGTTGGATGTTTATTTCTAATGCAGTTCACATATTTTTCGCGCTTTTTCGTTTCACACAAATTAAGACAACGCTGCACTTAATGTTCAATTGTTTAGATCCGTGGTCTCCCGTACGAGCTTCGGTTTGTGTTTAGTGGGCATGCGCAATCATCATGGCATTCAAAACAATGCAAAGTTTAGTCAGCCCGGTGAGATGAGGTAGTTTATTTCGTGAGAAAAAACAAACACCCAAAAAACTTGAAGGTATTTTGAGGTCTGTTTATTTAATCTTGTGGGGCCTCTACACTTTTACATTTTATCTGTTCAACGTCGTCATGATTCGTCCGTAAACTGTTTTTTCGTTTGCGAAAGGACACTAGAGCCGTTTTCCAAACCCCCGTCAACATTGCCAAACTGAATAAACTTAAGCCAAGGACGGAGACGAAGCCGAGGTTTAAAAAACGGCCCAGGTCATGAATTAAACGACATGCGCATCGAATTAAAAGGAAACTATTTTCAAATAACTTCAAGGTATAGAACTCAAAATATAACGCTGCATACTTTAGAAATTATACCACAGGTTCTGCCATAATTACGCGCTCGTTACTGTTGAAAAGAGACTATAATATACAATGGTGCCCAGGTCAAAGGTTATTTTAGGCGCGTCCAAGAAGTCTCGGGTGTCGTCATTTTTATTTTTTTGGGAGTTTTGATTGGGACTGGTTGAAAGAGGATCGGGGCGCCCCACAAAAGGCCCCGGTTTTTGTTTCGATTCGGCGCAGCTAGCCTTTTATAGAGTCGTCCCAGACGCGGGGTGGTTGCACTAAAAACCCGGGCGAGGTTTTGTTTTGTCCCCGCTAGGCGCTGTGTGTATGCTGCGGGCCGGGCGGGCTGCATCGCTGCGTATACGTCGCCTCTGGTCCCAGGACTAAGCTCGTGAATATTGTACACCGGTTATCTCTTTTCTATACTCGTTATTTGGTAGAGACTTCATGGTTTGAGCATAGAGGACAGATGGACAGATTTATAGACAGGAGTCGGGATTACCATAATATAGATTCTAATGACCCCCCCCTCCCTGCAGTTAGATTGTTTTAAAACAAAGGGCCTACTAACTAACGCGCGCTGAGAACAAGAAGTAAAACAAAAATAATAGCAGCGCATCAGAGTGACGTTTCGCGATTTGGAACAACCAATAAGAAGATTCACAAAAGAAGTCGTGAACGTGTTATTATGTGGTAAAAACCGTTGGAGTGAAAAATAACGGGTATCGGTTTGCAGTACACATTAGTAGTAACCATACACAGTACGCCAAACCATACCAGTAACAATTCGGACAGACTGTCCGTGTACAGTGATCGTAAAGACACAGAAATATACATGTACAACATGAATCATCTATATGCGCTTAGAAGCCCGTATAGCTTTGTTTAAAAAAAAATACTAATACAAAATGCGGGTCTATTTTGTACTCGGGGTACAATAATAAATTCTGCCCATAATTTACATGCCTCGTTCATTATAATTCAGATCTCTCCTTCTATACAGCGAACCGTGCATTGTGTCCGGGGACGTTGTGTTCCGATTGAAATCATCGCGACTGCGTTCATATAGATATAAGCCGTTTGTGTAATTTCGTGTTGAAAACTCGGCTCTCTGCCTGTATGTTCCCACCAATTTACTCAACTGTACCAAGACGTAGACGGATATAGACAAAGCTATACACATGTGACCATCCACGACAAAAGGGCTGTAAAGTTGCCAGAGCTTTTTTTTTTAAAGAAAAGGACCATTAAAATAATATGTGAAAAACAATAAAGAATTTTCATATTCAGTGTTACTTGTTGTAGCTAACCATAAATACCAACTATGTCTTGTAATACATCATTTTAAAGGTTATTTCTTGTAGATTTCATTTCTCTGAATATCTCAAAACGTCAAGATGCCTATTTTACAGCCCTTTTCGTCGTGGACGGTCACATAATACCATTAGCTGTTTCCCTCGTTCTATAGCTAGCTTTGTGGATGCTTTTGCCTGGTGCATGTTTTCCCCCCTGTTATAATCTCTCTTGCCTTAAAGGAATCGTATACGTTTGGTAATTACTCCAAAAATTATGGAAATAAAAACTTACTTGGTAAGAAGTACAGCAGCTTTGGATAGTATAATGCATTTTTAGAAACCTTTCACTTCGAAGTACTGCGGTTATAGAAAAAGATATCACTTTTTATCCCCACAAATTTGAATCTGAGAAGCGTTACTGCAGTGACGTTTCTCAGACTGTGTATTCCAATGCAGATTATTCTTCCTGCGTGGACATAACCGCTCCAGATTTTCGGGAATATCTCAAAATCGCTACCACCTTTTGAAATGAAATTTGTATACAGGTTAGTTATATGGCATATATCTATAACTATAGGATTGAGACAAACAGTGGGTTCCAATTACCAAACGTATACGATCCCTTTAAGAAGAATCCCAATTCGTATCTTTAGTTTCTCAAATGTTTCCCTACTTTGTAGCTCCTTGTACCTCGCCTTGTTGTTAGTGGAGCAAATTTGCATAAACAAATTGAGAACACGGTGCTGCTTGTTATAAAAGCGCTATATCAAAATTTTGAAATTGGGGGGCATTGCTGGGCAAACCACGGCCCTCTAATTCCCGCACGCATGTTGCGATTCATATTCTACATGCAGCAGTGTAAGGGGGGGGGGGGGGGGGGGGGGAACTCAATGGACTAAACCCCACGCAGTCTTGTCGTAATAATGGTTCAGACATTTTGTCTAAAATCTGACCTTAAAATTTATATCCAAATATGGAGAAACAATTCGCCGAAATCATACGAGGAACTGCCAAAATAGTGATATTATCTCGATAAACATTTGTTTCCGGAGAAAACCGTACAGTTTTACGGAGAGTGTACTGTAAAGGTATCATTTTACGCATACAAAAACAAAATCAGATTTGTTTTTCTTCAGTCGATCTACCTGAGCCGAAAATCCGGTGAGTGAGAACCTGAGGTCGCTATGACAACCAAGGGTCGGGCTCCCCGCTGGCGAAAAGTCTTACGTAACCACGGTATAGCTTCGCAGAGGCGGGAATGGGGGGGGGGGGGGGGGGGGGGGGGGGCTCTTTATCCTCGTCCTTTGACCTGAAACGAAAAATGGTGTCGGGTTCCTCAGAAAGCCTGCAAAATATAGCAACAAAAAGTTAATTTTGGGTTTGAAAAGAAAAAAACAGATGCATAATGGTTTCGCGACCGTGTATTCGAAGCTTTTTCATGTCGGGGCTATAGAGTCATAATAATTATGAAGCGAGATATTGTGGTGGTCATTGGGTTTGTGGAAGGTTGTGGTTTCTTAGGAATTCGTTATAGGTTTGTATGGGGTGCGTTAGGTAACAATATAGTCTAGAGAGTGTAAAGGGATGGGGGACTAAGTGGGGGGGGGGGGGGGGGGGGAGTTTCTCGGTCTAACATATCGTGCTGGAATTACTAGCCTTTCTAGTGTTTGGGCTAGAGTGGTATATTTTGTAGTGCATTTTAAGGGGGAATCGGGAGGTTCCAAACATGGTTGACGGGCAAGACATGTCGCATTTCTTGGCGTCTATGGCGTCCCAAGTCGGCACAATTCGCGACGCCATGCGAGTCCGCCAGGTGAGTGAATGCAGCTTGGCGCAGCGGCCGATATTTAAAACACCCTTCTCTGGGTATCTCTTCAATGAACACGGTAAAAAACAAACCGCTTGTTTCGGACACTACCACCCTTAATTTGTACCCGGTAGCAACTGGAAATGGCATTAGACAGAACGATCGTAGACTACAAGGCGCTAACTCTATAAGACAATGTTTGCATAGCAACCATTAGTCTGCTAGTTTATAACAGCTTGTTAAAGAAACCCAATAGAATTCTACTATTATTACATTTATTTTCTACAGACACTAGCGGCCGATCCCATTGCTTAGGGGTGTCATTTTGCTAACAATGCCAGTACCGCGTTAGTATTTATAGACTTCTTTACATCATTCGACCAGTAATACCTATTTATGTTGACACTAAATGCAGATATAAAGTGCAAATTTACAGGCAAATCTTACACAAACAATTGCATAAAATAGTAAACTTGTCGTGTCGTAAAAGAAGTCACACCCGTCTACCCCTTCATTAAATGGAAGCTTCGTCAGTTTTCCTTGAAAAAAATAATCTTTCTTTTTTTTAAATAAAAAAAATAATTAAAATTAAAAAATTAAATTAACTTTTAGTGCAAATTACATAACCTTTTTTATTTTTACAAATATACATGATTGTAGTTGTTTCGCTTTGATGGGGATGTCTATACGTAAATGTATTGGATTTAAAATAAATAGACTTTTCATTTACAGTGCTAAGGTTTTCTTATTTTTTTCTTCTTCTCCTGTTTGATAAATGTTATTCCGTTTCAATTGCAACAAATATGTCGACTATAGGATCCACGCATACCACAATGACACCCACCTATTTATCAAACGGCCGAACTGCCGTCCTGTTATCGTGTACTTATCATATCAGCCAAAGAAAATATAATAACGAGAGTCCTCCCCCCATACCCTACAGATCAGAAGGCCCACTGTATCACACGGTGTAGTGATACAGGACATATAACACGGCCGGATGCAGGATAGAACGAAAGAGAGAGAGATTGAAAAAAAAAAAATCTTGCACCCCATGTCATTTGGCACGCCGCCATATAAGGCCCGGGCCCCGCGTGCCCCGTGCCCCGCACGCGACCGCAGGATTCTAACGGCGGGGTCCGGGGCCACATTTTTGTCGTGCATGTGTTCCCTCGGCTTCGTGGGGCCGGCCACGGGGCCTGTTACCCCTATCACCAACCTTCTCTGCCCCGCAAGCTGCATTTTCAAGCTGCTTTCATGTCCCATGCAAAACCCTATTGCCCCCGTACCGGGCCCCGTTTCTGGTGACGCAGAGATAATTTAAGAGGGCGCGCGTGGACCGTGTCTTTACCCAGAACCGCTAGGCATAGAGGTAATGCCTAGTAATAGTACGCGGTCCCGGTATGCGGGTTTTATCATACGGTGAATAGGTTTAGCATCCAAAATGATGATGTCTTGGTGAAAGTGATTCTCCAGTCCGCAATTATGTGATAACGGCTTCTTCAACTTCAGAGTTGGACATTTTTAATTAATGGCGATACCATACGGTGTCCCGGACCTATGGACCTATATAGAATGGTGTTGTCTGCAAGGCCATTATTTATACACGGGCTTTGTGTTCAGTGGTTGAGCACCTACCCCTCCCCCCTCCCCCTCTCCCCTCCTCTCCTCCCCCCCCCCCCCCCCCCCCCACTCCTCTCCCCACCCCTAGGATAACCATACGGTAAAACAAAGCTGATTTCGTGCAGAGATCACCCTGGTCTCAACTACCTATTGTCAAAGAACCACTAGCCAAACGCAAATCTCGCCCCCCCCCTTTTTTTTTATAGCAAGTGCGTTTCGGAAGCCGAAAAACACGGCACGCAGGCAGTCCTGGCACGACTAAACTAGACTGACACCAGGCGCGACATCCTAAATACGTCAATTACTGCAAAAATAGGGAACTTTCGGAAGACCGAACAACTCTTTTTTTTCTTTCCCTGAAACCTTTGAATAAAATACAACGGTTGTGAGAAGTCTAGACAATAGGCCATCTGTGGGTTCCGCGCGAAAGATCGCGATATCAAAAACACACAAAAATGAAATCTACCAAATTAATTTAAATGAGCGGTTTATCAATCGATGCGACGCTGTAATTGGCTTGTGACTTTTTTTTTTCTCGTATCGAGGGGATAATTCAAGCGAACTCTACTTACTATGGACTTTCGACTTGCAGTAAAACGAAAGACCCAGAACGTACATGTAATATGTGACCCACTCTGCAAAAATGAGTCTGATGTGTTAAAAATGTTTTTTTCAATTGTACAGTTGGTCAGGAAAAGCAGGAAATAAGCTTTCATTTGATATATGGCACAAAGCTGTAGTGTAAAGCATTGGTCTTTTAAAGTATGGGAAATTTGCTTTTTCTCAGTTATACTAAAAATGTCTTTGAGAGAAATGAAGATTTACAATTGTAGTGCTTCATCAGACCATTCAGATGCTATGGTAAGAGAATGACAAAACCTGTATTAATTTTAATTTAGGGATCAAAACAATCTTTTCAATCGATCAGATCTGAAAATCTATGTGTTGGAGAAACCAAAATGCCTTAAAACTAAAATATTATTTGTTAAAAAAAAATCACCTCCGAGACAATAAACAGCCCTTTACGTAAAAAATGTATTTTCCGACATCAGACTCATTTTTGCAGAGCGGGTCACATATACAGTCAATAAAAAACATTATACTTCAGAAAATACAGTTAACGCTCACTAAGTTTTTATAATAACAGCGTTTTTTTCCTGTACATGATTTTGTTTTGTTTACTTCTCGACTCGATTTTGAGGCTTGGGCCGGTTTAATACTAGCAGACTTATCGAAATCCGGAATTTTGTTTCATCGATTTCTCGATAGAAAGTCCCACTTTTGTTGTTCTTCTCGGGAATCGTATTTTTTGAGAAATAAAGACAATCATAGAAGAAAAATAAAAACAACGTACGAGAATAACTCCAAAAAAAATGAGCCCGACATTGAAATCGCAAAATATAATTATTTGAACCATTTTTTAAAATGAAAAACCCAAATAAAACTTACTCATCCCACAACAAAAGTAAACATCGACATACAGTATAATTAATATTTGTCATTGTTTTTTAGTTTCATAATGTCGTATTCCTATCGTTCAATCGCGATAACATTCGCAGAAAACCCACCGAACACTCCCGCGCATTCGCAAGTTAAGAACTACGTCGTTAACGAGTATCCCGGGCACAGCGTCTATATCTGAAATGGTCTATACCAATTTTGCCCTTGCGTGGTTAAAATGGTGAAAATTAAGGAATAATAACCACAACCAATTTGAGACGGAGGAAGGGGGGGTCACCAAGCTGTAGTTTCCACTAAATGTAGGTCCATTTTCTCCCCCCCCCCCCCCGTTACTTATGCGAGGCGGCAAAATTGCACATCCCGGACACCAACACAAAAACCGGTCGGTTACAGATGGATGAATGGGGGGAGATGGATCGAGCAAGCGGCGCGTTCGTGAAGGTCGCGCCGATTAGCACGGCTGTATTGAACAGCACACACACACACTTGCATTAGCATACGCATTTAAACAAGTCAAGCAAATAATTGACAGTCTGTAGTGCGTTTGGTATTTTGCGTAAATATATAATAAGCTATCTTGCCGAGTTGTAGCGATTTGTAATAATAATTGTGACCTTAAGTTTACTGCAGACGCAAAATGGTCAATGTTAAAGCTTTATTTGAAAACATACAGGCGCATCATTCTGCTTCTGGCTTCAACTACCGCTAGTAATAGCAGTCTCGATTATTATACAAAATTGTTATTTACCAACATGCAAATAATACCAACTTGAACGCCAGAGGGCTCACGATATACGTGGGGGGTCTTCTATCTATAAGTCACTTGGGGTAATGACGCCATTGCATCTATAACGACGATGATTTACACCATTGATCTGGTCGTTTGTTGAAATATTCCTAAAGAATACAAATCTTATTTGCAGCTGTCGTCAGCTGAATTGTGCGTGAATAGGCGATCTTGCCTTACAGCGATGATTTTTGTTAAAATATTTTGTCATGGTTTGTGCAGGCATGCTCGACGTGTGGTACTAGTATGAGCGTTCGATTCGCATTACTACCGTGCTCAGTTTGCACGTCGTGATTCGAATGCCTCCGAGCACAGCGGTGCGAAATACGGTACCCTCTAGAGACTTGAACACAATGGGGACAATGGGAGTGAAAAGGTCTCCAAAGGGTAATTTCTATAGATGAATAGGTCTCCATTAGGAATTTCACGAATTAGATTTTTGAATTGTACTTAAATTACTCAAAAACTAGGGTTATAATGTGGGTTAGGGTTAGTGTTTGGGTTAGGGTATAATATAGGGTAGGCTATATTGGGTCGACATTTCAACCCAGGAAAATAATTGTGGTTAAAATGGGAGCATTTTGAAAAACGTGCTCTACTTTCGAACCATTGTTGTACACGAGAACAAAGCCATGTCTCCACAGTGATACAAAAACGCGAATTGATGCACAAATTGTGTACAATAACATGTGGATGTACATGATTTTACGTGTAATGCGACTGAACACACATGTACGTGCACATGCGCGTTTACTGCCGCAAGAAAACTCATCACCGAGACGATTCGGGCACGGTACGGTACACGGGTTGAAGGACCTCGCCAAATCACGATCGTCGTACTCGTAAATGCTTGCATTAATACAAGATTGACTCTCGGGTTCGCCGCATGCTAAACCCGCAGGGTATGTACGGACAAAATCGAAAGTCTTGTCGCAAGCTGGGGAATAAAAATGTATAGTTTAAAGGATTTCTCTACATTAAATCGACCCAAGGTGGCTTGGGTATAGCGGATACGCACCGTTGAGACAAAATATACTTGTTTTCTCCTTAGTCTTGTTAATACATGATGTAGGTCTACGTTACATGTACATGTACAAAATCTGGACATTTTGTTTGTCTTTCTTTTGTCGCCGGTGTTTTCCAATAAAATTATAATTACAAGGCGAATTCGTCTTGAAAATATTAAACAACTTTAGCCAACAACCATTTTGGTATTGTTCTGCGAAATTATTACACAATTGGCCAAAACTAAGCACTTTATTAAACATTGGATAATTAATTCGACGATCGTTTAGGCGCACATAGGGCCTTTTCGAAACCGTTGCTTCGTCTTTGGCTTTGGCTTCGCCTCCGAATTCCGAAATACTGAGAAGCAAATAGAAATGGAAGAAAATTGAAATAGTCTAACTTTTGGGTTCACATCAATCGAGTGAAAGTTTCTGAAGTACAACAGGCGTAAGAATGTGGCTGGAGATCTTGCAGTTGGGAGTCAAAAATCGCCTTAAGCCAAAGACGAAGACGAAGCCAATTAATAAAAATTAATAATCAAACGCGCCCTCTCTAGTCATTTTACAAAAAAGGAATACCTCCTCGTCGTTGATTGGTCGCAAGTTTTAGCTTCCAAACCGACCAATAAGGAGCTGGAGCGGTATCGGTTTGTTTTGGCCGGCCATAACAAAATCGCGGGCTAACTTGAACATTGATCGTCAAGTTTATTGCCATTTCCCTGGCTTTAACTAAGTTAACTGTTACCAAAAATCACACTTAGGATTCCTGTTACATCAATGTCTCGTAACATGTTGAATCGGAGTTGTAACTTAAACATCTGTTTACGTTTGGTGGTAAGAACAAATTTTAGCCTAGCTTGACCTCGATCATTTCTAAACTAAAGTAGGCCAGCCTGACAGTGACAGTGACAATGACAATGTCATTGGTTACGGTTCATCGTGTTTGTATGCCTACCTACATGTACATGTACTTTCTTTACACTACAGAACTTACATATTTTTTTTTCCTCAAGGAAATAAATTCCATACACGCCGACAAACTGGGAATTCTCCTTAATCCACTTTGTTTTGGAGGAAAATGTCTTTTCCCCACACGTTCCCCAGCCAGACCCCCTTGTTTTTCTTTTCTTGGTGGCTTCACTTCATATTATTGTCCTGTCCTGCCATTAATCGAACAAACATGGCAACAATTTAGGGACTCTCCCTTTTTCCCCTGACCGAAAGCGCAAAGTTGGTGTATTTTCAATTTATTTTCAGTTTATTATTTATCAACCTGTGTACAGAATCTAGGTAATTCTTCCAAATAGGCATTTGAGGAGACAAATTAGCGTAAGTTTTTAGGTAATAAGGAGACAGTGGCACTTAGGGAGACATTTCAGTGTCTCCCTAAGTGTCTAGCTACCCTAAAAAAACAATATTTGGGAGTTATTTTTGTCCTAGAACGGGAGTTATTTTTGTCCTAGAACGACAGATTTTGGTCTAAATAGCATAAATCTCGAAGATCTTAGAGAAAAGGGTTAGGGTAAACAAGTTAAGACTGTTTTAAGTTTGTGTACATCTCTATGGAATTGTCTTCCCAAGTGCCTATTTGGAGGTATATTAATTACTAATTTAGTTATAATTATAAAATAGGCCCATCTCACCATTATTTTTCCTTCAAAATTGTAATATCACACAAATGTGTGATTCTGTATTTTACAGTTAATCAGAACAATTTTTTGCTTCATGTACATTCATTATTTTATGGTCAATCTTTCAATTTGTTTCTTTCTTTTATTTGAATATAGGACGATGTTTCGTTATCGAGTGCAGACACAGAAGCCAGTGAACCAAGTTACGCCTCGGAATCGGTGCTTCACGCCCCCAGTAACGAAGACACAGTCATCAGTAGACCGGAAAGTGAAAGAATAACACCTCAACCCCTAGACCTTAAGAAAGGTAAAATACACGGTGAGACTATTTTAGATTTTCGGTTTTATCGACCATTGACTCTCAAATTTGTATCCCAGTGGAGACATCTCTTTGTTCTCGTGTACAAACTGCTTAAAAAGTCGGGCACCTTTTTAAAAATGCTCCTATTTCAACCACAATTAATTTCCTGGGTTAAAATTTCGACCCAATATACCCTATATTATACCCAAACACTAACCCTAACCCACATCCTAAACCTAGTTTTTGAGTAATTTGAGTACACTCCAAAAATCTAATTCGTGAAATTCCCAGTGGAGACCTATTCATCTATAGAAATTTACCCTCCGGAGACCTTTTGTTTCCATTATACTGTATACACATTGTGTTCAGGTCTCCAGAGGGTACCGAATTTCAGATCACCCCTACCTATAAGTCCCAGTGACGACCGCGTCTCAAAACACAAACGCCTAAATATCTCCTCAGAACTAAGCCATACTGTCCAAATTTGTTGCCAAAGTAGAGTCAAAAATTCTTTTAAAATTACCCATTTAGTTTTTTTTTTTTTCAATTTCCACAATCCACATGGAGTCCTTCAACATGTAATTCAAATTTCACCCCCCCCCCCCCCCCCCCCCCCCCCCCCCGTCCTCTTCAAAAACAACAATTTGAATTACAAATTTTATTCACTTTTGAATGTGACATAAAATATAAAAAAAACCTGCCCACATTTAGTTATGTAATAATTATTTGTAAAACTATAGAAATATTTTCTGCCGACAATAATTCAAAAATGCTTTGCATACGTGGGGACAAAAGCAACTCCAACTGAAATAGTGGGTTTTACCCAGAATATATGCAAAAAGGTAGTTTTACTGTAAAAATTTAACATGAATACAAATTGCAAAGTTGTAAGGAGACATACAAATTGATTACGCAGAAGAACGTGCCCCCCTCGGCACACATGTTTGTGCCAAACTATGGAAATTATGCTCGTTAATTACGCACCCATTTCCTATAGTTTTCTTTAAATTGGAGTCAGGAAAAAACCAAACAAACAGGCATATAGGAAATCAAACAAAACTGTTTGAGATTATTTTTATATTCACCCGACTGTGCTGTTGTGAGGGCAGTTAAAATGATTATGCATTGGTTGATATGTAAATGTCAATCCGTCGGGATTAATCCGGTGGGACAAGCATTTGTGCCATCTCGGTGGCCCACAGATCAGCGGTACTCGGAACACAGGAAGTCGATCTATAAAACCCGGCATTAACCTGAGTTTATCCTGAATTATCCATTTTGTAAAAAGCTAATTTCGCCCGGCCATGATAGACCATACCACACAGACTATTAAAAATACGGTATATTAACCAAAACATATACAGACTATGAATACATAATTAACTCTAAAGTCCTAGGCATTCATTTGGGGTACAGTACATAGTACTACAAAATACTACTCAATTCTCATAGGAGTACTGCATACTGCAGTTTACTCAAGTAGTATTTTGAATGTAGTATTCAGTGACGTTAGGGTTAAAGGTAGGATACATCATTTGCAGATATCAAAAATATTTACTACCGAATTATTAAGAAATATCTTACTCATTTGAAAGTAAATGTTGATTCTAGGCATCCAGCAAAAGGATTGCGTTAGATATTCTGTAATTATTCCGGAAAATATAATTTTATAATGAAAAATTCGCGAAAAAACAAAGATAACATAAGAATAACTGCTCGACGCCGGTTGAAAAACCCCGCTGTTTTTCGTGCTTTTCTCGGCATCTATGATTGTAAAACTTCGGACAGCTCAGTTAAACGATATTTTATTTACTATAAAATACAACCCCCCAAATCTACTCATTCATGATAATTCAAGCAATGACCAATGGTGTATACTACCTTTAATGAAAATGAAGTTGTTGCATTTAGTACATACATCATGCACCTCATCGTCACACATTCAGAGCATCTATACATTTTCAGGCTTTTAAACGACCCAGATAAAAAAAAAGTAGGAGAAAAGTAGAATTTTCAATTTTCAACAACAAAATCAGGATAACAGTAGGACTTTTGCTGGCTTTCAGGAGAAGTTTCCAGTTATACTCACCCATGTCCACAGCATCATTAGCCTCATTTGGCGTGTTCTGTACTCACAACACTTTGTAGTTTGTCTGCATCCAAGCTCTTAGAAGTACAGTTGCAGTACTCCTGCACCCAAAATCCTTCATTGCGTGATTTACATCGGACAGTGTTTAACAATGTTATCCAAAATATTCAATGGGATTTTTGGAGAAAAAATAAAAAGTAGGAAAAAGTAGGCATTTCAAGATTTTAATTTTGTTTTACAAGGTGAAAAAGAAGAGAAAAAAGAAGTAATTGAAAAAGCCTAAATGCGAAATTCAATCCCATCAACCCTTGGCCTGCATGGTATTGTGGGTAAGAAACGCGTTTTTGGTAATCACACACCCCCCCCACCCCCCTCATCACAGTACACAGGCAATATTTCCGTTAACCCGTTTTTTTAAACTGTGGAATATTCGTCTTTCCTTTTATAATACAGAAGAGAGCTCGGTGAAAAACAACACGAGACCGGTGTCGCCCGCCGCGCAGGACGAAAGCCAACGGAACCTGCCGCGCGAACCCGACCCTCAGGTAATAGCAGAGACCCGCGCCCGCACGGCCCTAGGCCGGGCACCCCCTGATTTAAATCAGGAGGACAAATCGCAGGCCGGCGAGGATGGCGAGGAGGATGAGGAGGATGAGCGGGGTTATAGTTCAGAGGTCAAAGGTTACAGCTTTGACCCGCAGCGTTACACAGTGAGTCCGACGACACTCGGCTGAAAACCTTTCTCGGTGTGTCTATGTGTGCGGCTAGCTCTGCAGTGCTTGTGGCTTTGTGGATGGATGTATTACGTTGGCCCGCCGAAAACCAAATGCTTTTAATTTGTTAGTCGTTTCCCAATTGTTTGGTTGATTTTGTGTGCGTGTTTTTGCTTTGTCATTTTGTTATTTTTGTGTTGCTTTTAGTAATGTTAGATACATTGCAGTTGAGGTATGGCGCAAATTGTTTGGTATTTCTACAATGATTGGTTATTTAATTCCAGTTAAATATACATATATAACGCAATCTCAACAAAATCTTGAGTATATATGTGACCTGTCATCACAAAATGAGCGTAAAGTCGCATGGAGTGATTTCCCAGTACGGCCAGTCAAAGTCAAAATTTGAAGGGGTGGTCGATTTTGAGATAATATATGTTTTTTTTAAAGACTAAATCTCCAACAATCAATTCCCAATTTTTCAGGACGATCAGATAAAACAAAACTAGTTTTTGAGACAATTTTGACTATGCCTTTCTATGCCTTTCACACAATTTTTCGTAAGAAATGCCCGTTTTCTCATAATCTCTGTATTAAGACTCCAGACTAAAAAATAAAAAATAAAAAAAATATTGAGTATCAAACCTCCAAGTGTTATATACCATTGGAAAGCTCCGTTTCCACAGAATTTAGAAATACCCATATCTCAATTTTTGATTTTGCCGACTTTACGCTCATTTTGTGATGACAGGTCACATATTACAGATTTGCTATAAAAGTTGATAAACAGTTTCTGTCAACAGTTTCGCAATAAGTGTTATTGTTAACAATTCTAAAAAACGAATTTACCAACATTTCTGTTTTAAAAAAAAAGTGAGAAAAACTGGGTTGGAGCGCATGCAACCTGGCACATTTAAGTGTGACTTGTTAAACCAAGACTTGTGCCTTACATGTACATGAAGACATTTTCGGGGCATTTATCTAGCTGTCGTACCTCAACTGCCAGATGAAACGGTTTCCGTTTCCTTGATGGAGTGATTGATGCACAATTATATACCCAGATCCAACCGCCAATTAAACACACTCATCAGTCAAGACGCAACATGTATCTCGTTGGAGTGATGCTTTAAATCTACCCCGATCGATCTACTTTGTGTGAATCTACCCCGATCACCGACCCGTAATGAATTGTGACATTGTATCTCCTGTTGAACTTTGACCCTGTGGCAATAGTCTGAACCCCTCCTTCTGAAATCACGTTCACCTCTTAAACGGGAACACCTGGAACCCATTACTTATCATCGCTATCACCGACACCGTTTACTCACGGATGATCCTGCTGGCTAGATTTTTTTGTTATCCCTTTCTTTACCTCTATCCTTCCCTCTGCATTATCTAAATCAAATTCCCACGTCTTTTCCTGTTTGCCCCTAACCAACTCCAGACTTCGTCCAACGGGTTTGGCTACAGTTCCCTGGTCGGCACGTCGGTTCACCCGCCACCGGATGGGGCGCGAGACACGCCCGAGGATCTCTCAGTGACAAAAGATGACGATGATGATGACGACGGCGATGACGATAGTGATAAACTCAACGAGACAACGCCCGGAGTCGACCCGGAACGACTCAAGGCATTCAACGTAAGATTCTCCCTTCCAAGAAAGAAAAAAAAACACCTACAATTTAAACTCCTTCCCTTTTCTTTAGAACAGAATTGTAAAAAAACACGTTAAATTTACTTGAATATGACAGAGTTGCAGAATTTAAAAGAAAAGTTTGAATTTGAAAGTTTGAGTTTTATATTACCCCTCCACCCCTTCCCCCTCCCCCCTTCCCCCTCCCCTAACTCTAAGAATCTAAGCAGTTGAAATCAGGTGCCAATTCCACATATAGCTGCTAAGCACACAATTTTGCTCCGAAAAAAAAGAAAGTCTTGCTCATTAAAAAACAGGTGACCAGCCAAAACTGTTTTTCATGCTAAGCAAAAATCAGCTGACTTCCAGTCACAAACAATTGTTAAACCTGTTTTTACCAAGGAAGATTGTTCATGCTAAGCAAATTTGTTGTGTGCTTAGCAGCTCTTTAAAATTGGCCCCAGGTCCTGATACTGCTCGGCTCAATGATTGCCTGCCGTTGTGAATGAATACAATTTCCTCTAGAGATTACATCCAGATGTCACCTAAGGAAGAAGGCGGGAGCCGTGATGAAACACACGAGGAGAAAAAAAAAAAAAAAAAAAAAAGAAGAAGAAAAAGAAGATAAAGATAAAATCACAAGGGTTATAAGATGTTGCAATAGTTCTTCACTTGTAAGGCACTGTGGTCCAGTGGTTACCGTGTTTGACTCCTGTACGATGGTACATGAGTTCGAACCCTGGCAGGGAACACGGTGCTTGTGTTCTTGGGCAAGACACTTTGCTACAATTGCCTCTCTCCACCCAGGAGTATAAATGGGTACCTGTGAAGGTAGAGACCACATGCGCTGATCTTGAGCTGCTGCAGAAATGGTCTCGTTCCTTGTGAACAGGGATGATAGTTGTTAAGCACTTTGATACACCCACATTGTGGGAGTCTAAAGCGCTATATAAAAAACGAACATTATTATTATTATTAGAATGACATACTCATTGCCAATCTACTGAAGATGATTCTTCATAGTACCGTGCTACCACAAAAACGGACAATTGTGGACAAGAATAAGGGCTGGGAAAATTTGAACAGTATTGTTCCACTTAGGAGTATAAATGGGTACCTGTGAAAGTAGAGACCAAATTGCACTGATCTCGAGCTGCTGCAGAAATGGTCTCGTTTTATGAATTAGGGATAACAAATTTAAGCAAAATTCAATTGAGCTCTGGCTGTGCTCCGTGGTCAGATATAAGGTCGTATGGTGGGTGTCTACATGCCTTCACGAAGCCTCGTCCTTCGCAATTCAGCTTCTCAGCTGCAAGTAAGGATGATTAGCCCCAACCCCCTTTATCCACCCCTTCCTCCTCCCTCCTCCCAACAAAATCTTACAATCTTACAATCGTCTTCTACAGATGTTCGTCCGCCTTTTCATTGACGAGAATCTTGACCGCATGGTGCCCATCTCCAAGCAGCCCAAGGAGAAGATACAAGCGATCATCGAGGCCTGCTACCGACAGTTCCCAGAGTTCCACGAGCGAGCCCGCAAACGCATCCGCACCTACCTCAAGTCCTGCCGCCGCATGAAGCGCCATCGAGACCAGAACGGGGTTGACTCGGTACGCTCCCAAAACGTAAATCTAACTTCTCTAAACCTTCTCTTTCTGTTGTGCGTACGCGGTTTTTTGGCGAAGGTGTCATCAAGGGCCAAATTCATGAAGCTGCTAAGCACAAACATTTGCTTAGACCAGAACGGGGTTTACTCGGTACGCTCCCAAAACGTAAATCTAACTTCCTGTCTAAACCTTCTCTTTCTGTTGTGCGTACGCACTTGGTAAAGGTGTCAGGGGCCAAATTCATGGAGCTTCTAAGCACAAACATTTGCTTAGCATGAAAATTCTACCTGGGCAAAAACAGGGTTACGAACCAAATTTTCAGGTGATGTAAATCGTTTGTGACTGGTAATCAGTTGGTTTTTGCTTAACATGAAAAACACATGGAGTTTTGGCTGGTAACCTGCTTTTACTGAGCAAGACTTTTTTGTGCTAAGCAATTTGTTTGCTTAGCAGCTCCATGGAATTGGCCCCTGGTCAGAATGGTGTATGGTGTTTTATGGTCGTCTAGTTTTGCCGTTTTAATCTAAACCGATATAAACACTGTTGTTGGGCGTTTGTTGCATGCGCAACTCGTCGAGGGCGCTCTTTCAAACGGTGCACAGCACAGTATCTGCTCGTCAGTCGATTTTCCTTGTTCCAGTGTTCATTCATTCCCAGCTTTCTTGACTGCCTGTTATTAAAAGTTGACAAGTTCCTGCAAGCCTAATTCTTCGAGATTTTTTTTTTTTTTTCTTAATCCACTTTGGTATCTCTAAAGTGTCAAATTGTTGCTGGTGTCGCAACAGTTGTTCCTTTTTGTAATTTGCTTGAAAAAGTAGATACAAATCATGTCAGAATAATTGTAGATGTTACGTTTTTTGATGAAAGGAATCTTGTTTCCCCGTCACTTCTCAGACGCAGCGCCCGACACCGCCTCATTTGACCTCAGCCAGAGCGGAGCAGATCCTAGCGGCAGCTTGCGAGAGTGAAAGCGAGAACGCCAAGAGGTTAAGGATGGAGCTCATGCAGGCTGGACACACGGTAAGTTGGCCAACTGCGGTGTATTTAGTCGTTTTGTATCGAATGAAGTCGATTATACCTTGAAATCTACCTGACATGTTTTGAAAGTTAAAAGTGGCCAATATTTTTGTAACTTTAAAAAACCTGGTATTAAAATGCAAGTTCTTATTGTGTTAAAACAGTGGCAGATTGTTTCGATCTACAAAGTAATACAAGTTGAGATTTATTTTTTTTGAGAAAGTTGAGATCTCACTTTTTAATAAAAGTGAGATTTTATTTTGTTGGCTAAGATTATTAGCAAGAGGCTTATAACTTTTGTTCCCCGTCAGATTCCTTTATCTCCCCACTCTAATCAGTTGGGAGTTGGAAGTCGCATTCAGGCACCAGTCTGTGCGGTCACATTGCCCTTACCCGCAGGCATAAAAAAAACAAAAAAAATTGAAAATCAAGCAGCGACAGGAACAAAAACAACCTCAACCATCCTTTAGGTTATAGAGTCACCGGTGTCTGGCGGTGGATACCAGTCATCGCGCCGACACCTTACCTGTCCCCCTATCTCCGCGCAAGCAACCGCGGCGTTGGGTCACACCGCACCATCACTTCCCGTGCTAATTGCCAACGCTTTCCGGTATTGACGCGGCTGCCGCGGATTCCCCGAGACTGAGGGGCATTTCCTGCCCTGACACGGGCAAGGACCGCAGGGTCGACGTAACCCTTGTGATTCGTACCGCTCGAGGTGTCGGGACGGGCTAAGCGGGTGAATAGGGGGGGAAGAGGGGGATCTAGTCTGTGACTGGACTTGTTGAATGAATACACATCGCTGTACTTTGACGTGTTTCAAGCAAAGACGTAGAGGCATCGACCTTTGCTCGCAAATTGGGACATTCAGTCGTTCACCTGTATCCAGGTTCTTTTCAATTTCAGAGGCCAAATAGAGTTCAATCAACCTCGAATAAACAGATACAGAGTTAAACAAAAAACCACCACGAAACTCTGAAAAACAATCGTAGGGGGTTCTTATCTTATAGTAACAGGTAAAACAATGATTCTGGGACTTCAGAGCATTATAACAAAAATCTACCAACAAAGTCTGATTCCAGACTTTCTACTTCAGACCATGGAGGAAGGAAAACAGAAGGAGAGAGAACGAAATCCCCTTATCAGTCCAATCGATAATCACCGGATTACCCCCATACACTCAGCGCTGCGGTCGAGCGCTGCGGTCAGGAGTTTTACGACCTATTCTGGCCTTTTGCGCGCATGACGGTCGCCGCGATTTCGTTGGTAATCGGCGCACTCGAGTTGTGGAAGATGCAGCGATGAAACTTAGACGTGTAAACAACAGCACTGTTCACATGCGCAGTTGGTTTGTGTAGCCCCTGCAAAATCTCACGGGAACCCGTTGTCTTCGGTGCAAAACGGTGCGCGTTTTGGTGGTTCGCTGAACAAAATCGGCCTAAAACTCGGCAAGTTACATTTATTTCCTGAAATAGAGAACCTATGAAAGTTTTATCGCCATAACATTTTTTCCGACGGTTTCCTACAGCCGAAAAATACTTTAAAATGGGGACGAAGAAAAAACTCAATTGAATAGTTTAGTTTTAGGACGAGACACGTCTAGACAATTGCACAAAAAAACGATCGAAAATGTGTTTTTGTTTTCGTTTTTTTCAAGACTGAATACACGGGCAAAACCATTCCCATCATGCCAAGCGGCAACTGCTGGCTCGCTGACCGCGCGAAACTCAAATTAGGATTTGCGGTTTTCCATTGTTGAGTTTATAAGCGCGGCGACCATCATATGGGCTTTGAAGTCAGTGTGTGCTCTCTCCTTCTGTTTTCCTTCCTCCATGTTCAGACTAAGTATTCCAGACCAAGTATTTCTACTTTTTCCTAGTTTTTTAACCTTGCTCCAACTTTTCCTACTTTTTCCCTTCAAAAAACAATGATTCTGGGACCTAAGAGCATTATAACAAAACTCTACCAACAAAGTCTGATTCCAGACTTTCTACTTCAGACTAAGTATTCCAGACCAGGTATTTCTACTTTTTCCTAGTTTTTTAACCTTGCTCCTACTTTTCCTACCTTTTCCCTACTTTTTGCCCCACAACTCTGAAAAAAGAAGAAATCTCATTGAATAGTTTTCACCTAGGTCAAACGCCTGCTATTAACCTACTCAGTTTCTTCTTTGACGAACAGAATTCTTAACAATTTGAGTAGGATGTACGCTGAATTCTGCCGACTGTTTCAGCTTTTCCCAAAATTTGGATGTGGATATTTTAGTAATCGGTCCAATGATTTGTTGGGAAAAAATAAACCCCATTGTACTTGCCAAGAACCCATCAAAAATGATGAGACAGAGGAAATTCAAGGTTTGGTACGATAACTAAAGGAAAAGAATCCCACCCAAAACCAAATGAGGTCAGTTGGAGGCTGAGAACCTTACAGCTAATGCCCCTAACCTGGATATTGGTGGGTTTTTGTTGGGGGGGGGGGGGGGGGGGGGGTAAATTAATTTGTCTTAACCCTACCCTTACCCAATACTACAAATACTGCTTGAGCAAACTGCAGTTTGCAGTACTCTTACTACACTGGCCTATATATGAGAATTGAGTAGTATTTTGTAGTACTGCGTTCTGTACCCCAAATGAATGCCTAGCCATTAGGGATGAATACACCTGTTTTTTTAAAGGAATGTTTTTGAAAATTAGAAATAGATAATTATTTGTTATAGTGAGGTTGAAGGGTGAAGGGAAAAATATATATTTTGAACAGAGGGAAAAAAAAATGATAGAGCTT
This sequence comes from Crossaster papposus, assembly GCA_037893245.1. Lineage (NCBI taxonomy): Eukaryota > Metazoa > Echinodermata > Asteroidea > Velatida > Solasteridae > Crossaster > Crossaster papposus. The sequence goes on along the minus strand of JBAIAA010000120.1, from coordinate 604,833 downwards.
TCGTTACCTAATCCCCAGTACATGTACCTGGAAAAAAGAGAGTTTGAATTACTATTAGAAACAATAGCTTTAATTTACAGGGGACCTTTGTTAAATGATAAAGACGACCAGACAAGAATTACACAAATAGAAAATGGAAACTGAGAATTGATCACATTGTGTGAGAGATGTTACATTTTATTTTGGCACTAGTTTCTTGATGGCGTTTTGTCGAGGATGACAACATAAGTTATAAATCTGATCTTGAGTTTACGCTAAGCAATTATGACAAGCTGTCCGTCTGCTTAGAGGCGTGACTCAATTGGACGTGGTCGTAAGCTAATGTTAACTCCGGGACTAAACACTAAGACAAAAAGTCATCGTAGGAGGAAATGTTAATCATCACGGCGAGCTCATCTGCCGGTGGGTGGTTTTAAGTGGGAGTGAGCCATGTACACACACAGTCATTAAAGCCGGGCGATTGGCTGAGGCATCGCGGTCGTGTCGCTTTGGGGAGGTGCCGGGGGAAAAACACCACACTTGATTAATCCCAGAAGTTTATTTATACATGTAGCGTGTGTATAATTCATGATCAGGTTGATTTAGACTGAGCACACTGTGTGAAAGCCGTGGAAAATGAAGACCTACGCAGGTTTGGAAATTGGAGGAAAGGATTTGGAGAAAAAGGAGAGCGGTACAGGTTTGAAGGTAGAGACTTTATAGTCGCAGCTGTTGCCGTTACTGAACCCAATATTGCAGCGCAAACATGGTAGAATCGGACAAACGTTTTCCAAAATAAAATTTGACTGCGCTACGTTGCATTATCTGCGGCTATTGGTAACTAGCAATGTAACCACAACAAGGCTGGTCCCAATTCGTCAGTGAGATTATAGTCCAACTAGCGTTGACCAACATTGGTTGGATGAAGGACATTAAGGTAAAGCCTGGTTCATATATTCGGCACGACAGCGAACTTGTGATGTTACCGCAAGTTTCCGTGCTGCGAATTCGCAAAAATGTTGAACACATTTCAACTCTGCTGGCGAAGGTTGGCAGCGAATGCTTTGCGACGTCAACCTTTGTACCGCATTCCACTTTCACGTTTAAACCGGCCTTATTTAAGGTTAACCAAAGTTCGTGATTGAACTTGGTGTTTTTGCCACGACACCATTTATGAAATGTAATTTGCTCTTTTTTTTCCTTCTTTTTTTAGCAGACTGAGACACGGATGGAGACGTCGCCACACCAGTCGCAGCCAACGCCGCCGTCCCGCGTCGCGTACGAGGAGTCGCCCAAGCATGCCTCGCCGCGGCCAGTAGACTACCGTTTTGCAAACGGCGTCACCTCGCACGACCCGTACTACGGGAGTATCGCCCCGCACCAACCACACATGATGCAGCCTTCTCAGCATGCACAGATGTCCAACGGTGAGTGAGAAAAAGCTCCTCAGCTTTTTGGAAAGCTTAGTAATAATAAAATCAATGTAGTATCCCCTGTTCATCAGGCCTTGAGACCAGTTTGCAGCAGGTCGAGATCAGCGTGTCTAGTCCCTACCCCCACAGGTACCCATTTTATACTTCTGGGTGGAGAGAGGCAATTGTCCTCAAGTGTCTTGCCCAAGAACACAAGCACTATGTTCTGGTCGTTGTTTAAACTTGCAGAATGCCGTAAACACTGGAACACAGCGCGTCTGCTCATGTACCCCTCACAGATACCCATTTTATACTCCTGGGTGGAGAGAGGCAATTGTCGTCAAGTGTCTTGCCCAAGAACACAAGTACTGTTCCGTTCGTCGTTCAAACTTGCGGAATGTCGTAAACACTAGAACGCAGCGCGTCTGGTCCGTACCCCTTACAGATACCCATTTTATACTCCTGGGTGGAGAGAGGCAATGGTCGTCAAGTGTCTTGCCCAAGAACACAAGCACCATGTTCCGGTCGTTGTTCGAACTCACAGAATGCCGTAAACACTAGTACATGTATACAGCATGTCCCAAACAAAATTGATTCCCTCGCAAAAGTCATGGACTCCTGAATACGGTCGAAGCATACTTATCAAAATCTTAGAACCACTTCTTGTTTTCAAGACAGTCACTTCACACTAATTCCACAAAACTTCTCCATCGTTGCATTCTCTACCAAACAAAGCCACGTTGCTCACTTGAAAAATATCCACCGTGACCATTTTTTCAGGCCCGACGGACCTCAGCGTGAAAAAGTTGCCTTCAAAACCCCAGATGAGCCCCACGGAAATAGCCAACATCCGACAGCTGATCACCAGCTACCGCGAGTCAGCGGCGTTCCTCTACCGCTCGGCCGAGGAACTCGAACAGATGCTCCTGCAGCTGAATTGAGTCTAGGCGAGAGCCGCAGAAAGGATGGAGTACAGGGATGGGACAAAAAAACAAAAAACCAAACAACAAATGAGCCTGATCGTGTTGGAAGAAGCCCAAGCCAAGCCAAGCCGAGCCGAGCCGAGAATTCCATTTTGGAAGGAGTTGAGGTTTGGATCTGTTACGCCTTATTAACGTTTCACTTTGCATCCTGTAAGTTTAACTTGTATCCGTTTTACTTGATTTTGCGTTGGGAGCGGACATATTTATACGAGTATACAAAAACTAATTCTGCAATTGCCGTCGGTTTAGTGAAGGGGCTCCACACAAGTTGCCTTTGTCATTTGAGGTGCGACACTGTTCATATAAAAACCCTATCGGTGAAAGAACCACTTATAAATACTCACATACCACCTGTATGCAAACATATTAACCCTCCTTCTAGTAATAGCTTACAATTATTGTTATTGGGCGAGTCTCCGAGTGGACAGGACACTTTTGGAGGTGGGAAAGATATTTTATAAACTGGTTTATAAACTGGCAATGACACTGTTTTGAGTTCATGAAGAATTGGGGAGCTCCAATCATCTGGGACGACTGACTAATTACAAATCAGGGTTTATATTTATTTTTTGTTTTCTTTCTGTTACTCGGTCAACTTTCATAAGAAAGGTTTAAATATTTTGAAATGTTATTCCGCGTGACAAACAGTAAGTTAATACATAGCTATTAATATTATATTTACTATTTGAAAAAAAAATACAACAAAAAATTGCCTTTTTTTGAATTTTCACTTTCTTGCCCAAAGATCTAAGAAAAATTAGCAGCATTTAATTTTCAAAGTTATTCTTTAAAATAGAGATACTATTTATGTTTATTGCATATGACAAGATTTTTTTGTTTAGAAGGGGGTTGGGTTGAGATTTGAGTTCAACGAATGTTCTTTTGTCGTTTCACGGCTGCAAAAGTACTGCATATAATAGATAAACAAAATGTGTGCTAAACATTTACCGAGAAATTAATTTACACAAGTGCAATAAGCGAATGATTCTGGTGAAATGAAATGCAATTACACTAGGGGCGACTTGATTGGAATACCAAAGAAATAGTCATAATAAACCTTCTCTATAGTACATCAGCGCCATTGTTTCTTAGCCAATGAATGAATGACAAAGAATTGTGGATGTATTTCTGAATACAAAAAGGCAAAAAGGTTTTCACTGAAACTGCTCATGGGAATTGTTGTATCTTATACTAACATTCGGAACAGACACAGAATATTGGGCACTTTTATCATTTACCAGGTGTTCTATACAAAAAAACAACCCAGATATTTGGAAAGGTTTTTACATTTTCATCTATTGCTATAGTTCAGGTCATCCCAGTCAGTAAGCAGTTTTTATTCATTTTCAAAAAAACATGGTGAACTTTTCATACAAAGAAAATTATGATAAATCACAATTTTTCGGCCCGACTAGGATTTGGAATAACTTCTTTATTCATTAAACAACTCCACGCAAATACATTTGGGTATAATTCTGAAATTCTATATTTTTTTTTTTTTTTTTTTTTTTTTGGGGGGAGAGCATAATTTAAGGGTCCGCTTAGATTTGTGACTATTTTAATAGCACTGTACCACCTTCGTTCGTACACGCAATTACAATTTCTGGAAAAATGATGTCACACAGATCCTACATAAACATTTCACCGTTTAGATGCTTGATAGTTTTAAATATTTCATTTCTTATTATTTATTGTTAAAATTAAAATAATCTTCCAGCACATCTCATCAGTAAAGCCAGAAAAATTGACGAATCTTGCATATTTTTCTTTTTTTTACTTGCAGTATTAACATAGCATTAACGTCCAGAATGTATTATTTTGTTTTGGTCGCTGATTTTTCTTTCCTTCAGTGCAATACATATATTTTATATAGTCTCAGGTGACGGGTTGTCATGGAAACGCTATAGAAAGAAGTTATCCATGTTACAGGGCCGGCAGTTTGTGCAACAGTTGACAGCATTTACCAATTGAGTTCCTGAAACATGTATAAATACGCGTTTCATTTATATTATTATTATTTTGGGTTGGTGTTGGAACTTGGAAATGCAGTCAAATTAATGAGGGAAAACTGTTTTAGCTGGGCAAGACGATGCCACAAAACGATAAGCGTTACCAGGATCCTCGAGGCAGCTATTAGATTAAACAATTTCAAATATGTAGATTTAGCTCATTTACATTTTTTTGTTCGACGACAAGAAAGATTGTCTTATTTTTTTTGTCGGAGAGAGCGGTACTTTTAGGGAGTTGTAAAGATTTGTACAGATAATAAAGACTTAAAACAAATTAAAACCACTTTGATATCAGATTTTTGGGTGGTTTTGTTCACTTTGAGAATCACGCTAGTTTTCAAAGACACTATTTTGTAAAGTAATTTGTACGGTGCGCTGTAGAGATGCATGTTTGAAGAACATGAGACTATTTATCAATTTTATAAAAAAGAAAGAAGAAAAAAAAGAAAAAGAAACAAGTTAATAGGTTGTTTTTCGTTGTTGATGCTTTTATGTTATTTGAACGTATCCAATTCACAATCTTTATGAAGTGACTGGCATACCTTAAAAATGTTACATCAATCTTGCAAAGTCTTGGTAACATTTTCCAATAATTTCCCCGAAAGGTGCCGATTTTAATAGTTACATCCATTTGTTGGCCGTTGGCGGCGACTTCAAAACTGTGTTTGAATTATTTAAGCTCTAAAAAAACAGTTGGAAACACCAACATTTTGCTGATAAATTTCAATTCACATTTACTTGTTAACTGTCCGATATGAGCGGTGAAGTTTATACCATTCTTTATTTATGGTAACAAATTTATTCTAAAAAGAGAAATAAATTTGTGAACTATGTTATAATAGGATAATTATATTTTGAAGAATTGTTTAATTCCCATAACTATGTGACCATATGTGACCCAGCACGAGTAAATGAGACACTTTGCGGCAAAAATAAAAATTGAGATTTCGATTTCATCATTTCCACTTTTAACCAATTAAAGGTTAAAAGAATTTATCACCTTGAGACAGCTTGGTATGCAGGGGTCTGGCCAAATAGCTTTAAATGATGAAATCAAAATCTCAAATTTTATTTTTGCCTTAAAGTGTCTCAGTTACTCATGCTAAGTCACATAATTAAGAAAAATGTTTTGTGTGGCCATCTAATGATTGCAGAAAAGTTGTTGGGGGAAAAAAAGAGAATCAAATTAAATTTGTCAAAGGCAATTTACAGTTTCTATAATTAAGTCCAAAGAAAAAAGTGAAATTTTTCCTTGTATATGTAAATCACTGTAGATTTTTGATGTTCAAACTCTATATTGAATATTGTATTGTAAACTGTAAATTTATTTCACGGATTGTAAGATTTATGTTAAAGGGAATTTTTTCTTTCTTTTCGGAAAATCTTTATATCCCGTTAAGTTTTGTTCTGTTTGTTTATTAACTCAAATTCTGAAATTCTGAGTTTAACTCAAAATAAAAAAAAATTTAAAACAAAAATTACAAGTTAGCCTTGCATGTTCTCAAAACATTTTAACCGTTTCCACTTTTTTGACAATTTTGCTACGTCTTTTGTGGGGGTTTTTGTACAAATTTTTTTAAAACAGAGTTACTACAAGATTAAGGCATTAATTCTACAAAGATATTGTTTACCGAAGGTTGTAGCATTACAGACAGATTAGAAGTGATTTTTGGTTTGGTTTTTTTGTTTTTCTTTCTTGGAATATAGCCAATTTTTGTGAATATTTGTTTAATGAGGCGTTCTATTTATAGGTTTACCTGTAGAAGTTGGGCACGTTATTTATTTAATATATTACCTTATGCACATTTCTTTGAGAAGATATTTCACTCGATATTTGAACATGGGTTTATTATTGTAAAGTCACTGAGATTAAAAGAAAAAGTTGATATTAAACATCTGGCTTACATTGAGTTTTTTAAATATGTTTTATACACGACCCAATCCCGCTAGCCGCAGTCAAACATGACAAACAACGCCGGTGGGCAATCAAATAATCTCATGAAGAGAACAACAGACTTAAGCCCTGTCCGCACTGGACTTAATTTGGGCAAACTAACTGAGCCAATGGGTAACTTGCCCATTTCAAGTCCAGTGCGGACAGCCTGGGTAACTTGCCCATTTCAAGTCCAGTGCGGACAGCCTGGGTAACTTTCCTCACAGGTAACTAACCCACGCCGCGTGGGTAGTTAAACCGAGCAAAAGGAGCCGAGGAAGATTGACCAGGAAGATTTAACCGAGCCAGAAAATCCAGTGCGGAAGGTTAAATCTTCCATCACCTATTATGTAAGAAAATAATGTTGATAGCTAGCGTCGGGAACAGACGATCCGGTGGTCGTCAAGTCGCGGTCATAGGTCACGTAGGGCGCCCTCTTTATTGTTTTGGAGCCAGCTCGGTTAGTTTACCCATCGTCTCGGCAATTCTACCCGCGTCAATTAAATCCAAGTGCGGACGGTGGGAAGATCAACCCATCGGAATGTTACCCGGCGTCATGGTCAAAATGTTTATCCAGTGCGAACACGGCTTAAGAAGCACGCACAGCAACATTAATAATAATAATGGATATGTATAAAGCGCACGTATCCACCAATACTGGCGCTCGCGACGCTACAATTATTACCCCTGCTCACTGGGCCCACCAAACATTCCAAATGCCATCTCAACTCCCTGGGGAGTATACAGCTCGATGCTGCCATTTTGGCGCAACGCAGCTAATAATATCAACCATCTCTGCCCTCACAGGTACCCATTCACTCCTGGGTGGAGAGAAGCAATGAGTGACAAAGTGCCTTGCCCAAGGGCACACGCAAGCCGTAATCCGAGGCAGGACTCGAACCCACAACCTGGCTTTACCTACAGATTACAAATTCAATGCCCCAGACCACGAGACCACGGCACTCCACATTATTAGCCTTTAAGAAAAAAAAAACCACCCAAATAAACGTGCTTGGGTTACTCTGAACTTTAATACATGAAGCTGAGATCTAAGTATGGCCTGTCAAAAAAATGATTCACAGCCTCCTTAAAACACTGAGCCCCCTCATTCCAACTTAGCTTAACCGAGCTTAACCGACCCGACTCGACCCAAAGTTGGTTTTGGGTCGGGTCGGGGCGGGTCGATTTTGCACAACATTAATGCAAATTATGCAGTTTGTATTTACCTTTTCAATCCTCGAAGGTCAGAATTTGCTTCTGGGAACTATACGGCTGCTGAGCGACTTTCAAGGCCGAGGCATACTCCGACAGGGGTACCAGTCTATGCTGGGGCGCCCTCAGTTGGCCAGTGATACCCCACTGGCAGATCTGCATGATCATTCTCTCGGCTTCCTCACCTGATGATGTCCAATTTTTTTTAAGTCAGAATGCGAACGAAAACTAAACCATTTTTTTGGCGCAAATAACGAATAGTATACAAAATAATGAATGTTTATGAATTATTTTATAAGCCCAAAGCTCACTGGCTACAAGTTCATTTATTTGTTGATCTGCCAACTTATCATCCAATAGGCACCTGGCTAAGAGGACTGAATATTCATGAGACTATAACTGTGCTTTAAGATTGGTTACTTGATGCACCATTGTTCTCAAGCCAGTTGGTCATCCAATAGGCATCTGCATGAAAATCAATGCATATTCATGAGGTTGTAAATTAGGAAACCGTGATTGGTCACTTACTTCCTGCATTCCTCTCATGCCATCTGGTCATCCAATAGCCAACAAACTTGAGATCGTTGAATATTAATGAGCCTGTTGGGACCAGGACCGGCTGCTTTGACATCCCTCCATAAGTGACGACCGTACCGCAGTTACTGCCAAATGTAAATTATTCCAACTATTAAACACAGATATTTACAAGAACATTTTTTTTTATAATCTCCACTCTGATAAAACCCTGACAACCTAATTATGAGCTAAACAGCTTTGAACTTCAGGAAAAAACCCCAGAAATCGACAGAAAATAAGGTTGTGGGTGACGGATTATGTTCAAATTTGGGAAGTTAGTAGATTAATAGTTCGTGATTCAAAAACAATTAAAAAAATTAAAATGGTAAAATCCACCCCGAAATTACTACGAGTACATTGTAATAAAACACATTGTGCGACTTTGTCCGGGTTTCGTTGGAACAGGTCACATATATTAACTTTGATACTAGATGGTAGTTTTTTTTTGTTTTTTTTTCTATTTACACAAAACAATTACAAAATTATGAAAACTTACTCCAGAGCTTTGACCAGCGTGATGATAGCACTTTTGCCGCCCACGGCATTCAGGGCGAGTTTGGGCTTGGGCATTTCCTAAAAAAACAACACAAAAACCACAAACCCTACTGTCAGCTTAAAAACTCGTCACTCTTCAATGAAATTCCAGATATTAAGGCAATAGTTGTGTCTTTGAAGGTAGGATACACCATATGCTGATATCGAAATTGCTTACTACTAAGGGTGTGCGTTTACGGGTAGTACGGGACCCGGGTACCCTATTCCCGTCACGGTCGGGTACCCGGGTACCCGTGACTATTATTAGAATCATAACAAAAACCCGGAAGTATACACCCGTCGGCACGTGCATGTACATCCCCGCTCCATCCACTAGCAAGCTGCAGCGCGCGCTGGCATGGCGTGCTTACTTCCCCTGCATTCCGCAACTAAACAAATGCAGGGCCTACTTTGCAACTCGGGGTTCGACGCAAACAAATTCTAGTCACTCAAAACAACTAGTCAAAAACCTTTTCTAAGTAGTCCGGCGGTCCAGTGAAAAAAACAAAACAAGATAAGTTAAGTGCGCGGTTTTCAGAGTCAGATTGTCAACAGCGATCCCGTATTGCGTGGAGTTTACTCTCAGCTTGTAATAAATGTATGTAAATGAATTGACTTGCCGCTCCCCATAATTGCACGTCTACAGTGGCACGTCTTTTTCCAAAATAAATAAGGTTCAATGAACTAAATCCTTTGAGTGAGCCGACACGAAATGTAGCAAAAAAGCCGACCGCAGATGCTCCTGGCTGGCCGCAGAGTTGATACAATAGAAGCAAATACCTCTCCTGCAGTATCAGGTTTCAAAACCACATTCCAGGTACGGGTCCGTGGGATCGTGAATTAATTCAGCACATTTTCCAAAAAGTAAACCTCGGAAAAACTTACTCAAAGGACAACTGTAACAAAACACTAATACAATGTCAACCGCAAGTTATAGCAGCTGTCAGAATTGTCGGTAAATAGACTTCAAAGGCATTTTATTATCACAATGACTACAAAGAAAGCACAATCACCCGTTAGGCTGCTATCTAGACATCGGGAAATTGTCGGTAAAGACGTTTTACTCAGATGTTTTCTAACAATTTATCGGCACGCAATGAACATAAAAGACGCTTGCCTTTCTGAAATAATGTGTCAACATTTACAAAGGCAGTTTCGGGTAATAAAATCGATAAATTGGAGCCGGGTACCCGCAATCAGCGGTCGGGTTACGGGTACCCGGGACGGCCTTAGTTACTACCGAAATTATTAAGAAATATCTTACTTATTTGAAAGTAAATATTGATTCTAGGTATCCAGCAAAATGATTGCACTGTAATTGTTACAAAATTTGTTATTTTTGTATCCATTTCTAACAATGGTTGGGCCTAACCATCGTTTGAAAAAAAAACTGTTTTCAAATACCGCCCCCCCAATTTCACAGCAAAATATAATGTCGTATAACAACCTTTAAATCTAAAAATAATATTTAAACAAAATGTAATTTTTGAGCTGTAGAAAAATGAAAACTGATGTAAATTATCTTTGATTGTCGTCCAAAATGTCGTTGGCGTAGTTACAGCGTTCTCTTTGTTTAAGAAGTTGACGTATATTTTTTAGCCTGTTGATGATAACATCAGCTAGGAAAATGATAGACGTTAGAATCTTACTTTGAGGACGATCGCATCGTTTCCTCTTAGAGATTCTTCAGTGACGACCGCTGTAGCTCCAAGATCTCGTAAGTAAGATTTAAGATCATCCAGGTTGGGTCTGGTGAAAAAAAAAAATACAGAGCCATTATTTTTTATTTTTTTTATATTTTTTTTATTTACTTGAACAAATTAGTCTACAGGATTTTAGAGGAAACAAGAAGATGACTAAAATCTTCAGAAAGGAGTATGTAATTTTTTTGTGTTTAAACCTAGCATGCAGATGGATATTATTTGTTTTAGGAGAGAATGTAACATCCTCCGGCAACTTCATTGGTTGTGTAAATGGAGAATCAAGTGCATTTTTTTTTTTTTTAAACAAAACTGGAAATATTTCTCTGTCCACGATTCATGTCTTTTCAACATTTTTTTTAACAATTACTGACCTTCGTTGAGATAATTTATGATGAAAAACAAGTGGTGACAAAATACTGCATTCATTTCCCCCCCCCCAAAAAAAAAATCATTATTTTTTAAAATTAACTTGGAACAATATTGAAAAAAGTATACCGGAGTTTAGGGGTAAGAAGAAAAATATTAACATTAACCAGTTCGCGCCGGAGGACATACACGCAAAGTTTTCCCCAGATTCAAAACGGATGACGCATAAACACGTCACAAGCAAGGCCGGAAATGTCTGTCAGCAGTGAGCAAGGCCGGAAATGCGTGGGTGTGCTTCCCGGTACCATCGGCCTGAACGCGCCTCGGATCGAGTTTCGTTAAAAATAATCCCGCACCTCGCCTCGGTGATGTTAACATAATCCCGGCGCGAACTGGTTAAAAGAAAAAGTTTGATTCCAACTGCCAGAAAGTCCCACCTGTCTCGGACTATGTTTATCGTCTTGAGCCCTCGTGCGGCCGCAATCTGAATAACTGCCTGGCCTGCACCGCTGTTTGCGGCATTCTGGATCACGCAGTCGCCTACAAAAACAAAAAGAAATCATCGTATTCAAATCAGTTAATTTGCATACAGTAACATTTTCAATTTATTTTAATAAACAAGCAAACACTTGTTTACTAAATTTTTTGTCATAAAAAAAAGTAAAAAAATAAATGTGACCTGCTCCAACGAAAGTCAGACAAAGTTGACAATTTTTTTTTTTTTTGATTTTTTTTCTTTCTTTAATTCTCTAGGTTCTAAGCTTTAAAATGATGTATCATTTATATATGTACCGAAACCCTATATCCCCGGGAAGGGGGGGGGGGGGGGGATTTAGTGACAAAACCCCGACGACCTAATTATGAGATAAACAGCTCTGAAGTTAAGAAGAGCGTATTATTTCCATTCACAATTGTTTCACAAAATTAACAAAAAACACACTTCTGGGTGACGGATTATGTTCAAATTTGGGGAGATTGTAGATGAATAGTTTGTTATTTAAAAAAAAAAAAAACCTAAAAAAGGTAAAATCCACCCCGAAATGACTTCAAGAGATTGCAATAAAACACATTGTGCGACTTTGTCCGGGTTTCGTTGGAACAGGTCACAAATAGGTAAATATTATTCCTGTTCCGATGAATTACTCTGTACACTGTAGTGAAAAAAAATTGAATCTAGTTTTAAATTTACCGAGTTGTAGATCCACAAAATCGGCCAGCATTCGATACGCTGTGCAGTTGTTGACTTTCAACGTGGCAGCAATCAGAGGGGGCGTGTCTCGAGGCACCGACATCACGTGATTGACAGGGCAGACCAGGTGACTACGCCACGTCCCTGCAAACAGGAGTAGCGTGAATTTAGGCCTCCGTGAAATATGGACAAAATTAGGAGAGTGACCGGTCATGCATGTGGCAAGTTTACCCAAGGAGTCGAATGTTCATATGACACCTGCATACAAGCTTCTGAAGTTGTTAAGCATTCAACAGAGGGCGCTCTTGCCATTCACCATGGTGGAGTCATAGACATCAAAATAAAACCTAGACACGACCTGTATATACTTTTATCGTTGTAGTCATTGTTCTGAAAATAGACCGCGTCACAGAAAACACGCGCATTGCGACTGTGTGCCCTCCCCGCCCGCGATGAGCATTTCGCGTACTTGCACATTCTATACGCGGATCAATTTTCAGAACAGTTTTGAAAACTTAAGTCACGTCTAGGTTTTACTTAAATGTTTATGGGCCCAATTTGATGAGGTCATCGTGTTTCACAGGTCACCGCACAAATAGACGACTGTCCTATCTTCTCCTCTCGAGCATCTTTCGTTTTCGTCTGATGCAATGTGAAACAAAATGAAACCCAGCAAGATTTAACTATCACAGCTCACCTAATGTACCGATGGCTGGAATGACCTTGTCTCCAGGCTTGACCTCGGTAACTTGACCTCCGACCTCCGTGACCTCACCCACACCTTCAAACCCGCCGACACAAGGAAGTTGAGGTTTAATTGGGTAAATACCTGCAAAATAAAACCCAATCAGAAATCGTTTAATTCATCATTTGTGGATTGTAGATTGTCAATCCTTTCAGTAGTAGAGTGCAACAGTTTAATTTACAGTCCTTTCCTCCTTCTTTCGGTACAACTGTAGAATGCAGGGCCACTCAACTACTCTCGGTTTTATTTACCCTAGGACATAGAATGGAGTGGCCCTGTATTCTATGGGTGCACCACCCTAATTGAAAGGAGAATTTCTACGCGAGCTCATCTGCATGAAATGTGCCCCCACAATTTCTTTTGAAAAAGGATTCCGTTTAGTGAAATAAATGGTGGGATTGTGTAAATATAGGATAGGATCAACTCCCTGGTTTTTGAGCTTCAATCTGAGGGCAGACTTGACAAAATTACGGTTGAAAAATGGGTCCTAATTGCCCTAGAACGTGGAGGGATGCCATTTGTAAAATGGCTGCTTGCAGGCTCGGGAAGTATCACTTTTCGGGAGGTGAGTTTCTTTTGGTGTGAATATTAAAAAATGTAATTGGCTAACCTACTAAAAATTGAAAAGAAATGGAAAGATAAAGACCAAGACAATAATCTGATTGTTGTTTGAGAAACCCCAGTGATGTCGATGTGCATGAAACTTGGTCGTGAACATTGTTGATTTTACACTGTTTGTTATGGGACTTGAATTAGGCTGGTGCACCCCTATGGGTATTGGGGTACAGCTATAGAATACAGGGCCACTCCATTCTATGTCCTAGGGTAAAAAAAGCCGAGAGTAGTTAAGTGGCCCTGCATTCTATAGTTACTCCGTACTTTCAGTTTTTTTTACTTTACCGTATAATTCAGATCTATGATCACCTTGAATTGTGTTGATATCGGACGGGTTGATTGGCGAGGCAAGCATTTTAATCTTCACAGAATTACAATCAAGAGGTGGCAGATCACTCTCCGACAACCTAGTAGTAGAATGATGAAACAGAGCAGCATTTAATTTACTATTTACTAGAAATCACTTTAAAACACCAGAAATCACCAGAAACAAAAAAAGCAAAACACCAGAACTAATTATCACCCATGATGTGTTTTTCTGTGTTTTTTATGTTTATATTGATTGATATCATTAATTATTATTATGAAAAGTAGCCTCTTAATTTTCTACAGTCGTTTTGGAAGTATTCTTGAAGAGAAAGCCCGAAGAAACATTTGAAAATAAAATTGAAAATGAATTAAAAATTTAAGTCTTTAAAATTAATCGAAAATTTAAGTGTTTCGACTTATGTTTTACTTTTAGAGAAAACAAAACTACAAAAGGTTTGTTTTGTTCCTAATTGTTTACAATTAATGCAGAGTAAAGCGTGGTTATTTTGCATAAATCTGAGTGCAGAAAATAAGTTTTCAAACGAACAGCGCCCTCACACACTTCGTTCCCACGACGTGGGCCACGGATACCCCTAGAACTCTGGGTCTCCCGACGCCCGTAGGGCGGAGCCCCATAGATAGAGAGGGTTTTTACAGGTTAACCGCCGTTAAACAATAGAAACCGTGCACAAATTCCGGGCAATAACTCTATACTGCCGCACGGTCTACCCCAACTAAAAATTTGTATGAGTACTTTATCAACTCACCCAGCTGCGGCCAACCAAAAACCGGTCGAATCTCGGCCAATTTCTGTAAAAAAGGTGAAAACTATGCCCGTTCCGCAAACGCGACTGTTACAAGATGGCGGATAACTCGTGCGTAATTTCAAGCCGCATGCGCATTAGCCGTTTTTGAAACACAAGCTTCATCTTGCGCGGCTTTATCATACAGTTTAGCAATGCGCCAGAGGCACAGCCACAATATACCAAAACCAGGGTTTGGAAAACAGCACCCATTGAACGATGTTATCCACCATCTTGTAACAGTCGCGTTTGCGGAACGGGCATAGTTTTCACCTTTTTTACAGAAATTGGCCGAGATTCGACCGGTTTTTGGTTGGCCACAGCTGGGTGAGTTGATAAAGTACTCATACAAATTTTTAGTTGGGGTAGACCGTGCGGCAGTTTGGAGTTATTGCCCGAAATTTGTGCACGGTTTCTATTGTTTAACGGCGGTTAACCTGTAAAAACCCTCTCTATCTATGGGGCTCCGCCCTACGGGCGTCGGGAGACCCAGAGTTCTAGGGGTAGGCCACGGATACTCGTTGGACTAGTTTTAAACGCGTGCCAAGACGTAAACAAATACACAATTAAATACTCACTTTATAACCTTATTCGGATCTCCATATTCTGCGTACACAAGAGACCGTACTTTTCCATGGTTACAATAACGTCTTTTAGTTTGACCGAGGTCTGAAGAAGAATATCTAGGCATTTTTAACGGAGAAGGCAAACGCCGAAAAAATCTCATGGGCGCAGACATCTTGGATTTGCTCGTTTGTTTGCAATAAATACTCCACCAAATCAGCAAAATTGTCCAATCACAAGTTCTGTTTATGAAAATCCGAATATTCAGTAGCACTTTGACACCACAGCTGATCCGAAGATCTGGCGCGAACTGTTTTGCACCAAAACTCAGTGACACACAGTTCATAAACAACAGTTGGTTAATAACATTATTTAGCTTAAGATTTTCTCGACTTTTCCAAATCAGATCTATGACAAGAATCCATTCAGGCTGAACATGCAGTTTGGTGGAGATCGGAAAAATGCCCACCAGCGTCGTCAGCGGGGCAAGACCCAACTCAACGGGGCCGGCTCGGCGCAGTACTCGCACCGGCTGCAGTTCTACCGGCTACCGCCGACCGACAACATCTCCCTGAACGAATTCGAGGAGTTTGCCATTTCTCGAGTTAAAGGTTGGAGTTGGTATTATCCGTTAAACACGTTGTACATCATCTGTTTAGCCGTCTCTGATGAAACAAAAGAGATGATCTGACCGTGAACTTAGATTCAACAATCACACATAAATCAACATCTTCAAGTTCAATCTTGTTAAAATATTTATTAATGTTGAGCGCATTTTTTAAATTTGCGCATTTTTTAAATTTGCGAGCACAAATTTTAAAAACTGCGGGCGGAGATTTATTTTGGTTTAGTTTGCGCGCACAAACTTAAATTGCGCGATGCGGTCAACAACAAAGGCAAATACTGACACGAGCTACACGGTAGACACGAGTTTTACATCGGCTTCAGCGCTAGCGCTCGGAATCTACGCGTCGCGTCATTTTCAGCACTCGGTAGATGATGCGTGGCGGCAACATCATGGCAGTAGAACCAACAGTAAATGTTGACGAGTTTTGCAGAGGACAAAAACATAAGGAACAGGCAGTTTAAGATTTGAACAAAAAATATATTGATTCCTAAAAATATGAGTATTAAGCCACTGTAAAATAAATATTAAGAATATTAATTAAATATTAGGACCCCTACAACATTTATCTTTCAATTTTACTACATGTATAGGGTTGAACGAGTTGATTTTGTTTTTTATATTCCCTCTCCCAAACCACCCCTAAAATGATCATCAATCCCTTGGTCGCGCCCAGGCCTGAAATAAATTCCTGCCACCATATAAAATAGACACGCACATTAGTATTTTTGTAGAACCAAATCCCTGGAGTTGAACGCAAGTCTCAAATGCCCGATCTCCACAAATAATTTTTATTCGTGTAGGCCACATGGACTTTTCATTCAAAATTATCTTTTTATTATCTTATTTTTTTTCTTTTTTGAAAAAAATAATAAATGTAACCATTTGGGCCCTTTTTTTTCAATCTAATAAAATTTTAAGATCGTATTTTATAGCATCACATGCTCTGGAAATATATTTTGTTCCAATAGGAAGGCTAGGGTGTGACGTGTTGTCCTGTAGGCTAGGGTGTGACGTGTAGTCCGGTGCATATTTGATCGACCCACATGAATTTTAATTTCTAATCGTGGGTGAACCATGTTTTAATTTTAAATTAGAAGATAGGGTGTGACATGTTTACTGCACGACTCGAATTAAGATGTGTCGGGCGGCCATTTTGGAAAAAAAAGGGGAAAAAAGGGCCTCCTCCTTCCTTTAAAAAAAAAAAGTCATGACGCTAAACATGTTTTTTTTTATTTGGCCTAAACATGTTTTTTATTTTTTATTTGGCCATATAGAGCCCCACATGTTCAACAGGCAATAGCCTTTTGGTATGGTGGCCAAAAGTTACAAACACTAGCAATTTGTTGTTAACAAATTGTGATGCAAAGCAAAATGTTTGAAATCTTTTAAAAGGCAAATGCATTATGTTATTTATTTAATTGCTCATAGATTAAACACTGTTTAAACAAATTCTAGCATTTTTACAAAGTTTTTTTAATTTGTTCTTGTTTAAATTACTGGTTTTCCATACTTTTGCCAAATGATTGTATCCCAGCATCCCTTGAGCGCACGCTTTGTCACAAAAGAATTTCGAACTTACAGTTCGTGTGCAACGCTGGTTTACTCAAGTTTTGAACAAAAATATCACTTTAGACAGAAATTAACAAACAGCAGAACGCTACTTTGGCCTTACCCTTTTTACCTTCAGAGATAAAATATAATTCTACGGCAAGTAATTCATGGTGGTGGTCAGAATTCTGTTTGAATAATAAAGATCGCGCGATTTTCAAAAAATGCGCGTCAACTCTTATGCGCAAATTTAAAATTTGTGCGCTCAAACTAAGTTTGCGTGTTTAAAAATTGCGCAACGCGCATTTTTTAAAAAGGCGCGCCGTCGAAAAATGCGCTCAACATCAACCCTATAACTCCCTACACAACAAAGGAAGTTGGAGGATTTTGAAGGAATTGTATTGTTTAATAACAATGGTGAGGGAGTTAGGGTTAATGTCAAATTTATAATGATAGTGATACTGATAGGCGCATAATTTATTTGTTTATTTTGTTCAGTGCTGCGTCATTTAGAGCAAGCAGGGCAGAGCTATGTGAGGGGAACGGACAAGTACAAGGAATATGTGGATAAGGAACTGCGTCATCTTATGCCATTGGCTGTCAGAAAGGTACATAGAGAGATAGGCCTAGTAATATTACTAGTATCAAGTATCACTAGTTTCGACTAGGGCCCTACGCCTGCCTAGGCAAACCAGAGATAGGTGACGATAGCTTTTAGCCCCCCCTCCCAAACTTTTAAATTTGTCCTGGTATTTATTTCTTGTAGGATTTGAAGGATGATTTCGAAGAAAGAAGAAAAGATCACATTTCCCATTTCATCCTGAGGTTGGCTTACTGCAAATCGTAAGTTTACTTTCGGAAGCTCACTTTATATTAAAATAAAAATTAATTTTGGCACATCCTCACATTTCCCTTATGGCCCAAATCAAGTAGTGTATTAATGAATAATATTATCTCCAACAATGTCAAAGAGAGAAAGATTATGCCAGCATTGCCCCATGCCCCCACCCCCTTCTCTCTCACCCTATGATGTTCAATATGATGTTTATTCCCTGGTGTATATTGATGCAGGGAGGATCTGAGACGTTGGTTTATCTCTCAAGAGATGGATCTGTTTCGTTATCGCTTCTTGAAGGAGACGGACAAAAAGGAAGTCGCTCGCTTCTTGCAAGAAAACGATCTGCACTTCACTCCTGTAAGTTCAATTTCAAAGAAGGACAGCGTACTTCAAATAACTTTGGTTGACTAAAGGTTTGTTACAAATTAAAGATATATGCTTTACACAATTAATTGTTTTCTTTTCTTTAGATTCCAGACGAAGAAAAACAGCAGATAGCCAAATATCTGTGTGCCAGCAGCTACAGTATGTCCATGGCCATAATTGAGCATACAGATTTCTACAAGGTAGTCATCAAGTGCAACTCTTCAATTTTTGTTCAACCCTAACTCCCGACCCTATTTTTCTTACACATAACCGGAATCCTGAAAAATCCTGCAATTCCAAAGTGTTAAAACTCCATGAATAATATAAAAAAATATAAAAAACTCCAATATAAAAATATTTATTTATGACAACTGCTGAAAACAATTGACAATCAATTCTGAAAACAATTGACAAAAAGATTCTTAAAAGCAACAGTTAAATATATATTTCATATTTTGGTCAGTCAAATTTCAAGATGATCACAAGCTAGCTCTCATAAAATGATTTTTTTTTTTTTTCAATTAGTTTCTAATGATTATGTTAACATTTTTCCTCAGGTGCCGTTTACAGAAGCCTTGGACCTTGTAAGAGCTCGGAAGGTGTACCTTCACAGAGGCTGGGCTTACGTCCCTCACAACGACTTGGTCTCCATTATACTCAGTGCTTTCAGGTCCCACCTGTCACAAGCTCTGGCAGTAAGTTGTATTTGTTGTGGCTTCCGAGGAAGCCAGCGTGGTAGTCTTCTTTTAAACATACATGACCGAAAAACAATGTCGCATGATAAAGGACAAAACAGACAGTTGATGTGAGACAAGACTACAAAATTCAGTTTGTAAATTATAACAAATTAGCTCTGCTGGGCTTGCTCGCGTCCAGAATTCAAAACGGATGACAGATAAACACGTCACAAGCAAGGCCGGAAATATCTGTCAGCGACTGGCTTGCAGCAAGCGAGGCCAGAAATATCGTGGGTTGAGCTACCCACTAGATGCTGGCCTGAACTCGTCTCAGGTCGAGATTCGTGAAAAACAATCCCGCGCCTAGGCCAGGTCGATGACCAAAAATAATCCCGGCGCGAACTGGTTAAGAAATTGTCTTTCTTTAAATGGTTTTGATTTGCAGGTGACAGCCAGGAGCATCCCTCATCTTGAGGAAGACGATCGTCTTCTGCCGATGCTAAACAACCTCAGTAAGCAGTATCTGGGACAGAACTACAGCAGTGCCAAGTCCAACATGGGCAAGATTGATCTCAAGGACATGGACACGGTGAGAATCGACATTTGATTATAATTTGGGAGGCTATTCAGCCTTTACTCGCAGCTGGGGTGCTCCATTGCAAAAGGACGCAGGTACAACGTGGTCGAGTCAAAGGCACACAGAGGCACCTCTGTCACCTCTGCCAACCCATATCTGACCACGGAGCACAGCCAAAGATTGGGAATGTTTGATTTTTTTCGTGAAGGGAAGAAAAACCGGAGAGAACCCAGAGAAAAACCTTTTGGCACAGAAGAGAATCAACAAACTCTACTCAAATTAATTCGAGCTGGGAATTGAACCTGGGTTACATCGGTCAGAGACGAGTGATTTACACACTTATACCTCCCATTGATTGACACGTTTGTGGGAGAAATTCTGGCACCAATGTTGTGGCTCTGGTTACCATTTGAAGTTTGTGCCTACGATCGCCTTTTTGTGCTTACGGAACTCGCAACCCAAATTCTGCGCTTGTCCCCTATTAACCCTAACCCTGCCAGACCCAGCACAGTGCATCTGTGGTGACTGCTTGACCTTGCTGCACTCTGCACACAAGTCAATGTGACAAAGTATGCAATCTGATGCGTCTTGCAGGGTTTCTAGCCAAAATAACCTGGAGGGTTAGGGTTAAAGCACGTCCTTTCGTTAGGTATCGTAGAAACTATTCCAGTTAATGGTTTCACCAAGTATTTTGAGCTTTTTTTATCCAATTCTTTCAAATCCGCAGCATGCCAGAAAGTCTTTTCCGCTCTGCATGCGTCAGCTCCACTCCGCTCTCCGCGACAACCACCACCTGCGTCACCACGGCCGCATGCAGTACGGCCTGTTCCTCAAGGGAATCGGCCTGACCCTAGAACAGGCTCTGACATTCTGGAGAAGCGAGTTCTCCAAGATCATGGATGGAGATAAGGTAGGGTGTTTAGTTTATGAGATTCTTTAACACCTTGACGCCTGGGAGCTGTTATGGCCGCGTCCCGCAAATCTGTCCGGAACCCTGTTGTCAGTTACGCTGTAGAACACAGCCAGTGTCACAGCTGCACGTTCGTGTCCATTGTGCAGTGCAGCTACTAGACAAAGGCTGCTGTGCAGTCATGCTAGCACCAGCAAGTTAGATAACGGCACTATTATGCGAGGGGTCGCGAGTTCAAGGCTCAAGTAGGTCAGCCTTTGAGTATTTTTTTTTTACATGAAAAATATTTCAGAAATATATTGCTTTGGTTTTGCAAAGTTTACTTCTTTCTCTTTTTTACAGTTTGAGAAGCAGTACTCTTACAACGTTCGCCATAGTTATGGTAAGGAAGGAAAGCGCACCGACTACACGCCGTATAGCTGTATGAAGATCATCATGACAAACGCTCCTGCTACGGGGGACCACCATGGTAAGGAATAAAACCACAATGGTGAGAAATAAAAGCACCATGGTAAGGAATAAAACCACAATGGTGAGAAATAAAAGCACCATGGTAAGGAATAAAACCACCGTGGTAAGGAATAAAACCACCGTGGTAAGAAATAAAACCACCATGGTGAAAAATAAAACCACCATGGTAAGAAATAAAATCACCATGGTGAGTTATAAAACCACCATCAAATTCTCTGGATGGTTTGGGTTTTCTTCTTGGAATTTTGGCCGACAATTTCTCAAGAGAGTGCCCATGGGCACTGTAGCTTGCAAGCCTGAAGAAACCTGCAGAGAGACAACAACAGAAATTAGTTTTTGAGGTGGGAGGAAAACCCAAGAAGAATATTCTGGGAGGAAACCCACGAAATCAAGTAGAGATTGAAACCACGATTTATATGTAGACCCAGGCAGGAATTGAACCTGGGCAGGATTCAAACCCCGACAGGAATCGAACCTGGGCAGGGATCAAACCCGGGGCATGGACGTGTGACGCACACTATACAGAACGAGCAACACACACACGCAGATAATTAAAAGTGCACAAATCTGGCAGTACATTCTTTTGAGGATTACAAATTATATTCAATTATATTCTCCACAGGTTGCCCGTTCCGTCACACCGACAGCAATTTGCTGAAGCAGAGGCTTGCTGCGTACAAGGTTACCCAGTCCGGAATTGACGAGGTGCGTCGTGCATTCGCAATTAAAAAATCTGGTAGAATTTCCCGTGGAATGCTTATTAAATTGAGATGCTACTCACTGGACATACAAGTTGTTGCTGTTTATAAACCAATTTGTTGATTCCTTGCCAAACCAAACTACTTCTTTCTTTTTCTCCCCAGATTATTGATCTTGTCAACAAATCTCACTACCAGGTCGCTTGCTCGAAATACTTTATGCTGACACACGGCGTAAGTTTGACATTTTCAACTTCATTTCCCCCAAAACGTAACTTTATCTCTTTAACCAGTTCGCGCCGGGATTATTTTAACATCGCCGAGCCCACGGGCGGGATTATTTTTAACGAAACTCAATCCGAAGCGTGTTCAGGCTGATAGTGCCGGGAAGCACACCCACGCATTTCCGGCCTTGCCCGCTGCTGACATACATTTCCGAACTTGAACTTGGCGTGTTTATGCGTCATCCGTTTTGAATCATGGAAAAATTTTGCGTTTATATACGTCATCCGGCGCGAACTGGTTAAAAATATTGAAATGCAGCAGAAGGGGAAACATATATTGACGAATTTGTATTTGTTAAAAAAAATTTTAATTATTATTAAAAAAAATATTTGTCATTTGAAAGAGAATTATTTGAGAAATTTTCTGAACCTCAACAAAATTGTACTCTACCAGAACTGAAACTTGATTGCATATTGTAACAAAAATGCAATTTTTTTTTTCTTCAATCTGCTGTTCTGTTTTTTTCATAAGAAAAAGAGTGATACCGCACCATATTGCCTTCTTTCCATCATAAGAAAATTGATATTTGTTTACCATAATATTTGTTTACCATTATTTGTTTACCATAATATTTGTTTACCATAATCAACAGAACATCAAGACAGATATTGCCATTCAGCATCCTAATCAGTATTTCGAAGAGAGCCAGAAACTATTGAGCGGAGACAAGAAATACGAGGGTGAGACAGTTGTATTATAACAGTAATCACAATTAATGATGTGGCTTTATCAACTAAATTTATTGTAATATTATTGCCTTTGCTAGTCTTGCGAGACCCATTTAGACAGGGTGCCGTGTGTCTGGGGGATCTTCCATATCCCACCTCCCATGGGATTCTCTTGGAAAACTTGCCCAGAATCAGTCTATCGTAATACTTCTATACTATGGTTTTTCAATCCTTTGGAAATGTTTTTCATTATTGTCCTGTGTGATAATTGTTCTTTCTGAGTTCCGACTCCAAGTTGTTTTATTCTCCACAGTTCACTTGATTGTTTTGTATTACATTTGTACACATTTCCGCCGTAAATATGGCCACTGATGCCGGCACGGCGCTTAACCCCAAACTCACTTACACTTTGCTAGTCAGGCCTACTATCAAGAATTCCAGAGACCATCTTCTGCACTAGTCATTTGAAAATTGGAAGGGTACATTGAAATATAACGTATGGCCGTCAAAGCAATTGAAAAAAAGTATTTTTATTTTGTTAATTTCAAGGGAGTCTTTGCCAAGCGCCGCACCCAAATGCTATAAAAACTCCCGTTTCCAAGACTTGTAAAATATGCAGGGCTAAACAAAAATACAATTTTAGACTCATTTGGCACAGCTTGGTTGATAAGTATATTACAAAAATATCAAATTCCCAATTGTAGCATATTGATGGTATAATTATAGTAGGCAGCAGTCACGCTCGCGTCTGAAATATGAGAGCCCGATTTTGCTGTCATTTTCAAGAATGTGTATTTTGCAATTACAGCGCATCACGTTTCCAGGATCGATTGAAACTGATGTATGCCTGAAGCTAATTTATTCGTCTTTTGTAAATTTCATTTTGAAATGCATGTACTAATGACCCAACTGAGAAATATCCGTTTCACCATCTACTTGTTCATTGTCGGTTCCAAGAATTACAGTATTCATAGCTACATAGGTAATCACGTCTACATAAACGCTGTGGAGACCCAATCGTCAAGTAAATTAATTGTGCATGACACTGACAGCTGGTGCCCATTGCAGTGCGCTCATTAAAACCTACTGTATGTGAAGGTCACCACGTCTTATTTGCCGGCCTATATTCTTGAAGATATTTACATTACAGTCAAGCAGCTCTGAAATTAATTTCACTGAAACGAAGGGATTCCGTATTGAAGGGTCAAGCCAATAAATGAAGGGTCCATTTCATGGCTTGATATTTAGATACACCATTGGCAATTGCTTGAATTATCAGGCATGGGTGGATTTAGGTGGAGGGGTGTATTTTATAGTAAATATTGTTTAACTGACCTGTCCAAAGTTTTACAATCAAGAAAAACTGAATTTTTTCAAAACAATTACAGGATATCTAGTGTAATCATTTCGCTGGATGCCTAGAATCATTATTTACTTTCAAATACATGTAAAGTAAGATGTATATACATGTATTTATAAATAATTCGGTAGTAAATTGTTTTCATCCAGTTGGATTGGGAAGTTATCTGATCATCAGCGATGACACTTAATTGTGATAGGTTGTGGTCAAGAAGATATATAAATACAAGAAAATATAATGGAAGCAGTTAAGTTTTCAGACCGCATTACATATTTGGCCGTCTTCCAATATTATTAAAAATCTCCCAAAACAAAGCCACACACTGTATTTTAATGCACGATGATTTTTCTGAAATTTATAAAACAGCTTATGCCCATTTTATTTACACTTAACATGAGTACGGTTGTAAAAATTAGATTAATTTATAACACCATAAAAATGAAAATGGAAAAAAATCTCAAAAAGTCACATTTTTACCAAATATATTGCAAATAATGTGCATAATTTTACTTTAGTGAGGGTACAAATGTACTCTGTAATGTCAAAATACATACATGTACTAGCATCCAACCCAAACAGTGATAACAGTACTAAAATACTAACAGAGTGAAGCATAAACCTTGCCTATCTTGCAGAAACTTATGTACAAAAGGTCAATGCCGAACCTGTCAAGAATTCTTTCCCACCAAGCAATCTAAACATTGTTGCCCAACATGAGCCTGTGGTGATGCACAGTGACCCTTCGACAAGGTCACCGCTAACTTAATGAGGATGTAGAATTATCAGGAAATATATTGTTCTTCATAAACCATATCATAAACTCTTGCTGGATGTGAAGAGAAAAAAAGGAAGATCCTTGTTTGAAAGCCTCGTTTGAAAACCTTGGTATAATTTCTATCAAATATTTCATGGCATATTTGTGTACATACATGTATGTACATGTCAACATTTTTTTTTTGGATTTTTGTGTTCTTTAATTTTTGTGGACGAGAACACCGTAGAAGCATGATAATCGGCAAATATTGATACTGTGGGAAAGGCCAAAGTTTAAACCTTTAATTCAAACTTTGATTTCAGAGAATTCACCCAAAAACACCACCACCACCCCACTCCCTTGCCTATCAAAAGGTCACCTGTTTTGACAAGTTAGTCCTGACTTGGACAAATATGCGAGGATCCAGCAAACAAAATGGTTGACCGCCCTCCTTCAATCAAAGTTTCACAGGTCATTAAACTACCTGAATGCAGCACGGTAAATTGAAGCTACTGACATTGCAGGTACCGCTGGAACCCACAAAAGAGTTGTATATTTTTTTTGTTAAAAGAATATAGCTTAAAATACTCTGACAGAATCACTATGAAAACCAATTATTTAAAATGGAGTCAGCCATTTTGGAAGTATGCTGCCCACTGGCTAAAAGTACACATTTTTTCATTTTAAAACAAAGTAGGAAATAAAACCTGACAATTAAATTACATGTACATTGTATTTTTAAAAACTATTTGAGTATGTTTAACCATAGAGGAAGGAAAACAGTCGTTTTCCTTCCTCCATGGTTTAACATATCAATGATGAACTTGCATATAAGGTTTCTCCCTGTAAGAGCCTGCGCAGCTGGTATCGAAAGTACTTATTCCAAACTTGATCATTTTCCACAGGCCGAATCATACAAAATATATAAGCCCAACAGTCAATTTTTACAAACATCTAGCTAGGTATTACACACAAAATACTTTATACAGAGCTTAAACAAAATATGCAAAAGCCAACAACTATCTTGATCAAGTCTCGACTGCAGTACCATGTACCTAGCATTAGTAATGCAACATTTTTAAGATCAACATTTAAGAAAATCAAATATTTGGAGACAAAATAGTCAGTTAAAACTGAAGGTTCATATTAATTTTAAAAGTATTACATGTAATTCAGATTATTCATATCAGAAACAATAAGGCATGTTATTTTTTTTTGTACATTTATCTCCGATCTGATCTCACATTTTATCAAATCTCGCTTGTATTTTTATTAATATTTTTTGGGGTTAATACAAAGAGTTGTGGGTGGGATTCAAAATGCACAAGACTAGAGGTCACTAAAAGATCGTGTTTCGTAAACTAGAAAACCGAACACAGGAAATTGTTCCAAGGACTAAAACGTTAACAGCAATTGTAACCTTATTAGTGACTCAGTGTCAGTGTCCTTAAAATTATCCTGGGTTCATCCTTTCCCCGTTTTGCAGGAATTTACGATGCTTTATTAGATAGCGATGAAAGAAAACTCGTCCCAAGAGTGATAAAGGAATTCTTCATACTGTACATCCCCACAAGAAAAAAAACCAGCAAAATATATAGCCAACTTAAAAAGGTCATGTTTTTTTAGGACACTGTTTCTCGTGTGTAGGTTTTGATCAGTGTGGAAAACAAAAAGTAAA
Source organism: Crossaster papposus (assembly GCA_037893245.1). Taxonomy (NCBI): domain Eukaryota; kingdom Metazoa; phylum Echinodermata; class Asteroidea; order Velatida; family Solasteridae; genus Crossaster; species Crossaster papposus. Next base: position 578,443 of record JBAIAA010000120.1, on the reverse strand, counting down.
CTGGACATTTTTGTATGAAGATAAGATTGTGCGTCTCCAGTTCAGCTACGCCAGCATTAAATTTACAATCTTTTTTGAGTTGTACAAGATTACTGCAAAAATGTCAGTGGGTGAAAAATTACATGCAGCATACATCGTAGAGAATTAAGGTACACGTACTTTAACATTTTTTTATCTAGATTAAATTAAGGCTCGCGTACAAGTACGTGTATGCAGGCTTAGTACTTCTAACACGATTCGAGTGGTTTCCCCAATCCGCTTTGATGAAATCCTGTTTACTGTAAATTATCGGCCCACTCCATGAATTCTAGAGTTTCTGTCCCGAATGAATTAACATGAAATTTGCAAGCTTGATACAGTGTCAATCGGTCGTGCATAACATTCGTGTGTGGAATACAAAGGCTATGAATAAAATTATGCAACCATATTGTTGTACTGAAAGGAAGTGCATTGTCAACCTAAACAATAAACATTTCGGATACACACAAATTATGTTTCAGGAAAAAAATTTTCAACGTAAAAATCCTTACATCTAGAGTGCAATGGGTAAAATTATGTTTTCATTTATAAAATAAAGGGAATGTCATATTAGTTACAATATTCAATACTATTTAATTTACAATTATAATTAGTGTAGAGCAAGACAAAATCCCTTTTCATAATTGGTTGATTTTCTTCCTATGTTTGCACAATGTTTTACTAATTACCACAAATTGCAGGTTTATAATATTTCAAAGTTTACCGCAACAAACAGAAGCAAACTACATGTTCTGCTCTTTAGTCTTTACCCCCACGTTACCTGGATTCAGGGCCACATCATCTGCACCCTTTTGTTCCCCGAATCACAGACGACCACTTGTCCATCACTGGTAGATGCGATGCCAATTGGCTCATCAAATTGACCCTTGTCTTGCCCATGAGTGCCAAGACTAACCGCGAACGATCCGGAAGGGTTGTAGACTTCAACCCGGTGATTGCCACTGCTGGAAACAAAGAGGTACCCGCTCGGGTCGATCATGATGCCCGAGGGGCAGTTAAGTTGACCAGGACCTGTCCCCCACTCCCCGAACTGATAGAGGAACGTTCCGTGAGTGCTGAACATTTGAACACAGTGCTTGCCTGAATCTGTGATCAGGAGCTCTCCACCTGGTGACACCACTAGGTGGGACGGGCAAATGAAGTTGCCCTCAGCGTGACCTTCCTTACCGATTTGCCGTAGGTAGTTTCCTTCTGGAGAGAAGACCTTTACGCTGTGATTGTTGGTGTCGCAGACAAAGATGTCGTCAGAAGCGTTGCAAGCCACGCCCAAGGGACCATTGAACTGGTTGGCCTGGGATCCTCTTGTTCCAAACTGAGAGATGAACTGTCCATTCACATCCCAGATCTGGATGCGGTGGTTCCACCAGTCCGAGACGATCATCTGCCGTCTGCTGTTAAGACAAATAGATTTAGGAAATTGGAACTGGCCCTGTCCGTTGCCTTGGGCCCCGATGGTCTTTACCAACTGACCGGCCTCGGTTACCATGGTGATGCAGTGGCTCCTTTCATCAACGACGGCCATGAGATTTTGTGGGAGGACAGCTACTCCAGTGGGCCTTTCAAAAAACGACCCCCCAAACCAACCACTACCAATAACTGCAACCTCCTTGGCACGATCTTTGCCAAACCTACGGGATCTTGACCCGATGGTGTCAAACTTCACCCAAGCATTCTTTCCACCGAGACTTGAACTGCACTCAGCAATCATGCTATGTGGACGATTGAGCTGAGTGTTTTTCACTCTGCGAGGTGGCAGTGGAGGAATGGGCCCCTCTGGGGACACCACGTTTGGTTGCCTGGAACTATTTGAGCCAATACCCAAACTTGTTGGCCTGCTCTGTACTGAGCTCTGCTCTCTTATCGAGGCTAGATTGGGACTAAGATCTCCTGAGGCAGTCGAAGGAGCTGTGCCAAAATCAATAGATCCATGCCTGGTGTAGCTGCTCATGTTTGGTTTAGTTGGCAGGGCTGGTTTAGGTGGAGGTGCCGGTTTGTCCAGAGATGCATGCTTTGTCAGGACAGGGTTACGAGAAGCATCTCCCGCCGCAGGACTTCGAGACACAGGAACAGAGCTACTGGGAACTGGAATGGGTACGGGTTTTCTTTTGAAAGGGACAATACTGTCCGATGGATTTTGTGACCTGTTAGGTCCACCTGTGTTTGGTGATTCTGCTGTTGGTGAGAATGGGTTTCTGTTTACCGATGTTTCTCCTGGCTGTCTTGCAGTCGCTGGACTGCTCTCCGAGTGTTCCCTTGCACTGCCTCTTGAGCTTGGAGACGGTGATGGATTCCCACTTAGAACAAACATGCTACCGGTGCTGTCTTTACGGATGGGTGTTCCGGCTGCTGATGATGATGGAGTTGCATTTGAAGTCTGAGCCTCTGGGAGTGGATTCATGTTCGGGAGAGTTTGGGTACGATTTCTGCTGGAAAGCAGCGGGGAAGCAGATCTTGATGAAGCCCTGGAGGATGAAGGGCTTCCTTCCTGTTGTTGCACATTAGGTGCGCTTGCGACATGAGGTAAGGATTTGTTTAGATTTGCCATGGAGATCTCGGGCATTGAGTTCTTCCTTGTATAAGCTGGAGGTGTCCCTGATGAAGTGGTGGGTGTTCCTGGAGGGGTGCTTCCAGCGACAGTTGTGGTGCTAGTTGAGGGGCTCTGCAGCTGGAGAATGATCGCATTGCTAGGCTTGTTCTTATTTTTGTCCATGCTGGTGGCTTGTAGGACTCCATAGGAATTAATGCTTATCGACAGTTGGGTTCGGTTTGGATCATTGAATGAAATTTCGCGCAGGTTTTCATCGATGGTGAGAGCGTACTGCTCAATTTGTTGGGTGTACCGTTGACAGACAGTCAACAGTTGATTATACTGGTCCTGTGTGGGTTGCTGACTTGCCAAGATGGATTCCCGCATTGCTGCAAAGTCTCTTTGGAACTTCTGAAGGTACTGATAAGCACTGGCCTTCTGTGTGTCCATCAGGTTCAGCTCCTCCTGCCTCATCGCGGCAAGTTGCTTAATGAGAGCCTCTTTACGGATCTGCAGGTCGCGAGCACGTGATTCGAACGCACCATCCACCTGGCTCTTCACGGCGAGAAATTTCTCCTCTACTATCTGCCTCTTCGTGTCGATACTGGCTAGGTCTCCGGCCTTCTGATGTAGTCTCTGGGCCAGTTCTGCAATCGCTTTCCGGACACTGTCGTCTGCAGCTTTTTCCCGAGCAGACTCTGAAGATGTCACGCTTGACATTGGGGAGGGAGCTGATTTTGTGTGAACGTCAAGCAAGGCGAGCATGGTAAAATTATTCGGCAGTTGCTGAGCACCGCCAGGTGGACTTTTGTGCTGTTGGCGACACTGGGGGCAAGCTATCTCGCCCTGTTTGTCCAACTGCACCAGACACAACCGACAAAATGTGTGCTGGCACGGCAACAACTTGGGCCATCTGTCCGAGGAGTCAAACAGTTCTAAGCACATCGGGCATTCTAGAATTCTCTGCAGTTCTTCAGCCATGATGGTCGGAGGATAGTTTTACAAAGTCGACACAAATTTAAATTGCCTAAAAGGAAAAACAGAATCCAGAAAAATCATCATGCAGTTTGTACAAAAAATAGCACAGTCTAGATTTTGGTGTAATTTCGAAATGACAACAACTGAACAAGCGATATACATTTTATTTTTATTTCTAACATTTAATACCTGGAAATCCTGCCATTACTGGATACTTTCATGGGCAAATATTTTTAACAAATGTTTAAACAATTTAACTTTTGACAAATTTTTTAACAATTTAACTTTTGACAAAAGTTTAAACAATTTAACTTGTCTTTAGTAAAACGAATCACAATTTTGTTTTCAAGTCATCAACATATAAACTACGCCAACTAAGTTAGAAATGTGCCAAATTCACACATTTATTATTTTAATAGACAAATACAGATCAATTTGGCAAACTGTACAAATGGTACTACATGTACATGTACATACATGACAATGCCGTTGCACAATCATTCATACATGCGTGGGCATGTAGCCTGTGAGAATGTACAAAACCTTGCTCTATGATGATTTTGTCAATAATAACCAAAACACCCGCCCGTACGACAGCGTACAACGAGTCAAACATTCAAAACTAGCCATACATACAGCCAATACGCCTTTACTGACTGAGAACAATTTAAAAATAAACTCACCCAAATTGTAGAGCAGACTTTGGTGTTAATCACCCTAATGTGCTGTCGTTCACGTTTCACTGAACGTGGGATTTTCCGCAAGTCTATCTGCTGACTGCTGAGAGTACAATTGCGTATACGTATACGTACTGTACAATGTACATGTATGCACGTACGTGCGCAATGCATGTACAATGTGTGACCATAGGGTGACCCTGGCCCTCGTGTCGTATGCGTAGGCGGTGCTTAAACGCAGTGACGTCAAGCACGTGGCTTGGCTGATGAGCGCTGTTCTTCAAGCGGAACATCCTTGGAGCCTTTCGGTGTACTGTACATGTACATCTAATTGTTAATTTCCATCAATTATACTTACTTAAATCATTATTTGCTCGTAAAATTCATAACTCACCAGACGGTCTTTCTTGAGAAACGAGAAGTTATTAATTAGTTGTTGGTGACGTGAATTGGGAGTGACGCGCTTGGGTTTTCCCCGGGCCCCTCGGTTTTCCAGACCACCGTCCAAAAATCGATTACTCATTGTAGCTTTGGCAATATAACCCAATCATGGTATCTGCATGCGGCCATGCTGTAGACCTTCGCCAAAACAAAACAACAAGATTGCCCCATTAGCTATGGCTTTTTAAAATCATACCTCCCTGGTCGATAAATGACATTTCGGTTGAATTTATTTAGTTCAAGATATTTTTTATACTGAATCTAATTTACCTTTCAAATTAGATTCCTTCTGGCAATATAAGTCGCAGAGACGCATTTTTTGAATTTCCCATTAATAGTTTAAACCATCTGGTAGCTGGTTTAAAAACGAAATCTTATTTTTCTCGGAATATTATTTTCCCGGAAAATACAGCATTTACGGACTATAATTAACACTTAGTCAAGCACCTAGATCGATAACCTGCTTCAATTTCAAACTATAAAAATGCACACCTGACAAAATACAAATTTAATACCGGGTTTTGTTCGTTCCCTTAAGTTCTTCGTCATCTCTTCTTCTTCTGTACAGAATCCAGTCGATACACCTCGTCCCGTCCCACGAGCCAGCCGGCCCCGAGTCCTCGGGTGTCTCCCCAGACGTCCTCGGAACCACTGGCCTCCCAAACCCAGCCGTCGTCCGGCCAAGACCAGTTCGCAGACGACGACCTCAACATGTCGTTCGAGGAATTGGAGGCCATGGAAAAAGAGGCCATGGCGAGCGCAACTACAGCATAAATGGCTGATGAAGGCCATAGACCTAGCCCGATTCAGAGAGGATTCTTCTTTGTCCCTCTGCAGAAATTAGAAGCAAAAATTGCGGTGGTGTCGCGCCCACGTGCTCCTCGCATGTGTTAAATTACAGACGACGCGCGCGCGCGCGCATCTTGGTAACCCTATTGGCGGAAGGAGCTTGCAGTGCGTGCGTACCAACTGAGCGCGTCACGCGCGGTGCCGTTGCAAAAAATGGCTGCCGCCGAATTTGTATAATGGTCTATACAATCATGTGCACATGTACCTATACACGCTCCAGGCTATTGTTCCCTAATCCCTAAATATCTGAAAAGAATTCCTAAAATTCCGGGAACACAATGACCAACTCAAAAGGAGGTATTTTCTCTGCCCTAAATCTTGCTTCACATAGTCAAGTTTGGGGAAAGAATCTACTGTAGTATGCCGCTATGTTTTTGGTTACGTGCAGGCTCTGGAGAACATTTTCTCAGTATTTTCCAACAAATTTAATATGTTTCTCAGTCCCCTATTAATGTTTTTTCCCAACATTTTTGCCGCGAATGTCCTCCATCGAGACAAAATGAGGCAGGATACTACATACATTGTACATTCTTTCCCAATTGGGTTAAAAAGGAAGTTAAATGCGTGTATATATCAGCATGCCTTTTCTAATCTTAGTATGATTTCTGCAAGTTATTTAACATGGGAAAAGTATAGTTTACTGGCCACTTCATCCATTTTTAAAAGTTGTACATGTATTTTGACGTGTTTTTGTTGTTGACAGTATAAAACCATTAAGATAAGTAGTTTGCGGCAACACCACGGTAATACTCTTTAGTGAGATGTGTGGTTCTGAAAAGAACCGGAGTGAACTCGATGTTTTGGAGACTATGCTCTGCTTGTCGTCAGAGATTCCAACGTTGAAGGATAAAACCAGATAGTCACATATTCTGCATTTGTTTTTGGTAATGGGCGCACCTTCTCAAAATCAAATGTATTTACTACTATGGACAAATCTTCATGATCTTAAATATCTTGCGTTTGTCTTTAAGGCACTTGTAACCAATGCCATAGTTCCCTGGTAGCAAGTGTGTGATTTTAATTCAAGTCGATGTTATGTACATGTATACAAATATTTTCTAAACGGATCCAGATAAATTTTTAAAGGCAAGATACACCATTGGTAATTGTTTCAACTATCAGGAATGGGGGTTGTATTTTATAGTATATCTTGTTCAAATAACCTTTTCGAAGTTTTACAATCATCGATGCTTAGAAAAAAAGGCGTTCGTTTTAAACCAGCGTCGGGCAGCAAGTTTGCGATTTTTTTAAATATAAAATTCAATTTTTCCTAACAATTACAGGATATCTAGTGCAATCATTTTGCTGGATGCCTAGAATCATTATTTACTTTCAAATAACATATTTCTTAATAATTCGGTAGTAAAATTTGTTTGATATCTGCAAATGGTGTATCCTACTTTTAAGAATCCATCATGGCATGTCTTCTAGTGAAATAATCTTTCAATTACTTTGCGACATCTCTCTCCTTCGCACGCTTTATGTCGCATGTTTTCTACATTGTATTCAGGGCAAACTTTCCTATGTAAAGTTTTAAATAAACTAAAAACCAATAAAAATGACAGGGGCTAACAACATTCCATGTTTTTATTCGCTTTTTATACTTTATTGTTTTCCCTATGGACGTAAACACCGGTTGTTTACAATGCATTGTCGGTTATTATTTGATTCTTGTTATAATGTGAACAGTTTTTACACTGCGTCGTGATTTCCAAAATGGTGCATCTTTTTCCAGTAGCGATTTCTTGGTGGTGTTCATTATTTTATTAGCGGCCTTTGAAGTAGTCGTTCAAGACATCCACTGCTGCAGACTCCTTGCCGTAATCCTGCGACAAAACAGAGTAAAAACAAGTTATATGAGAGATGTAAAGCTTTGCATGGTGGAAACTAGACTTAGAAAGATTTGCGGTAACACCATGTGAAAGGATCTCATTTGAGAAGAGGTAGTTCTGATAAGAACCGGTGGTGGTTTAACACGACGTTTCGACCTGTATGCATTGGTCGTCCTCAGGTGGGGAAACGTCGTGTTGAACCACCAGTTCTTATCAGAACCACCCTACCTCTTCTCAAAGAGATCCTTTTTACACGGTGTTACCGCAAATTTTAAGTAAAGCACAAACTACAAGTTTTTTTTACAGGTTTAAGGCTTCCGACGTAGTACCCCCTGAACAAAGATAGACAAACTTTGGTCACTGACAACATAGGGCTAAATAGCTCAGTTGGTAGAGCACTGGAACTTCAATCTGGTGGTCACGGTTCATGCCCCGCTCTAGTCAATTTCTTTGTTCAAATCTACAAATCTAAGTTAGTTTTGTGGCAAAATCTTCATATGCTTACAAGTGGCAAATTAATGGACACTACATTAACCCCGACCAGATAGGGTTAAAGTGTGCGGCGCAGTCCTCAGACAAACATTTAGGTTCTGTTCGAATCTTCCTCAACCACTTCGGTCAGAAGAGGGTGCTTGAGTTCATCATCACAGGACTCGTTCCCAAATCGGTTTACCTCTGCCTTCGGCCAAAGTGGCCCTCGTTCGAATCCCGCCTGGGTCCAAAATGTGAATTGGGTTTTCAGTCACTGTCCACTTAAGTGCCCCCTCCCCCTTAATATTTTTTTTTTTTTAGAGGGAGTTTTGTTAACATCACGGTTTTACCTTAACCACGACGCAGCTGCATGCCACCACCTTTCTGGCCTTCCCTTCTCTGTCGATCTTGCAGAGCCCGGACCACTCGCCTAACTTCTTGTTGTCGTCAACCTGAACAGACAGAAACAAAAACACCCAAATTACCAAAATATCTAAAACTTACCCTGCCAAAAATAATTAAGTCTGATTTGAGGGTCAGGGGTTAGAATCCAGCAGTTAGCCCTGTGTTGTGACCACAGGCAAGACATTTTACCATCTCTTGCATCTCCCCAATAATTAAGCTCAGGTTTTAGAAACTGATCGTTTTATCAAGTTGGCAGGGCTAGTGACCTCCGATTTGAGAGGTCAGCGTTAGAATCCAGCTGCTAGCCCTGTGTTGTGTCCACAGGCAAGACATTTTACCATCTCTTGCATCTTTACTATAATTAAGCTCAGGTTTAAGAAGAAACTGGTGAGGTTTTTTATTAAGTTGGCAGGGCAGTGAGAAATAAACAAACCTGATGGAACAAAAAATGGCTCGGCACAAATTCAACCTAATTATTGATTGCAACCTCAGACAAACATTTGGGTTCTTGTTAAAGAGTTTTCATCACCCACTTCGGTCAGTAGAAGGAGCTTGGGTTTGTCATCATTGGATGCCGACATTTCAAAATTTCTGAGAATTCTACCAAAAATATACATCTAGGTAACTTAATTAAAATGAGAGAGCAAGTTTTAAAACGGACAGAGTTTGAAGCAAATAAAATGACCTCTGATTTGAGAGTTAGGGGTTAGAATCCAGCTGCTAGCCTCGTGTTGTGTCCACAGGCAAGACATTTTACAATTTCTTCAAAAGTGGCTCGGGACTACCTTCTTTTTTTTATTCAAAATTTGTCTAGTCACAATTTTACCTTATACAGGTTGATAGAGTGTTCGGCGCAGAGGGCCTCCACAAGTTTCTTGTACATGGCCTCGTCACAGTTGTTAGCCAAGACACACAGATGGGCTTGACGCCTGCAAAACCCGAAGACAAAAATAAAACCAATATTAAAAGGCCGATCAACTTCAGGGGCCAATTTCATAGAGCTGCTAAGCACAAAAAAATTGCTTAGCATGACAATTTGTCCTTGGCAAAAACAAGGTTACAGACCAAACAGACCAAATTTTCACCTGATCTTTATTGTTCTGGAATGATAATCAGCTGTTTTTTTGCTTAGCATGAAAAACAAGTAGAATTTTGGCTGGTAACTTGTTTTTAATGAGCAAGACTTTTTTGTGTTAAGCAAATTTTTTTGCTTAGCAGCTCTATGAAAATGGCCCCTGATGACTAGTGGGGCGGATAGGGGAATTATTGGGGGGAATTTTGCTTTGACGATACAAGCATGGAATTTGGCACGGTCGTCCGAGTAGGTCATGAAAAAAATATTTGCCATCAAAAATGTATTCTTTAACCCTAACTTCCTCACCATTGTTATTGAACAATACAATTCCTCCAAAATCCTCCAACTTCCTTTGTTGTGTAGGGAGTTAGGGTTAAAGAAATATAGGTAGAATAACAAAATGTTCACTATAACTGCCAAACCAAGTTAATATATCTCAACCAGTTATTACCCGACCGATTATAAAACCAAACTAGTTTTAACCCAACTAGACCAGTTACACCTGAATCAGTTTAATGAGAACCAATTAGAATTAATTAACCGGGTACAGTAACTATTCAAACTTTCTGAATCTAATTTATATTGCAACCTCAGACAAACATTTGGGTTCTTGTTAAAGAGTTTTCTTCACCCAGTCCGGTCAGTAGAAGGAGCTTGGGTTTGTCATCATTGGAAGCTGACATCTCAAAACTTCTGAGAATTCTACCAAAAATATACATCTAGGTACCTTAAAATGACAGCAAGTTTTAAAACAGACAGATTTTGAAGTTTGATGCTAAAAATGATCACCATGGATTTGTAAAGTAGAGAGTCAAGAACATTTTCACTCAGTGTACACAATTGAACAATTTTCTCAGTCCCAGATTCATGCCTTTTAAAAAATGTTTACACTGATTGACTTTCATTAAAGGGATCGTATACGTTTGGTAATTACTCCAAACATTTATGGCAATAAAAAATTACTTGGTAAGAAGTACAGCAGCTTTGGATAGTACATGTATAATGCATTTTTAGAAACTTTTCACTTCGAAGTACTGCGGTTATGGAAAAAGATATCACTTTTTAGCCCCAAAAATTTGAATCTGAGAAGCGTTACTGCGTGCAGTGACGTTTCTCAGATTGTGTATTCCAATGCAAATTATTCTTTCTGCGCGGACATAACCGCTCCAGATTTTCGGCAATATCTCAAAATCGCTACCACCTTTTGGAATGAAATTTGTACAAGTTAGTTTAATGGTATATATCTATAATTTTATAGGATTGAAAAAAACAGTGGGTTCCAATTTACAGAACGTATACGATCCCTTTGAGATGATAATATGACGACAAATAGTGTCGTCAGTACCTACGGAACATTTTTTCCGAAAAGTTATTCTCTATTTTTAAGAATGCCAATTCTTCAGAATGACGAGAGGGCATCTCAGGCATGGAATGTCATATGTTGGAATGGCCTAATGTCTCTTACTTGTCTAGGGCCTTGGCAGCTTCATGGAGACCTCTCGCGAGGCCGTCGTGGACGAGGGATGTCTTCAAGACTTCTTGTAAGGCAGTGATCACGTCCATAGGTCCGCTGCTAACAGCAGCGGCAACAGCAGCGGTTGGTCCATCTCTGCAGAGGTTAAACATTAGAAACGATGCATTTAGGATACGTGATGCCGAGGCAAAACTTAAACAATAAGGTTGTTTCACGTTCCAGTTGCGCATGCTCAGTAGAGCGCCCTCTGTCATGTCTGTAGGCCTACTACATGTAGGAAGAGGGGAACACCCATATAAACACGCTATCATCCGGGTAAGTTGGGTACCTCTTTTTGCGCTGAATCCAAGATGGCCGCGGAACGTGAAACAACCTTTGACAAGCATTTACATTTATTTTTCGTGTTTTTCAGCAAAATACTGCATCTACATGATCTAACTACCATTTTAGTAACTTACCATTGATTACATGTACCTAAATTATCAGGAATGGGTGGATTTGTTTTGGGGGGTGGGTGGTACTGGTAGGTTTTATAGTAAATATCGTTTAACAGACACCAACCATTTGAACTATTTTTACCCCCATCCACATGATCCAGTTCTAGTTGTGTGCGCGTGCGTACATACAGTCAAACTGCAATTTTAATACACAAGAAACTACTCACCCTTCCGCGTCAGACATGGTTTCAGCGGACGTCCTCGCTGAAAAAATAAACACACAAACACGATCTTTATGATATAATTCACCATCAGGCGGATTATTATACAAGGATGGATTCTAAAAAGGGACGATTTAGCAAGATTTCTTGCGAGCACACTTACAATGGCACAACCGTTCTTGTTCATTAAGTTGAAAGAGGGCGCTATACACACAAACTGAACATGGCATAGACTCACCGTATGAGGGAGCTCTTCACATTGTGCGGCACGCGGCACTGTGCGCTGGGTCATTCAGGGGTTAATTCTTTGGCCGGCCGGCCCCGCGCATTTATACCCAGCACGATATGTGGCAGAGGGGTACCCCCCTCTTATCCCTATACTTTATACGCACTCAACACTATTGTAACCTAACCCACCCCCCCCCCGAAACCTAAAAGGAATTCCTGAGATTCCGGGAACACAATGGTCAACACAAAAGAGGGGGGTTTTCTCTGCCACATTCGCGCTTCATATGCGCGCATTGTACAAAATGTATGGGGAGGAGTTCGGGTGCGGGAAATTCAGGAATGTATTGCATTTTTCTAGCTACGGAAGACGGATAGTGCCACTGAATACTGATGAATATATTTGTTTTGCAAACGCGCGAGAATATTTGTTTGTACCATTTATCTGGCGGCCGCCACTTAATTATCTGGCGGCCGCCACATAATTATCTGGCGGCCGCCACATAATTATCTGGCGGCCGCCACATAATTATCTGGCGGCCGCCACATAATATCTGGCGGCCGCCACATAATTATCTGGCGGCCGCCACTTAATTATCTATGTGGCAGCCGCCATATAATTATGTGGCGGCCGCCAGATATTATGTGGCGGCCGCCAGATAATTAAGTGGCGGCCGCCAGATATTATGTGGCGGCCGCCAGATAAATTGTACAAAACAATATTCTCGCGCGTTTTCAACAAATATATTTATTAGTATCCGGCACTATATCCGTCTTCTGTAAGCTATCGACGGCATACACCTTCGTGACGTCATGCCACCCGCGAGAATATCGTATTATGAAAAGTTGGATTCTAATTGTATTCACGATCGGATCTTCGACGTTCTCTTGTCAGTGGTGGTGGTGGTGGAAGAAGGGGATGGGGGCAACTATACCCATCCCACCCACACACTTTCCGTCCTCCAAGGTTGTACAAAGTAATTGGCCTACCGCAAAATGAATTGTACAAGTTGCGTAATGGGGAGTTCAGTCCCCAAACTACTGCTACATTGTGGAGAGACCCGGCCCGGGTATAATATTTTTAATGTCAGGCATTATGATCTTTTTCTAGATTTTTTTTAGATATCGATCCCCAGTAGAGTAACATCGATTCCCAGTAGAGGAGTGGCATCGGTCCCCAGTAGAGTGACATTGATCCCCAGTAGAGTGACGTCGATCCCCAGTAGACTGACATCCATCCCCAGTAGATCGACTGACGTCGGTCCCCAGTAGAGTGACGTCCATCCCCACTAGTAGAGTGACGTCCATCCCCAGTAGACTGACATCCATCCCCAGTAGACTGACATCGATCCCAAGTAGACTGACATCGATCCCCAGTAGAGTGACATCCATCCCCAGTAGAGTGACATCCATCCCCAGTAGAGTGACATCCATCCCAAGTAGACTGACATCCATCCCCAGTAGACTGACATCCATCCCCAGTAGAGTGACATCCATCCCCACTGAGTAGAGCGACGTCCATCCCCAGTAGAGCGACGTCCATCCCGAGTAGAGCGACGTTTATCCCCAGTAGAGTGACGTCCATCCCCAGTAGAGCGACGTCCATCCCCAGTAGAGCGACGTCCATCCCCTGCAGTAGAGCGACGTCCATCCCCAGTAGAGCGACGTCCATCCCCAGTAGAGCGACATTCATCCCCAGTAGACTGACATCCATCCCCAGTAGAGTGACATCCACCCAGTAGAGTGATACGTCCATCCCCAGTACAGTGACGTCCGCATCCAGAGTGACGTCCATCCCCAGTAGAGTGACGTCCATCCCCAGTAGAGTGACATCGATCCTCAGTAGAGTGACGTCGATCCCCAGTAGACTGACATCCATCCCCAGTAGACTGACGTACGTCGGTCCCCAGTAGAGTGACGTCCATCCCCAGTAGAGTGACGTCCATCCCCAGTAGACTGACATCCATCCCCAGTAGACTGACCTCGATCCCAAGTAGACTGACATCGATCCCCAGTAGAGTGACATCCATCCCCAGTAGAGTGACATCCATCCCCAGTAGAGTGACATCCATCCCCAGTAGAGTGACATCCATCCCCAGTAGAGTGACATCCATCCCAAGTAGACTGACATCCATCCCCAGTAGAGTGACATCCATCCCAAGTAGAGTGACATCCATCCCCAGTAGAGTGACATCCATCCCCACTGAGTAGAGCGACGTCCATCCCCAGTAGAGCGACGTCCATCCCGAGTAGAGCGCGTTCATCCCCAGTAGAGTGACGTCCATCCCCAGTAGAGCGACGTCCATCCCCAGTAGAGCGACGTCCATCCCCTGCAGTAGATTGACGTCGATCCCCAGTCGACTGACATCCATCCCCAGTAGATCGACTGACGTCGGTCCCCATTAGAGTGACGTCCATCCCCAGTAGAGTGACGTCCATCCCCAGTAGACTGACATCGATCCCAAGTAGACTGACATCGATCCCCAGTAGAGTGACATCCATCCCCAGTAGAGTGACATCCATCCCCAGTAGAGTGACATCCATCCCAAGTAGAGTGACATCCATCCCCAGTAGAGTGACGTCCATCCCCAGCAGACTGACGTCCATCCCCAGTAGAGTGACGTCCATCCCCAGTAGAGTGACGTCCATCCCCAGTAGACTGACATCGATCCCAAGTAGACTGGCATCGATCCCCAGTAGAGTGACATCCATCCCCAGTAGAGTGACATCGATCCCCAGTAGAGTGACATCCATCCCCAGTAGAGTGACATCCATCCCCAGTAGAGTGACATCCATCCCCACTGAGTAGAGCGACGTCCATCCCCAGTAGACCGACGTCCATCCCGAGTAGAGCGACGTTCATCCCCAGTAGAGTGACGTCCATCCCCAGTAGAGCGACGTCCATCCCCAGTATATGTACTGTTATTGTATTTAACGATGTATGCAGGGCCCCAATGAAAACCAGTTTTAAACTGTTTTGGCACACACTGAGTAAAGAAATGGAATAAATAAATAAATATCCATCCCTAGTAGACTGACATCCATCCTCAGTAGACCGACATCGAACCCCAGTAGACTGACATCGATCCCCAGTAGACTGACATCGATCCCCAGTAGACTGACGTCCATCCCCAGTAGAGTGACGTCCATCCCCAGTAGAGTTAACGTCCATCCCCAGTAGAGTGACGTCCATCCCCAGTAGAGTGACGTCCATCCCCAGTAGAGTGACGTCCATCCCCAGTAGAGTGACGTCCATCCCCAGTAGACTGACATCGATCCCCAGTAGACATGACGTCCATCCCCAGTAGAGTGACGTCCATCCCCAGTAGAGTGACGTCCATCCCCAGTAGAGTGACATCCATCCCCAGTAGACTGACATCGATCCCCAGTAGACTGACGTCCATCCCCAGTAGAGTGACGTCCATCCCCAGTAGACTGACATCGATCCCCAGTAAACTGACGTCCATCCCCAGTAGAGTGACGTCCATTCCCAGCAGAGTGACGTCCATCCCCAGTAGAGTGACATCCATCCCCAGTAGACTGATATGCCCAGTAGACTGACGTCCATCCCCAGTAGAGTGACATCCATCCCCCGTAGACTGACATCTATCCCCAGTAGAGTGACGTCCATCACCAGTAGACTGACATCCATCCACAGTAGACTGACGTCCATCCCCAGTAGAGTGACGTCCATCCCCAGTAGAGCGACGTCCATCCCCAGTAGAGCGACGTCCATCCCCTGCAGTAGAGCGACGTCCATCCCCAGTAGAGCGACGTCCATCCCCAGTACGTAGAGCGACATTCATCCCCAGTAGACTGACATCCATCCCCAGTAGAGTGACATCCATCCCCAGTAGAGTGATACGTCCATCCCCAGTAGAGTGACGTCCGCATCTCAAGTAGAGTGACGTCCATCCCCAGTAGAGTGACGTCCATCCCCAGTAGAGTTAACGTCCATCCCCAGTAGAGTGACGTCCATCCCCAGTAGAGTGACGTCCATCCCCAGTAGAGTGACGTCCATCCCCAGTAGAGTGACGTCCATCCCCAGTAGACTGACATCGATCCCCAGTAGACATGACGTCCATCCCCAGTAGAGTGACGTCCATCCCCAGTAGAGTGACGTCCATCCCCAGTAGAGTGACATCCATCCCCAGTAGACTGACATCGATCCCCAGTAGACTGACGTCCATCCCCAGTAGAGTGACGTCCATCCCCAGTAGACTGACATCGATCCCCAGTAAACTGACGTCCATCCCCAGTAGAGTGACGTCCATTCCCAGCAGAGTGACGTCCATCCCCAGTAGAGTGACATCCATCCCCAGTAGACTGATATGCCCAGTAGACTGACGTCCATCCCCAGTAGAGTGACATCCATCCCCCGTAGACTGACATCTATCCCCAGTAGAGTGACGTCCATCACCAGTAGACTGACATCCATCCACAGTAGACTGACGTCCATCCCCAGTAGAGTGACGTCCATCATAATGAAAACTTTAACCCGATTTCAAGCAAAAGCTCTGACTGGTTTGTGTGTGTGCAGTGAGCAGGGAGAATTGACCTTCCTAATTATAATAACACCCGCAGCGCGCACAGACGTACCATGGAAATCTCCCCACGTGAGTTATTCCATTACGATTTATAGGGGAGTTTAAACGACAAATACACATGTAGTACATCATGTACATTTGTACAGAGTCGAACAATTACCCTTGGACTTCTTGTTAGGCATTAGGCTATAACATGTTTAATTCACTACAGTAAACAGAAAGAAATACATGCTAATTTGTAATGTAAAACAAACAAGCGATAGAAATGAACATTGACATACACGATCGTAAAATCAACAGCACGTGTGCACGTACATGTACATATACGTGTGTATGTTTTCATAAACCTACGGGGAGAATGCAGTAGTCCTAGCGTGATTCAAAAGGTCACCAAGCCGGGTGCCGAAGTAGAAAATGCGTGATTGGACACTATTTTTTATCATGAATGGGCGGCCGAACTAAACCACCAATCAATGTATGTCTTATATCACTGGAAAGCTATTGAAATCGGCTACACAAATCCGTTCACCAGGAGTCTGTACGACAAGCGGTTATTGATATACGACATGCTGAACGTAAAAAAGTGTACCCAAAAGGGCGAAATGTCATCGCGTCCCATTGAAAACGTGGCTTGAAACACACACTTCCCTAACATTTGGCGGTACCCCTGAAGGTATCATGATATCGAGAGTTAGATTTTAAAAAAGCTTAATGTGTCTATTTTTAGAAACCGTTCACCAGAAATGTACAGCTCATTTAGTTTTAAAGATACGTTCGGTTTTGTAAAAAAAATGCTGCATTTTTGGGTCATTTCCCGTGTTGAAGCGCGCGTGCATTGTTTTGGTTGAGCAGATGACCGTAAGTTTTCATTATGCCCCAGTAGAGCGACGTCCATCCCCAGTAGAGCGACGTCCATCCCCTGCAGTAGAGCGACGTCCATCCCCAGTAGAGCGACGTCCATCCCCAGTACGTAGAGCGACATTCATCCCCAGTAGACTGACATCCATCCCCAGTAGAGTGACATCCATCCCCAGTAGAGTGATACGTCCATCCCCAGTAGAGTGACGTCCGCATCTCAAGTAGAGTGACGTCCATCCCCAGTAGAGTGACGTCCATCCCCAGTAGAATGGCATCCATCCCCAGTAGAGTGACATCCATCCCCAGTAGACTGACATCCATCCCCAGTAGAGTGACATCCATCCCCAGTATAGTGACGTCCATCCCCAGTAGAGTGATGTCCATCCCCAGTAGAGTGACATCCATCCCCAGGTGACGTCCATCCCCAGTAGAGTGACGTCCATCCCCAGTAGAGTGACATCCATCCCCAGTAGCCTCATCCATCCCCAGTAGACTGACATCCATCCCCAGTAGAGTGACATCCATCCCCAGTAGACTGACGTCCATCCCCAGTAGAGTGACATCCATCCCCAGTAGAGTGACGTCCATCCCCAGTAGAGTGACGTCCATCCCCAGTAGAGTGACATTCATCCCCAGGAGAGTGAAGTCCATCCCCAGTAGACTGACATCCATCCCCAGTAGAGTGACATATCCATCCCCAGTAGACTGACGTCCATCCCCAGTAGAGTGACATCCATCCCCAGTAGAGTGACGTCCATCCCCAGTAGAGTGACGTCCATCCCCAGTAGAGTGACGTCCGCATCCCAAGTAGAGTGACGTCCATCCCCAGTAGAGTGACGTCCATCCCCAGTAGAGTGACGTCCATCCCCAGTAGAGTGACATCCATCCCCAGTAGAGTGACATCCATCCCCAGTAGAGTCGACACCCATCCCCAGTAGAGTGACATCCATCCCCAGTAGAGTGACATCCATCCCCAGTAGAGCGACATCGATCCCCAGTAGAGTGACGTCCATCCCTAGTAGAGCGACGTCCATCCCCAGTAGAGCGACGTCCATCCCCAGTAGAGCGATCCATCCCCAGTGGAGCGACATTCATCCACAGCAGACTGACATCGATCCCCAGTAGACTGACATCCATCCCCAGTAGAGTGACATTCATCCCCGGTAGAGTGACGTCTATCCCCAGTAGAGTGACATCCATCCCCAGGAGAGTGACGTCCATCCCCAATAGAGTGACGTCCATCCCCAGTAGAGTGACACCCATCCACAGTAGAGTGACATCCATCCAGTAGAGTGACGTCCATCCCCAGTAGAGTGACGTCCGCATCCCCAAGTAGAGTGACGTCCATCCCCAGTAGAGTGACATCCATCCCCAGTAGACTGACACCCATCCCCAGTAGAGTGACACCCATCCCCAGTAGAGTGACACCCATCCCCACTAGACTCTCGTCCATCCCCAGTAGAGTGACATCCATCCCCAGTAGAGTGACGTCCATCCCCAGTAGAGTGACGTCCATCCCCAGTAGAGTGACATCAATCCCCAGTAGATCGACTGACATCCATCCACAGTAGACTGACATCCATCCCCAGTAGAGTGACGTCCATCCCCAGTAGAGTGACATCCATCCCCAGTAGAGTGACATCCATCCACAGTAGACTGACATCCATCCCCAGTAGAGTGACATCCATCCCCAGTAGACTAACATCCATCCCCAGTAGAGTGACACCCATCCCCAGTAGAGTGACACCCATCCCCAGCAGACTGACGTCCATCCCCAGTAGAGTGACGTCCATCCCCAGTAGAGTGACGTCCATCCTCAGTAGAGTGACATCCATCCCCAGTAGACTGACATCCATCCACAGTAGACTGACATCCATCCCCAGTAGAGTGACGTCCATCCCCAGTAGAGTGACATCCATCCACAGTAGACTGACATCCATCCCCAGTAGAGTGACATCCATCCCCAGTAGACTAACATCCATCCCCAGTAGAGTGACACCCATCCCCAGTAGAGTGACATCCATCCCCAGCAGACTGACGTCCATCCCCAGTAGATCAGTGACGTCCATCCCCAGTAGAGTGACATCCATCCCAAGTAGAGTGACTTCCATCCCCAGTAGAGTGACGTCCATCCCAAGTAGAGTGACTTCCATCCCCAGTAGAGTGACGTCCATCCCCAGTAGAGTGACGTCCATCCCCAGTAGACTGACATCCATCCCCAGTAGAGTGACATCGATCCCCAGTAGAGTGACATCCATCCCCAGTAGAGCGACGTCCATCCCCAGTAGAGCGACATTCATCGATCCCCAGTAGACTAACATCTATCCCCAGTAGAGTGACGTCCATCCCCAGTAGAGTGACATCCATCCCCAGTAGACTGACGTTCATCCCCAGTAGAGTGACGTCCATCCCCAGAAGAGTGACATCCATCCCCAGTAGAGTGACATCTATCCCCAGTAGAGTGACGTCTATCCCCAGTAGAGTGACATTCATCCCCATCGATCCCCAGTAGAGTGACATCGATCCCCAGTAGAGTGACATCGATCCCCAGTAGAGTGACATTATTTTGAAGAGTCGATGCCGGCGATCATGCAATAAGGGCAATAGGGGCAATAGGGGCCGCAATTAGGGGCAATAGGGGCAATAGTAGAATGACATATCGATCCCCAGTAGAGTGACATCTTGGATGCTTGGATGCTTGGAAGCTTAGATGCTTGGATGCTTGGATGCAATAGGGGCAATCGGGGCAATAGGGGCATGAATAAGGGCAATAGGGGCAAAATGAGCAATAGGGACAACAGCAGATTGACATCGATCCCCAGTATCAATCCCCAGTAGACCAACATCGAATCCCCCTTTTTTTTTAAACAATGCATGTACACCACTCATGTCAAAGAAACATGCAATTCAAACCTTGAAATGTTTACAATATCTATCTTTATATCGTTTTTCTCATACATATACAATTTTCCTCTTGATAGTCTCTTTTCAAGTTGCATACAATATATGTTTCATGCATGCATCCTTGAGGTATGTACACTCAAATATTACACACAAAACGCCAGCACAAACATTGCATTTTACTTGTGAGTGTTGCATAAATTAAAACAAACCAACAAGATTTCATTTTTTTATGATGAATAAATTCTATAAATTCTACTGACTATATTTTTAAAGCCATTCTGCCGAGTCAAAACGTATAAAAACTGTTTTTAAACAAATACTTTTTGAATAAACAAATTATTTGTGTTCAATATTAGTAATAGTATTGTTTTGGTTTAGAATATCTGATGTACAGGAGTTGATAGACTCGATGAACTAGTATTTAATTGTGATCAATTAAGTTAATTCATCTGTGGTATAGTAATTGCATACACTGGTTCAAGTGCTCTGAGGTTTTAGTTCAGTGAGGTTCAGAATTAAGCAGGGTTGTAGTCGAGTTCCTGCAAGTCCGTTCACAAGTCCTTTCGTGAAGCCAGTCACAAGTCCCTTCATAAAGGCAGTCACAAGAAACTGGATGAACAATGACAAAGGAATGCCTTTGTCAAAGCTGATTTAAATAGCTTGTGATATGAATTGGAACTGAAGGACTTGTGATGGACTTGCAGGGACTTATGCAGGGACTTGCAGGGACTTGTGATGGACTCGACTACATCCCTGGAATTAAGCGCTAGTGGGGGACGCGGTCAAGGGAACTGATTTGGACTGAGGTTGGTGTAGACATCCACTGCACTGGCTCCTTGCTCTGAGCTTTTTGTTTTATGAGATAGGAATTAGAAGTAAAGGAACTGGGCTGATCATGAGGTCGATGCGGACAACTACCTGTTCCTTGCTCTGAGGAGACAGGTCTAGGAACTGCTGTAGGCTGATCAAGGGCGATAAAGACATCCACTGCATGGTTCCTTGCTCTATCTGAGGCTTGACTTGGAGTTCAATAAGGGACATATAGTTCTAGTGAAGAGACGGGAAGAGGTCTAGAATCTGCTGTGGGCTGAGATTGACGTTGACATCTACTGGTTCATCCTTGATTTGAGGTTTTAGTTCAGTGAGGTTCAGAAAGCTCCGGTGAGGAAATGGGAAGAGGTCTAGGAGGAACTGTTGTGGGCTGAGGTTGATGTTGACACCTAGCTGGTTACTTGCTCTGACAGTTTTAGTTCAGCGAGGTTTAGAAAGCTCTAGTGAGGAGATGGAAAGAGGTCCAAGAACTGCTGTGGGCTGAGGGTGATGTTGACACCTAGCTGGTTACTTGCTCTGACAGTTTTAGTTCAGCGAGGTTCAGAAAGCTCTAGTGAGGAGATGGAAAGAGGTCCAAGAACTGCTGTGGGCTGAGGTTGATGTTAATCGTCAGCTCTTGTCTTTCCTGCAAAGTTGTGTCATCCGCAGGCAGAAGCTCCTTGGTGCACGGGTGTCCACCATTCTAACAAAAGAAAACAAAGAAAACACCGCTGACAAAAGGTAACAATAAAACAATGTGGTACTTTATACCAAAAGGCCTCAAAGGCTCACAACTATTAAACCCTGTTCATCAGTTCATGAGATCAGCAAAATCTGGTCTCTATCTTTACAGGTACCCGTTTGAAAGAGGCAATTGGCCATTTGCGTGTGGAATTTGAATAATATCTGGTACACTGACTTGTTCACACAGCTTGGCACAGTTTACATTTAAATTCTCCAGACCAAAGACACTGTTGCTATATGAAGTGATTCGGGGCAACCCCCGGCTCTGGAATGGTCTGGTGTCTTTGTACCATTCTCAACCATTGTGAACTGGTGTCTTGTGTATTGGTGCTGAGCGTCTCTAACGTAACTATGCAAGAGCTTGCCCCGAATCACGTGATATAGCAACAGTGTATTTGGTCTGGAGAATTTAAAGTCAAACTGTGCCAAGCTGTGTGAACAAGTCAGTGTACCAGATATTATTTAAATTCCACACGCAAATGGTCAATTGTAGTAAAGTGTCTTGCCCAAGATTTCATATTATTACCATCCAGAAGAGACAGTTGCAGAATCCGCATATCTGCAGCACGTCAGTATACACCTCCTTGGCAGGATGCCTCTTGTACAGCTTCCTGTAGACTCCCTTCCAGTCTGCCTCAAAGTCATCCACAGGGCAAATTTTAGTGATCTAGTTTGTACAAACAAAGAGCTGGATTACCCAACAAAAGACCAAGATAGGTTCCCGTTGCCCTAGTGGCAATTATGAGTAACTGGCCCTTCCCTGAACTGTCAATCTAAAATTCCACCCCCAGATCATCGTATATGTGACCTGCTCCCACCAAGAAATACATAAGTGTTTTTTTGTTATTGTGAGATATTATTATTTCCATTTAGTACACATCGTCAGCTTTCATTTGGTACCAAAACCACCTTAATACCATACATACTACCAATTTTATGAAGATTTTATTTCGATGTATTTGGAAGATAAATTGCCATTATTTAGGACACAGTTTGTCTCCATACATGCATGATTTTTGTACTTTCTCATCAATAAAGTCGATTTTGTTTAAAGATAGTATACACCATTGGTCATTGCTTGAATTATCATGAATGGGTAGATTTGGGGGGTTGTATTTTATAGTAAATATCGTTTAACCGAGCTGTCCGAAGTTTTACAATCAGAAAAGCACGAAAAACAGCGGGTTTTTTCAACCGGTGTCGAGCAGTTATTCTTATGTTATCTTTATGTTATGTTTTTTCGCGCTCGCCGTCCGGCGATCGCGAATTTTTCATTATAAAATTCTAATTTTTTGAATAATTACAGGATATCTAGCGCAATAATTTTGCTGGATGCCTAGAATCATTATTGACTTTCGCATGAGTACGATATTTCTTAATAATTCGGAAGAAAATATTTTCGATATCTGCAAATTGTGTATACTACCTTTAACTGAGGGTTAAATTAAAGTATACATATTAAAGAATAACAAAAGTAACGAAAAATGATTTTTCACCCCATTCCAACTTTAATGAGCTGTATCTCGAAATAGCCTGTGCGACTTATGTCGGGTTTTGTAGGAACGGGTCACATATATACCTGATGTTCCTTGAAGTGGAAGAGGCACAGGTTCCTCCAGAGCAGGTCGTGGGTGGCCAGGAGATGCAGGTGAAAACAGCTTTGGTCGGCATTGACAATGTCTCTGGCGTCGTTGAGATGATGCAGGATGCGAAAAAGGAGCTCGTCTGGGAGATCCGTCAGCGTCATCCCTCCGCCCTCTTCTCTCTGTCAAAACAAGAACATGGACGTAGACAAGCATTAATAACCTGCTGTTAGAATTGCAAGTAGAAATAGTGTGCCGAAACCAATTATTAAAACCACCACCTTAACGCCCTTGTGCATGTACATACATGTACACCATGCAGTCCTGAATGAATTGTTTATCTTCTTGGTTTACAGGATTCATTTTCTCTTCACCGGCGTAGTTTTTTTTTGGCACAAATAAGTAGACTTATGTACGCCGAGGTGTGTGGCACAGTGGGATTTATTGGCGTTTGATTATTCGCACTTCTCGTGAAACTTGACGGCGTGCAATAGGGGTGTGATTGCACGCAATCAGAAGGACCGATCAACGGACATTGTAACAACCAGCTAGATTCTAAAAATGACCGGAGAAACTTACTGAAGCAGGGTTTGAACCTCTGACCACCGGATTGCTGTTTATCAGCACTTTACCAATAGTTGATAATGTCTATCGTTTAATGGAGCTATATAGCTTAGTCAGAAGCAATGAACGATATGCCATTTAGCCAGGGATCACGTCCAAAGTCGTGATGCTAGCAAACATGCTGCAAACTTGGGAAATAGCAAACGATGATCCCTCATCAGATCAAGAGAGGATAAGATCTAAAAGAAGGGTACTTTCTCACCTCCGTTATCTGGATGCTGTTGAGTTTTTCCAGCCAGTGTTGCAGCAAGCCCATGCGGTTACTCCACGTGGCCGGGCAACCGATGTGGCTGGAGCGACTGTTGTTCATGGCAACGATGGCACCACAGAGGATCCGTCTTAGCTGACCAGTGTTGTGCTGGTTTCTAGTAACTGCATGGTAAAACAAATTCACAAAAATACAAAACATTTATCAGATTTCTTTATCGAAATCAGTAAGGCAAAAATGATTCATTTTTATAAAAGGCAAATGTAGTTCCTTCGCATTTATTCCGCAAGTCAACTACCGAATTATTATCAAATGTTTAAAAATCATACTGGTACTTAGCCCATCAGGGCATTTTAGATTTCAAGTCTCTAAAATAAAATGTATTATTTAAAAGAATTCTTAGAGATTTAAAAAAAAACTCATACCGACATGCAGCGTCTCCTCAATGACATAGAAGAGGTTCTTTTGCGCCAGACCGCTCAGCGAGGTGAAACGAGTCGTGACGATCAGTTCTAGAATCTACATTAGGAATGGAACGATAATAAAAAAACACTATAGTTTCTGATTATCGTTTAGGCTGCTGCCATTTTTGTAACCAGTTCGTGACGGGATTATTTAAACATCACCGAGCCGACGCGCGGGATTATTTTTAACGAAACTCGATCCGAGGCGGGTTCAGGCCGATAGTGCCGGGAAGCACACCCACGCATTTCCGGCCTTGCTCGCTGCTGACAGACATTTCTGGCCTTGCTCGTGGCGTGTTTATGCGTCATTTGTTTTGAATCTGGAGAAAACTTAGCGTTTATTTACGTCATCCGGCACGAACTGGTTAAATCTTTCATTCTAATGAAATTCAAAGTGACGAAGTTGTTCAGTTTACCCACCTTACAGACGTAGTTAAATCTTCTCCGATCCTCAACCGCGCTAGCAAAGTCTAATTTGCTGACAATCTCCCCGAGGGTGAAGTAGTTTCCTCCCGCCTGGTGACCAGAAAAATAGGAGAAATTGTCAAATGTGATGGTGATAATCATCATTTGATGCAGCTGTCAATATTTCTACACTAATGAATTTGTGAAGTATGCAAACAAATGATAGACAACTTACTTTTCCAAGTATCATCGCGTGATGTTTTCAGATTTAATGTTAAAGGTAGGATGCACGTACCATTTGCTAATTATTAAGAAATATCTTACTTTTATTTAAGTAAATAATAATTCTAGGCATCCAGCAAAATGATCGCTGGACGGCGATTGCGAAGAAAAAACAAAACAACATAAGAACAACTGCCCAATATATACTTTTAGTTAATGTCTTACCCCGGCAGATCGTGAAATCATCACAAACGATGCTTGGGGCTTATCTAGGGAAAAGAACAATAGTTTGAGATGGAAAGATACAATATTAATTGATGAAATTTAAAGATACTATAGTCTGTTGTCTCACATTCATTGAACTAATGCTGGTTAACAGAAACAAAAAGTACTGCATGGTTTTTTTTCCCTTAAAATAGTGGGATAGATTGGAAAAATATTTAGGAGAATTAAGGCCTTCGATGATAGTACAAGCATAAAGTTTGGCACACAGTCGGAGTATATGTCATGAGAAAGATATTTGGTTCTAGGGCCATTGCAGAAATTTGTTCTTTGAAGAAATAAAGGTAGAATAACAAACAATTTTCAAATTGTTTAAAATAGTTGCCACTGCTTGTTATTCTGTCTATATTTCTTCAAAGGACGAATCTGCGATGGCCCTAGAGCCTAATTCTGACATATTTTGACTGATTCTTAATGCACAATTCTATACGGACGGCGTATCGCGAAAAAAATAAAATAACATAAGAATAACTGCTCGACGCCGGTTGAAAACAAACACTGTTTTTCGTGCCTTTTCTTAGCATCCATGATTGTAAAACTTCGGACTGGTCAGTTAAACGATATTTACTATAAAATACAAAATGAACCCCCTAAATCTACCAATTTATGATAATTCAAGCAATTACCAATGGTGTGTTCTACCTTTAATATACACGTATTCGCATACAATATGTGACCCAGCACGAGTAAATGAGACACTTTGCGGCAAAAATGAAAATCGAGATTTTGATTTCATCATTTAAGCTTGTTTAGCTTTAATGATGAAATCAAAATTTCAATTTTTATTTTTGCCGCAAAGTGTCTCATTTACTCGTGCTGCATCACATATGCTTTGTCCTTTTACAAGTAATTGACACCAGTTTACTTTCAAGTTAAAGCTATTGAGAAGTGATGAATTCTCTAGCTGCCCTGCACTCACCAAGATCCTCATATTTCTGCCGCAGATCCTCGACGTCCTCGACTTCATCTCGATCTTGGCTCGGCGCCAAGACTACGACACCATCCCCGGCTGGCTCCCGGTGATGAGGGGAACCGGTTGCTGAGCCCAAAGGCCACTCCTTGCAGGAATCCTGCAATCTGGAAGGTTGGGAATTGGAAGACGAGATTTGTTGATAGAAAATGAAGATAGCTTGTCTTGCCTGGCATCTTATAAGGATCTCTAAGCCATCTGTTATTTGTTTGTTTGGCAAAGGGGCTTTCCAGTGATATAAGTTGATTAATATGTTACTTTAATTAACCCTAACCCTACCTAATGCTACTTTTTACTACTAGTAGTAAAAAGTAGTATGCAGTACTCTCACTGACTTGTGTGCAATGCCTGTAGTAATTTTTAGTACTGGGTACTTCAACCCTAATTGAACTCATCATGTCATAGTACTTTTTAGCATTGGGTCCCTCTGCTTGCCGAGTGTGCATGGCCCATGTATGCTGTGTAGGGGTGTTCTAAACTCTACAGCAAAAATTGTCACTTGGGACACAATGGGTCAAGGCTGGACTACTGCATTTTTTGCCAGGTAAGTATTACTGACCTGTATTGCCACTATTATTAGTATTTTGTAGTTGGCAGTATCTGTACTCTGTCAGTACACACCCACTCATCAGTCACGGAGAGACCCAATGCTACAAAATAAAATACTAAGTAGTACTTACGCAGTTCTTTAGCCCAAAGTAAGGCCTAGGGGGTTAGGGTTAAATTTAGAGTCTGAAATTAAACGTAATTAACAAAACACATTGACAGATAGACTGGCTGGCAATTTCAAGTAGATGTTTGAAATATTATTTTACAAAAACAAGTTAGTTACTTTGAAATATATATAAAAGGTTGAAGAATTTTAATCTAAACAAAAAATGTGAAACAAAAACAGACTTGTATTGGAGTGCGCAAGATAAGTTAAAAAAAATATAAATTTAAATCCATTACAGTGCATTTTTGTACTTGCGAGGGAGAACTGAAGAGAATTTTAATAAAAATGACTTGCGCTGCCAGTGAAATATGCGGATAAAATATGTTGATACACATAAAACAATTTTCCAGTTCCACATATAAAACAAAGAATTGTTGTACTTAATTTTAACAATCTCGCACATACTTGTAAAAGTTTTCCTTTATAAATGTATCATAATTTTTTACGATTTTATTGACAAATTTACAATCCAGAATATACTGATACTATAGTACTAGTGATAGCCATATGCACCATCGCGACCATTAATTAGCAGACTAGATGCATATTGCACGATTTAGAAATTTTTTGAAATCACTAAAACACCTGCCTCGGAACCATGACCATTCATATATGTCCATCTTCAAGCCTCATCAGACTCATTTGCATGAGTGCAGAATGATCTGGATACTTATACCATATTGTACACAGTTCGTCCATGCATGCACAGAAATGTGTGTATATTGCCACTTTCAGCATAAAGAGATCTACTGTCACTTTAGACAGACCTTATCACATGAGTCACAAACATCTGCAAAATACACAGTTCCATATTTGGTCAACAACTTTGCTCAGCCATATTTTAAAAGAAATTACCTCTGAGTCCCCCCCCCCTTAAATATGAACTGTCACTAAACCAACAACAGCGCTGTGAGTAAAGTACACAGATACAGTCAAAATACACTTGCCTAAAAATAGATTAACACAAAAGCAGCAGGTGTCGCTTAAGTGGTCATCAATGGGCATCACCAAATATGGCCATAAAGTTGAGTGACAAACAGGGCGGAGCTACAAACAAGTGGAACCTGGATTCAGTATTATAATTTGTGTTTATTTTTTGGGAGGGGGTGCGGCGGATCTAGATTCCAACAAAATGAGGCAACTTCAGCACTGAGTGGAGCACCTCAAATAAAAAAAAAAAATACATTTCTGATCTGATGTGGTTTTTTTTTACTAGCAAAGTGCTGGGAATTTCCAACTCCAATTCAGAACTACTTGTAGTTGTAAATTAATTTAAAATACTACATTCCACCATTATCGTGTGATCATTACAGCCTACTTTGGGGAAAACCAAATGATCCAGTTGAAATTAATTTTATTTTCTCCTAAGCATAGAACTTAACCTTTCTCTAGAAGTTTAGAAACTTGCTGTGTACATTTTTTTGCCGTTTCAATTTCTCACCTGCTCTCAATTGCCAATTTATAAACAAGACAAAATAAACCAGTCACATGCAAAAGATGATAAGAATTAACAGGGGCCAATTTCATAGAGCTGCTAAGCACAACAATTTGCTTAGCATGACAATTTGTCCTTGGCAAAAACAAGGTTACAGACCAAATTTTTACCTGATCTTTATTGTTCTGGATTGATAATCAGCTGTTTTTTTGCTTAGCATGAAAAACATGTATAATTTTGGCTGGTAATCTGTTTTTAATGAGCAAGACTTTTTGTGCTAAGCAATTTTTTGTGCTTAGCAGCTCTATGAAATTGGCCCCAGGTGTCATGGGTTCAGTTTCACTGAGAACTGAAGCGCAGAAACTATTATGAATCAAGTGTTGCAATTACGGAAATTATAGAAAATGAAAAGTCACACTTTCTGATGTAATTTGTACATCAGGCCCTCAAAACGAAATAATTGTTTTTTGCCCGAACTTTATTGCAAAAAGGAGGATTTAAAGGTCACTTTCTTTTGCTTGACGTATTTGTATAGACTTTATCACAGAATTATAATGTAAAATTATATGATTTACAGTTAGACTCCACTCCAGCATACTTACGCTCTGAAAGACTGCAATTTTTTTTTTTTTTTCAAATAATATTTAATTAAAACAAACAAACAAACAAACAATTGTTTTATAAGGCAGTGAAAAAGAATGCGCATGGGGACATGAAACAAATTTTTACATGTTTGGCCTAAATCATGAAAACTCAACATTATATCATATGACACTGACAGGATTCTATAGTGCTCCGTTCCAAGTAGAAAAAGATATTTGTTGATTTAAAATTGCGTCAGAGTACTGTACTATTTCTCTTGATTGTTTTGTAACAGAAATTTGAGTAAAATTAAAGGGAAAATACCACTTACAAGAAAAGTTACAAGAGGAATTTACATTTAACTTTTACTTCTGCATACCAACAATCTGTAATATTTGATGTTAAAAAAAAATATAATTTTTAAACCCTACATTAAAATACAATTAATTTAGGTCTATAATTTATTTTAAAACATTAGGCCCAATTTTAATTACTTGTTGCAACATGCGGATGCAAATTATGAATTTCCTTTCCTTTAAATCATCACTAACGATAATTACTAAATTAGCAATAAAAGTAGTGGATGCATAATATGCAATTTTCCTATTTTTTTTTGCTTTTAATTATGACCGCGTAGTAAATTTCATGTTTTTTCCACTAACCTTTCGCGGGCAATTCGCTTGACGTGCCTGTGCAAATTTTCCCGCAAGGCGATGAGTTTTTTCCAACCCGAACTAGTCTTCACCCATTCGTTACCAAGCGACTGGCCGTCGTAACTATAATAAGGCATGACTTCTGGCTCCCAGATTTCGAGATTTATCCGGCAAAACGATGCAACAATTACGAATAAAATCGGACTTTCTGATATCCAACTGTCGATGTTTTGTGTAAGTGTGTGCCAAGCTCTGGCGCAGATGGTTTTTGTTGTGATCACGTGCTGGAATGAGTCATTTTAATGATAGGGGTGGCCGTTTTAAAATTATCCCAAATGGTAAAGCAAAAATAGATGCTTCGTCATCGTTTGATAGCACAGGATATTGACGAGGAGAAAATCCAAATTTGGAAAGATGTTTTGATCAGTTAAGCCTATACTCACAGGCTAAATTCAGACATGAGTTTGACTCATTAACATTTGCATTATAAACAAAACAAAAGTATGAATCACACACAACACGTCACCTTTGCAAATAAATTAACATAATTGATTAGTCAGTGACCCTTGAATAACCTGTGTAGTTGCGGATTAACATTGAATGGTTATCAGACCAAAATGAGTCAACAAAAAAACGTCATTAGGTGCGCCTGCGCAGTTGTTTGTACAACAAATAATGGCATCACGTCAACGTGTGTTTGTGTTGTGCAATTTCGTCTACAAATTGACTGCAGACTAGATTGTTTCAATCAATAAGGGTAGGTTCGTTAATTGTACTGACTAGAATGTTTCAAACTTAAGGATTAATTTATGTTTTTGTAAATTGTGAAGTGTTTTAATGTTCCATGATGATTTCTTCTGGATGTTCACGCGTCCGCGATCGCGAAACCGGTTTTAAGTTCCAGGCCGACTTGAGAGGGCGCTGTTTTATTCTACATGATGACAACAACAACAATCATGACAAAAATATTGAGCTTTGCCTTTAATGATTACATTTGGCTTGTTGTTGTTTCTCTTATTTTGTGTATTAGGTTTGCCATAAAGATAAGGTGAAAAGGCTATAGTTTATTCTCCAGTCTGCCAGTCTGCAAAAGTTGGACCAAGTCCGGTTCCAAAAACTTTGGAAATGGCCGACGACATCGAAGACGATCAACTGCAGGTGATGTTTAAAAAGCTCCGTGTGGATCCAGCATGGTGAGCCTTAACATGATAATCAAGCGTAACGAAACCAAAGATATTTATTCCTTATAAGAAAAACTTAGTTTAATAATCCATGGAATCTGACATATATCAGACTTTTGTTCCCCAGGTCCTCAGTTGGTTCGGTCAGCCTGCTGGTTCCCCACACAGAATACTTAGTGGACAGAGAGACCAAAGCCAGAAAGACCGGTCTTAGAAAGTCCACGCTGCGAAGTGCCAAGCACAGAGTCGAGCCGTACTCCACAGGCTGCAGCACCCCATCCGGTAACTTCAACGACACCTGCGGTGCTACTGATAAAGGAAAGTGCAAGACAGCGACCTGCTTTTGCTCCGGATCATTTACCAAGTCCGATCCAAAACAGGCAAATGACAAGAGTAAAGACGAAGCAAAACGGGACACTTTGGTCTCGCAAGAAACCCTGTCCTTACCAGGGAAAGCCGAGTCGGCCTGTTGTACCAAACCGTCGATGCGCTTCGAGGCTTTCCCTGAGGTGTTCCCCACGGCGTTCCCCTCTCCCAAATTGCCCAAGAAAAGCAGAAGCAGGAAAGAGAGGGAAGTCTTTGGTGCTAGCTCCAGCAAACTCAAGCCCCTCTCCTCCTTCAAGACGTTGGCAACAATTGAAGAGGAAACGGGTGATGCTTCTTCTGCCACTGCCGCTGCATCGTCGCTCGAGTGGCCTAGCAAGATGGGCAGTGCCGTCCTGTTCCCATGTCATTGCTCCTCGTCCAGCCAGCAGTGCAAGCCTTCCGTAAAGCCACTGAGGAGGTTGACCCGACACCGCAAGGCCAAACTGGAAGGCAGGAATCCAGCCTTCGGCTCCCGCACTTTTGCCACTTACAGAGACAGTGCGAGACAGATGATCAAACTAGGTTCGCCCAGCGGCGTTCATCAAAGACACGCGCATTCCGCCAAGCCCGCCGTGAAGTCCAGTGCCTTAAAATCCGATTTGCCGCATCAGGGCTGGAGTCGAAATCTTGTCTCCATTTCGAGTCACAGCACCACGTCCTCCCCGCCCCGTGCCGAGTTTTCGTGCTCCCAGCAAGCGCGCTTTGCCCCTGACATCTCTCTTGATGATACAACAGCCGACGATTTGGCTGGGTACTTTGAAAATTTGGTTCATATTCCAAAAAAGATGTCCGAAATGGCCGAAATGATGTACACGTAGTATTGCTCATCCTTGGGGCTTCTTCAAATCCCTGGCTTCGTCTTCGTCTTTGGCTTACGGTGATTTTAGGCCATCAACTGCGAGAACTCAAGCCACGTTCTGGTGCCTGTTGTGCTTCAGAAACATTCAATCGATTAATATAGACCCAAAAGTTTGAATATTTCTATTTGCTTCCATTTCTATTGGCTTCTCAGTGATTCGGAAGTCAGAGGTAAAGTCTAAGGGATAGACGTAGCAAAGATTTTGAGAACCCTAAGACCCTTTTGCCATCTGTATTTAAGTGTTGTTTAATTTTGCATTGCCAAAATACAGGAGAATTCTTGAAAAGATTAGTTAATTATAGGTAATTAAAAAACTTGAATCACAAAAAAAACCTTTAAAATTGAAATTCCTACGTGTGTAGCTTTTAAGTCATTCCCAAATATCAGAAATCCAAATTTGAAGACCCTGTATTGGACAAATTGCTTGGGAGTAATTTTTACCCAGCTTGTGAAACAACAATCTTTGTAATTAGTCGTAAAAAGTTAGAAGTTTTAATTACATTTTGCATAGCTTTGTGTACATGCAAATGTGTGGGCATTGAGCAATTTGCAAATTGTTCAAAGATGCAGTCGTAACCGTTGCATTTGCCAAAGTGTCTATATTCTATTAGGAAATTGCAAACTTTTGTTGAACATATTTCATTATATTGCTTTTTTGGAGAATGTATTATACATGTTTTTTTTCTTTCAAACTTAACAAGACAACATAGGTAGGATACACCATTTGCAGATATCGAAAATATTTACTACCGAATTATTAAAAAATACATGTATCTTACTCAATTGAAAGTAAATAATGATTCTAGTCATTCAGCAAAAGGATTGCGCTAGATATCCTGTAATTATTCCAAAAAATAGAATTTTATAAAGAAACTAAGATAACGTAAGAATAACGGCTCGACCCCGGTTGAAAACAAACGCTGCTTTTCGTGCTTTTCTCGGCATCCATGGTTGTAAAACTTCGGAAAAGTCAGTCAAACGATATTTACTATGAAATACAACCCCCAAATCTAGCCATTCATGATAATTTAAGCAATTACCAATGGTGTATAATACCTTTAAGCTCATAGAAAAGATTTCTTTGGCAATCGGAAATCAGAACATTGTTATAGTTAAAAGTATTTATGGTGATATTCTTGTTGCTTTAATAGGACCTGTAATATTGTGCTTTGCTTACAAACAGTTTATATAATTATTGACAACACTCGACCAGGGTCCAATTTCACAGAGCTGCTAAGCAAACAATTTGCTTAGCATGGAAATTTGTTCTTGGCAAAACAAAATTGTTACGGACAAAATGTTTACGTGATGTTTATTGTTTGTTATTGATAATCATCTGGTGTTTTGCTTAGCATAAAAAAACACGTGTAATTTTGGCTGATAACCTGTTTTGTTACCGAGCAAGATTGTTTTGTCTTAAGCAAATTTGTGTGCTTAGCAGTTCCGTGAAATTGACCCTTGGTGGCGATGCGAAGTGTTTACAATATGTATCACCAACACAGCATTTGTGCCACATTTCATTTAGCATGTGCCTGTATTTTGGGGGTAAGTAGTACATGTATACATTTGGAGAATTTGTTGGGAAAAAAATTAACTAAAGATCGTTGTTTCATTGTAGTTGTCAATTTCATCTGGTCACACAATTGAGACATTGGAGATTGTTATATACATGTATATTAATCAATTTATTTATGAATTGTATTGCTTTTGTTAATGTGTTGTGGTTTGGTTTGCCGTTGTATGCAATTTTGGTTGAAGATATCATCTAAAAGTCATTGGAAATTAACTTTTAAGAGTTAAATATTTTGCAAATTTGGTGGTGCACAGCAATGTAAGATGTATTTGCAACATTTTGCAAAACTTCAAAAGAGAAACAAATAAATGATTTTAAGTGCAGTGGCAATTGGTTGGGCAAGCAATGTTATTTCCATATTTGGTCTATTTGTTCGATACATGTTAGTTTGGGCTGCGCTGCCCATAGGGGCTGCCCATAGGGGCTGCCCATAGGGGCTGCCCATAGGGGCTGCCCATAGGGGCTGCCCATAGGGGCTGCCCATAGGGGCTGCCCATAGGGGCTGCCCATAGGGGCTGCCCATAGGGGCTGCCCATAGGGGCTGCCCATAGGGGCTGCCCATAGGGGCTGCCCATAGGGGCTGCCCATAGGGGCTGCCCATAGGGGCTGCCCATAGGGGCTGCCCATAGGGGCTGCCCATAGGGGCTGCCCATAGGGGCTGCCCATAGGGGCTGCCCATAGGGGCTGCCCATAGGGGCTGCCCATAGGGGCTGCCCATAGGGGCTGCCCATAGGGGCTGCTTATAGGGGCTGCCCATAGGGGCTGCCCATAGGGGCTGCCCATAGGGGCTGCCCATAGGGGCTGCCCATAGGGGCTGCCCATAGGGGCTGCCCATAGGGGCTGCCCATAGGGGCTGCCCATAGGGGCTGCCCATAGGGGCTGCCCATAGGGGCTGCCCATAGGGGCTGCCCATAGGGGCTGCCCATAGCTAGGGCTGCCCATAGGGGCTGCCCATAGGGGCTGCCCATAGGGGCTGCCCATAGGGGCTGCCCATAGGGGCTGCCCATAGGGGCTGCCCATACGGGCTGCCCATAGCTAGGGCTGCCCATAGCTAGGGCTGCCCATAGCTATATAGGGCTGCCCATAGCTATATAGGGCTGCCCATAGCTATATAGGGCTGCCCATAGCTAGGGCTGCCCATAGCTAGGGCTGCCCATAGCTAGGGCTGCCCATAGCTAGGGCTGCCCATAGCTAGGGCTGCCCATAGCTATATAGGGCTGCCCATAGCTATATAGGGCTGCCCATAGCTATATAGGGCTGCCCATAGCTAGGGCTGCCCATAGCTAGGGCTGCCCATAGCTAGGGCTGCCCATAGCTAGGGCTGCCCATAGCTAGGGCTGCCCATAGCTAGGGCTGCCCATAGCTAGGGCTGCCCATAGCTAGGGCTGCCCATAGCTAGGGCTGCCCATAGCTAGGGCTGCCCATAGCTAGGGCTGCCCATAGCTAGGGCTGCCCATAGCTAGGGCTGCCCATAGCTAGGGCTGCCCATAGCTAGGGCTGCCCATAGCTAGGGCTGCCCATAGCTAGGGCTGCCCATAGCTAGGGCTGCCCATAGCTAGGGCTGCCCATAGCTAGGGCTGCCCATAGCTAGGGCTGCCCATAGCTAGGGCTGCCCATAGCTAGGGCTGCCCATAGCTAGGGCTGCCCATAGCTAGGGCTGCCCATAGCTAGGGCTGCCCATAGCTAGGGCTGCCCATAGCTAGGGCTGCCCATAGCTAGGGCTGCCCATAGCTAGGGCTGCCCATAGCTAGGGCTGCCCATAGCTAGGGCTGCCCATAGCTAGGGCTGCCCATAGCTAGGGCTGCCCATAGCTAGGGCTGCCCATAGCTAGGGCTGCCCATAGCTAGGGCTGCCCATAGCTAGGGCTGCCCATAGCTATAGGGCTGCCCATAGCTAGGGCTGCCCATAGCTAGGGCTGCCCATAGCTAGGGCTGCCCATAGCTAGGGCTGCCCATAGCTAGGGCTGCCCATAGCTAGGGCTGCCCATAGCTAGGGCTGCCCATAGCTAGGGCTGCCCATAGCTAGGGCTGCCCATAGCTAGGGCTGCCCATAGCTAGGGCTGCCCATAGCTAGGGCTGCCCATATAGCTAGGGCTGCCCTTATGGGCTAGGGGCTTCCCATATGGGCTGCCCATATGGGCTAGGGGCTGCCCATATGGGCTGCACAGTGGTTTTTTTTCTTCTAGCGAGCCCAAAGTATTTGTTGCCCCAATGTTGATAGCGCAATCAACACAGCGCGTTTCCGCAAAGCTATATTTGAAGCAAGTTTGAAGCACCATTTTCTGATTGCGTTTTTTTGAGCTCCATGAAATTGGTATAGCGCCCTCAAAAAAAGAAGAGCGTGGAATATTTTTGTAAACAAAACAAATGGCACAACATGGCGCGCTGGCGACATACGCAAGTAGTCACATGATCTAAAAAGTAGTTCGCAAGAATTCGCGTATTGCTTTAAATTATAGAAGTGAAACGTAATTAAACAAATTACATACGAGTTGAAATAAGTTACTATTCCGTTCCACACACATTTAGAAAGCATGTTATGTACATAATACATGTTCATTGTACATCACTCCAGCGGATGAATATATATTTTTCCAATGACGCTCTAGCGCATTCATAGCGCATTACGTCAATCATCAGCAGTTTGTGTTTTGGGAACTCCCGGAAGAAACGACCTAGTGTTTTTAACCCCCTTAGAACGGCCAATTTCTGGCCGGTGTCGGACCTTATTGCCGTGAAACTGTCCTCTTGACGTGGGTCGAATATTTGAGTTTGTAGAAGTGCGATTTATCCCTACAAAAGCGGGTAAAATGGGGCGAGACCTACAGGCACACCCTTCGTGTTGCTTCTGTCTTCATGTTCGGACGGGCTCCGTTTTGATAGCGTTGTGGCACATGGTAAGTAAGAGTTTTTGGTGGTTGGGAAATGGGGGGAACAGTGTTGAATAATTTGTGCTGAAGAAAGGCTTTTGTAAATGTAAGAGAGAATGCTGCATCCGGACGCCATTTTAAAAATCGTATATCCCATTTACCAATGAAGGTCGGTCATTACCAAGAATTTACAAAGACATCAATTTTGATCGAGTGAAACCATTGAATCTGAGCGAGAAAGTGAGAAACCTTTCAAAATTATTTTGAAATTGAAATTACACTTTACTTCAATACTTGACTCTCAGTTCCATAGACTGTGTACACAACCACTAGGATGAACGCTACATTCTTTCCCTTTTACTTAGTTTCATATGTAAGTTTTTAACCGTCATTTCTTTTATTTCGTTTCAGTCTTTTATTTCGTTGTTATCTTTTACAGAAAAAATCGTTGGTGACGATGGTTAACATGTCAACTTAATTTTAACAGTTTTGTATTTTTAATAACAATAAGGACGTGTTTCACGGTAATATGCGCCATCTTGTTCACGGGGCAAATTAAACACGCGTTGCTAGACGCGCGCACATTTTAGAATGAACGCATGATGACTTGGAAGCGCAAACGTTTTCGATCGAAGTGGCGTACACAGCAACGCGTGTAAATTTGCCCCGTGAACAAGATGGCGCATATTACCGTGAAACACCTTATTGTAGTCAAGAAATATTTAGGTTGAAAAAAATAATTCTGACGGAAAACATTGTATTAATGAATCACGAAACAGTTGAAACTACAAAAATAAATATTTTCCCTTTTCCCAGGTTGGGCAGATATGTGCCATGCTACTGATAGCCTCCATGATCATCAAGGGAAACGACGTGAACCCAACCGATGAAGACACTGGCTCCTTCTCCATTGAGAATCAACACAATGTGTGTATGTATCAGAGGGCGCTAGATAGACTGTAGAGACAGACTGTAGAGGGCGCCAGATAGACGTTTGGGAAAGTCAATGTACATTTACACCAGTAAAAACAACTATATTTATATCTGGAAATCTAGCACGCCTTTCTTTTTTTAGGTAAATCGCAAGTCCAGTTGCAAGCAAATCGCAAGTCCAGTTGCAAGCAAATCGCAAGTCCGGTAGCAAGCAAATCGCAAGTCCGGTAGCAAGCAAATCGCAAGTCCGGTAGCAAGCAAATCGCAAGTCCGGTAGCAAGCAAATCGCAAGTCCGGTAGCAAGCAAATCGCAAGTCTAGTCGCAAGTAACAGTGCATGACCAATAGCAAATAAATACCATTGTCAAAGCTCATTTTGAATAGCTTTTTATTTGATTTGAGACTGGGGGACTTGGGTTGGGCTTGTGTTAAACTTGACTAAATCTCCTAATATATGCTGTGGAGATAGGTATGATTGCAAGTTTTACAATCCTCGCTTTGCTTTTGACACCAACAGCTGACTACTGTGTTGGACTCGTCATCGTTTTCTGCTATTTCCTCATCACCAGCATGATGATCAAAGGAGTGGCTCAGGTAAGTAAGGTCCATCGAAATGAGGACTGTACCCCGCGTCATTGATCATTCGCACACGATTGTGAAACTGTGGCTAAAGTTGAGAGATAATTTCTGGTTCAAATAGTTTTTTTTGGGTTTGTATGATTTGTTTTTGTGTAATGTCTTGTTTCCTTCCGAACTCTGAGTTTTGGCCTCACATTTTTTTCCCGATGTCTGTGAGCAAAATTCTTGCAACTTTCATCATTTCATTTAACATTTGAGGCAATTGAACCCACCCAGTTGAACCTACCCATTTGAACCTACCCATTTAAACCCACCCGTTGAACCCACCCGTTGAACCCACCCGTTGAACCCACCCGTTGAACCCACCCGTTGAACCCACCCGTTGAACCCACCCGTTGAACCCACCCGTTGAACCCACCCGTTGAACCCACCCGTTGAACCCACCCGTTGAATCCACCCGTTGAACCCACCCGTTAAACCCACCCATTGAACCCACCCATTGAACCCATCAAGATAGTGCATATGAAATACTGAATCCAAACGTTTCATCCAAAGAGAGTTATAAACAAAATTGTTTTGCCACGGCAAAGCAAGATCTATAAGTTTGTAAAAACCATACAGCTCTGGAAGTACCAAGTACAAAGTCCCATTAACCAGTTCGCGCCGGGATTATTATTAACATCAGCGAGCCGAGGGGCGGGATTATTTTTAACGAAACTCAATCCGAAGCGTGTTCAGGCCGATAGTGCCGGGAAGCACACCCACGCATTTCCGGCCTTGCGCGCTGCTGACAGAGATTTCAGAACTTGAACTTGGCGTGTTTATGCGTCATCCGTTTTGAATTTTGGAAAAACTTTGCGTTTATATACGTCATCCGGCGCGAACTGGTTAAGATTGGATTCTGTTGCCTGCCTTTGCTAATGAATTTCAATCGATGATTGCGATCAGCCACTTATCCAATTCTATATTAAAATTGAAAAATCCGTCGCTTTACAATCTCGATTTGTGTCTGATTTTTGCCCACAGCACCAGTCAAGCTACCTGCTGCCGTTCTTCTGCCTTCAGCTCTTTGACTTCTTCGTCACCTGCCTGACGGCAATCGGCCTGATGTCCTACTATCCCGATTACGACAACGGCGACAGTGTAAGATCAGTGGCATAACTATCCTGCTGTTTAACCCTAACTCCCTCACAGCTTTTACTAGAAAGTATCCTGATTCCGCCACAGTCCACCAATTTTGGTTTGCAAAAACTGCTGGTGTCCTGAGTCCATCAGACTCCACCAGTATGCATTCTGGAGAGATCCTGAGTCCATCATACTCCACCAGCAGAAGTTTGATGGACTGTGACGGATTCAGGATACCTAGGTGGCATACAAAAAATTGCAGTGCGTTTCTCCATAGTCACAGTCCATCACCTGAATTTCTGTATCCTGAATCCATCACACTCCTGCAGTAACGCTAGGCTTAAAATCCTCAATCCATCACACTCCTCCAGTTGGTTCAATATGGAGGTATCCTGAATCCGCTAAAATCCTCCAAAACAGGAAATGGATTTCGATGGACTCAGGGTGGTTAGGGTTAAGATAACTTGATAACTCTCGCATGGAAAGCGAAAAAAACAAAAACGGACAAAACTTTCTAAGAACTAAAAATTGCTTCAAAATGTCTATTAGAAGGTGTTGGTGAATGTTAAATGTTTATTTGTGTACCTTTTTTTTTATTATTAGGGCAAGTTTCCCTACAATCAAGAGTTTATGCACTGGAAGGAACGGCTACCCGTCAGTAAGTTTGACGTGGACAACCAGTGGTTTGTGCTCGTTGCTCTGATCGTCTTTCTGTTCATCATGATTGTCAAGGTAAGAACCTGCCAACTTCCCACATGGGTCTAAATAATTATCCTGTAATTAAACACTGCTTTTTGTGGGGCACTGTGGCCCATTGGTTACCGTGTTTGACTCCTTTTCGATGGTACATGGGTTCGAACCCTGGCAGGGAACATGGTGCTTGTGTTCTTGGGCAAGACACTTTGCTACAATTGCCTCTCTCCACCCAGGAGTATATTAATGGGTACCTGTGAAGGTAGAGACCACATGCGCTCATCTTGAGCTGCTGCAGAAATGGTCTCGTTCCTGGTGAACAGGGATAATAGTTGTAAAGCGCTTTGATACACCCACATTGTGGGAGTCTAAAGCGCTATATAAGAACTAACAATATTTTTATTTTTCCAAATGGATTTTATTGTGAACTATTTATTTCCTAGGCCTACTGCATTGCCTGTGTGTGGTCCTGCTACAAGTACATTGCAGCGCGTGAGATTGGGGGCAACGTGAGCTCCAACAAATACGCCATGGACGCTGAGGTAAAACCTGGGGCCAATTTCATTGAGCTTCTTAAGCACAAAATGTTGCTTAACCAGTTCGCGCCGGGATTATTTTAACATTACCAAGCTGAGGGGCGGGACTATTTTTAACTAAACTCGATCCGAAGCGGGTTCAGGCCGATAGTGCTGGGAAGCACACCCACGCATTTCCGGCCTTGCTCGCTGCTGACAGACATTTCCGAACTTGAACTTGGCGTATTTATGCGTCATCCGTTTTGAATTTGGGGAAAACTTTGCGTTTATATTCGTCATCCGGCGCGAACTGGTTAAGCACAAAACACCTTGCTTAATAAATCAGGTAAGAAGCCAAAATTCCATGTGATCGTTATTGCTAAGCTAACAACAGCTAAATACCAATCACAAATAATATACATCATACGGAGTTGTGGCTGGTAAGCTGGTTTTACTAAGCAAGAATGTTTTGTGCTTAAGCAATTTTTATGCTTAAGCAGCTCGATGAAATTGGCCCCATGTTCGAGTGCAGTTATTCTGCTAAAGGTAATAAGACGCAACACAATAAGCTTGCTAAATGCATTAGTATCCGAAAAATTTAAAAATGTTGAATATTTATCATAACTTTGTGACACGCTCGTATCAAACGACGGGCTTCAATGCAGGAGTACTGCAGTGAAGTTGAGGATGGAACACAAGTGTCGTGAATACGGAAAAATATGCAAAATGGGGCTTATGATACATTGGACGTGTGGGTATTGGACGTTGTTTTCCAAAGTCCTACTTTTGCATTGGACGTGTGGGTATCAACGAAAACTATTCTTGAAAGCCTGCAAAGGTCCTACTTTTATCAGTTTTTTGTTTTCCAAAGACCTACTTTTGTTCTTTTGATTTGACTTTCTCCTACTTTTTTTACCTTCAACTGCTCGAAAGCCTGTATGTATTTAAAAAACCAAACATTTAGACCTCTGTCGCTTCGTTTTCTCTGCAGGCTTTGATGCCCAAGCTGCCGACTTACGACGACGCTGTCAAGATTCCGGTGGAGAAACCTCCGCCGTACGAGGAGTAAAGTCTCATTCTCATCAAAAAGCAAAGGCATTTGATTCCACGCAATTCTACTTAGCAATCTCAACGTTGGCTTTCTCTAAATATTATATCCCTCCATCTGTTCTTCATTGTAAAGTGTGAAAAAGCATCAGCCACTCTCTACTTTTGTGAATAAAGAAATCGGCTGGGCGGGACTTGAACCTGCGACCTCTTGGACACCGGAGACCGCCAACATAGGGCAAGCTAGCTCAGTTCGTAGAGCTGGTGTTCCGGAGGTCGCTGGTGTTCCGGAGGTCGCTGGTTCAAGTTCCGCCTTGCCGATTTTGTGTGTGTTCACTTTGAAATTGATGCAAATTTACCTAGTCGGTTTATTTGTGTTTTCCTAAAATGTGTTAATTTTAAAGTCATTTAACAGTTTTACTTTAAAACCGGTGATTAACACTCTAGAACTTTTCAGGTACATTTGTACAATTTACCTCCCTTGCGTTCACCTTTCACCTTTCACTTTTCCTTGCGTGGAATTTCTACCTTTGCATTGAGGATGGTTGCCATGGCAACAAGAGCCTTTTTTTGCACAGCTGTTAATGTTTTCTCATTAAATGATAATTACATAGGCTTCTTAAAGAGTTTCCCTGCATGGAAAGCATCTATTTAACCTAGGACTTTGTCAGCTGAGGCAGCAGAGAGAAGACAAAAATCGGAATTGTCTTTAGTTTAAGAAACTACATGTACTTGTACAATGTACATAAGCATCATAATAACAACAGAATAGTCGTCGGGCCAATATTTTCTTTGCACAAAGTGTAGGCATGGTCTGTAGAAACTGTTTTTACGATGCCCTCAATTTGTCTGAAATTGTTGCTTCTTATAATCAAGGCAGACAACAGTTTCGTGCTTGTAAACTAGAAGACTTCGACCACAAGTCTAAATGTAACACCTTTTGGGTTTTTTGTGGTTTTTTTTTTTTAAAGAAAATTCAGGATTTTGACTGATTTGGTGGGCTCGTTTTGGTAACCACGGTTTTTGAAATTATGAAATTTGGGCGATTTATAGAAGTAATTCATTGAAGAAAAAAAAAAAAAAAAAAAAAATATTTGCTGTATATCTCCTTTTAGCATCTGCTTTGTGGGGGGCTGGGGCTGCTGTGTAGTGTATTAGTATTCATTAACCATATTTGACAAATAAGAACGGGAAAAAAATGTAACTATCCCAATAAACTACAACGTCAA
Organism: Crossaster papposus; assembly: GCA_037893245.1. Classification (NCBI taxonomy): domain Eukaryota; kingdom Metazoa; phylum Echinodermata; class Asteroidea; order Velatida; family Solasteridae; genus Crossaster; species Crossaster papposus. Next base: position 535,818 of record JBAIAA010000120.1, on the reverse strand, counting down.
CATACCAAAAATTCTATAAATATCTGCAGTGAATTAGAGCAGCCAGTAGGTTACAGAAAGGGCACACAAAAATAATGCAACCTTTTTATTTACGGTATAATTAAAAGACGAGCCAATATAGCACAGGTTTCTGTGCACACATCATTTACAATGTGCTGTCGATCCAAATCATTGTGTTGTAGAATAGAAGTGAACCATTCAAAACCAGAGCGCTATATTGTATATTCCCAAGTGATTTCTACAATCTGTTTTTGATTTTAGCCAATGTGCAGAAGTCTTTGAACAATGTATTGCAGCCCAAAGTGTTGGATGCACTGTCCTAAATTTTACAAAGTTGACTTCTTTATATTGCAGGCTAGCAACAGAACACAGGCTATCTTGAGGACTACTATAAACGAATCATTCATCTACACCAGTTGTTAAATATCTAAATTTTGGTATTAGTCGAGGGTGTGGTTTTGTAAAATAGTTTTAAAACTGGGTAGATCAGTAATTATGAATGGTTACTTTGAATATAATCTTTGTTAATGATGGTAAATGTGAAAAATTTGACTTGTATCAAAATTGTACAATAGGAAAATGTGGGCTGGACAAAGAAACGGTTGAGTTTTGTATTATCGCAGTCGGCATGGCAGCTCGCCCCTTTGTCATAATAGTAACATGCCTCAAATGCTCATAAACCTTAAATGTTCATCTTTGCACTAAAGTGCATACACTGTACAAAAATAATAAACGAGGTTCGCGGATGCCCGACTGCGAGATTATCGGTCAAAACTTATGCCACAACGCCACTGGGAACTACGCATTTTGTGTGCGCAAAACTTGCATGTATCTTATTAAGAAGCAAGTTTGATTTTGAGAGAAACAATGTGGAAAAACTTGAAAAACAAATCTAGTCAGTGACAGTTTTTTTAGGCCATATTGGCTATATATTCAGACACGTGTTTATGAAGGCAGCCATATTGAAGGGTGGAACAAATCTATGCGCTGCATGCCTAGATATGGATCTCCTTACAATAATTTTGGTGTTTTCAATTCGTAACGTATATCAGTTGGGCTAATAATATTGGCATAATCATATTATGTACATAGATATACTATATCTCATTTGTTGGTTTGTGAGGGAAACAAAAAGAGAATTTGAAATAGTTATTCGAAGCTAGTCATACTCGAACCATCCGTAGATTAGAAAAATAAATACGTGTATGCGTACTTAATAATGCTGTCGCTTAGCTGCATTTCTTTGAGCATAAGACTGCTATTATGTGGTTTTGTGGGAATAAGACAAATAAAATGAATATTATACACCAATGTTTGTGAATTAATTATTTTTAATTTCAAGAGAACTTGATAACTGCAAAACGAATTTGCTGGCTTGGACAGTTCATCCAATCAATTGGGAAATCTATGATGTATTTTGAAAAAGAGGCAAAACATTTCAGGGGGGGGGGGGGGCGGCTGGCCTGGGCTGGGCTGCAATTTGTCGAAACAGTACATGTTTTACACCCAAAACCCCAAACGGACTGCATTTTATACAATACTTCGAAAAATGTTCACTGCATTGTTCGTTTAATTATAAGATAATTAGGATGCTAATTGGTTTTTTTTGGGGGGGAGGGGGTGAACTCCCGTCATTTTTGTTTTACAATTGCAGAAAAACGTGGGTGATTTGCGTTTGGTATGTACCACTACATTTTCAAGGGGTGTTCAATAGGTGTGAGATGGTTTTAATCGCCGCCGAGCAGTTCCGCCCAATTTTGTAATCCACTGTTTGTATTTAAATAAACAAATGATCACGTATTTTTTATAATGATTTCTATTTGATTTGATATGGACAAAATGATTAACCACAAATTGAAATCCCCCCCCCCTAATGTGGAATGGAAAGAGACATTGCGGCACCCGTGTATTCGTGCATAATGTTCCGTACGTATACTGTATACGTACATGTACGTACAGTACGTGCGTTTTAAGAGCTGAACATCGCAAGTATTTCGCGACAAAGAAAACTGCCAAATCAGGTAAGAAAATTCCACTTTTCGGCAAATTTTATAACCTTGAATGGCATGCTGTTTAACCCGTTGCAATTTGGTGCTACCTTGGGCTAATTTTGAGACACAAAAAGGCTCGAATCGGGACGATTTCTGAGCTAGAGTTCGCGGGGAGTTTGTCATTGGCTGTCGACTGCTTCGGCTTTTGCTGCGTGATTGGCCGTCGCCATTTTTCATTGTGTCGATTGGTCAACCTGTCACGGCGTCCGTGATGCCTCGCTGGTGCCCTGTGCGCGCTTATTTCCCGTGGTTGACAATGCTGTTCGTCGGCCGCCAACCAGCTAACATTGTCAATTATTACTAGGATCGGATTGGGTGCAGTAATTTAGGACGTCTGCACTTTTGGCAAATCATGAGGTTTCTTTAATTTGCCTTGCCGAATGTCCTAGAAATAAAGACTTGGGGAAACTAATACAAATGCCCATCATGTTAATGAAGTAATTAGGGATTTTGGATGAAATAATTAAAGTGTGAATCATCTTTGGCTTTGCAAAATTAGGGCCTAAAACTAATTTGTTTTTATACAAAGTCAACATTGTTCAGAAATTTCAATAACTTAAACCTATTAACCCTATCCTACTCCTAGCCTAGTACTTAGTAGGTCGACCAGAATAAAAATACAAATATTTTAAACTTTCTTACGTTAAATTTCATTTAATCAAATTGTTAATAAAGGTTATGTGAGACAAGTGCTGCATAGTGCATATTTTGTTTGTTTTGGTTGTTTTTAATGACATTTCTCTGGAACTTATGAACTTTTGTTGGTGATACTCAGGCCTATTTGGGTAACAAAGATTTAATAATTGTTTTTGTTAATTAAATTATTTATAAACAACTGGGTGGATTATAATTTCCGGAAGACTTTTGAAATTTCCGAATGCATAAATTGGTCAGAAATGTTATTCGGAGGGCCAAATTGGAATAATAATTGCATATTTTTCATACTTTGCTCCCAGAGAATGGATGAAGTTGCAGGTACGACGTCCGAAGAACCATCGTCAGCCTTACAGGCTCACGAGAATTTCTGGATTACACAGACGGATAACATCAACAATATGAAATATGTAAGCAATTCAAATATACTTAGATTTTAACTAATTTCAATTTAGTTTGTTAAATATCCAACATTTTGTATTTTGTAGCTTTTTTGAAAACAAAAATATGATGTGCCTAATAATTGACCTTATTTGTTTCAGAGTGACTTTAAGACGCAAGAATTGCCCCTTGCAAGAATTAAGAAGATTATGAAACTGGACGACGAAGTTAAGGTAAAATAACCCCCAAAATTATAAATTTTTGCCCAGTACAAAAAAAACCCTGATATTGCATTGGATTAAATATTTTGCGCAAAAGTTCATATTGTTTAAAAATCAGAACAGACACATTTAGAAATCAGAACAAACACTAAAACTAACATTGTGTAAAACCCAGGTTTAGTAATTTTGAAAGGCAGTGCAAATATTTGTCTAAAATTACTTTTTTTTCCTGTATAAAAATGTAATTAAGAAAGTCAAAAGTTCCAAGTGATAATAAAACAAAATCCTTCCAGCAATTAATAACACTACAGCTCAGGGAATAATCACATCAGCGGTTGGAAATTTTTATTTTTAATTTTTTTCCAGATGATTAGTGCGGAAGCCCCAGTTTTATTTTCCAAGGCTGCCGAGATGTTTATTGCCGAGCTTTCCCTCAGAGCTTGGTTGCACACAGAAGACAATAAAAGACGAACATTACAGGTAACTTATAATTTATCTATTTACGTTAAGCTTGACCAACTCTTCATCTGTTTTCCCCAATCTGTTTTTCCCGGTACCATCAGCCTGAACTCGCCTCGGATCGAGTTTCGTTAAAAATAATCACGCTGTATACTTTTAATATACTGCTGAAATACTTTGCGCATTTCATGCTTTTGAATAATATTGATTCTTTTTTTATCCAAACAGAGGAACGATATTGCCATGGCGATCACTAAGTACGACCAGTTTGATTTTCTCATCGACATTGTGCCACGAGACGAGCTAAAAACGACCAAAAGAACGGTGAGCCATTCTAACACAATTACGGTTTTTTTCCTGTGATTTCTGTTTTGGTTTTCCAATGTATATTGCTTTTGCTAATCAATAAAACCTATATAAACAAAAAACGCGGAGAAAGAACCGCTGCGCCACCCTGACCATTAGTGGTCAATTGACGTTAGTAAAGAAGAGCTCCTTGGGAAGAAATCAGTTATAATTGAAAAGTGAGATGCCTCTTACCAGACTTTTTGACCAAGAGTTCATGGATGGAATAATCAGCGATAATTTCCCTCCTGATAACCTCAGGATGGCCCGGTCCAGCAAGCCGCCATGATGCCAGAGCAAGTCCAGTACTATTTTCAGCTAGCGCAGAACCAGTCCACTCCGACGTCCACTGCAGGAGTCGCTGCTAGCGCTGCCACCGCTGCCACCGTTATACCCCAGAATCTGGGCACGCTGATTGCCACCACACAACCCCAACAGGTGAGACAACCCTGAATCTCGTTTCAGGGACTTCAACAACAAATTTTGCTTTAAAGTAAGCAGACATGCAACTTTTCCTTGGATTAGTGGCCGATTTCATGGAGCCTGCTTAGCATAACAAATTCGCTTAGCAGGGCAAAAACAGGGTTACAATCCAAAATGTGAGTTGCTGTGTATTGTTTGAGGGGCCAATTTTATGGAGCTGCTAAGCACAATAATTTGCTCAGTAAAAAACGGGTTACCAGCCAAAAAAAACTGCTGGATACCAATCACAAACAAAATATACATCACCTGAAAATTTGGTTTGTAACCCTGTTTTAGCCAAGGAAGAATTTTCATGCTAAGCGAATCTCTGTGCTTAGCTCCATGAGACTGGCGCCTTGACGAGTCTTGATCTGACGAGTCTCGTTTACCTCACACTTTACACAGTTACAGACAGTGCAGGTGGCAGGTACCGATCCCCAGGTGTCCACAGCTCAGCTCATCTCAGCGCAGGGGACGCCCATACAACTCCAGCAGGCGACGGGTCAGGCTGCCGGTAACATCCAGCATATCTTTACCAACACGGGAGAGATCCAACAGGTAAAGCGAGGAGGCGGGGCGTGGTTGGAGATGGGTGAGATGGGGAGAGAGACAGGCCGTGTCCGAAATGGGCTTCCAGAGCTACGGCTGAGTCTATTGCCAGCGTGCTCACGCAAAGCTGTAATGGGGTAACACCTAGACAATAGCCATAGACAAGAGATTCTGACGCGGCCGAAACTGGCTTCTAGAGCCACGGCTACGTCTATTGTCAGCCTGCTCACGCGTAGTTGTAATGGGCGAACACCTAGACAATAGCCATAGACAAGAGATTCTGACGCGGCTAAAGTCATTTCAGCTGATGAAAAAACACCAATAAGCCAGTTCAGTATTCCAAAAGTTGTTGTTTTATCTTTTTGCCACAAGGTCCAGTTGCCTGTTGGGCAGCAAATACAGTATGTGAGGCAAGCACAGGGCCAGCAACAGCAACAGGGTATTCAGCAGACCGGACAGGAGTTCGTTACCCAAATCTCAAATTCTCAGGTAGAACACCAACTCTCCTCAAATATCAAATTATCAGGTAGCAGGTACCAGTCTTAAGACAGCTTACAACTGGATCACAGAATGATCACAAGTCGGTCACAATTTCTTTACAATTCAGTCACAAGTCTTTTGATCAGTTGTTCTGGTGCTTTGACAAACGACAGTTGTCTTCTTGCAAATTTGATTTCGCATTTCACAGAGTAGCGATTTGTACAATATCTATTCCTATTATTATTTTTGTTTTGTGGACAGCCTCCTATCTATCAGATCCAGACACAATCGGGGACCCAACAAGTGTTTCTACATCAACCGGCAACGACGACCACCGCCACAGCGCAATAACTCAGAAAGCTCAATTTAAAAAAGAAATTGAGATGACAATTACCAGGCGATTAACCAGTTCGCGCCGGATGACGTATATAAATGCAAACATTTTCCCAAATTCAAAACGGATGACGCATAAACATTAAAAATAATCCCGCCCGTCGGCTCGGCGATGTTAAAATAATCCCGGCACGAACTGGTTAAGTAGAAACAATAATATGAATGTAAATGGAAGGGTTTGGGTTCAGGAGTACTGCAACTGTTTTTTCCAAATAGCTTATATTAGAGGATGGAGCACAAGTGTTGTAAGTATATGTACAGAACGTGCCAAATGAGGCTTTATAATACTGTCGAAATGGGCGAATATCAATGAAAACTACTTCTGAATTTTTGCAAAAGTCCAATATTTTTATTTATTTGTTGTCTCTAATTTGTTCACCTGTTTGCTCGAAAGTCAAAATTCTGTAATTTATTTTGCCCGTTCACAAACAAATGTTGAATTTTCAATAATGCACTGCTAGCATTTCTTTTGTTTTCCTCAGCAAGTGAAACAAAGAAACTGATGCCTCAAGTTAATGAATGTCATCTGTAAGAAGCAAACGAAAAATCTCACACACGTTATGTTTTATGGATTTGTACATATAACTCGTTTAGGTTTTTCTGTAAAGCTTTTATTTGTTAACTATTACTTGCAAAACAATGACTTGGGGCTAAATTATTTCAGAAGTAAATTAAATCATTAAAATAAAACTCATGTAATATTTTGAATTTTTCTTTCTTGCCGAGTACTGCATTTCTGTGTTTTAAATTTTTTTTAGGAATTATTTTTCACTATTTACTGTACACAAGGCAGGAATGTAAAAAATAAACAATAAAAGTAAAGATAACAGAACCAGCTTTTCTTTAGATTTTGTGGTGCAATTTTGTTTAGATATTTGAAGCGCAATTTTGTTTAGATATTTGAAGCTTGACTCTACTTAAAGATGCATACGATACCCCTGACTGTGATCCTCCAAAATGTGCAATTTGTATACATTATTTTGACAAATAAGCTTACATTCTGAAAAATGACATTTTGCCCACAAATGACCCCCCCCCCCCCCTCTACAATTGTCTGGTATGTAATTCAGTTTTTGTAAAGAAGTTAACGTGGATTTTTTAATTTTTTTTGTCAATGCCTCCCTCAATCGGAAGACTTGATTTTTAGGAAAATAGCTATTTAGCCATGTTCATAGCCATATTCGAAGTAAAACTGAAATATGGAACGTGGAGAACACATCTCTGGGATTGACCAATTATTCTTTCATGACAATGTGAGCAATGTAGTACATGTACATGAGGAGATATCAACACAGCGTATATGTCATCCCAATGTCTGTAATTAGTTTTGCAAGTAGGCAGCATCGATCGTGTTTTAAAAGTTGATACCCTGTGTGTAATGAGTTTATGTACAGGTTCCAATGAGAATTAGCAAAAGTCTTAATCCATTGTGACCCTTTGGCCACATCGCAGCATCCCTTGTCAGCAGGCCAGCCCATCATCAGAGGAAGTCCTGTGGAATCTCGACCTCCCAGATTCCCCTTTGACCCCTGACCCCCACTGGTCTCCTCAACCACCTGGGATTGGACAGCCTGGTGAGAAACTTCTCGTTCAAGGGTCTCAAGAGGGCGCTCTTCTCCCACTCTTGTGTCTGCTCTTCCGCATTCTCTTCGTCGGCCGGGCACTGCCAAGTTTCACCAACATCGACCAAACCTGATATAAATAAAAATAATATAAAATGACAAATATAAAAAAAATAATATAGTTTCTAGTCTAAATGTTTTGAGAAAACAAATGATACGGGCAATTTTATTTTGATTTTTTTTTTTTTTTTTTTGTATTTGTATATTTGTATACACTGGCAGAATTATATAGCATCACATCGTATGATAATAATTCTTCTCCACTTCTGTGATCACTGTGATGCTCCGAAAAAAGAAAAAAAATTAGGAGAATAGTGAAATTGACTTGGATTTTTTTTCATTTCTTGGGTTTTAAATTAAAACAAAATAATGTTGTTTTGATGCAGCAGCGAGGTTGAAAAACTAATATTTTTGTATTTGACCTAGGTGCAGCCTCATCCTCACCGGCTACCACTGCTCTTCCGTGCCTCTCTCCATCTTGAAGCAACTTCTCAATCTCCTCTTCCTTGTGACTCCTCTCTAAGATTGTCCTCCACTCCTCCTCTCCCTCCCAGTCCCTCCAGGCCACGTGAATCGCAACCGTAGATCCCTCCAGCTCTCGGAAGACGGGCGTCCATCTCGTCTCCAGCATCTTAAGACCGTTCAGGATGAAACCTGCATACGGCTGTCTGGCTGAGATGCAGGGGTACGTCTTGCCAACCGGGGAACCTTCTGCTTCCGCAGGTACCGGTACTAGGTATTCTTCTTTGTCATCAAGAGTCTTGCGTTGTGTGTTGATGGCACTAGCAGTAGCAGAATCCTCTTTCTTGGCAGATGTATTACTGATGGATTCTGAAGCTTTCTGTCTTGTGTAGGGGGAGTGTCTCTGCTGCTTTGAGATTTTTGAATGGATGTAGTCTTTGGTTGCCATGGCAACAGGACACAGCGTGAGGTGTATCTTTGAAAATAGAGATGTGTTTTTTCTCATTAATAAGCCTGGCTTAGGCAATAAAGTCATGCAGCCTAACAATTAGGCCTTACAAATGACTGATGACCAATTATTGTTAGCGGAAACATTAATTAGGCCTAAAATAATTACCGAATTGTTGTTTGAAAATGTAAACGTATCCAATAACACTCAGCAGTAACACTATACTGCGCTTAACATTGGACGTGCAAAAATACCCACGCGTTGCAAGAACCACAACATTTGAACAGCGCCACCAAGAGTTCAGGTCAAGGTTCAGCGAGTAAAAAGCAGCGCAGACGACACGACAAGAATCCACGTGCCATGTGTCCCCACTGAAGCAGGAATTTCCGCTAATATTTAGCTATCAACCATGACCGGAAGAATGTGTTAATGTACACTAATATAATGAATATGAGACAGTCTTCAAGAAAACGAGAGTCAGGTAAGTTTGGCACCGGGAGGTTGTGAATTTGCAGACTAAATTTTGCACTCAACTTTGTACAAAATGGATAACGTATAAATTCGTAAACGTACAGACGTAGCACAGGTTGGACTCCTCCGTTGTGTACAACGCGACGGAGTCCAGGGTATCAATTTCTCCTGCCATAGCGAACAATTTTACAACAAATTTCATATTTTTACCTGATGAATTGAAGGAAGCCGAAATTTCGCTTGTGCTGTATCGAGATACAATTCATGGGCGGATCTAGGATTTTTTTAAAGGGGGGGTCCACCCAAGGTCTTAGGCAGGATTTTTTGAATTGGGTGTGTAAAAAAAAATGTGGGTGTGTAACAATTTGAGTACATGTAACTGGGAAGCATGTACACGAAGCGCACATCACGAGCGCGTAGCGCGAAGTCCCTGCGGCCGGGGTTCAGGGCCCGCTTAAGGGCCCTGAAATTGTTTGGTTTATTAGGTGCTCTCTGGCGCAATCTGAGGCCAATTTATACCTATTTTTTGTTAATGTTGTGGCAATATAAAGCCTGATTTTTATACCATTTTTTTTTTAAATCTAATATTTACCATTTTTATCTGGAATGATAACTTGAAATAAATTTTGACCAGAGGAGTATATTATGGATACCGGTATGGGAAGTTTGGATTTAAAAACAGCGCACACTGACTCACACTACGTGTAAAATGAGGTAACGGTTAATTGGTCATAAACCTTAGGCATACTTAACATAGGCAGGATTTGGCTGGGAGCGACCGGCAGTGACTCCATTTAAAATAATAAACAAATTACAAGCCCTAATAGTTATTAAGTAAGTTTAATTTAAAGTTGAATGTTAAAATAAAATGTTACAAGTTATGTTTAATCTTTAAAAAAATACACGCCAAACGCCCGCTTGTGCTAGCGGGGTTTATTCCGACCGTCTCTACAAACGGTGGAAAAAGCGGCGTGTTTGTTCCAATTTAGTGTTTAGTAATTTACATAAATTTAGCTTAAATTTAGGTCACGTGACAAATATATAAACACTGTGGTTAGCGCCTATTGCACTCGTTCTGCTGGGGCTACTCAACCGTCACTTCAAACGGTGAAATTCCAGTGTTTTTATTGGCAAGTCTGCCAAGTAAATGGGCCCAGTGGTGAGCCAAGCATGGCATTTGGGGCAAGCCTGCCCCGTTCAAGCGTTTAAAAAATGAAAATATGTAATTGCCTGAAATGCAATAAGAAGGAATAAACAAACTAGCGGCTCGAAAAACTAAGCCAAAAAAGTCAAATCATAGTCTATATGGTTGTTATTTTGTGTGTGTGGTTTGAGAATAATACACGTATGTATGTGTGTACATGTATGTACGTTGCTTGTCAGGTGAAATACATTTTTTTATTTTTTTTGGTTTTTTTGTTTTTTTTGTTTTTTTCACTCAAGAAAAAAGGGGGGGTCCGGACCCCTTGGACCCCCCCCCCTGTATCCGCCCATGCAATTCGGGCGATTCACAATGCAGTGCGCCACCCAAGCGTTTGACTCAAAAGAGCCACTTTTAAACTTTACGGTCGACTTCTTCCGTATATCATACTGTAGTGAAATATCTACTCTTCATTGTTCACGCGAGGTACAACACAAAGATAAATGTATCCGGAAGCGTCGTTGATTAAAACATTGTTATTTGCAGAACAAAATTGGAGCTTTAATCGTGCGCGTCCAAAAAGACATAAAAACTGATGAGTTCATGCAAAATGAATACAGTTTTTCAAACTGATGCCGACTTTTTCCCAAGATGCACTGCGGGTATAGCAGGATTTGCGCCTCCAACGGCAGCTTCCAGGTATTGTGAATCGCTCGAATTGGCTCATCTTAAATGCCTGAACTCTGATTATTTCTCTTTTTTGTGTGCAGTTTTTAAAGCTCATGTACTTGAAAGGCTCCACCCATCTGAAAACACTGCAAAAGATGAAGCACCATCTGAAACTCCTACAAACTCCGAAACCACACAATCAAAACTAGCTGACGTAAAGCTGTACACCGTACAACTCCCACCTGGTGGGTTACCTGAAGAAACATTGCATTCTAGTGTTAGCTGTTTTGAGGCAGAATCATCTTCAGATGTTTCGGAAGGTAACATCCACCACTTTTTGGGGGAGTCAGGAGAGGGGAACCGGCCACCTGGCCATTGTGTCATTATTTTTGTTTGTGTCATAGGTCATCCCTATAAATTAGAGGTCCAATTTTGGCACCCCCTCCCCCTTTTTGTCCTGTCATCCTTTTATTGTTCGGGGATGAAGCCTGATTGATCATCAGTGAGGAAAGATTGTTGCAACCTTACAGTTTTTTGTCTTAATATATATAATTTCAATAAAGGTCAATCGGTGCACAAATGTGGGACTGGGACTGAGAAACATTTCCAATTTTGTTGGGACATTTCTTGACTCTCCTTTGTGCACAACTGCTGAAGCACTATTATGGATACTACATTTTTTCCATCTGGGAAAGGGGATAGTGAACTAAGAATCTTTATGCCTTGACAGATGAGGAGCAGCCTCCAAGAAAAAGGAAGAGGAAGAAGAAACGCAGAAAGGGGACTTCAGAGTCTGCATCAGCCGTAACAAACCCCCCAAGTACGAGCAAAGAAGATGAACAAAGTCAGACACTTCAAAAGGAAGAATCATCCTCATCATCACAACCAACAGACACTTCGTCACTGACCAAGAACCAAAGGAGAAAACTTAGAAAGAAAAGGGCCAAGCTCGGTAGACTTCAGAACGAGCCGCCAGTCCAGGCCACAGAGTTCACATGCGATGTCGATGCACAGGGCCCTGGTAGGGGAGAGGTTAATGGCGACGACGAAGGGTCTGGAGATGAGGCTACCCGGGAAGTGATTGAGTTCATTGAGGCGGTTTGGAGGCTATATAGCTGTGATGGTAGGCATTAAGATTGAAGATTTGTTTCCATCCATGCTGGGTAGATCTTTTCTCATGTCTCGCACTGCACTGCTCAACCCAAGAGTACTGGTGACCATATCTTTAAATTAAGCTGTCACTTTTGAAAGTGCATGACCCATCAAAATACCTGGACCATCACTAATTAAAAAAATATTCATTACTAATTAGGACATCACAAGGGCTTGTTAAAAACAATTATAGCACTTTTTTTTTCTTTTTTTTTTCAGCAAGCAAAGCCAAGTCCGTGCACTCCTTCACCCAACAATTCCAGACGACGATTGGCAAGATTTCAAATGGCGATTTGTCCAAGGAGGCTGTAGTTAGCTTGAGAGACGTTAAGAGGATGTTGGTCCTCCAGGATTTCCCCCGTGCAAGGATGAAGCTCGCTGAGTGTCGGGACATCCACAGCAGCACATCTGAATTGGGTAAGTCAAATTTGTTGGCATGTTTACATTGTTGACAGAAGTCCCCGCGAGTCCCCGCGAGTCCCCGCGAGTCCCCGCGAGCTCCCCGCAAGTCCCCACAAGTCCCCACAAGTCCCCACAAGTCCCCACAAGTCCCCACAAGTCCCCACAAGTCCCCACAAGTCCCCACAAGTCCCCACAAGTCCTCACAAGTCCTCACAAGTCCTCACAAGTCCTCACAAGTCCTCACAAGTCCTTTCCTTTCCTTTCCTTTCCTTTCCTTTCCTTTCCTTTCCTTTCCTTTCCTTTCCTTTCCTTTCCTTTCCTTTCCTTTCCTTTCCTTTCCTTTCCTTTCCTTTCCTTTCCTTTCCTTTCCTTTCCTTTCCTTTCCTTTCCTTTCCTTTCCTTTCCTTTCCTTTCCTTTCCTTTCCTTTCCTTTCCTTTCCTTTCCTTTCCTTTCCTTTCCTTTCCTTTCCTTTCCTTTCCTTTCCTTTCCTTTCCTTTCCTTTCCTTTCCTTTCCTTTCCTTTCCTTTCCTTTCCTTTCCTTTCCTTTCCTTTCCTTTCCTTTCCTTTCCTTTCCTTTCCTTTCCTTTCCTTTCCTTTCCTTTCCTTTCCTTTCCTTTCCTTTCCTTTCCTTTCCTTTCCTTTCCTTTCCTTTCCTTTCCTTTCCTTTCCTTTCCTTTCCTTTCCTTTCCTTTCCTTTCCTTTCCTTTCCTTTCCTTTCCTTTCCTTTCCTTTCCTTTCCTTTCCTTTCCTTTCCTTTCCTTTCCTTTCCTTTCCTTTCCTTTCCTTTCCTTTCCTTTCCTTTCCTTTCCTTTCCTTTCCTTTCCTTTCCTTTCCTTTCTTTCCTTTCCTTTCCTTTCCTTTCCTTTCCTTTCCTTTCCTTTCCTTTCCTTTCCTTTCCTTTCCTTTCCTTTCCTTTCCTTTCCTTTCCTTTCCTTTCCTTTCCTTTCCTTTCCTTTCCTTTCCTTTCCTTTCCTTTCCTTTCCTTTCCTTTCCTTTCCTTTCCTTTCCTTTCCTTTCCTTTCCTTACCTTACCTTACCTTACCTTACCTTACCTTACCTTACCTTACCTTACCTTACCTTACCTTACCTTACCTTTCATTTCATTTCATTTCATTTCTTTTCATTTCATTTCCTTTCCTTTCCTTTCATTTCTTTTATTTTTTTAATTTTTGTTTGGTTTGTTTGATTATTCTGCAGAAAATATCCTCCTTTTCTCAACACTGGCCGAGTATTGGATGACTGATATTGCAGCCTCCGACTCGACCTCCGGAAATGTTCATTAAAAACAATTTTTTTTTTTTTTTAATTTAATTAAAAATAGCAGAATAATTATAAAACCATTCAATACCCACGAACAACCCATGAAAGCATGTATTACTATAAATAAATAAACAAACAAACAAATAAATAAGTTACGATTGCGTAAACAGCAGACTTTAAGTATTTTGATAGAAAATATGGTATATTTTGTACAATACAATTTTTAGAAAAAAAGAAACCTCAACCATCAACGAAATTGAATACACTTAAATTAGCACGTTTTTTTCTGATATTACCACAATTTCATAATTTTACTGAAGAATCAACTAAGCAAATGTAATAAAAAGGCTAAAATGTTACAATAAATAAACAGGTTTTCTTTCGACTTTTGATATAATTCATGGTAATAACATAACTTAATGATTATGCATTAATTTTTAACTCTGCGGAGTCCTGTACGTTGCCAAATCCGTTCACCTTTACGGCGTGGCCGCGGGAAAACAGAATTACGTGTTTGCGGCTTTTTAACCCAAAGTGCGCGTAATCGAATTGGTTTTGACTGTGTTTCATCTTAAATGCTTTTCCCCCGCCGTATAAAAATATTATATTGTGATAGATTGTCACGCAATAATTGCATTTTCTTGCGTTAAAACAATTTGGTCGGCAAACAAGATTCCAGCGCTCCTTTGGCGTCGGCTTTGTTTTTGTGTGTGCCTGCCTTTAATTTCCATTTGAAGCTGTTAATATTGTTGGGTGTTGATGCACTTTTGGTGGAAGGTGGTCAAATTGTCTGCAAGTTGCTTTTTGTAACGGCGTGAACGTGTGGAGTTCAGGTTTGGTTCTGTGTAATGTTGTTTGACTTTGGTGTCATTGCAAACCCGAACTTAGGAAAGTTTGTGCCGATTCGTTGCTGAACATCAAAGCTTCAACTAATCAATATTGTTAATCAGTAGTATATTGGGCTGGTATAGGTATAGTTTTTCGACGTGGCAAGGAATTATTAGCATTCATCAATATTAATGTTTAATAGATCTATTGAGTAGATCTATTGAAACGTAGATATATTGAGACGTAGTCTTACACAGGAATTAATAACATTCGTCAATATTAATGTTTAATAGATCTATTGAGTAGATCTATTGAAACGTATAGATATATTGAGACGTTATCTTACCCGGGAATTAATAACATTCATTAGACAAGCGATAGTTTTGATTCACTTGGGAGACAGTGGCACTTAGGGAGACATTTCAGTGTCTCCCTAAGTGTCTAGCTACCCCACAAAACGATATTTGGGAGTTATTTTTGCTCGGAGAAGACAGATTTGGGTCTAAATAGCATAAATATGAAATTTCGTGGAAAAAGCTCCAGGTAAAAACGGGTTAGGTTACAATAAAGATTGTGCACGACTCTATGGGATTGTCTCCCAAAGTGCCCATTTGGAGGTATGTTAATATCAATCAGTATATCTTTACCGTCCAGCCTTATATATAGCGGTGGTCTTATCGCTATACTTGGCATTGTTTACTGACATTTTAACAACGAGATATGATGTAATTGCACTCTCAATACTTAGTTGTTGGCACTTTCCCTTCAAAGCATCGAGATGATGGATGAGATTGCTCATCCGCTTTGGAGGTTGGTGCATGGTGATCTTTCATGCACAAAAACCCGTTTGATGGCATTCTAGCGCCAAAGTACGCTAACTCCCCAATCACCGACTGGAGTTTGTCTCGAAAGACGGCCGTCGCGCGCACGCATTTCCCCGCTGTCAGGGAGCGGTCCGTAATCGCCTGCGTGGCTAGCTGCGTTCAAAGTACAGGCTGGACTATCTCGCCATACACGACGTCTCCTCAAATGATTGGACGACAACCGGATCAATCATTGACCGTAATAATTGAATTAATCCAGTTGCTGGTATTACACAGTCTCCTAATACGCGGGAGTCTGCTGTCATTTCTTCTTGGCGGGCGATGCGCCGTTTAGCTGACGAGGATCGAGGACATGGTGTATAGGGAGGAGGAGTTTACTTCGCTGGAGTTTGTGACGGCTCGTCGGCGCATTTTGGTGTCTCCTTCAGCAGAACGATTCGTTGTTGTGCTGTGGGATTAAGGAGTTGTTCAACCACGCCAGATCGACAAAGTGGTCATCTCGAGTCTTCAGAATGGGTGTGGATGCTTCAAGTGATATGTTTTTGTGGTTGGTGTAATTGTCGTTTTATGATCTCTTGTAAAACTGAATACATTACTGTCAGGGACGTTTGTGAAACAATTGTGAAACCTCCAGTGTGATGATTTCGCTGGAATGACATTCGTGAAATGGGAATTCCAATCCGATTCAAATTGTGAAGTTCACCGTCCTAACGGACAATGCAAAACTAAAGGCATGTCGGGCCCAGCTTGGATATTGTAATCACTAAAATTATGTTTTTGCGTCCAAAGTTATTTCGCGAAAAGTAGTGACTGCAGAATGGAGACACAAGTGTGTGAGGACGCTAACACATTAAACTTCTCTGCTGGTGAGGATGGTCAAGCCAACTTGCTGATCTACAACACCTTCGACAGGGTTGTCGTCGTATGCATCCTGCCTGTCATCGTCGCTTCAGGATTGCTCACTAATGTGTCGTTCCTCTTCGTCGTGGCCCGTGTCCCCCGCATGAGGACGGTGACAAACTTGTACCTCGTCCAACTCGCCGTGTCCGATCTCTTGTTCCTGGCTGTCACCGCGACCAAGAAGTTGGTCTACTACAGTGCCTCACCGCTGACTATGGACGTGAGCGTCGCGGGGTACGCAGGCAGCGTGGCCATGTATTTCGTCGTTCAGTTAGTCCACACGGAGACCATGATTCTGGTGACGGTTGTGGCACTGGAGAAGTACTTCGCCATCTTCAAGCCTTTTCATTTCCGTGCGCACTGGAGTCACGGGAACCGAGGCCGGTCGGCCAAGATAAGTATCTGCACATGGGTCTTGGCGACTCTGGTGGTCAGTATAGTCGGTCCGTGGGGTAGCGACTTTCGCCTGACCTGCATCGAGTGGCCCGAAGACTCAGAGTTCGACGGCGTCCCAGATCGCATGTACACGTTGAAAGTCATAAATGAGGTGGTGACAACCTACGAGTTGGTCACAGTGTACCAAAGGGATTCGCTGTGGTACACCATCACTTTCGTCGTTATCGCCTCGGTCAACTCTGTCCTGTTCGTCCGGATCGTACGCGCCCTGAATCTCCGCGTCATGCCAATCGGACCACAGAACGCCGTGCTTGAGGCGCGTATCACCCGGACGCGCAACCAGGTCGCCTGGATGCTGGTCGTCAACGGGATCCTCTTCTTTGTCCTAATGGCTCCCCGAAAATTCTACGACCTGGCTAGGAGCGTATCGATGAACACCGACAACGACTTGCTAGGCCACCGCCAACGGTCGTACATCTTGAACTCGTTCAGCATATTGACGTATCTCAACTCCGCAGTTAACCCCTTAGTCTACAGTGCCGTCAGCCTGCGGTACCGGCGAGCCTTCCGGAGAGCATTTACCTTTCGAAGGAGGAAAACAACATTTTTAAATTGAAATTAAAACCGACAATGTATATTCTTCGTTGTGTAATGTTTGCATCTATCTCTTTTTTTATCGTAGACGACCAAAAAAGGGTTTCATGAGATGTTATGTAGGGAGTGGGTGTTCAAAAACAAGTAAGCCTAGTAAACGATTTTGTTTTGCATTCGGTACCTTTACCTAGAGCCGGCGACCCTAAGAAGTTGTAAAAGTGCGAGTTTCGTGCATTGGTGTATATAGAAAGGGGTCTTAAAAACCAAAACGCCGACCGATTTCCTCCGTCGAGGTTTGAGGTAATCAATACATTCAGTTAAATGAAAATTTATTTTCAATGATGCATCGATTGCATTTCACCTTCATAGTGCCGTGGTCTCGTAGTCTAGAGCATTGAATCCGTAATCTGTAGGTAAAGCTACAGGTTGTGGGTTCGAGTCCGGCCTAGGACTGTGGTACGAGTGCCCTTGCTTATGGCACTTTGTCACTCATTGCTTCTTTCCACCCAGGAGTAAATGGGTATAGCTGTGAGGGTAGATATATTTATTGTGTGGTTAATTTAGTTGCTTTGCGCCGAAATGGTAGCATCGAGCTTTTCACTCCCTAGGGAGCTGAGCTGAGCTGAGATGATGTGTTTGAAATGTTTCATTAGTCCAATGACCGGGGTAATCATGATTGTTAGAGCGCCTTACGTACCAGTCTTGGTAGATATATAAAAACTGCCCTATTAACTCTCCTAATATAACATTGTTTTGGAGTGAAGCATTGCAGAGACGGCAGACCTATAAGCTCTGATCTCTTTATTAACCTCTTTTTATTACGGATGGTAAATTGCCGCTGATGGCCAAGATATACACCCCCACATTGTTCCATTATTTTGTTAGCCCTCGGAGTAAACCTAGCTGTAGCCATAATCCACGAATCAACAGGAAAATAACATGCCTGCGTTACACAATTCAGTATGCCCTTTCGCTTCATCGTTAGTATACATTGTGTTCTATATAGCGTATTAAGTGTCGTTATTTGTTCTGTTTTCATAACGATATTCTTGAAAACTAATCTTTATCGTGATCCATAGGTTAGAACGTAATTGAAACGAATCAAACAGCCAAATTACTTTCGTTAATGTTTGACGCACGTATTGCAATTTTACAAATGTGTACGCCCGTTGAAACGGCATTCTTATCATGTTAGACACATCGAACCCGGGCCACAGCGCGGTGGAAGGCGAGAAACGTGACCACTGCGCCAGCTGACTGTGTTTTATAATTTCGTTTTGTTGCCGCGGCTCTTGTTTTTAATTAACCTTAAGTTACCGTGGTGCGTTCTCATTTCCAATGAACTTGATGCCGATAAGAATCCAGTACAACGGCATGAGGTTGTGTGTTTACCCGGTGAAATAAGTTGATCTTATCTTGCCTTGTGAGATAACCAAATTTTCTCTCTGTGCGCCGGACAAAACAGAGAAAGTACAATCATAAACAGAAGTATAATTATAGACTATACATTGTAAATACATAGACAACGTTGTTGGCTTTTATCTATATCGGGACAATGGTTTTGTATTGGGTATAATTCCCTTTATTAATGGTATTATAGTTTTGTAGAAATCCAAAGTAATACATTGGGCCGTATGAATAGCAACCTGCGTTTGCGTTCACTACCAATTTTCAAGCTTTTATTAGCATCTGTATAATGGGAAAAAAGGAAATTATTTATTAAAGATTAAAAGTGTTTACTTTATAATTTCCAGCATTTGCTGGAATATTAGTATCTTACGAATATATGTGACCCACCACCCCAAAACCAGGCTGAAGTCGAAATTTTTCATATAAGAGATTTTTATACCATTGGATTGGTAGCGTTTTAAGCTTTAAAATAAGCTATAGTGGACTCAAATAGGTGGTATACTTTTGAAGTTATATCTTTTTTAAGTTAGGAAGTGTCAAGGGATGCTTTTGAGAAAACGAGCACTAAAGTCGTTCATCATTATCATACATTATTGAGCAAAAATCAGGAGAAGGCCGATATTATCTAACGAGTTTTAACTAACGATTTATGAAAAAAAAAATAATAATAATAAAAAAAAAATAGGCCTAAATAAATTTAAAAAATAAAATAAAAAAAATTGTGTACAATGCCGTATCTCGAAATAGCATTTGCCGACTTCCGCCTGGTTTTGGCGTGGTGGGTCACATATTTGAAATTATGGCCGCGATGTGAAAGTAAATGGCAGTTTTTTCTTGCCTTAATTTTCCAGTTCTCGTATAACGTTAGTTTCAAGTGGTACTCTATTCTGCCATCTGTGGCCGATAACATCGCACACACACACGTAATACACGCAAACTTGCCGTCTGAATTTCTTGTTAAACATAATTTTTAGAAAAAAACCAGACGGAAGCAACAAAGTCTCAGAACCAATCGCATTTAGTAGTACTTGGCAAGTAATTCCTGCTAAACAAAACTGTCTACATAGGCCCTATATACTTCAATTGAAGTTTTGTGCTTTTGCGGCTCTTTGACAATTTTAAGTTTAATAACTTGCCTATTTGTTTTTATTGGTTTTTTCTGGTACCTTGCTGCTAAACGTTTTAATTTTTTTCTTAAAATTCAGCACTATTTCCTATTTTTGTCTAAACCCACAACAAACGTCTAAATTTCATTACATTGTACCACGTTGTAGCATATTATAAATGACACAATAAAAAGCTTAGGATCAGGAGCAGGAATACTGCAACTGTATTTCTAGAGCTTTATAGTTGAGGATGGGGCGCAATACAAGTGAACACAGAACATGTTGTAGACATGAGTACAAGTGAGTATTAAAGGGATCGTATACGTTTGGTAATTACTCCATAAATAATGGTAATAAAAACTTACTTGGTAAGAAGTACAGCATCTTTGGCTAGTATAATGCATTTATAGAAACTTTTCACTTCGAAGTACTGCGGTTATGGAAAAATGTATCACTTTTTATCCCCAAAAATTTGAATCTGAGAAGCGTTACTGCAGTGACGTTTATCAGACTGTGTATTCCAATACAGATTATTCTTTCTGCGTGGACATAACCGCTCTAGATTTTCGGCAATATCTCAAATTCGCTACCACCTTTTGAAATGAAATTTTTTACAGGATAGTGTTATGGTATATTATCTATAACTACATAGGATTGAAACAAACAATGGGTTCTAATTACCAAACGTATACAATCCCCTTAACGAAAATTACTTCTGCTTCCGTAGGTCGCCAAGTCCTATAACTTTTTTCAAATTTTGCCCCAAAGTCCTATTTTGTATTTTGTTTTTTCATTGTAATCCTGGATTCTTCTTCTTTTTCAAAATAAACCTTGCTTATTCCATGACACTGGCTGGACTAAGAACTTCATAAGCTTAGCGGTATACATGTACTTTCCTAATTCATTATGTTGTAATAAGCTGGACTTCCTGCCAAGTCAAGTAGTGTCAATAATGTCATCCCGTCTGTTCCTAGCGATCACGCGCGCTCTCTTGAGACACGATTACTTCATAACTTATACGGTAATTTGTCATTAAAAATAGCTGCAGATCCTGATTAAAATTGGACAAGACAATGCAAACAATTGTGTGGGTTTTTGTCCGCCTGCCTGGACGAACTCAATCATTGCCAGTCACGTTTAGGAAGTACAATTTCCACGGGGATGCGACCGTCACGCTCATATTCTTGCTCAAAATGTTTGCCGGTGTCAAACTTGTGTCGCTTGACTTCGCTTCAAGAGCCAACATTAATAGATAGCGACTTGTCGAAAAAGTCAAAACTGGAGTAGGTTTTGGGTATACATAATTCTAGTCCATAGTTTGGACCATGTAGCTCTTAAAGTTCGCGCCGGGATTATTTTAACATCGCCGAGCCGACGGGCGGGATTATTTTAACGAAACTCGATCCGAAGCGTGTTTAGGCTGATAGTGCCGGGAAGCACACCCACGCATTTCCGGCCTTGCGCGCTGCTGTGACATACATTTCCGAACTTGAACTTGGCGTGTTTATGCGTCATCCGTTTTGAATTTGGGGAAATGTTTGCGTTTATATACGTCATCCGGCGCGAACTGGTTAATACTGTAGTTAGTAGTTTATTATTGATTGGCCGAGTTCGATTTGCTGAATACGTTTGAATATAGTTCAATTTTTTTTTATATTTTTTTTAAATGTATTTAAACGTTTAGTCGTAGTCAAATGTCAGCCCCGTTCCGTGCAGCTTGTTCCGAATAAGAGCGTCCATCGCTTCGTTCTGCGCAACTGTGAAGTGGCTCTTCCAGTCGCCCACCTTTCCTGGAGAAAAAAATATCCAAATTTGATTCGAAGTTAATATTTCTTATTAAGAATTGGATGTAACCATTAATTTTGTACTTCACCCAAGTTTGAATACACGGCGAAA
The DNA here is from genome assembly GCA_037893245.1 of Crossaster papposus. Taxonomy (NCBI): domain Eukaryota; kingdom Metazoa; phylum Echinodermata; class Asteroidea; order Velatida; family Solasteridae; genus Crossaster; species Crossaster papposus. The sequence continues at coordinate 514,241 of JBAIAA010000120.1, read as the reverse complement.
TTGTACCCAAAGTTGTTCGTATAAATCTATACGAAATTTATCCTGAAGTTCCTAAAAGACGTACGGGTTTGGAGATACCAAGCCGTCAAGTCCCCAGTTGAGTAAAACTTGTGAAGGTTGGATGTTTTCAAAAGGTGTGAATAAAAGGAAATTAACAAATATGACAACCCTAACCCTAGCCACATTAGTTACGCTACCCTAACCTTGGGGTAAATATGACAACCCTAACCCTAGCCACATTAGTTACGCTACCCTAACCTTGGGGTAAATATGACAACCCTAACCCTAGCCACATTAGTTACGCTACCCCAACCTTAACCGAAACCCTAGCCATACTAGTACTAGTGAGGCTACTAACTCTGTCGTGTTGGTTGGAGTCGAACAGCCTTCTTTTTCAACAGCGTTTCACAGTGACAACGAAGATTTACGCATTTACCTTTCCTCATGAACGAGGCTCCTTCCTGTAGAATCGATTTGTCGTATAGTTCATCCATGTTCGCCATTGGGTTCTTCTTCATATTAGCGAAGGTGCAGTGCTCGGTGATGGCATCCAGCTTCTCAACAGACAGATCTTTTCCCAGAAATCGGCTGATCTTTTCAACGTTGCCTCGCAGGTCCTGGTAAAAGAGACATCCCCAAACGCTCCATGACTCTTATTTATGTGTCGGTCAGACGGAAAAGTATTACTTCTCTTCAAACAAATTCAAAGTGGCATGTACACATTTCATAAGGTACTACCAACGTCTTGTATTCGGTTGGTTTCTTACCCGTTTCATGTCTTCGAATCGCAACAGGAGAATGTTCTCCTCGTGTCGTCGTTTCCAAAAGTACAGGTAATGGTCCCACCAGGGTCCATAATGTCCTGGAATTTACAAAAAGAATTTGTCAAAAGAAATTGTTTACTGCTGATGATTACATAACAAATCTATTTCATTAATGAACCCGAGGGTACTTTACAGTTTATAATGCTTTGGTATCGTTAGCAGTGCTTGCTATCGATCGCAAAACCAAAGTGCTTTTAGTGAAGGTCAATTTCAAACACCAAAAACATAAATTAGTGACATACCACTTTTAAACTTTAAACGAATGAATAGTCAGCGAAAAGGTTTACTTGTTCCAGCCATCATCTCGTCGAAAAAAATTCCGAAAGGCCGATTGGCCATTGTCGTCATTTTTGAGGACATCTTGGAGAAGTAGAAACAGGAGACAACCATGTCCTTGGGGTTTCGCAAGACGTAGACAATCTTGGCTTTCTTCTCCCATATCTGGGGAGGCAGGAACTGACCCGGAAGATGGGTCTTGAGAACCCGGGGTGAAGGCATCTCAGTCACAATGTCTAGAGTCGTCGGCACCTGCAGACACATATGATCTGTTAACGCCACTGTTAACTTCTAAGATTTCAACCACTTTGCTTTTTTCTATTGACCTGGTATATAGACCAATCCAGTATATGCTATACCAATTCAACCACGGAGGCCCCCTTTAATGGCGAAAGCTTTGCAGTAGCGGTTGATCAGATAATCCGCGATTACGGGACTGTTGCTTTTTAGCAAAATTGTGCACAAGATTTCCCCCAAGTGGAGGGCGTACATGCAGTGACAACGTACCAACATTCGTCTCTTCTTAGAATGGGAAGCGGCGTTGACATTTAAAATTTACTCTAAGCAGACAACTTACATTTTTTTGTCGCCGAAGCTCCTCTGGAAAGTCGTAATCAATGAATGGCACTCGGAACGTAGTGTGTTTCTTGTTGACTTCTTCTAAATTCCCATCATACATCACACATGACATAATCTCTTGGGCCCAAGTCGTACCTGACAGATATTAAGGGGGCGACGAAAGCCTTCAGAGAATGTTCGCCGTCGAGATAAAGTCGTTACATTGGTATACATTGGTATACATTGGTATACATTGGTATACATTGGTATACATTGGTATTGGTATACATTGGTATACATTGGTATACATTGGTATACATTATTTGAATTTACTCAAGGCCGTTTTCCAAACCCCAGATTCGTCTTCATCTTTGGCTTCGTTTATGCAGTTTGGCATTGGTGATGAAGCCGGTGACAGAGCCTAAGCTTGGATTTGGAAAACGGCCTAAATGATAACGTGGCAGAGAGTGCTCCAAGTCGCACTAATGTCAAGTCGTTGTTGGTGAGACTATCAACAAACAATTTACATTGTTTGAAGAGCAAGTCGACAGGTTCTTGGACACAATTGCGACATTTATTGAGCAAAGTGATCACTGGTCCTTCAATAGATTGCTTCGTGCTTCGGAAACCGCCTTGAATGACCTGCTCCGTCGCGCTCCTGCCTATACCCAGTGCATGTCTTAACATCTCACCTGTTTTGATGTACGTCACGATCCAGGCGTCGTCTTCTCTGAGTGGCCACGTCTTGAGATCATCCACGGCTTTGTCCATGCCCGACCACAGTTTGATTCCTTGGTACTCCACGTCTTCAAGGGGGTCCATCCTACGGCACAAATACCACATCTCCTGATCTGTAATACCAGAGAGGGGAGTGGTACTACATAGACCTGGAAATCTCACTGAGGCATTTGACCTGCTGCAGCAAGGCCAGACTTTGGTTGTCTTATAAATTATAGCAATTGTACTCTAGTCTCTAGTAAAAATGGCTTTTTAAACAATTAAACGTGAATATGCAGTGTAGGCCTATATGGAGACCTTATTTGGTGTAACTGAAAATTGAACTAAAATACAGTGTATACATTTCGTCGAGATTATGGACTGGGATATAATGTCGCCGCATGGGAATCTACAGTGGAAAAGTAGCACGAGTGACGTGTGTGTTTCCCGTATGTCCGGTCAGGTCCAAATAGCTATTGACTGTCGTGTTTATGTTTGTAGGGGTGTAGGCCTAGCTGTCTAATGTACACTTGCGTCAAGAATGTATTGCCCTACGACGTCGACACTTTGCCCCTAAAATATTCAAATATGAATGACTATTTCTATCAATGTGTTCTTTTTTTTGCAGCAGTATAAATCGTATCCAATATTTATTATTTTGAAAGTTTTCAACAAAATTATGCTTACATTTTTTTTTGGCAGCAGTTTAAATCGTAATCAATATTATTTTTTTTGCAAGTTGTCAACAAAGATATGCTTACATTCTTTGAAGGTAAGATACTTTTCCATGGCTGCAGCCTTTGAAACTCCAGAGAAAACGATATCTGCCAATGCAAGAATTGTTAATCCATTCCTTAACATTAATATATGAACATATTGTTAATAAGGCCAAATAAAAAAAAAACATGTTTAGCGTCATGCCCTTTTTTTTAGAAGGAAGGCCCTTTTTTTTTTTTTTTTTTTTTTTCTTCAAAATGGCCGCCTGACACATTTAATCGAGTCATGTAGTGAACATGTCACACCCTATCTTGCAATTTAAAATTTAAACATGGTTCACCCACGATTAAAAATCAAAATTCATGTGGGTTGATCATGTATGCACCGTACACGACTACACGTCACACCCTAGCCCTCCTATTAGAAAAAAAATATTTTCAGAGCATGTACACACATGATTCTAAAGTCTAAAATACGATCTTCACATTTTTTTAAAATTTTGTTTTTAAATTTTTTTAATTATTTTTTTTTTTTTACCAAAATGTACAAATTTATCATTTTTTTCAAAAAGATAAAAAAAAGAAAAAAGGAGGCGGCCCCCCAAAAGGAAGCGGGCGGTGACGCTAAACATGTTTTTTTTTTATTTGGCCTAACATGACATGTTTGTTAATACTGTAAAATTAACTAATGTACTATATACTCGATTAGAAAAAGCTGCCGGTTTATTATTCAACAAAATGAGAAAATTCACAGGGTTCCGCTGGGTAATCTCCGTTTCCCACACAATGTAATTTTGTATAACCTCTATATTGGTTCGAACTTTTGCAATATACGGGGACACAAACGAAAGCAACTTCAGTCACAACCCAAATAAAACGTCGGTTGTGATGCATTTTGTACAACGTTTTGGCAGAGGATTTTCGAATTACCGGCTGTTGGTTTGTATGAGAGCAACCTAACTGTAACCAAGGTATACTTACTGTACAGTTGACTGGTGTACTTCCAAACCAGACTTCTGCGTATGTCGTCTGATGGCTCCTGTCGTTTTAGCAGAAAAAATTCCACTACTAGGCACTAATAAATATGGGTGAATTAATGAGTCATGCATTTTGCCCCCAAAAATGTGTTGCAATGCACTACTTAAAGGGATCGTATACGTTTGGTAATTATTCCAAAAATCATAATGAAAACTTTAGCCCGATTTCTAGCAAAAGAACTGGTTTGTGTGTGTGCACATGCAGCAGCAGGGAGAGTTGACCTTCCTAATTGAAATAACACACACAGCGCGCACTAGACCATGGAAATCCTCCCACGTGGATTATTCCATTACGATTTATAGGGGAGTTTAAACGACAAGTAGTACATCGTGTACATTAATACAGAGTCGAAAAATTACTCTTTGACTTCTTGAATAAGATTAAAACTGCTGCAAACTGCTTACTGGCTGGAATGACCTGAAATATACAAATCAAACAAGTTAAGAGGGCCTAATATTTCGATCTTAACAAGATCTTCTTCAGAGACATAATGGCTGTGTACAAGAAACAAACATATTATATAGGGCAACATACAGCATGATGCAAATCATACTATAGCTGATGGGAGAAACACACAAGAAAAAACATGTACAGAGTTCTGTGGAACAACAAAAGGAGGATTAGGCTGAAGGGTTAAACTTGAAGGGAAAGGTCAGTGCGGGTAGGATCAATACAAAAACTAACAAAGAAGTATTAATATGATAAATGTGGAGGTGGGGGGTTAGGACAATAGACAGGGGAAACCTGCAGAGGAGTGAGAACAAATAAGAACAAACTGCTGGCAAGGATTAAATCTGAAAACGATGACAAATGGGAGAAAACATTATAGAAGTTAGGCCAAATAAAAAAAACACCATGTTTAGCGTCATGCCTTTTTTTTTAAAGGAAGGAGGAGGCCCTTTTTTTTTTTTTTTTTTTTTTCTTCAAAATGGCCGTCTGACACATCTTAATTCGAGTCATGTAGTGAACATGTCACACCCTATCTTGCAATTTAAATTAAAACATGGTTCACCCACGATTAAAAATCAAAATTCATGTGGGTTGATGATGTATGCATCGTACACGACTACACGTCACACCCTAGCCCTCCTATTAGAAAAAGATACGATCTTCAATTTTTTTTATTTTTTTTTTATTTTTTTTTTTTATTTTTTTATTTTTTTACCAAAATGGTCAAATTTATCATTTTTTTCAAAAAGAAAAGAAGAGGCGGCCCCCAAAAAGGAAGCGGGCGGTGACGCTAAACATGTTTTTTTTTTATTTGGCCTTAATCATTTCCTAGTTGGATGTTGAGCTCATGTATATGTTTGTTTCTTGTATACACAGCCATTATGTCTCTTTCACTTCTTGTTAGGCATTAGGCTATAACATGTTTAATTCACTACAGTAAACAGAAAGATATACATGCAGCTATAAAAACTTGTAGTGTAAAACAAACAAGCGATATAAATGATACATTTACATACACGAGTATGAGAGCAACCTAACTATAACCAAGGTATACTTACTGTACAGTAATTGACTGGTATACTTCCAAACCAGACTCCTGCGTATGTCGTCTGATGGCTCTTGTCGTTTTAGCAGAAAAAAACACCACGGGTCATGTACTTTGCCCCCTATGTGTATACGTTTGGTACTTCCAAAATATCATAAGGAAAACTTTAGCCCGATTTCATCATGCAAAAGGTTTTTGTAATTGTGTGTGCAGCAGCCGGGAGAGTTGACCTTCCCTCTTAACTTATTTGAAGCGATAGAACATACACGATCGTATAGCTCCATGGTAAAACCAACAGCACGTGTGTGTACATGTACGTGTCTACATGTGTGTTTTCATAGACCTATGGGGAAAATGCAGTAGTCCTAGCGAACGATCACGCTAGCGAAATACAGAGTATACTGGTTGTTTTTGCTTTCAAAACTTAAAAAAAAATTGCGTTCTTTTTTGTCAATAAAACACAAAACAAAGGGCAAAATGTCATCGCGTCCCATTAAAAACGTGGCTTGAAATACACATTTCCCTACCATTGGGCGGGACCCCTGAAGGCACTGAGCATGATATTAAGAGTTATATTAACCCTAACACTCCCAAATCCTATAAAATCAATATAATTTGGCACACACCTTAGGAATTAAGTTAGGGTTAAACAAAAAGCCTAATGTGTCTATTTTTAGAAACTGTTCACCGTTTTAAAGATAGGTTAGGTTTTGTTTTTAAAAAAGCCGCATTTTTGGGTCATTTCCCGTGTTGAAGTGTGCATGCATTGTTTTGGTTGAGCAGATGACCGTAAGTTTTCATTATGTAATGGCAATACAAACTTACTTGGTAAACTTAGAAGTACAGCAGCTTTGGATAGTATAATGCATTTTTTGAAACTTGTCACTTCGAAGTACTGCGGTTATGAAAAAAGATATCATTTTTTATACCCCAAAATTTGAATCTGAGAAGCGTTACTGCAGTGACGTTTCTCAGATTGTGTATTCCAATGCAGATTATTCTTCCTGCGTGGACTACATAACCGCTCCAGACTTTCGGCAATATCTCAAAATCGCTACCATATCTTTTGAAATGAAATTTTTACAGGCTAGTTTTATGGTATATATCTATAACAGTGGGTTCCAATTACCAAACGTATATATACGATCCCTTTAAAGCGCACTTCACCCCCGGTTAACCCTATCAACCCCAAGAGTGCCATATGGACTCATTGAAGCATACACTCTCGTTACCATTGTGACTTTAAGTCACACAAATACAATCGGATTTCATTCCCATTGGGCCCTTATGGCACATTGCCATTTCGCATTGAACTGAAATGTAAATAGCGCCCTCACTTTGGAGATCGGCCTCTGATTGGCGGAGACCCCGAGCGCGCGTCCTCTTGCGCGCGTGGGTATGAAATATTATAGGATTAGGATTCACCAAATAGAGACGCTCGTCACAGAAAACCAGTCATAATGGCGGATCCATCCGACATTCTTGACGAAATATTCGCGGATAGCGGTTCTGATAATGATATATCTGATGAGACTTCCTTATCATCCACCACAGAAGAAAGTGACGATTCGGAAGAGTTTGTCGCTACCTGCTCAAAGTCAAAGTCATCCGACAAGCCGAATTTCAGGTAAAGAGGTTACTAATAATTATAAGTAGTAAAATGCTATGATGAGACTGAGTACGACTTGAGAACGTGAATTTAGTTACACAGGAATAAAGCGAATAAACAGTACATTGTGTGAGCCTACACTTGTTGGGAATTTATATTAATGTAACAATATACCCTGGCTCTAGATGTATTTCGCCAAAAAAAAAGGGAAAATGCCTCCCTTTCACTAGTTACAATAAATCAGAAATGTGCATCAAGTAGAACAGGCTGTGTGCACAAAAAAATCCTATTCAGAAAATGAGTCTTCAAACAAACAGCGCCCTCACACATTTATCAATGTGCTTACCCAAGCACATTGAATAATGTGTGAGGGCAGTGTTTCTTTGAAGACCCATTTTCTGATTAGAAAAATAATATTAAAATGTTGATTTTCGTGCACACTAATCCTTTAATTTGTTATTCAAATTAAACTATTTTTGAACTCATGATTGTTGTATGCGCTATGCCTTTGCTGTCTAGTACCATTAGGAAGAAGTTTCTCCAATCAATATAGCGCCCTCTGACATTTCTTAATATGTTAATATTCTCACTTCAGGTCTGGATGGCATAAAACAAGCTCCTATAAGCGGCCACCTGCGAATTTCAGTGGACAAGCTGGACCTACGCAAGATTTCAGTGGACTATCACCGATGGAGACCTTTGAACTCTTTTTTTGCCATGCAGTCTGGCAGTTGATGGTGACCGAGACGAACCGATATGCCGATCAAAGCGTGCCTGGAAATACATCCTGGACTCCAACAAATGTTCCAGAAATGAGGCGTTTTTTGGCATTGCTTCTGTGTATGGGGATCAACAAAAGGCCTCGCTATGCTATGCACTGGTCGAGGTCAGAAGTTCTGCGAAGCCCTGTGTATCCGTCAACCATGTCCCGCAACCGATTTGACGCAATCCTGCGATTTTTCCACCTTGCCAACAATCGAGCTGATGAAACTATCACTGATGATGACAAACTGTCTAAAGTTCGCCCCCTGCTAGACATCGTATTGCCCTCGTTTCGTCAAATTTATAAACCCGGACGGAACCTCTCACCAGACGAGACTATGATAAAATTTAAAGGGCGACTGGGTTTCAAACAATACATGCCACGCAAGGCTGCCAAATGGGGGTTAAAATGCTTCTCATTATGTGAATCCGAAACTGGGTATTGTTGTAATTGGCAGGTTTTTACCGGGTCCAAGGCCAAGTCAGACCAATTCAGTCCGCCTTTGATCGCGTATGCTACCACGAACCATCCACGTAACCTTTCAGCATCAGGCCAAGTAGTCATCGACCTTTTGAAAGGGCTAGAACATAAAGGACATATTGTTTTTATGGATAATTGGTATACTAGTCCTGCACTCGTACACAAATTATCGCAGTTAGGATTTAGTTCCCGTGGAACAGTACGCTACACATCACAAGGGATTCCAGAGATTGCAAATCCCAAGAAGTTTCCCATACGGAAAGGCGATGACCCCCAGTTTTACACGAAAGCCGGGCAACTCTGCATTGTTTGGCAGGATAGAAAGCGTGTAACACTTCTGACGAATTATGGCGACTGCAGTATGGACACAAAAGAAATTCGCTGCAAAAACAGTTCCACCGGACTTCGTGAGATTCACAAACCTTCTGTCGTTCAGGATTATAACAGGTTTATGGGTGGTTCAGATTTAGCCGCCCAATTATGGCAGTACTATGCACACCACCATAGATCCCTAAAATGGTGGAAACGCGTTTTCCTAAATATCCTTGATATCAGTTTGCTTAACGCTACTATCCTTTTTAACTACCTGCCGAGCAACAAAAAACTAACTAGCTTGGAGTTCCGGGTGAAGGTCATCGAGGGACTTCTTCGTTCAAGCCCAGCACACCTTGGCAATGAAGCGTCACGTCTTTCGAGTCAACATTATCCTGGGAGAAGTGTGGCCGGCAAAAAGCAGAACTGTGTCGTTTGTAGTACAAAAGCCAAGCGAAAGCAAACTCGTACTATGTGTAAAAAGTGTAAAAAGCCAATGTGTGTACTGCCATGCTTTGAGAAGTATCACAGTTTGTGATCAACATTTAGGAGATTTTTAGATTGTGGTCCAGCTGCCCCCCCCCCCCCCCCCCCCCCAAACAATGTTGAAAAGATTGTGTGCCCACCGGCGACCCAACCTTTGAAGAACAATCTTTTCAACATTGTTTGGGGGGGGGGGGGGTGTGGTAGTAGTCAAGTTTAAGTAATTACCCAAACATTCCTAAATAGCAAACAAAACCAGTACTTGTAGTTAGTTCGAATTTATGAAGTGCCGCTGACCAAAACAATCTACATGTATATTCTACTGTAATTGTCAGAATAACTTTGCTACCCTACACTTTAACTTATGAAATTGTATTGTTATTAACACCTATATATTATATAAACGGGATTATTGGTTTTTTTTTGTCTAGTACAAAATGGGCGAAACAATAACCACATGGTTTTAGATCTATTTTGTAAATTTGTGGGATGTGGTGTGAAAATCAGTATGTTTTCCATCTCACGTTCATCATTTCCGTCTCACGCTCATCGATATGGGTACCAGTTATGTACACTAAGGGTTGCTTGGCAGTACAAAATATTTCCGTGTTTTTGTCAATTTTGATGTCGTGTGTCTAGGGTGCCGGTAAATGAACTGGTTGACCTTCGAGCAACAATAATAAATCATTCCAAGGAATGACTTTGGGGTTCCAAGGGAAATCATTCAAAAAAATAACTTCATCTAATTCTGCCCCTACCCAAGCAAAAGTCCCAGTTGCAGGATTAGTGAATGTTTTATATATACTTGACAGGGCCTGAAACATAAATGTTTTCCCACAATTGGCGGGGCCAGTAATCATAAGGTTTCGATATTTTCCCCTTCCATTTAACAACAATAAATAGACACTATTTGCAAAATGTTGTATGTCAATTCCATTAGTAACTTGGGTTTTAGGAACCACCGCTGAACAAAACAATCTACATCTAATTACCAGAACAATTATCATTTTGAGTCTCATTCATGAGATTGTCTAATGAGGGCGCTATACACTGAAAGTTTTCTAAAATGTGCCTGGTAAATAACTGAACATGCTATGCCTACAACTGTGGGAACCAAAGCATGTGTGATGAAATGTGTCTTGGGATTGATAGGGTTAAGTAAACATCCTTATCTATTACGGTGAATGGAGACATGCAAGTGTTTTCAGTTACAGGAATACAGTGTAAATTACGGACGAACTGTTAAGAAACACATAAATTAGCATTCTGCTGAATTCATTAGACCTTAACAGATAATGTTCCCTAAAATACTATACAATTTCAATTTCCGAAGCGCCAAGCTCCAAACCTTTACGGAACGTAAAAAGATCTAATTTTTGTCAACTTTGTATAGTGTAATATGTGAGCGAATTATATATTATCATTACCTTAATTTATTATGGAAATGTATTTGTGAGTTAGTCTTGCATACGCACTGTGGACCTCCGAACAATATAGGCCCACACGATGCGGGAAGAGGTTACGGTTTGTGGACTTGCCCACAGGTCTACAATCCGTTTTTCAGTTTCTGAAAAGAGCGCTAGAGGAAAAACGGGTTAGGGTTATATATAGAAAAGATAGAAGGAACAGCTGAGAGGCCCAGAATCAAAATTTGGGGGTAAATTTGTTTTGGGGAAGCGAGAAAAATGAGTATTTAGTCAACGTTTTTTAACAACACGAAGACAATTAGTAATGTCCACAGTACGTATGTAAGGTAAAGCTGGGTGTACTTTTTGTGTTTTTCTGTCAAAGTATCGGGGTGATGTAGTTGCATGCCGTCTAGACATTTCACACTCGTCGCCATTGACGATTCTATCGTCCAACGAAGAATCAATCTGCCCAAATTTGGCACAGACCGATGCGTTAATATTGCATTATTTCATTATTTCGCGTCATTATTCATCCTTCTGAATGTAACTATGATCCAAGTGAACGTTTTAGTTCCGCTCTGTTGATGAGGGGTACGGAGTGTCATCATTCATTCTTTATTGCTTGCAAACAGAACCACGTCCAGGAGATATGTTCTCTTACAGGGCATAACAAGTGACATATAAACTAATTTGTCATTGCTCGAAGGTTTTAAACACTGTATAAGCTTCCACGTAATAATGTTGTTTGCTCAAAATGGTCCAGATAGAGCATAACGCGTTCACTATGAACATCTAATGGCCCTGTCACACGTACCAGAGCGTTTTAGGCCAACGCGTGAGAAACGTGTTGCAATTTTGGCAACACGCTGGCAAACGCTGACCAACGCTAGGCCAGCGTTAGCAACACGCTGAGCGCGTTACTCACACGCTGGGACACGCTGTCACATGCTGAGGAAAACATTTTTTTTCAACATACCTACAATTTCCAGCGTTTGCCAGCGTGTGGATGCACACGCTGGCGGCGCATTGGAGGTTCGTTACTCACGCGTCGAACACGCTAGACGATCGTTATCAACCCGCTACCCACACGCTGGCGTACGCTGGTGTACGCTGTGACACGCTGGTTATGGCCCTGTCACACCAGAACGTTTTAGGCCAATGCATGAGTAGCGCGTTAAAAATAGTTGATACGCTGGCAATCGCTGAACTTTCTCATAAAAAGTCAAGTGGAACCGTGATTTCAGCGTGTCCATACAGATTGATAACGGGTTCATAGCGTATGCCTGCGCTCGAGTAGCGTATGAGGAACGCGCTCAGCGTGTGAGGAACGCATCACTGATTTATAGTAAAAATACGACAGCGGGTCCCCAGCGTGTGAGTAGTGGGTTGGTAACGATCGTCTAGCGCGTTTGACGCGCGAGTAACGACCTTCCTGCGCGCCGCTAGCGTGTGCAGTCACACGCTGGTAAACGCTGAAAATGTTAGGTATGTTGAAAAAAAATATTTTTGCCTCAGCGTGCGACAGCGTGTTTCAGCGTGTGGGTAACGCGCTCAGCGTGTTGCGAACGCTGGCCTAGCGTTGGTCAACGTTTACCCGCGTGTTACCAAAATTCCAACATGTTACTCACGCGTTGGCCTAAACCGTTCTGGTGTGACAGGGCCATTACTGTAGTAGCGCGTCGGCTTTTTACACAACTAATCATGTAGTCGTTGCAGTACGCTGGCGCGTTTTGGAACGCGCTACTTACGCGCTAGGCAGTCGTTCATCAGTCGTCGAGCGCGTTACTAACGTGTTACTCACGCTCTGGCGAACGCTATGAACCCGTTATCAACGCGTTATGGACACGCTGAAATCACGGTTCCACTTGACCTTTTCTGTGGAAGTTCAGCGTTTGCCAGCGTATCAACTATTTTTAACGCGCTACTCACGCGTTGGCCTAAAACGTTCTGGTGTGACAGGGCCATAACAAAGGAAACAATCTGCACTAAAAAAATCAACCCAAGTAAACTTTAAATTTTGTAGATATAAGGCTTTAATGTTATGTAACTTGACACCTGATGACGTCATTATAATGCCGACCGAATATTCTCTATAACACATCCTTCTTTATATGCACACCCAATATCAACCTAATTAAAGCTCATGTGTGTAGATATAAGGCTTCAAAATATCATCTTTAATGAGATGTAACTTGGCACTCGATTACGTAATCGCGATGAAAATCTTTGGCATACACGCCAGGATGGTTGCCCATACGTACGTATGCCAAGTCTGAAGTCGGATTTACGAAAGTGCCAAAAGGTATGGGTAGAAAAAAACAGTCTGAAAGAAAAAAGGAAATTTGGCGGGGGGGGGGGGGGGGGGGGGGGGGGTGGGGGGGGGGGGGGGGGGGTGGGGGGGGGGGGGGGCTTTAACAAAATAAAGAGCTGTTAAAATGCAAGACGAGCCACACCCAATCTCAATTCAAGTGTGGATTAATACAGTATTACTCAATGAGAAGCGTGTGCTGTTTTCTAGTATTGTAGGTACGACAGGAGGCACAGCTGGAAATATCGTCAAAAATACTATTATATTCTGGTATTGTGAGGGATATATAATCTTATATAAAATTTGCAACTATGACTATTTTTTGTTTTTACAAAGGGCAGCAAAAGCTTATTCGTTTTTTTAGAAGGCACAATATGTACAACTTTAAACACAAAAATATACACAACAGGGCATATAATGTCATAAATGTATAAATTTGTTCATTTATAAGCTTGTACAAGATGTTTACGTTATTTGGTTAATACAACATGTTATAAACAATACAAACATGTATTGTAACATTGTATCACTGTGGAGACATGGCTTTGTTCTCGTGTACAAAATGGTTATAGAAAGTCGAGCACGTTTTTCAAAATGCTCCCATTTTAACCACAATTATTTTCCTGGGTTGAAATTTCGACCCAATATAATACCCTATATTATACCCTAACCCAAATACTAACCCTAACCCACATCCTAAACCTAGTTTTGAGTAATTTAAGTAAAATCCAAAAATATAATTCGTGAAATTTCTAGCGGAGACCTATTTATCTATAGAAATTACCCTTTGGAGACCTTTTCACTCCCATTGTCCCCATTGTGTTAACGTCTCCAGAGGGTACCGTATTTCGCACTAAGCTGTCACACGAAGTGTCTATCGCATTCAACGTGTTCAACGGGGCTAGTAATATGTATTTAAATGTGAACTATTTTGTGACCTTACGATTAATGATCGCTGACGATTAAGTTTCAAATCGGGCAGTACAACAAACCTTTAAACTGTAAGCTTAAAAATAAAAAAGCATTTTCAAAACCTATAGAAATGCCTTTTGTTTGTACTAAATTTGTCAGCCATCAGTAGAAACACATCAAAGCTATATTATAACGTTACTTATTTAATACAAGGCAAATCAGTTAAATATAATTCAAAGGACTATGTCTACATATTGTTACATGCTTTCCACATCAGCACCAAATATGTTCGTCGAAGTTAGCACCAAGCGTCAAATTACTGCAAACACATAACCATCTTCACAATTTGAAGGACAAAAAACACCAAAACACTAAACGCATTCAAAAATAAACATTACAATTAATCAAGACATTAGTAGAGAGCAAAATATAATTATTGTAAGATATAAAATAAAAGTTTCATTTAAACACTTTTAATTTAAAACATTTAGTTCGTCACGCCTTTGTCTTTACACAGTTTTCAAAAACTACCCATCATTGTCGTATTGTAGTACCGTATTTTTTCAGACTTTATTTTTCTGAAATTTTTTTTTTTATAAAAGACTTTTCAAAGTTTTATGACTGTAATTCATCTCATTGTATGCACTGTGAACATCTAACAAAAGAAAAACGGTGCATTAACAATGAAAATATATTGTTACTTGACACTGAATGATTGTATTGTTACTGTGTTGGTATAGTTCATTCAAGTTTCATATTTTTGTCAGTCTCTTAATCTCCAGTTGTTTGTATAAATATAATTATGTAGCACACAGCGAATGTTGCCCGCAGAATGATTCCCATTAATAACGCTATTCAGCAGAATGTGTTCAAAAGTTTCGCACAAATACCTGAATAAATGGTTTAATACTTTCTACTTTGTTGGTTCCGGTGGGATTGTATAACGGCAGGTCGAAAAAATAGGATTGTATTTCGCAGAGAAACGTCGTTTGTTCAACGAGTTGTTCTTGTGTTGTCTGGGGAAGCCTTAGGCCCGAGAGTGTCGGAATCTTCTCGACGGTAAAGTGCAGATACAAGCGCTGCATTTATCCAAAGTCACAGGGGAATCTTGCCTCGATGTTTTGCTCGTGCTGTTTGGTAAAGCTTTCTGCTGCAACCAAGACACCAAAGTTCCTAACTGTAGCATCTGTGAAAAGTGACAAAAGCGGTACAAGTTGCAGCCATTCTTGAAAGGTAAAGCTGGGTAGCTGCGTGGTCCGACGCCAAATAGCTCCAAGTCTCTCCAAGTCTCAGAATTTCAGGAGCTCCAAACTCTGCGATGATTTGAGGCTCTCGTAGGCACCAGACGGGAAGAGGGTATACCAAGCAGTAGAGTGGGTCGTCTCCTCTAAGATGTCCAAGGTGATGCGAGCTTCTCCGAGACACTGGTTGCTCTCTCGAATCTTCGTCTTACGCCACAGCATCACCTGAATGTATAATTACGGTAAAAACAATGGGATACATATATTTCTAGCGTACTTCCGTTCCTAATCAAATCCAAATGGATGATCTTGTGGCTCGAAAAGGTAAACAAGACAACCTAGTTTGTTACGAGTACCAACTTTGATTGCTTGTCAACGTTTTGACCGTATGCTGTGATTGTCGGTAGGAATGTTTGCTGTCTACTTGACATCCAAGCTCTGCCGAAGGAGCCTACACGCCACTGGTGCATGGCTGACCCCAGATTATAGCAAAGTTCCAATGTAAGGTTCTAATAAGAACCCAAGCTGACTCCTAACGAGTTCCACCATGTTCTTATACGTCATCGGGAAAATGGGCACACGTGGCTGGGCTAGGCTCGTCATTCACCTGAATCCACTACACAACTCACCTGTAACCGCCTCCCAGTGATGTCACAGGCAGAGTACTTAAGAGTCTGGGCGTAGTGTGGTTCACACGTGGCGTGCATGACTTTGGTCTTCCGTTTAACCAGCTGTCTGTCGCCCTCTAACAGGTACGTCTTGACGTAGGTATCTGTGGGTAGATTCATAGGATTTTGAGGGTTTTCTTTAACCCTAACCCCTAGAGTGTTTTTGGGTTGTTGTTGTTGTTGTTTTTTTGTTTTATTTGGCGGGGAGGTTTTGCCAGAATTGTGTGACTAATGATCAAAGAATCAGAGGTTCCAGGGGGAATATAAATAGTCCCAGTCGTTTCAAGCAATGAACCCGGAGATAAACACCGGCCTGATGCGCCTTGTTCAAGACAGACTTTGCTTGCTGGAGTGATTTACTAAGAATCGTCTTAGAATCACTTCTATGTACGGATTAATTTATCTTCTGTAATGACAACTAAAGATTGCTTTAATGAATAAAATTCCCCCGAGGGATTATAGAAAGAAAAAGAAAAAAGGAAAAAAAAAGAATCGTCCTCATCGTTGCAAATTCCAACACAAGCCAGAGGCCAATTTCATAAAACGTGTAAGCACCAAAATTTGCTTAGCATGAAAATTCTTCCTTGTAAAAAACAGGGTTACAAACCAAAATTTCAGTTGATGTTTATTGTTTGTGACTGGTATTCAGCTCTTTTTTGCTTTGAATGAAAAAAACACATGGAGTTTGGGCCGATAACCTGTTTTTACTGAGCAAGACTTTTTTGTGCTAAGCACATTTTTGTGCTTACATGTTTTATGAAATTGGCTCCTGGTCATAAGGAAACATCTCTCCTTCTAGCGATGTGGTCAAACTACTTTCAGTATAGCTTTGTTTTCAATATTGCAATTTGTAAGCTTCTTAAAGGGGAAATTTGACTAAGCCGACTGCGTCCTTTATATACCTAGTGATTCAGGTTCTCCGTGGAACAGCAAGCCCGTTGCGCATGTGATCTCTACCTCCAACGATCCCTTGCTGACGGCCATGGCCAGTTTGATAAATCCGCATGGTCGACCGTCTAAAGAGCAAACATTGAAGTTTTGACATAAGCTATGTAACCCTAATCGCATGTAGTATAATACCAATGCTACTTTTTATCCCACACATTTTTTCCATTTTCTCCATTCCACGGCTCTTGTCAGTGAATTTTTTTGTAATGAGGAAATTATATACTTCCATCTGTCAAATTATACAGATGAAACGAAAAGGATGACGCCGCTAAAAAGTTTATTTCACCGTTGCTTTTGCTTCTCCGTTTTGCAATCTCCACAATTCTTCAAATCGATTATTCTATCTACAGCTGTCTTTTATATACAATAAACGTACAATGTAAAGTGAAGACTGATTTGCTATTGCATTATTTAGTAGAGATAGAATATTGACTTACTGAAGTTCTCCAGGAGGACTTGTCCCGGACCCGGTTCAGTGATCATCCCGTCCTCACCGTCTGGTGCCGGTCTTGGCATGGAACACGTAGACAACCTGTGGGTGTATTAAAAAACAGGTGCATTTCTTAAACCATTGATAGTGTTCGTCGATCTGCTAAGCTGAGACCAATTTCACAAGCAACATTGAATTTATAAGCTGAGCTCACTGGTAATTCCCACAGCAAGCACATATATCTAAATGCTAACGCACAACCTATGGCAACGTTTTGAAGGACTGCACCGAGTCATCATTTTGGTGCGTCATTTTTTTTCATACAGCGAATGAAACCCGCGCGCGCAGTCAATTTCCTGATCCAAGATGGCGGTCGTCGGCTATAACACCACCCACGCCATTTAAACTGGGGGAAACGTTAATGTAAGTGTACATGCCAAAATGTACTAAGTCACGCTTCTTTGTTAGAGTTTAGCCGCGTCCGAAACAGGCTTCCATAGTTACGACTATACGTCTATTATCAACCTGCTCTCGCGTATTTGTAATTGGTGCATGAACACCTTTAGACAACATCCATAAACAAGAGATTCGGGCGCGGCCTTACCTGAAGTGGTAGTCGGAGTCCATGCTGTTGCGGCTGCCGCTGCTGTAGCTGGTACAACTCTCCCAATCGCTTCCCGCTATGCTGCTACCAGCGATGCTGCTACCAAAGCTGGACGAGCTTCGCTTGCGTCTCTCGTTGAACATGTCTGGCCAGGTGTCATCTGCCGGTCCAGCAACTGTGTCAAGAATTAGTACAAAGTTGAAATGTTTCCTTGACAGTAATATGAAACTTCGTATCAACACTGTAGCATTTGGTATACACGGACCAGCTCTATCTGTTTTTCTTAAGTTTATGGGATTCTTGAGTTCACATGCAGGAGACAATAACAACTTCAGTTTTGGCGACAATCATCATCGTCTTTCTCTCCAGTGCGCCAACCAACAGTATTTTAGAAGAATACTGGTAATTTTCAAAGTCTAAGTTGCGTATGGATGGCAAGTTTGTATACGCTTGTTCTATAGGTGTGACCCTATCTTAACTTGATATAATTATTTTGTTTACCCTACACTAATCGGGCGTAAGCCCAATCATTGCCTTAGACCTCTGGGTTGTGTGTATTCTGCCGCCCCTGACTCTGGGAGTCGGGTTGGCGTACTTTCCTCGCCTTCCACCACTGTGTTCCGGGTTCGAATCCCGACTGGGCCAATATGTGGATGTGGTTTTCAATCCCACTGCCCAATTTCGTGGATTTTCCCCGGGATATTCTTCTGGGGATTTTCTTCCACCATTTTTAAAACTGTACCTTCTTCTCGTTTTCTTCTCTCTGTACGGTTTCTTCAGGCTTGTAAGCTATACAGTGCCTAGCTTTTGAGGGATCCTTGGTTTCATTACCAGAAATAATTAATAATAATACGCTAAACCTACCAATAATCTGTGGCAAGTCCGTCATCTTATTGTAAGCATTGCTCCCAGCGGTCGGGCAGGACCGGTGCCTGGACAGGGGCAGACGGTCGAAGCGATCATCGATCTGTAGCTGCGAGGCTGCCTCGAGGGATAAAGGCATCAGACCCTCTCGACCACGTCCGTATTCCTTAACTGGATCGAATGCAACAACTCATTTCAAAGCGAGCATTACTTAAAAAAATGGCATACAGTTCTTCTTCTTCTTCCATATAAGTGCATACTTTAACGATGTGAAGATCAACGCACTGCAGGATCACCACAAGAAGGTAGCTGTCGTGATCCTATTGAGCCAGGAACACCGGGGTTCTCTTAGCGATAAGTGTTACTGTGTTCTTTTACGTGCATTAGAATGATTATTATTATACAATACACGGGACCTACAGCTTTACGTCTCATCCGAAAGACGAAGCAATAGTGGTTTCAGTGCCTTGCTTAAGGACACAGGTGTCGAGGCCGAGATTCGAACTCAAGCTTTGCGGAACAGAAAACCGGGTTCTTAACCGCTCGGCCACGACACTCCTCTAAAGTTTCGGGTACAGGTGAAACGAAATGCTGCCAAAGTTACCCTCTTCGTTTGATATTTGTTATGCAAAGGCAGCCATAGCGATTCAAGTCATGCGCCATTAAGTCGTCGACTCTAGGTGTTTTACTTTGAGAAACTACACCGCGATAACAATCTAGTGTGATTCGACTTGAAGGAGCATTAACCTAGCATTCAAATAGCTGTTGTCAGTTTGGTGCAAGTTTAACTCTAAACAAGTTAGTTTTGCAGTGTTTAAATAATTGTACCCAAAACATCCCTACAACTTAAATCGATCATATTTACCCGAATCACTGGGGCAGCGCGACAGTTCTTTATGGCTCAGTCCACCTGCCGTTAGGTAAGGAGTCAGTAGGTGTGGTGCGTCCATCAGGCCGATACCCATGGCCTGGTTGTGCTGCTGCTGGAGCCGGGCCAGCACCACCCCGGGCGGAGCCGTACAGGGCAAGTCGCCGATGTTATCGTCGTGATCGGCGAGCGGGTACCAGGCAGGTTTGCCGATCAGGGGCTCGTCTTGCAGATCGATCAAAACCTGACAATATATATTTCAGGGGAACTTAGCTGGCGTTACGTGTGAGTTCTAACATGATACAAGCTTCGTCAGGTTGCGTCACTGAGTCCAAAGACATTTTTGCTTGGTAAATCGGGTTAGGAGCCAACATTACATGTGATTGTTATGCTAAGCTAACAACAGCTTAATACCAATCACAAACAATATACATGGAGCTGTGGCTGGTAAGCTGGTTTTACAAAACAAGTTTTTTAATTGTTTGTGCTGAAGCATTATTCGTGCTTAAGTAGCTCTATGAAATTGACCTGGCCAGCTTAGTAATCCTTTCTCTCTTACCTCTCCAAGGAACAGATTCATGCAGTCAGGTCGCTCATCCCAGATGGTGAATTCTAATGACAAAACAGCTATCTGACAAAAGAGACAAACGGAGGTTGGACCAAAATCAGGTAAGGCCTTTGTCTATTCTTGTGGTTTTTTGTGTGTAGAAATGTTATTGTGAAGATCAAATGTAAAAGCGCAAGCGCCACCGTAACCGTCACTGTGAATATATGCCAACAAAACGGATCGTCCGTGATTACGGGTGTGTCGGATTAACACATCTCCGATACGTTATGTTACGTTGCACGTTACGTTACGTTGCACGTTACGTTACGTTGCACGTTACGTTACGTTGCACGTTACGTTACGTTGCACGTTACGTTACGTTGCACGTTACGTTACGTTGCACGTAACAAAACGGTGACGGACGTACTAACCTCTGATTGTGAGATATTGGGAAACACGAAGGTTTTGTTCCATACGGGGGAGGCTGTTGCCGGTATGGTGGGTGATCGGTACCGGAGACTTTCCCTTTTTATTAGATATCAACAGAAAGAAAAATGTTAAGTTACCAAAATATGATTACAGAGATTTATTACAATTCAAACTTGTTATTTATTGGTGGCATTTCATTTGTCATTCCTTCTTAGTTAGGGTTATTGTACCAAGACCATGTCATCGCTTCAGACGAATGCAAATATTTCAATGACAATCGGTGTTGTGTTTTTCCAGTTCTGACGAATCTCTATTGGGCATATAAGGATGATGTCATAACGTTTCGTATTTCTATTCAACGGAAATACGATTCCGAGCTTATCGTATACGCGTTGTTAATAATTATACTGTCTTCTATCTTTGTATAATTATTCCAAGCGATACCTTATCCAAATCGGCTTAACTACAGAATACAGACCCAGCAGGGCCCACTGACAACTCTCGACTTTATTTACCCTATGACATAGAATGGAGTGGCCCTGTATTCTATGGGCATACAGGGTAGTAAGGGTTAGGGTCAATCCATTCTATGTCCTATAGGGTAAATAAAGTCGAGGGTTGTGAGTGGGCCCTGCATTCTATAATTGCTCCTCCAAATCTTTATCGTTATGGATATGAAGGCTTTTTATCGTAGTGGTGTTTATTAATAAAAGCATTGAAACCCTATCTTCCTGTGCACTTGGTAGCTTCGCAGTAGAGTGACCATATCTCTTCAACAAAATTAGGTATGAATCCGTTATTTGGATTACAATGTGTTTAGAATTCTAGAGTATGGAATTACCTTCGGTAAGGCAGCTGGTAAATATTGATGTACGGGCTCGGCGGTTGCCCTAACGGGTCCCCCTCCCTTATTTTGAGTCCCTTCGCCTCCATCAGTACCACCACTAGCTCACTGGTCTCGTCCCGTAGCGTCAGCTGCATGCACAGCTCGCCCAGGTTCTGGTTTTCAGCGGGGGTGAGCTCCACTCTTGGGGCGGACGTGCGTGCGTTATGCGCTACGCCCGATGATTGCTTAAAATATGCATCAAAAGACAGAGTGAATAAATGTGTGTTCGAGAGGTCGTGTGTCAGTGTTTTAAGTTGAAGATGGTGATGCTCCTGGGGCCATATTCACGACGACGTTGCCATTGAATGAGCAGTTAGCAAAGATGGGCATCGACTTCATTGCACCTTCGTTGCCAGCTGGTTTTAAACACTTCCAGCCATGTCTTTATCGTCCGTTTAATACCGGCCACGTGACGGGCTTTCGACCAATAGAAATGCCTAAACTGTCCCAGGTATTTATGAATGGTTATCAGCAGTGTGTTGTGATTGTACGCCAGATCCAAGAAATATGCTCATCTCTATTTACCGTATAAATACGACAGTTTTCGCAGCTACAGTACAAGCATTTCGATTTTACACCCTTTGCTTGGTCCAAGTATTTGATCAATCCGATCATCTACAATGCGATGAGTACTCACTACAGAAGAGCCTTCTGTTTGGCTTTTCGACTCGAGCCTAAACGGAAACGTAACAGAGTCGTAACGATTCCCAATGCATGATATTGACTAAGTGTCACTCGACTAGTTGAGATCCTTATATATTTTATCTCAGGGTGACGCTATTGTTTAGATAATCCGCCATAAGGTATAGGTGCCGTGTACAAAGACTGGCACATTGGTTTCGCCCTAGAAGAGGGTCTCCGTGGAATATAAGAACAGCAAATACTAATTCAATGTGAACTATGCGAACTTTCCATTTTTGTCTACACCGTGTTTTGAGCAAAATCAAAGCTCTTTAGAATCCTCTTTGGTGGACAAGGGATCAAGTGATGGGTAAATGACCACTTCACATCCACAAGACTTACCGGTGGTACGGGCAGTTTTCGCCGGCTGCCGGCCCTCTGGTTCGCCGATAACATGGTCGTGTCTTCGGCGGCCGGTGTGAACATTTCATGGTACTGCTCCGAGTTAATGCTGTTCTGCATACCTGCGTCCATGATTCAAAAGGCACGACGTCTTCAATTTAATATCAATTTGGTCAGCAGAATTTGAAAATGTTGGGTTTTGCAACCCATTTGCATTTGATGTCTGGTGAAAACGTTGTATATTTAAAGGCAAAATTAGTTTCACTAACCTACGGATATCTTTTTCCGTCTGTGGTACACCTCTGACTCTATTGATACGGAGCTTCCACGTTTGGTCGTGAGAGTATCAGTACCTCTGTGCCTGTTTAGTATAGTAGAGAAAGAATGCTGTACCAAAAACTTCGGGTCAAAAGTACAAATGCTCTTCTGTCTAAATGGCATAATGAATACTCTGTGCGATTTACTTTATATGTAGCGTGAATAAGGAAAGTCATATCATGATTTTTGAGTACTGTAGACCAATTCGAGCTATTCACAATACCTAGAAGCTGCCGTTGGAGGCGCAAATCATGCTATACCCGCAGTGCATCATGTGAAAAAGTCGGCATCAGTTTGAAAAACGGTATTCATTTTGCATGAACTCATCAGTTTTTACGTCTTTTTTGACGCGCACGATTAAAGTTCTAATTTGTTTCTGCAAATAACAATGTTTTAATCAACGACGCTTCCGGATACATTTATGTTTGTGTTGTAACTCGCGTGAACAATGAAGAATAGATATTTCACTACAGTATGATGTACGGAAGAAGTCGACCGTAAAGTTTAAAAGTGGCTCTTTTGAGTCAAACGCTTGGTGGCGCACTGCATTGTGAATCGCCCGAATTATTTAAACGATAACCTATAAGGTACCTATTCTGATAACAATTATATTTGTATTGTATTCAATGCAATAAGAAACTCAATAGTTTTGTCTGTGTATACTTACGCCTGATAGCGCACTATTCTCAACTTTAACTCGTCACCGCACAGCTGGTCCACAACTTGCCGGACCTGCTCAAATGTCTTATTCTCCAACGACTGCCCATTCCATTCCAGTATTTCATCGCCTGTAACACAGATATTCCGTATTAAAAGGGGAAGGCCGTGTCCGAAACGGGCTTCCAGATTTACGGCTACGTCTATTGTTAGCCTGCTTACGTTTTAGTTGTAATGGGTGAACGTCTTAGAAAATAGCCTTAGACAAGGGATTCGGACGCGGCCTAAGGTTAGTGATCAGGGGTGCGTTCCACTTACGCGAACTGTTTGCGCGAACGTTCGCCTACGTTTTGAGTTTGCGTTAGTTGAAGTGGAACGATATTTAAAAAAATACGTTTTCAAAATGGCGGTGCCCAGTGACAGTGACATCGTTTGGTTGGCTGTTTTTTGTCCAACTCATTATTTTAATTAAGAAGACCCCTGTAACTGCTCAAAACGATCCACCGTTTATAACGAAAAGTATGAAATGTAAATCAAAACCGTAAAAAGAAAACTGTCGGCTGCTAACTTCTCCGCCATCTTTAAAATACGTCACTGGCCAACAGCGAACAGCTCGAAATGTCGTTCGCCGTTTTCGCTAACGTTTGCCAACATAATTGGCGCACATTGCGTTCCACTCAAGCGAACAACGCTAACGTTGGCCAACGTTGGCAACGTTCGCTTGAGTGGAACGCACCCCAGGTTCATATATTTAGTTATCACAAGAGGGCGATTGCCACGCAATCCAATATGCGCGCGCGCGTGCGTACCGTATACGCCTACTAACCTTTATGAACGTCGACTTTATCCGCCGGTCCATCGACAACCACCCTGGTGACGAACGTACGCAGCCAGCCGTCCGAATCCTGCCTCCCTCCTACAACTTCGAGCCCAAAACCTCGGGCTACCACGAACAAATAAAACAAAAGAGAGACGAACGGTAAAATCATTACCACCCGACTCTTTTTAATGTGGCATCGAATATTTTAACCGTGATCTTTGATTGATACGATACGACTTGGCCAGCATCATGACATTGGCAATTTTTAATCACTTTACTCCTCGAGTCTCCCTCGTTCGTAATTGATATCTAAGTTTTACACTTGGTCTGAATTCTTTAACAGTTGTAGCCAATTGGTGAGACATCTTTATGTTAAGCACAATTGTGTTTTTCATCGCATGTCTATACACTTTAACAGTACAGGCTTATATCTAATTGTGTTTACTTGGTGCTTCTAATAACAAGCGAAGCTTACTTTTACATGACGTATCTTGGGGATCCTGTTGAATCGCCACCTCCTCCGAGTCATCTCGTATATATATTGTCGTTTCTTGCTGTTGATTAAATAAAGAAATCTTGTCACTTTACAAATTCTCAGTAGTGAGCCAATTAACACACTATAGCTAAGGTGATTTGTTTTGCAAGTTTGAACAATTGCAATAACTTACAATTCGTCACCGTTTTCACGAAGAGGCAAATGTCATGAAAAATCGTCTTTTATCGAAATTATTTTTGTTGATGAAAACGATTAAATATTGCAATTTCTACAATCTGTTGAAGTTATACATCCCAAAAATCATTAAAATCCTAATTAACCTAATTAACGAATGGGCGAATTGGTCCTCAAGTGCCCTTTTGCGTTTTCACGAAGAGGCAAATTCGAAATCGCGTTGACTTCAACGTGTTTAGGAAGGGGCACTTTGGTGCGCGTATTGACTTTAGCGTTTTCACGAAGAGGCAAATTGGGCGAATTGGGCGCGTACTGGCTTTTAGCGTTTTCACGAAGAGGCAAATTGGGGGCGCAATGGGAAAATGTATACATTCTGACTCTCACAGCCACGGGCAAATTTGCTAATGTATCGTTTTTTCGTTTTCACGAAGAGGCAATTCTATTAATTGATTAATTCTGCAAAACTAATCGCCTATTTTTCTTAACGTTTGCTATATTTAAGAAGATTGAAATCTCTTCTTTCCCATGATACCTTAATCTTGTATATTCTATGAATATTTATGTTTCAAACTGCCAAACGAAAAAAGGACGAACTTTACAAGCGATTTTCTCGAAAGTTTGTTCAGACCGTGAAAGGCTCAATTTGCCTCTTCGTGAAAACGGTGACGAATTACTCCAGGGTGGATATGAACAACCACGGGATACTCACGTTTACCAAGTGCAAGCAATGTTTCTGGTGGTAGTTTCTCGACTGATTGATTACTCGTACTGGCACGCTTTGTACTTACCGGCGGTTGTTCTGGAATGTTGAGCTCACTCTCTGAGCGCGACCGGCGCCTGAACCTCTCCAAAGCCCGCTGGCCAAACTTCCCCAGAAAGTCCGCTCTGACACTCCCGGTCCGTTTGTACTTCCCCCTGGCCTCCTTGGCTTTTTCTTGCGCCGTGCCGGCAGCCTGTTGTCCTTCGGTGGGGGGCTCATTGGGCGCCGCGGCCCCCGAGGGAGACCGTCTACCGTGAATGGATGGCCGGCTGCGGCGGCGGTTGGACGGCGAGCGCTCGGCGTCTGCTACCGAGGCCGACCGCTCGTCTTCGCTGCCGCTGGCTTGTTGTCCGCTGGCTTTGGCACTCTGGGACCCTTTTCATGTTTTGAAAATAAATGTATATGAGGGTTTGGGGCTACATTATTTATTGTTATCATCGTTATATTGCTGTTGGAATGAAATGTTTTGGTGAGGTGATGAGATTCTCGCCGACACTATGTTTTTCTTGTGCCGGTGATTTGTTTGGTGTTGGCTGCTGAAAAGATCTGCTTTTCTGAACGTTTCGACCGCTGTACTCCTTTTGGTCTTCAATTTCGAATTGGCTCTAGCCTCTCAAAAGCGAGGGCAGCCTTAATTAAGAGAGGTATTCAAACTCTTGACTGTATAAACCTCACCTTCGGGACTTTTATCTCCGGGTTCAGTAACTCCGTACCGCCGACGTCTCAGAGGTCGCCTGTGCGAGGCCCGTCGCGCCAGGGCGCGGTTCATCCACTCCCCTTCGTCCGACTCCTGCGTCAGGTTCTCACCGGGCGAGTCGCACGAGATCTGGCGGAGCTGCGAGGAGCGACGCCGTCGCCGCGTCACGGACTTCTTGCCGTTTAGGGACTCCCGGGCGAAGGACTGGCGGAGGCAAGTGGAGGAGGAGGCAGCCTCGGTGTCGGATTTGTAGTGCTTCCCGGAATCCCATGAGTTGCGTTTGATGGCATCCACGTTGCGATGGACAAATCTCTCCTCCTAGTTCGCGCGAAATAGAAATAGAATAACATCTTTAATAGTTTGATCATGAAACAAAAGGAACGGGTCGGTAAAACTGCTGGGTCGGGTTGATCCAGCACAGTGCATCTGTGGTGACTGCTTGACCTTGCTGGACTCTGCACACAAGTCAATGTGACAAAGTATGCAATATGTTGCGTCTGGCAGGGTTTCTAGCCAAAATACCCTGGAGGGTTGGGGTTAAATTAATTTAATCTGAATCTGCATTTGCTCTCCCCATTTCCAGGTCAAAAGTGACACCCTTCTAAATCGAGTTGACCTAGAAAATTTCCCCAGCTTGACAAATACGGGACTACTATTGCTTGTTGTGTTTTGTTTAATATACATGTAGTTCTTTTCATGTATTTACTGACTTTTAAGTTTAGATTTTGTTTGAATAACGTCAATTATATAACCCTGTGTGATCTTTCGTGCCATTCATAATCACAAATATGCCAGTTCGTTTCAAGTTGGAATTACGTTTGTTTTATAAATGGGGTTTCTGTAATGGAGCGAAATTTAAACCTTTCGTTCTTAGAGAAATTATTAAGAGAAATTATTAAGAGAAATTTGAAATATTGCCATAAATGGCACGCGTGTGCCAATTCTTTCCTTACCAGGTCCGACTGTGCGCTGCGCATGACCCGCCTCCTGGGCGGTGTGTTCCCGGGGCTCATTCCCTCCATACTCGGCATGGACATGTTACGGAAGTGCGGCGGCTCCGGCCCGCGGTCCTCCTCGTCTTGGTAATACCAGCGGCCCGTCACGCACAGGTAGTCCCGTTGAAGCTTGCATAAGTTACAGCGCCAGCGCTTTTTGTGTTTCTGTCGGGTGTGGAGAAATGATAATCGATACGTGTTTATTGATAATAGAGCCCTGTGGACAACCATCATATTTTTACAGTTCTGTTGACTTTAGACGAGCCTGCCATATTCTTCAAGGGTTTTCCTTCCACCTCTAAAACTGTAACTTTTTCTCATTGCCTTCTCTCTGTAGGTTTCTTCAGGCTTGCGAGCTTCAGTTCCTATGACTCCTTTATAGAATTCTTGGTTTCATTGTAAACGTTAATAATTAACAAATAACCACTAATAACCACTCTTGTTTAAAGTCAGTGCACAATTTTTGAGCTACAGCGGTTACGGAAGAAAGTGGCTCTTAGTCAAATTCTCTTGCCGTTATGTCGGAAGTCGTAATTCCTTTGATTTTGTTTATCTATAGAAGGAGGTTAATAACAAAAACCATTCGGACTTACAAATCTATGTTTAGGGGTCGGACTCGTGCCGCCGCCATCAACCACCTGCGACGAGCAGTTAGTGCATACCCGGTGCAGACAGTCGCCGCACGTGTTGCCCAGGCCGTCCGTGAATTTCCGGACGAAGCAGAGCCGGCACATGCGCATGTCGTCGTCCTTTGACCGGGGCGGGTGCGACTCCCTGGCCGCCAATGTGGCCTCGTAGCGGCGAATGGCCTTCTCGATCTGGCTGCCAGATCGTAATCATGTATAAATATCAAATTTAATATAATAGTAATAGCTCTATTATTATAGCAAATAATTAAAGACGTTTAGATAAACCTCTTTCTGGCAAGACTGCCGGTTCAAAAAAAAGTTTAAAATAAACGTCTAAAGGTGCGTGCATATAAGAAACTACCGTGCATCCAAGAAAATACCATGACGCTCTCCCCTATGTTTTACTAAATTAATATATAATTAAACAAAATAAAACCTGATCAAATTAAAAAGACTTTTGAAACACTTGGTGGCAGCAAACATATTGCACGTGCGCATATTGGCTTAATAAAATAGGCCGTCGGAATTACTTGGCTAGGGCTGAAAATTACACACGAGTCTATGACAAGTATAAGAGGTGGCTGCATGCAGCCGCTACCGTAGACTGGTGTGCAATTCTAAGCCGTAGCCAGGTAATTCGGCTATGGGTTTAAACATGACGCAAACATAGGGCCGGTGTCTCTGCTGCCACCAATAGTCTCAATAGCTCACTTACTCCGCCCTGAGCTTTGCCTGTCGCTCGAAAGACTCTTGCTTCTTTAGCACCTTCTGAATAGCACCAATTTCTTCTGAGGTTAAATGTGAAAGGTCAAGGTCAGCGAGGGCGGGGGTCGTGGTGGTCGTCCGGCTAGTCTTGAGATCAGGGGATGAGGAGTCCTGTTTCCGGAGCGGAGTTGGCGGCTGTCAGAAAAATAACAAAAAATTACGATAAGACACAAATTTTCGCTAGCATCATGTAACAAATCTCATCTGTGAGTTTGTGTAGTTCTAAACAATAACCGGGATAAACGTTTCGGGCAGCAAACTCTGACCGTCGTCGGAAAACTGACAATGGGCAGTATGCAGTATATTTGATATATTACATAATATTCTACCAAGAAATATTACACCAGATACATGTACATAAAATATGAAAAGAGAAATCACATACCTAATAAGGTTGGTTATGTAATATCCTATGAGATCAATTAAACCAGTAGAGAAACAAATATATACCGCAAAGGCTTTAGAAAACCTAAATTGACAGGCCCGTTCCCAATTGGGCAGAGAATACTTCCTTCATGTTTGAAATGGCCAAAGCGATCCCAGCTTCCTTCAGATAAACTTGCACAATTTGAAAACAAAAACAGTTTATAATAATGCCTATTCCCGAACGGGCAGGCTATGCAACTTACACCCTTGGAGTGGGCCATGGTCTCTGGTTGCCGCGCAAGGCACATGCGATAACTGTGGCTGGTCCTCCACTCTCGTAACTATATCATGCACTCATTGGATGGCCAGACACTGCAAGATTTATCCACCGCCCACCGCGGGGGACCTGCAATATCAAATGGGAAGATTGTTAAATGGGCAGACTGTCATCAGAAAGTACTGCTGATCAGAACCATACCAAATTTCTCGGCACGATACTATGCCTGTAAACCAGGGATGTAGTCGAGTCCATCACAAGTCCCTGCAAGTCCCTGTAAGTCCCTGCAAGTCCATCACAAGTCCTTCAGTTCCAATTCAAATCACAAGCTATTCAAATCAGCTTTGACAAAGGCATTCCTTTGTCATTGTTCATCTAGTTACTTGTGACTGCCTTTATAAAGGGACTTGTGACTGGCTTCACGAAGGGACTTGTGAAAGGACTTGCAGGGACTCGACTACACCCCTGCTGTAAACCTATTAGAAGTGATCAGAAATTGCTTTTGAAAGTCGGAGTCACCTCTTGTCCATTCAAACAAAAGTGCCTTCGATTGACTGACAGTGCCAACTGATCAAATTAGTAAGCAATATGGTTCTTGGAAAAGTACTTGCATTAATCAGAAATCGCACACGATCATTATAGTTCACTTTGGGGCAGGTTCGATGAAACACGAGTACTCGTTAATATCTCGAAATGGCATTTACTTCCTATTCGAAGAATGTATAAATGGTGTACCTGTCCTAATTTCAAAACAAAGTTAACATCCACCATCTCTCAAATCCTGTCAACAGATTTTGTTTTCTCTGCCGGGACAGCGTGTCCGAGTTGAGAGTCTGTATACCCGTGCGTTGCCCGTAGCACACGGCTATAAAAGATGTACACTGAAATCAACACCTCCGTAAGGCGAACACAAAACACGGGCTTTTGATTGTTACCAAGAGACCTATACGATTCGCAGTCACTTCGCCCGAAGGGCATACTTAACATTTCGCTCATATGCAGTTACCCACGAGAAAACACACGTGTATAACACATTATACTAGTCTCGAGTATAAATTCGGCGTTCTATTTTTGTTTTCTGCGCGCGACGATCTTATCTGCAAACGCGCAGACCATGGCTTGCGGGCTGCTGATTGGCTGATATCCATTTCCCCTTGGCTGTCATTGGTCCGTGGGGAGGCCATCTACCCCTAAAAAGCTAGGTAAGTTATCAAAATGATAATGCATAGGCGATTTGAGGCAGAATCTAGCAGCTGATATATTACATGCTTAGTTTGTAACCTAGCAACTGCGAAGATCTTCATTCTAATTTTCAAGGCGACGCATTGAAAAGTGCGTCACTAGGCAACGGCAGTAGATCCGTGCACGGTGATGACTTGTATGAAGTGGCGCGTGACTATAGTGATCCCGCGGGAGTCTGCGGACAGACCGTATACGTGTAATGATTATACCGTTAACTAGAATGTAGACTGGTACACGAGTTATCGTCACTTGGCTTGCTAAACCTCTCAAATCCTTAAGTGAGATTGAATGCTTATTAAAATAGACAATGTGCCCGTGCATAATCATCTATCTGAACTATATTTATATTGAATTTGTCCTTAAAACAAAAAATAACACTTACTTTTATATCGGCTCTTCTTGTACTTTTGTCCTTTATTTAAGAATTAATGTTCTTTTCAATAGAGCATTAAAAACGTAGTTGCCTATCTTTGGATGCACAATTATACAATATGCATTTAACTATGACAATATTAAACCATATGCCTACCATCTATTCTTGCTTATGGTTCAAACGTTCCTGTCATCACAAATACCACTAAGCGAATGCAAATAGTGCCACCTATAATCCAGCAACTAGATAAAATACAAACAAAAACTATGTAATTGAATTCCTTATTGAGGAAACTTAAAATGCACATTATGGACCGCCTCACAGGCAACACACCGTGACAAGGAGTTTTTGTCGGTGAGCCGACAGCAGTAATGCCTGGTAACAACTGGATCAAATTGGTAAGGCGGGATCGATGTGGACTTATTGTGGCACTGCGAGCCGCCCATTTAAATACCCGAGTCCCATCCTCTTCGTTTCACCTGTTGAATCCCGTATCTAATTCTCCCGGGATTTGGCCGCGGCCTTTGCAATCTCGATTTGCCGAACGCGATGTCGAATCAACAGGTTGATTCCCTCGCGCCTGTCCCCTAGCTGGTTAGACTACTATAACAAGCGCAGTGAGTGCACTAAATCCTGTAGCCAATTGTTACAATGGGCGATCGTAATTGTCCAGTCTGAAAGGTTGTATGATATAAAAAAGAGCATTTTTGTTTATATTAAATTAATAACCAACAAACAGTGGTGGCAAGCTACCAGTTTTGAATACTCACAACAGTTTGAATGTTTGTTTCGGTTGGTGCAGACGGCGATGGTCACAGTTAGTGCATTTGTAACGTGGCTCTCTTCAAACTAAGATTTCTACCAAAAACAGCTGGTGGATTGTTGGCAATAATAATTTTTGTAGACATTTTCCACATTAGCCACAACACTATTCATTCCCCTTTGAGTCCAGAGGGTGCGATAACTATAACAGCCACCACTGACTAATAAGAGACAAGAAACAAGAACCGGTGACGTCATGCCGACCGCGAGAATAATACAACTGTAACAACCTTTTAAATGCAACCAAAGAAAACAATCAAAGTCCGTTTAATTTTTTTAATATGAATATGAATGAACACGGAAAACGGCGCGACGCCAAAAGACTCGTCCAAGATTCTGTATACAGAACCTTATTGGAATAAATGGTGTAATATGACCTATGGATACATTCGAGGTATCTAGCTGATACATCACAGTGAACAAAACAGCATCATCCTGATAACACATACAATCTAATAAAAAAACGAGTCTATTCTGAAGGCTAAATAATCTTAAAACCTCGCATTATACTGTTGAGCCCCCTATACACAAAAACACACAAGCATAGTCATATTTTGCATGTTAAAACGAGTTCAAAATGACTACAAAAATCCACGATTTGAGCTTAACAAATTAGTTTTTTGGTTTTTTTACAAATATCAAACCTACAACTACATTCCATCTCATTGGCGCAACACCTAAATAAAATAGCTTTCTGTGCTCTTTAATCTGACACTACATTTGTGGTAATGCTGTTAAATATTCTATAGCCATGTTAAATCTCGCGCAGAATTACCCTATACACAAATATCATCCAGTCATCCAAGAGCGTAACAAACGCATTTGAAAAAAATATATATACATCGTAATACATTGTATACTGTAAAGATACTACAAGTCCCTGAAGGTCAATTTTCTTAATTGTCATTCCACAATTGTTTTTTTGTTCAAACTTACCAGAAAACAGTATGTTGTCATCGCATTACCACGTACGTCTTCGTGGGCTCACAAGTGTATAAATAACATTAACAACCAGTCAAGAGGATATGACGAAAATTCACTCCATGCGCGCGCTCCAAAAATAGCTCCTCCCGCCTTTTGAAAAGCAGGTTTTGTTTGCATAATAGTCACAATGGCCAAAAAACACTCCAGCCACACGTATTATGAAACTTAACTCTGAAAAGATCGTTGGGCTGAAGTTACCACTCGAATAAAGAAATATTTCCTTTCCATGAATCAGAAATGAGACTTGCCCGATCATTGTGTGTCGTCGCGAGGATCAGGAACCGTCTCGTGTGGAGTCTTCGTGAAAAGGGCGGGAAAGCAACAGCGCTATAAGCCGAGGCAACCCGAGAACCACAGCCTCGTATCCATTTCGCTGTTTGAATGGGAGATTCTTGGCAGCACTCTGGAGCAAAGGTTACGGCGCTTGCAGAGCGTTGCTCTGTTTTCTGTATTCGGCAGAGCAGACCCCTTTTGTCCCTGTACCCTGTACACACTCCAGACTATTGTTACCAAACACCACCCCCCCCCCCCCCCCACTAGATATCTACAACAACAAAAAATCTCCTGAAATTCCGGGAACACAACGACCAACAACTTATATCTTGCTTCATTATGTATTATTGTTGCGCGCCAAAAACAGTAACGGAAACGTTTTCTTTCCCACGATGGCTCCGGGTATTAATTGTGTTTCCCGTGTTGTGTCGCGCTGGGAACGGCTTGACATTTCAGTGTACTTATAATTGTTTTGATTGAAGTGGTACCTATGGCGTAGGCCCTGTGGGAAATCAAACAAACGGATACTCGAAATCAAAGAGCTTTGCAGATATATCACAACACAAGTTTGGGATAGTGGTAACTCGATCTTCACATAGAATTGGGTACTGTCCTCGAATGTTAACTTCTAATTCCAATGGGATATAGCAGATTTGAATTTCAAGCAGAAACGAATCAGCTATCGAGAAATATCAATTTCAAAAGGAAGCTCGACAATTGGCTTTAATGCTTACTAAACCCCAACTCCAAAGTCGTGCGAAAAAATAATGGAATTTGGAGGATTTTGAACTGTAGGGTAATGGAATATAAAATACGTATAATATTGAAAAACTCAAGTTGGAACCAAAACAATTAGATCAAAGTTAAGATTTTCTTTTCCACAGCAAGTTACCCAATAATAATTTGCTGAAATTTGTAATTTGGTGACAACTCTTGTCATATCCGATAAATACTGCTGTGTTCCTTGATCCTAATGCTTTACCGAAAACATATACACATTTGTGTTATTTACACAATAACAACAATCACAACACGCCTGTATTTCCACTTATAAATTATGTCATGAATTACTTGCTCAAGCGCGTCCCTAATAAAATACGCTTCCAGACGGAAAATTCGATCGCTCCGAGCAATCGGTGCCATGAATGATTCAAACCCTCTCAAGCAGGTGTTGGTGAGTGTAGGCCTACATCGTTGGTATATGATTCGCAACGACACGTGCGGCTGATCCCGTCTCGCGTGTTAAGGCGTTCCATAAACCCCGGGGCTCTCCCGTCCGCTAACCTACATAATGTCAAACTCGACATTAAAGTTGACGTCTATAGCTGTTTGTGTCACTGTTACGACTGAACATTTTGCCACATCTGGTGAGTGTTAAAAAAGCTCACGCGGCGCTCGAAAAGCCCCTAAGTCATGCAGGATTTTGTCGGCGACAATACAAAAAAATACATGTGACATGAGAAATGTTATCACAATAATGTATTTAGGTTTGTATGTATTATGAGTTTATATTGTGTGTTCTTCTTTGTTGTTTACATTTTAAAAAGAGGAGGGATATGGATAAACAAATGTGAAATATATCATCTTCATCAGTATCGTATCAAAACCACTGGAGGTACTATTTAAAGATTGTTTTATATTATAGCTTGCTTGATTTTGAACTTCGGATTCTGGTTTAGATCCCTTGTTATTTTCTATGGTTCTCATATTCTTTGCCCCGATCTGCAGTTGTTTACGGGCAGATAGGGGAAATATCTGAGGGGGATTGTGCTTTTGACGATACTAGCATGAAATTTGACACACACACACAGAGTATGTCACGAGAAAGATAATTGGATATAGGGCCATCGCAGATAGATTTGACCTTTGACAAAATAATAGGTTGACAACAAAAAGCAATGACAGCCGTTTTAATAATAAGCCATTTGCGCGTGACCCCGAGTTAAATTTAAATAATATCTGGTACACTGACTTGTTCACGCAGCTTGGCACAGTTTAACTTTAAATTCTCGAGACCAAAGACACTGTTGTTATATGATGATGATGATCATGCATTTGTAAAGCGCCATCTATCTAGTTGCCTATTCCGAGGCGCTGCCAGGAACACCGGGGCGAACCCCTTCTCTTAGCGAAGAGTGTTACTGGGTTCTTTTACGTGCATTACACAACGCACGGGACCTACAGCTTTACGTCCCATCCGAAGGACGAAGCAATAGTGGTTTAATTGCCTTGCTTAAGGACACACGTGTCGACACCGGGACTCGAACCCACGCTCTGCGGAACAGAAAACCGAGTTCTTAACCGCCCGACCACGACACTCCACTATATCATGTGATTCGGGGCTAGGTTTTGCATAGTTACGTAAGAGACGCTCAGCACCAATACATTGTTTACAATGGGTGAGAATGGCAAAAAGACACCAGACCATTCCAGAGCTGGGGGTTGCTAGCGTAAGGCTTGCCCCGAATCACGTGATATAGCAACAGCGTCTTTGGTCTGGAGAATTTAAAGTTAAACTGTGCCAAGCTGTGTGAGCAAGTCAGTGTACCAGATGTTATTCAAATTTAACTCGGGGTCACGCTCAAATGGCTTATTGTGAACATTGCTTACTATTTGCGAGGTTTTTCAGTAAGGCTAAACGGAATGCAAAACCAATAAATGATCAGATTTACCGATGCCATTGATGCAGCGTGCTTGATATAATGCCCTTGAATCAAAGCATGGGCTTTCGATGACACATTAAACCTGTCCACCAGAAGAGAGATTAAAATGCTAGATGAAATTCAAATGTCTTTCTACTTTTTACTCTCCTCTCCAAATCTTCTGAGTGAGTTGACTAGTCGACAGAAGATCGTGTTTCGGCGAGCTTATTGGCGCTCCGTCGTTCCCCACGTATAGGCCAACCCTCCTTGTCTGATTAATTCGTCCTGGGCCAAACTTAATTTTTTTCCCATGTTTGCATCCGATCGGGTTGCAATATTAAATTCAAATTGCTTTAACAATTATCGGGAAAGTCCTTTTTTTTTTTTTTTTGCTGAGCGGGTTTTTGGTTGGTGTTTGTAGAGTGAGCAGCGTGCATATCAGACGTCATGCATGGTGATCGAGCAGGTGTGGGAAGACAAAAATGTCTTAACAATATCCCACATTACTATTGATCAAAATATATAACAATGACCGTGCATGTATATTTCAATTACAGACTGAATATTTCGTTAACATTTCTTAAATAGAACTTAAGGCTGTGTAATTTGGTGATTCCTCATTAAAGCTTGGTATTGCTTTCATGTAAAAATTGCCGAGGCTTTTTTATATGATATTTTTAACTATCTTGTGCCCAGTTTGATTTGTTTTAACCACTTTACCATTGTTCTTACCCCCCCCCCCCCCCCCACTTGTAGCAAGTAGACATTGTTATTGTGTTACGACTACGAGCAGAATTTAAACCGTTTGTAGTAGACTGACCTGCATTGCTGTTGGACGTTTATATGTATTTTCCACTCGTAAATTGGACCGTATCGGCACATGTCGATCGGAAAAAACCGAAATTAACCCATTTACTTTTAATGTGATATCGTTTCTCGTTTTCTCGGGGAGAACTACGGCCCGGAGTTATCGCGGTCGATATACCAACTATACAATCGTACAGTGTCGTTATGTTAGACAAAACAATATTGTGCAATTAAAACCTCCCGTCCTATTTCAGCCAGTATGTTCGATACGCGGCCATTCCTTGGGGGTGCTCAAATGCTTTTAGTGGTAAAGCTCTGCGGTAATAAATGGGTGTTTTTTGTAACATCAGAAGAAGACAAATTAGGCCAGCCCTTTGTAAGGGTCGGCGGCGCCTACGTCAAGTGTTCAAGAAATATGAAGATAAACTTGCATTTCTGAAAAAAGTGTGGTTATTTAACCGCGTGGCACTTAACCAAATGACCATATTTTTTGGTTTCGAACTAAAGGTTGTGTAAACGCTGCCTGTACCGTTTTGTCATCTGGCTGTTTGGTAACCGACACTTGTTTGCTTCTCTTGGGATGTTTGTTTTCTTAAACAATTCTTTTTTTAGCGATTAGGAAAGTACAGATGTGTCATGAATCAGCCGTGGGCGAGTTTTTGTAGTTAGGCTGAATGGCTGTCTGCTGCCACCAAGAGTTGTCTTGACCCTTTTGGATACCCATTGGGTACTATGCACGCTGAAATGTAGTAAGACTATTATCATGTGTAGTTTATACATAACATCTCATAAAAAGGTCTGTAAAAAGGATTGCCTGTGATGTGTAAAGGTCAGTAAGTGTTGTTTAAATTTCAGGTTTTTTTCTTTCTGTTTTTAGCACGCAACCTTTAGTCAGTACTCTGCAATACAAAGTCCGTGTAATATTCTTATAGTGAGTTCTGCGCTGTCTAATGTCATTTTTAATGGGGTGACCCATATGTACGTGCGCTAAGTAATTATGAGCAATATTGCCCAGTTGTGAGACAGGAGAATAGGTCGAGTTGGCCCTGGGATCCGTCGGCCCAGCTCTTGACATCACTCGAGAACGCTCGCAAGAGCCCATTGAACAACCAGCGCTCCATGCGTGGTATAGCCCGGTAGTCGATCGAGCCCATATACCCCCACCCCGCTCACCACTCACCGCTCGTTCGAGCCCCGTATACGTGCCGCTGGGATAATTGCTCGTGATATTTGCACGGTATAGTGAGGCTGTTACAACGTGATAACTCGCCAGCTTCACTCGTACACGCTCTCGCTTGTTGACTTCCTCGTCGGATCTTCGGAATATCAGATAATCATTGCACTATTTCATTTCATTCACTGTGATATTCTATCCTCGACTATTTTTTTCTTTCATTGAGCGATTCTGGTCAGCGGGGTTGTGTTTTCCTTTCTCGTTCGAGGCCATCATTTTCGCCGACAATTCAAAAACAGGACTTCAATTTGCGATTTAAGTATTTTTCCATTATCAAGCAGGTCGAATATTTTTAATTGAATGAATTTCGCAGATTTTTTTTCTTGAGTGCGGTATATAATTTCCGGCAATGCAAATATCGTTGTGTTGTGTTATTGAGCTTTACACATACAGGTCACCATTTTGTTCCAAGCCACCAAATAGCCGTACATAACTACAATTTGATATGTGATATTGATATTTGATATTTATGATTATATTGTCTCCTCATAAAAATATGGAGAAATTCGTCTTATAAACTAATGATATTAAAATACATACAAATGTAATAAACCAATTTTGTTTTATATAAATTAATACAAATTGGACACAATGGTACAAAGCTAAAAATAACAAAGTAGAAAGACATCAAATTAACATATCTGTTAGTTTAACATAATACATTGGACAATCGTCGGGAAGTATGTATGGTTTAACATCGGTCTTTTTTTTGTAGGGCACGGGATATTATCACTTGTTTCTTTTTTGCGGCCCTCAACTAAATTCAAACATTTTGTAAAACAACATGGATAAAAATGTAACCGCATGTACTTGAATTCAATTCTTTGGCAGGTGAAAATGAGAATTTCTCTTCAAAAAATTCCCCGGTGTTTTTTTCCGGTAACATAATCGGCCCGTTACCCGAGGGGGATCACGGCAGTCGATCAGTGCGTTCAGCGTCGAGGTAAATCCCCGGTCATATTGCCTTGTCAGGAAGGAATTAGGGGATCACGGTGTCTCCATCTCTGAAGGGATCAGCAGCTAAATCCTGCCCGTGGTTGACACCAACACGGCTGAGCGTCACTCCCGTTGATTTATAACGATGTCGATATTATTATGGCTACACTGTGGACCGGTTCGTAAATGGGACAGTGAGGAAAATTCGTCCAGTACGTCAATTATACCTACAATTGAAAATGACGTTGATAAAGGCAGTACATGTATACAGGCATGTATATGTTTCTGCTGACTGTTTAAGAATGGACAATGACGAAACCTTGTAAATAAGTAACTTATTGTTAATTGGTTAACCAAACACCAGAGACTTCAATAATGTCGTCTTTTAGGTAATGGTGGACGTTACGGTTTCTGTGGACGGTTCATTAATAATTTGAGCTCTGATGATTATATATCTTTTTTTGGAACAAAGACATTGGCGAACCACCAACGTATGGTTGGGTAATTGCTGTCAGAGCACCGGAACGGCATTCGGGAGGTCGCTCGTTCAAACCCCGCTTCAGTAAATTTCTTTGTTTAATTTTAGAATTGATATCCTCGTGTATGTTTTGTTTGCATTGTGGAAGCTGTTAGCAGTGGGCTGGCAATTGTAAGTTAACAAAAAATCAAATTGCTTAAAACTTAACTAAAATTATATTTGGGCTTTGATGAAATGTTACAACCTCGACAACTGTTATTCGTTGATAAACTGAATATCAACAAAGTCAGTTAATGACCATAAATTAGGTAAAATTGATATTACAACTAAACACTAACTTATATATTGTATACTTTAAAATCCGCGGTTAGGTTGTATCGCATATTAGCAAACTCGAACCTTGGCCAAAACAAATTAAATATAAAAAAGCGATAGGTTGAAAGGCACTTCTAGAAGTAGGTATAGGTAGACTATCAAGCAATTTTTAAATAATTCAAAATTGTCAAAATGGCTGCCATTACTCGTTATTTTACCTATATATTTGTTTTAATCTGCGATGCCTTATATTCAAATATTCTTCTCATGACATACTCTGACTACATTTCATGCTTAAGGCTTATTTCCCCACAAACATTTTTCTATATAATGTCTGCCCTACTATTCCTCTGAGGCTTTTAAAAATGAGCTAATCATGATGTCTGCCTCTCGGCAGACAACAAAATGGTAACCGAGTTGTTGATCTGTTTCTGATTGCTCGGCTCAAGGCACCCAGCCGGCCGGGGGGCGATTTCCCCCCCCCCCCCCCCCAAACGACATCGCCATAGAACTTGTTTTTAGCGCATCTGATTGGCTATCTGTTACGTCATGGTAGTAAATTTTGCTCTCAATAATTATTGACCCTAGGATTCTCAACTTATTGACCTAGGACTCTGGGTTTTATTGACTCTAGGACTCTCAACTTATTGACCCTAACTCTAACCCTTTTTGACCCTAGGACTCTGGTTTTTTTTACCCTAGTACACGTCATGCAATGCGACACATGGATGATGTAGATGTTAAACAACCAATCAGATGCGCTAAAAACCAGTTCTATGGCGATGTCGTTTGGGGAAACAAGGGTTTCGCGGCCGGGAAAGCCAGCTCGACAACGTTAATGGCAGTGTCAGGCGAGATGTAATTTAGTCAGATAGCTAGGGCCTAGGGATAAAGAATCGGGCATTTTGCGGCTGTGGATTCGATTTTCTCCATTGGCACATTGTAGTAAACGGCCGTAGCCACAGCCGAGTTTTATAGCCATCGCCTCGCGTGGTGATATGAGTCCTGAATGATGTGAATTTATTTTCACATTGGCCTCCGCCCACTTGTGAGTCTCAGAAATTGAGCTGTTTGGGCGCTATATTCGTGATTCAAGTCGCACTTGTTCCCCCATTATGTGTGTATTGGGGCAGTTAATCGTCTTTTACGAATGAGACTTTATGGCTGAAAATACGCATTGTGTATGCTAAACAAATGATGTCTGCCCCGTTAGATATTCAAATAACTCCCCCCCCCCCGTCTTTTTCTCGGGACATATAAATTCCTTTTAACCAACTGTTCAGATATGATATTAAGTACAACAACATCCAAAACAAGAACACTTCGGAGAAATCAGGGCGGAAACCCTTTGGCTGTGTGTTTTAATTAGGCCTAACTTTAACTTTTTGGATTATCGCGACGTCGACTGACTGTAGCTTGTTTATCTCTCCCTACAGGCAAATTGTCTCATCGAACGGCGAGTAGCACTCCTACCTACCCGTTGTTGTTTTGCCTCATATAATTCAGTAAAGAAATCGACACATTCACCATTTTTTTTAAAGCTTCACAATTATTCACCCACATTACCTGGAAAGTCGTGTTTCCCAAGAGATCGCTCCCGGGATCCCTACCGCCTGAACGCACCAGTATAGCTGCGCGGTCACCACCCCGTGCGCCGAGCTGTAAAAAACAACGGCTCGTCGTATATAACCAACCTCGGCCGGGTGCATGGGATTACATCCCAGGAATCCTGATTATCTGTCTGATTTCAAGCTTTCATTTTAATTAAAAAGACGGGCAGCTGTTGGCCTTTAAAAAAAAATGAATTCGAAAAAAAAAATGAATTCGAAAAAAAACCATGAATTCGTGTTATCTGTTTAAAATGTTATGTTGTTCATGTTGCAGGAATTTCAGGAGAAGTCATTAATAAGGATACGGACATTCAATTTTGAATTGCTTTATAGCATTATGAATATTGATTCGTCTTTTTATCTTTTTTTGTATTATAAATTATTCATAATACGGATGATAAAGACATGGCTAGTTTGAAACACTTTTTCAGTGTCACATGAAATTTGAACCCCTTTGCCGTGTTATTGGTTGAACGTTCACAGTGAATGCGCAATACT
The DNA here is from genome assembly GCA_037893245.1 of Crossaster papposus. Classification (NCBI taxonomy): domain Eukaryota; kingdom Metazoa; phylum Echinodermata; class Asteroidea; order Velatida; family Solasteridae; genus Crossaster; species Crossaster papposus. The sequence goes on along the minus strand of JBAIAA010000120.1, from coordinate 472,665 downwards.
TTACAGTCTAGTGAGTCAGTATTAGTAGTGCAGCCTCGACTCCATGGGCGATCGCGCAAGGCATGATGGTAAAAAAAATGGCGCAGCAAGATCGTAGCCATGGTAACGAGGTTGGTATTAGCGGTCAAAAATTCAAAACGCATTTGCAACAACAGGTTCACCTACGCGACATCGCGCAGTATACGCGCGACGCGCGCGCCATGTCCATAAAAGGAGTTGTTGACGTCTTACTCGCGAGGTGGATGATCCATTGTTTAACTGGAGGGGTGTTTTGGAAATCATAAACTGAAATTGTTAAACAAAATCGTGGGAAAGTTTTTTTGTTTGATTTGTTTTGACTTTTGGACCAAAAGGGTATTTATAAATAGGAATAAATGTGTTGTGTGGCCGGTATTAAACGTACGTTTAAAACCGGCTCATGGGCCTGGACATTGTTAATGCCCTCGCCTACGGCTTTGGCATTAACGCGTCGGTTTTAAACCTATGCCTAATACCGGCTTACCACATTAATCTTTAATTAGCAAGGAATTAACCAAGGGTTCCTCAAAAGCGCCCTTAGCGCTGTAGCTCAAAAGCCTGAAGAATCCTGCAGAGAAAAGACAATGAGAAGGTACATGAAATCAAGGATCTCTCAAAAGCGCCCTTGGCACTGTAGCTTCCAAGCCTGAAGAAACCTGTAGAGAGAAGACGATGAGAAGGTACATGAAACCAAGGATCCCTCAAGAGCACCCTAGACACTGTAGCTCCCAAGCCTGAAGAAACCTGTAGAGAGAAGACAATGAGAAGGTACATGAAACCAAGGATCTCTCAAAAGCACCCTAGACACTGTAGCTCACAAGCCTGAAGAAACCTGTAGAGAGAAGACGATGAGAAGGTACATGAAACCAAGGATCCCTCAAGAGCACCCTAGGCACTGTAGCTCACAAGCCTGAAGAAACCTGCAGAGAGAAGACAATGAGAAGGTACATGAAACCAAGGATCCCTCAAGAGCACCCTAGGCACTGTAGCTCACAAGCCTGAAGAAACCTGCAGAGAGAAGACAATGAGAAGGTACATGAAACCAAGGATCCCTCAAAAGCACCCTAGACACTGTAGCTCCCAAGCCTGAAGAAACCTGTAGAGAGAAGACAATGAGAAGGTACATGAAACCAAGGATCTCTCAAAAGCACCCTAGACAATGTAGCTCACAAGCCTGAAGAAACCTGTAGAGAGAAGACGATGAGAAGGTACATGAAACCAAGGATCCCTCAAGAGCACCCTAGGCACTGTAGCTCACAAGCCTGAAGAAACCTGCAGAGAGAAGACAATGAGAAGGTACATGAAACAAGAAACCTGCAGAGAGAAGACAATGAGAAGGTACATGAAACCAAGGATCCCTCAAAAGCACCCTAGACACTGTAGCTCCCAAACCTGAAGAAACCTGTAGAGAGAAGACAATGAGAAGGTACATGAAACCAAGGATCTCTCAAAAGCACCCTAGACAATGTAGCTTGCACAAGCCTGAAGAAACCTGTAGAGAGAAGACGATGAGAAGGTACATGAAACCAAGGATCCCTCAAGAGCACCCTAGGCACTGTAGCTCACAAGCCTGAAGAAACCTGCAGAGAGAAGACAATGAGAAGGTACATGAAACCAAGGATCTCTCAAAAGCACCCTAGACACTGTAGCTCACAAGCCTGAAGAAACCTGTAGAGAGAAGACGATGAGAAGGTACATTAAACCAAGGATCCCTCAAGAGCACCCTAGGCACTGTAGCTCACAAGCCTGAAGAAACCTGTTGAGAGAAGACAATGAGAAGGTACATGAAACCAAGGATCCCTCAAGAGCACCCTAGACACTGTAGCTCACAAGCCTGAAGAAACCTGCAGAGAGAAGACAATGAGAAGTTACATGAAACCAAGGATCTCTCAAAAGCGCCCTTGGCACTGTAGCTCACAAGCCTGAGGAAACCTGCAGAGAGAAGACACTGAGAAGACGTCACATCTTTAGAGGTGGGAGGAAATCCTCAGAAGAATATTCTACGGAAAACCCATACAATCAGGCAGGGACTGAAAACCTTATCCACACACTAGATGTACGTAGACGGGATTCGAACCCCGGTAAAAGCGGTGGAAGGAGAGGAAAGAACCACTCTATACGCCAATCCAACATCCCGCCACCGCCAACCTATCCTCAGTGAATCGGAACTGTTTATCCTCTCAACTGCAGTTTATCATTGATATTGTCCAAAGCAACTTTGCAGGAAAGAGCCGATTTAGCTGCCAATCAAGAACTATAGATACCCGCTTACCCGGCCCCACATATAGAACTTGTAATTTCGTAGGGTTTGTACAAGAAGGTCGATGTAAAGCTCTATGCTTCTAAGAAACATAGACAGGTGGTTTCAGAGCACACACACGGCGATTTCTGTTTCGTCTCCCCTCCTTCCTTCTTTCCCCCCCATCTTGATCTTTCGACGCAGGTTGGTTACATCTCTATACATTGTGGGTCTCAACAGGATTTGGGTTCGAATCGAATTGCAATTTGATCGGATTTGCTGACGGGGCTGAAAGTGGAAACGTTAGCCGTGGGAATTAAAAGAACCCGAAGAATTATGGTTTGGTGATGAGGGAAAAACCAAACAAATCGTGCATGGTCGATCGGTCCGGAGGATAACGCCTTCAATAACGAATAGTGAATTGTAAGACGTGTGAAACGATGGTTGCTTTGACGCATTTGAATTGAGCTGTATCTTATAGGTTTCTGATGACGCAACATCGGAAGCCTCAAGATTGGAGGTAATATATTTTATTGGAATCTATATTCTACTCACTTTGTTTTATTCATCGATTTATTTTCTTTATGTCATACGCGTTTGCGTCATTTCTGTTGGTGTTTTTGCCTTGTCCTTTAATGTTAGTTTTATTACATACAGCAAGTCGATGTTTTGAAAACATAGCAAAACCTTTTTCGTGGTTATTTTGCTACTTTTTAAAAGTTCAGTTACTGACTAGAGGTTTTTGTAGTTTTTCTTTCCTGTTTGACAATAGTCTCAAATAGTCTCTTAGTATTGAGTAGGAAAGAATGTCTTCATTGACGTCTTAATGTCACATCCATCTCCCGTTGTTATGCAAACCAAACGCGTACGTCATTTACAACCGGCTAAATACCAAACGCCTTATGACAGCATCTATAAGTCATCATGTTCATCCTCGATAAAGCTCACAATACAAGACATTGTGCCACCGTAGACATTGAGTTGAACACCAGGGCAGGAAATCAAAAGGTATTGACTATAATGTTAACGTTTGCATTACTGTCGGAAATGCATGTATCATAAATGTTTTATTTTAACTCCGATATGTAGGCATATAAAGTGAGGAAGATATTGACAATTGTTTGTTTTTTTGTCCGGCATCGATTCGAGTACTGTTGACTCAAACTGATGGTGAAATAACATTGGCGACAGTCGGATGCAACTACAGGGGTAGAAATTGTCTGTTGAGAGAAAGCCAGGTTATAAGCTCATTTACACGGAGCTCGCTTAAATCTACAGAATAGTGTCTCCTGGCTTAATGCCAAGAGAAACAACGATTCATCGCACCGTTGATTGGAACTCTCAGGGAGACGTTAACAGAAAAGTCGCTGGAGTCTAAAAAGACAGAACATGACCATTGCGGCTCGACGTACAGGAGAGAAGCAACACACATGGCGTGTTTTAGGCGCTCATTATCTGCGCCGTGTTTGTTGGTTTTATGTTCTCTTCAATTACCCAAAGAGTTGATGGAGAATGTTAAGGTGTCGGTATATATATATACTCAGTTGTCGGGCAATAGCTCGGGACGTTGGAAGGCATGATTAAGGACAAGTTGTCGGGATTTACGAGGTCACTCACCCGCAAATCTAAGAAGATGTCTATAGCATCCGGCTGAAGAAGTTCGTTGCGGTTGCAATTTCAACAAGTGAAGGGTGAATGTAATCACACGATGTAGCTGAAGTGCTTGCGGTGTATCCACAAGATATCCCGTTATAATCTTGATAAACACGATAACAACCAAGGAGGCATATTTTAAACATGTACACATTAGTAACTTTGGTCAACATTTACATATTTCAGTTGGACGTCCTGAAGTCCTTGCTACTTGAAAGAGCGTCATTATCAGGTCCAACAAACTAGACACGATTAAAAAAGTTTAGAGACGCATAATTAACGCGTGTGCGTTGGGTGCCCACCTTGTCATAATGGAATATAACATAATAGTCCCTAGTTTCACTTTTCGAAATGTAGAGAGCAAAATACCGAACTAAATTATTGTTCCCAGATCTATTCCTTATATTTGCCATGCCTCAGAGTCATTTACTTATACTTACTTGTTGTTTAGTTACTTTTTGAGGGTGTGGCTTTTAAAGTTCCCTTTCTTTTTGGTCAACCTTGCATTGTTAAACCCACTTACCCTAAATGCTGTAATGTATAAAAGAATGAAAACAAATTAAACTGTCTAAACCCCACATTTTGTAGAATTAAAGTTCCAATGAATGACAGACACATAGTCGGTGACGTGACCCATCATGATCCGCTTTAACAAAAGCCGCCAGGCGAGTTGACATAACCCCAGATATCTAGTTACCTAATAATAGACAAGATTACAACACATGGACAGCCCGTAATTGCAAAATTTGGCAATCAAACCGGACGAGGCAGAATCACACACAACGTTTGAAAATAATGCACTATCCTCGTAAAAGAAGAAGAAGAAATTTGAGACATGGAGGGAGAGGCACGTCGTGGTAATCTCAGTGAAGCAGAATACATTTTGACAGATTTTAAGGCGAAAAAATACCCCTGACATTTCTCCCTCTAATGTATACGCTTAAGTATACATTTTGTTCGTCATGATTGATATCTTTAGGCAGACACGCGGTAGATTTAAGGTGACATTTCAATGTCTCCGTGATGCCACAGCGCATATTTAGAGGCGTAAATTGTAATGACGCAAATGGGCAGATCGATTGCTCCTAGTCCGAAACTTGAATATACGTTGGGGCATAAGATAATGTAAATGCAGGCTTTTGTCAGTAAAGTTGAGTTAGTCTTGCATATACAATGTACCATAGAGAAAGGAACAGCATATACGCACTGTGGACCTCCGAATAATAGGTCCACACGATGCGGGAAGAGGTTACGGTTTGTGGACTTGGCCAGGTCCACAATCCATTTTTAAGTCTCCAAAAAAGAGCGATAGAGGAAAAACGGGTTAGGGTTATATATAGAAAAGATAGAAGGAACAGCTGAGAGGCCCAGAATCAAAATTTGAGGGTAAATTTGTTTTGGGGAAGCGAGAAAAATGAGTATTTAGTCAACGTTTTTTAACTACACGAAGACAAACGAATGTCCACAGTCCGTATACAAAATGTTTGGGAGTGTCTCCCAATGGTACAATTTATACTCATTTCATATACTGTGTTGTGTTAACTTAATGTGTGTAAAGACGTCAGCTTGGATGTGTAAGGATTAGAGCGATATTATAATTCAATCACCTCAACCCTTGCACTTGTTTACACCCCAACACACTTTAATATGCACAACCAAATATATATAAAACAACCCGTGCATAATTCTTCAATGTATACAGCTGGGTGAACTGGCATAATGTGCCAAACACCGCCATGCAGTAAACTGTCATCATAGAGGGAGGGTTAAATGTATCGAGGATACTTATTTATTTGTCTACATATATTCAATGTATTATTACAAGTGTATCAAAAGGGTAGGCTCACTTAAATGCATGTAAATAATTATGGATCCGAAGGAGTAAATTCTGAAATTTTAAAACCTGTATCGAGCCAAAAACACCGTCTGTTTATTTATTTTTTATACCTATGTGCATATTTGTCAAAAAATTATTTACAAAATAAATTTCCCATAGGAAATTTCTTTTTGAATCACTATGTGGGTATTATTCAATGAGACATCTTACGTAGTCTCTACTTATACCCCATGCAGGAAATGATTAAACGTTGACCAATCAAGACGCAGCAACTGCCATTCCCCTCCTTTTTATATCGAGGCGTGATATGAACAATGCATATATTTCCCGTATAGCCGACAGACCTATTTTATGTTTACAATAATTCAACCCCCCCAAAAAAATTTGTTTTTAAATTAATTAAGGATACAAAGATTATGTTTTTCAGACGGTTGTGTTTTGCCGCGAACGTTATCGAGACGTTGTCGACATGTCCCAGGGTATATTGCGAAACGTGCCGGGGGTATAATATTGAGACATATTTGACGAGCGAAATTAGTGCTTCGTTTTGTGCAAACACGTGCGTCCTAGATAACGGGAAATTCCTGACCGCCAGTATACCGTGACGTGTAAAGGTCTGGGTAAAACGGGTTAACGAATTCAATACGACCGTTTTTTTGTCTATGATATCATTTTCGACATATTAAAATAGGTTAACATATTCAATACTACCGTTTCCTTTTCTATTATATCACTTTCGACACATTACAATAATCCAGTTTATTCTCTGTTTAACGACTGATATTAAAGGCTACAATCGTATCGAACTAAAGTATTTTATGACTTTGTTGGCATATTGATCAAGAATTGCAAAAATCCTACGGCACTTGGCAAACTGTAAACAAAATATATAAATATCCCCACCGGCTTTGAGGACAGTGGTACAATCTGCGAATTTCCCTGAAAAAAATAACGTTAAAATAGTGTAGACTTTTGAAACAATAGTCAGTTCATGCTGGGTTTATTTTCAAGTTATCGGGACACTGTTATGGCGGGATTATTAACATCAAACAAAATAAATATATATATTCATTTGTTTTAATTCAGTAAAATATTCCTGTTTTTAAACCAAGATACCAACACTTGGCTTATTATACAACAAAATCTTCTTAGCTTCCCCCTTTCAGCTGTTTTACCTGTTAATGCCTGGATTACATTTGCCCCGGGCGCCGTACGATAAATTAGTCTACGATTATTCGTAGACATCGTAGGAGGCTACGGGCTACGATGTTTGTGTTTACATTATCTACGAGCATCGTGCCATTTATTGTATTGGCCCTCGGGGGCAGGCCGGGGCAAATCCGTACAGAGGCTGCTCGGAGATTGTACGGAAATCGTGCAATTTGAATGCAGTAGCCGTGGAGTCTTCGCAGCCTCCGCACGGAAATCGTACGGAGCCCGTGCAGCTTCCGTGCAAAGGTTGCCGCGGGATGACTGCTCCATATCACGGATACTGCACGGGCAGCGAGCAGCAACCTTGCGATAGCTGTGCAATGGCCGTGCGAATGCCCCATGAGTCTACAATCTCTGTACGATTTTGTTTGCCCCCATGTTCACCGAAAAATCGTACGTTTGCTGCACAATCAGTGCGAGGGCTCCGGGCGATGCCCGTGCGGGAATTGTGCAATGCCACCTACGACATGTATACGGGCTACGGGCTTACGATTTTTTCAAAATTGTTTAACTTCTCGCGAAACAAAATCGTAAAGGCTGCGGAGCCCGTGAATCCGTACGAAAATCTCACGGCCGCCTCCTGCCTCCGCACAGAGGCCGCACGGAAAAGGGGATACGGGCAGGATACGGGCTCCGTAGACTAATCGCAGGCCAAATGTAACCCAGGCTTTACTAAGCATTAATCAGTGTATGGCGACGGTTTAGCATTTTGTTAAAGATTGTCCACATTGGAACGAATTGGAAATCACAATCAATGGAAATCGAGATCTCGAAATTAGGTGTGGCGGTTCTACGGAGGGTCTGGTAGAGGGGAAGTTTTAGCCCCCACAAACAACTGTTCTCTAGCCCCCCCCCCCCCCCCCCCCCCGATGCAATACAAAGTACATTCTGGAATATACGTATACTGGATCTGAGAAAGTTAGAAGTTGACGTCACATGCGAAGGGTCTAGCCCCCTAAAATGTTGGTTTTAGAACCACGCCTGGGGGGTTGGACGAGGAGAAAAACCCGATTGTCCAGAATCCATCCGGAGCGGGAGCCCGCTGGAGCTACGTGGGGAAAGCTGGTTATTTCAAATCGTCTGCCCTGCTTTTTTTCTTTGTCCGGGAGGACATTCAATCGCATAGCGAAGAGACCCGATACCCCTATATAGAGTGCGACATAGGGAGCAACAGGACGAAGAGGACAATGATGCGTTGTCATAGAAACGCCCGGAAATGCTTTTACTCTGATTGAAGACAGCTAGGGTTTGTGTGTGCGGTGAACGCACCCAAAGGCGTGTCAAGTCAAGTCAGGGCGGCAGCACACGTACGTCATTTACAGTATTAACTCCGTTGGAAGGATTTGTCCACGGAGACGTAGCGACAGCGTAGCTATTACAACGATTGGCAGCATCACAAGAGTTAATGAACTTTCATCACTAATGGCCAACCTCTGTTCCTAGAAAAAACTTTGCTGGTTTAGAATTCTTACCTTAGAACACCTTAGAATCCATGGGCAACTTAGAATCCATGGGCAACTCCCCCTCCTCAAAAACTTAAGAGTTGTGCCTACGCGATTACATCAAATTATTGTGAAAGCTTGTCTGTGTGGTAGTCTGAAGCAAACGACTTCCCATTCGCCGAACCACAACCCACCTTGGTCAACACGAGATAAACGAGTTCCATCAATTCGTTAATGGCTAATTGGTTTGCGGCAGATTTGTTTGACACAACTGTTTGGTTTAGCCTATACTCGTTCGCTTCCGTTGATACTGACCGGTAAATTCTACTGCACACTAATTTCGCAAAATTGCTTTCTGTTTTGTTACTATTTATTAGACGCGAGGGATATCTGACTAAGGTGATACAATTACAAGGGCGGGCGTTTGTGAAACTTGTGCTTCGATACCGTTTGTTTTCACAGCGGTTTTGGAACGATTTCCTTTTCAAAAGTCGTTGGTGTTGTCTTTCAATCCTTTCAGTCGAGTCATTCTCCCTGTAGACATGAACACAATCGGCACCAAAACATTTATGCAGGCGTGTTACATTTCACCGCCTGTACTTTTGACATTTGCCGTCTGGGTAGTTCATCAGAAGATAGCTGGCCAACATCCGTATTATTCGCCTGTAGACGTTTGCGGGAACTTCCACCGAGAATTACAGTTCTTTAAACGTGATCTGCGTCCTAATGCACTTTGCGCGGGCCCCGGCGTCCGAGGAATTATGCCCGTCTTCGATTTAGGTCCATCAAAGCGATTGGTGTGCCGTCGGCCCAAACTCCAGAGTGGAAATTGAATATGGACGAGTAGGGAACAGTTTGTTTATTGGGCCCATAAGAATTTGTCAGTCATCCCGCAAATTTGCCTCCGAGACTCGATTAACCATCCACGAATGTATGCCTACAGACAGTCGTTCAGGAGTCAGTTGAAGGATTGGTGACCGCCACTGTCGATCCAAAATGAAAGTTGAGTGACCGCTGTGTATAGAACATGCATGACAACAAGTCTCGATTCTTAGATCACAGGACAATAGGACTCCTGTATAATTCCAAAGGATTCAACCTGTATAGATTCACGACCTTATTCCCCACAACATTTTAATACGGGAAGAGGCATTATTAATGCCTTGCTGTGGACTCGTTATCCACTCAAACCCTGTTCATATACTGTGAAGGGATCAGATTGTCGTGTTTCAGAGTGAGGGACAGGTTCTTCCACACTTTCCTCCTCTCTAGCCCACACCTCGAGAGACCCTCAAACCCATTCAGAACTTACGTTGGTTCGCGGTACCTGCCGTTACTATCCGATTCGAACCACCGAGCTATAGCCGGCGCCGGCTATAGCTCCGTGGAGTGGTTTAAGACGTCTGCACGTTAGGTAGCGGGTTCGATTCACACCAGATTGATTTTTGCTCTCATAATCTCTCGTGACAACACTGAGTATATACAGTGTTAAAATACATTGGCAAATGACAAACCTAATGTTGAAAATATTGTCTTCAAATACAATATCTGCAATCGTCAAAGATGGTAAACTGCAATATTATACCTAGCTTTGTGTTACTTATCCGCATGTCCATACGCAGAGAGTGTCAGTATAATGGTTTCATAATGGAATTATATTCACGGGAAGACCGTTGACTCGTCTGAGACGAGTTGCTGTTTCAGGCTATGATCCATCCACAAACTGTTCTGTCGATCAGCCCTCGGATGGCGCCCTCGGGGCATGCGCATTGATGCCAGTCACCCACGTCCTCATTCCCAGGATATCCGCTGGATGACAAGCGTAATACCTTCCGCGCTGCGGCTGTCCTCGATCCCCACCGTGGGTCAAAAACCTGTATCGAATACATTCTGTGTTTGTTTTTCTTTGTTTATCGACGCTTCGTTGTAAACAAATAAAAGGTTTAATCGTGCCTTGGGCTTATGAATCTGTTTTCGCTTTTCTCGCTTGACGTTGTTTACTACTAGAGCAAGTTATATCCCATTTCAATTCCATGAAGCAATTGCTTATTAATGCCCATGATCATCTCATTGTTCCTATAACATAGTGCATAATTGTCTCCATTAACAATAATAATAATAACAGATTGTTATATAGCGCTCTTAACTCGGATCAAAGCGCTTTACATTATTGATTGCTAATGTACACAAACCAACTATAAGATTTAATCTTATTGACACGAACTTTTACATGGCGCAACAACCCCAAAACAGTAATATTTGTGCGATATTAGAAGTAAGGTGCGTTATTTAAGCCAATAATTTCTTTGTACATAATACATGCAACGCTATATATCGAAGAAAAGACCTGTGTATACCCACCGTAATTACGGATTTGATTATCGCGTCGTGATTGGACGAGTACACGTCACGTGTTACGGCAACTGCAACTAAGCTGGGGCCAATTTCATCAAACGTGTAAGCACCAACATTTGCTTAGCATAAAAATCTTCCTTGGAAAAAAAAACAGGGTTAAAAATCAAAATTTCAGTTGATGTTCATTGTTTGTGGCTGCAATGGTATTCAGCTGTTTTTTCTGCTTTAAATAAAAAGCAAGTGGAGATTATTTGGCCGATAACCTGTTTTTACTGAGCAAGACTTTTGTTGTGCTAAGCAAATTTTGTTGCTTACATGTGTTATGAAATTATCCCCTGGTCCTATCAGGTATACGTACGTATAGCTGCATAGTACGTAGACGTATAGTTTTTAGCGCGCAGATAATTTTGCAGCGGCAAACCTTTTTTTCTTCAATCCGTTTCCCAGAGAGTCAATATTTGACTTGCGTTCGAGTTGACAGTACTTCGTCGTTCACTGTGTAAAGATGGAGGCCTCGTTACAAAAAAAGTACACGGGGTCAGTTTGACCGCAATGCAACGGAACAAGTTACCAGTTAAAAAGTGCCCACGGTCTCTCCAATGGGAATACAAGCAACGCCAATATTCAGCTTTAATGTCGCCACAAAATATCTTTGGTTTTTGTCCGCGTTTCCACGCGAGTTGCGAAGTAATTATTCCTGCCGAGATACATTTTACTCTAGATTATTTTATTCCCCTTTTATTCGCAAGCCGATCCGTCCCATCCCGTGCAACAGTATACCCACCATATAAATAATTACGAAGTGCGTGATCGAATATCGGCCGCTCCCAAAATTACATCTTTGAGCAAATAACTTTTTCTTTATTTTACAGGGGCAGTGTATAGTCCCTTGTGCGGGATGATGAAGATTTGCGGGCCTCGATGTTAATTTCTTTTCGATCCCTGACGTCTTAGTCTTTGCAGAGGCGTCTGGCGGATAAAAGAGCGCCCCCAGGGACGGGGGGGGTTGGGGGGGGGGGGGGGGGGGGGAGCAGGGAGAGGGACAGAAAGATGGGTATATTGGACGGCCCTAGCCACGCGACGGCATCCTATAGTGTCAAGCAGGTAACATGTCATAAATATATTGATCATCCTTTCACAATCCCAACTTACATAGCTCCTTCAGCATCCTCAAAATAATCACGGTAACGGAAGGGAAAAAAACAAACAAAGTTAACGGATGTGGTAGAGTAGTGTATAGGTTGGTGCTGTCATTTCTCCTCTGGACAAACCCTGACAGATTTTATCCCGTAAATTCTCCCAGGAAAAAAAGAGAAAAAAAAACAAAAAAAAACTCGTACTCTTAACCACTTCTATAATAGTCTGGCTGCATCAACAACCTGTCCATGTACCGCGTTTCAAAGCTGTTTTTTTTGTCTTCTTCCTGAAATCCCTTTAGAAAAATGACAATTCTCAGTCTAGCGTGACCAAATCGTTTTGAGTGATGGGGTTCGTTATTTCCCCGATGCCGCGGGACCAGTACACTATACACTGCATCGGGCTATTGCAAACCAGAAAAGATGCTGGGGAAAAAAATAAGACAAGGTTACCCGCGAAAGATGGGTGGCGATAAACTGGGGCGGAGTATTCTAATGTCTATCGGTTTAACGTGTCAACAACGGAAGATATAATATCTTCATTCTGTCTCGCAGGCAAAATCTTCGGGCAAGACGTCTGCCAATGTCTTAAACTTTAACAGCCACGAGACATTCACACCATAAAGAACAGATAATACAAAACAACGTCTTCCAATTTCCGTTCAGAGATCGCAGGATTTCGCCCGATCGTACATGATACTGTCACTTTTATCTCTCAAACGATATCATCTAACTGAATCCGTTCTCTCTCGATTCGTGAAAAAACCCAGGCGTCTAGTGCAGCTCAACGCATACCTATACCTTATTCCTCATCAGAGTGTCAACAACTTACGGACTATTGGCGCTATTTTTTTGTAATGATGAGTCAGCCATATCAAAATGACGTAAACACTTCAAGAAAGAGATCGAAAATGCGCCGGGCGGATGCCGCTACAACCTCGCAAACGTCGTATAGATGACGGGGTTGAAATAGGAAGCAGACATTACAATAAAGTACTCGTTTCTTTGGCCTATGGCCTACTGTACTCAGAGTATATCAGGTTTGCTGTATCTGTTGTTTGAAAATTAGAATGATGGCACCCAATTAAGGAAAAGCTATATTTTATTTGGTCATACATAGATTTGAGAAAAACAAATGCAATTGAATTCTGTTTATTACATTAAAGGTAGGATACTCCATTGGTAATTGCTTGAATTATCATGAATGGGTATAGATGTATTTTATGATGAATATCGTTTACCTGACCTGTTTGAAGTTTTACAATCATGGATGCCGAGGAAAGCGAGAAAAAATAAACGGCGTTCGTTTTCAACCGGCGTCGGGAAGTGGTTCTTCTCGCCGCTATCCATGTGTACCAACTTTTGCTAGGTACAACCAAGCAAAACATTACTTGGTGAGTTGTAAAACAAAATAAAAAAATACAATAAAAGGAAGCTACGTGCTTACAGTATGCAAACAAAACACCATCGTTTTCAAAGAGGAAATTCTGAGGAGATTACAAATCATCAATTATTCTGGTGTTCTAATGTCAGGATTTATTCTAGAAAGTTGCAAGTAAGCCTCATTCACACTTACAAAATAAAGGCACACGTCCTAAACCCAGATACATAATAGGCCTACGTGAAGGTTTGCAAGTTTTCATTATTCAAAGAATGCTCGCGCATATATAACTTAACTTAACCTGAAGAGTGCAGAGTTAACGCTGTAAATTTGGCCCCTTGGTTTTGTTACCTTAGTTGTTACCACCTTGGTACCCGTTGCGCGTGCCCAATTTATTTTGTCGAGTTGTCCACACAAACACGTACAAACATCCAGGCGCGTCTGTAGAGGAGCCTAGGTGGTTCAATACCGGCGGGTATTTTATCATTGTGGAATGTCCGTGAATAAATAACACGGTCTAGAATTAATATCGGCATTTTTTAGGACAATGCATCGGGTTTCGCCAGAATGGGATAGTGTCCATGAATACATTAGAACGGTACACATCCTCGCCGGATTTAATGTACTGTTTTGTAGTTCAAGGGGAAAGTACACTTTTCATTCCGAGGGGGACGGGCGGGGGTGGGGGGGTGGGGGGGGAGGGGGGGGGGGGGGGGTCGTGGTCGTGGAGGTATTGTCAAACACACTCGTCGTTTAGTTTCTTTATCAATGTTTCAGCCAACCTTAAAGGTAGTATACACCATTTGCAGATATCGAAAATATTTACTACCGAATTATTAAGAAATATCTTAATCATTTGAAAGTAAATAATGATTCTAGGCATCCAGCAAAATGATTGCGCTAGATATCCTGTAATTATTCCGAAAAATATAATTTAATACAAACCAATTAGCGATCGCCGTCCAAAAACAAAGAAAACATATTAAGAATAACTACTCGACGCCGGTTGAAAACAAACGCTGTTTTTCGTGCTTTTCTCGGCATCCATGATTGTAAAACTTCGGACAGGTCAGTTAAATGCTTTTTACTATGAAATGCAACCCCCCCAAATCTACCCATTAATGATAATTCAAGCAATTACCAACGGTGTATCCTATACCTTTAAGCAATAAATAACAAGCACATTTCAAAATGGCAGCCATTGCTTCGGTTATTCTTCCTGTTTTTTTTTCAAAAGACCAATCTGCGATGGCCTTTATCCTATAGCAAACTATATATCTTTCTTATGAAGTATTCTGACTGTGTGCCACATTTCATGGTTTTATCATCAGGTTAACAATTCGCGAAAAAAAAGGTGGTGGGGGTGGTGGTGGGGGGGGGGGGGGGGGGGGGGGGGGGGTGGCACGCTAAGTCGTGATCATTACCGTTGATTGGTCAGCCGTCAGCCATTCCTGTCTGACACGTCTGATCAAGGCGCCACAAGGAGAACACGCAGCATCAGGTTCGATCAAACCGCTCAGTAGCGCCATTTTGGCCGTGAAAAGCGCCCGTAGTGGCCAATTATGCTGTCAGCTTTTTTGGTTTAAATCCGTGTTTATCGACTGCCTCTGGATAGGGGAATAAAAGAGGCAACGATGCTTGTCTAATGACCACCGAACCGCTATTTCCTGGATACACGCAGGCCACACAGCGTAAACGATAATTACAACGCCCATTTCGTCAAACGTTATAAATTCATAATTGAATCCTTCATAATAGTAGGGTCATATTCTTAGATTCCGTGACCATTTTGCTCCTACCTTTTTTTTATGATTGATTTCACTAACTGAACCATTTTAGAACAAAATGAGCTTCTATGTACTTTTCGTATGTGACGGCTAACTTCGCTAGAGCGCAATATTCAAAATGGCCGCCGACGCCATTTTGAAAAACATAAATTTCGATATCTCAGGTTCTAGATTAGACAGCAGTACAAACAAGGGGTCCTTTTCCACTAATTTTAACACTACCAACACAATGAAATGGTTAGTTTTTAGTTTGGGGGTCATTCTGAGCTCGAAATCCAAGATGGCTGCCGTCTGCCATCTTGAAAACATAAAATTCAATATTTTAGGTTCTAGATTAGACAGCAGTACAAATGAGGGGTCTTTTCCCACTAATGTCAGCATTACAAACACAATGAAATGGTTAGTTTTTAGTTTGGGGGTCATTCTGAGTTCGAATTCAAGATGGCTGCCGTCTGCCATCTTGAAAACATAAAATTCAATATTTCATGTTCCAGAATACTAGTAGGTGGAATTATCATGTTTTTTATCGTGTCAGGTGGAGCTGTCATTTCAAAGCTAAAGGTCACAAAGATTCGACATTGACGGAGACAAGTAGTGTGCTCTCAGCTGTTGAAAACAGACTGTGGTGTTCTATTAAAAACTGTGTGTACGCGAGGAGTCCTGTGGTGTGATAGGACAATGTGAAACCATAATATCAGAAAGGATGAATGCTGGGGCCAACGGAACTAGTGTCAGTACTGGTCCTCCTAGTCTGAAAGGGAAAACAGGAAACGAATACGAATGCATATTGCTCTGTGGTACGCCATGTGCTGGTGAAAATGGCTTGGACAAAATCACAGTGGATAAGTGGAAATCCATCCAGAATAAGGCCATGAAATGGAAGGGACTTGATATGTTTGGGAATGTGCACTGCTCTGTGGATTGGGAGAAGGGGCCAACTGGGTGTCACATGCATAGCTCTTGTTACACATCACTTTCCAGCCAGCGCCTGCTCTTGCAGGCAGAGAAACGCCAACAAAAAGCTCAGCAGCAGGACAGCGCCGAGGTCGCAAGTCATAGTAGCCCCGCTTTAGATGCAAGCACACCAAAAAGGCTCCGGTCCAGCACAGGACAACTTCACGATAAGAGTTGTGTATGGTGCCTGAAAGAGGCTCATCATAAGAGCCGCGCTCGCGATAAAGAACTAAACCTGCTATCAACAGTACATGCATGGAATAGATTCAAGCTACATACTGTACGTCTGGAAGATGAAGTGTTGAGAAGGAGACTTTGCATTCTCATAGACTCTATCCCGGACCCCCATACGGCTTTTGGGATCGAAATACGTTATCATCGTGTGTGCTGGCGCAAGTACGTTAGTGATCATAAGCCACTTACAGACGAAACTGCACAACATCTTCAGCGGGTGAACCTCCGTGAAGCTCAGACTATTTTTTTCGAACATGCCCGTCAAGTCGTCTTCCATGACCACGAATTTCGAACATTACAAGGGCTCCTGAAGGACTACCAGCGGATCATTTGCAACTATGGACATGATTCAGTAGTCAGGTCAAGCTACTCGAAGGAGCTCCTTATCAAGGAATTTGGCGAAACTATAGGATTCCATGATCGACATCAGAAGAATGTGAGTGAATTGGTCTACGACACTTCTGCAGGAGGAACATACGTTGAGGCTGCAACCACTTCTTTGGGTATCAGCAACGATCAGTTGACTCGGAACATTGCAGCACGGCTTAATGCAGCTCAAATACTGTGCCTTGGCCGCCATACATTCATGAATTAGAGAAAGAAGAAGACCTGAGCGAGCTTCTGTTGCCGAGCTAGTTACTTGGATGAGGCGCCCTAACATGTCCTCCATCGACGACAGTCCATCCGTTCGTTCGATTGCATCTATTCTCGAAAGCTACATTACCGGAAAACGCACTGCATTCAAGACAAATCTCTCTGTCATGCTGCATGGACTGGCAAAGAGCAGGGAGATAGTCGACATAATGCACAGAGATGGTTTGGGCATCAGCTACAATGACGTCATGATGCTACGCGATTTCTGGGTAGTTAATGATCTGAATCGCTCATTGAATTGTCCATTTGAGCTTGCCGAGGAAAAGCCTGCCGTCGCTATAGTTGACAATGATGACTTTAAGAGTGACACATTGACCGGCGCCGGTCAGCCACAACGCTCAAATGTGATGTTTGTACAGCCAGAATCCTTCGACTCAGAACCTTCTTCTCAGAATGATGGAGATCGTCCACGTCCTAGTGCTAGACTGGCTACATCCCTCTCAACTTCACTCAAGGAACTTGGAAGCGAAATGCAGAAGGTCAACCCGTACAAGACAGTGAAACGTGGAGAGCCGCCCATCAGGAATCGGCCTGGAAAGCACTTCAAACGTGGGGTACGTGGTCTGCGGTTATTCTATGAGACGCTAATGTATCATGTTCTGGACAAGCGTTTGGAGGGCACCCCTCTATCAGAGGAAGTCAAGGCGTCCCTCGCCAAGCTCAGAGTGCAGAACGATTTACAGGAACTTGCAGAAGCATATAGCGAGCTAGAAAGCAATGCTAATCTGAAGCATATCGTTGACACTCTATTCAAGGATTACGTTGACTCCCCACAAGCAGAATACTGGATGTCCTTCATGGAGATGGTGGAGGTTCTGACTCAGAATATCCATGCAACGAGAACAAGGAGCTGGACCGAGTTCAAGTCCTCACTCAGGCTTATGCTTCCTTGGATGCAAGTCTATGACAACAACAGGTATGGTCGGTATCTTCCCGATTTCATCACAGTGTTGGACATTCTTCCCAAGGACCAGGCTTCATTTATGGCGAATGGTCTATTTGCACAGTCGATGACTGGCAAGCCGTACTCTAGCGTCGCCCTTGACATGTGGATTGAGACAACAATGAATAAGGGTTCCAAGCTGAAGTCTGGTTGGTTGGCCATTCTCTTCAACGAAAAACAGCTCCTTTCCAATACTCGCAACGTCAATAACGTCAATCGGATAAGGGCAAGCGTCCATCGCCACGCTAATTGCAATAAACAAGCTGCAGTGAAGCATACTGATTGTTCAAAGAGTAAAATGAAGAAGGACGAGCAAGCCATCCAGGATTTGAGCGCCTGTCTCACTGAGTTCAAGTGCGATCCATTTGACCATGATAACGACCAGGAACTTCGCTCCCTGTAGTCCGGAATCCCGGCTTCGGACGTGCTAGCTTCTGACTTTAAATTGGCAAAGGAGAATGGCACAACCAAGGTTGAGGAATTCCTGAAAGAGAGGGTGTATTCCAAAACCAAGTCTCTCAACGACCGTGTCCCTCTTAACAAGCGTCAGAACTTTACAACTCAAGAACTGAAGAAAGCGGATGGTGAGGGCCTGAAGGGGAAGACTGAAGAAATGGAGTCTAAAGCCATGGCGTCAGTTCTTGGACTGGTCAAAAAAAGTGGTGCCCTCAAACTTGAAGAGGTACTCCAGCATCGTCTGACTGGCGAGTGCCTTTCTATATTCAATGCCAATGGAACCATGCGGAAGGTACAGAAAAGCAAACTTCAGGAGAAGCTTACTATGACCCCGATTCCAGAACCAGATGTGTATACGTCTATTGTAGATATGGGTCTAATCTGGCGTCGAGCTGCTCCAACCACTGAAGACAGAGAGAAGGGTGACGGTACAAAGTACACATGGGGGGATTATGCAGAGAAGCTTGTGCACGTAATTCTGACAAGACACAAGCAGGCAGAGCGCATAATTTGTCTGAACGATCCATATGATCAAACCTACACAATAAAAGACAGTGAGCGAATGCTGCGGCAGAAAGGCAAGCCGATCAGGAATGTCTATATGAAGTCAGATGACAAATTTCCCTCGAACAAAGACTTCCATGCTCTCCTTGGTAATTCTGGCAACAAGATACGCCTGCAGGCATTTCTTCAAACTAAATTCACAAGTGCTGCAGCCTCAACCAATATTAAGATTATCTACTGTGTCGTAGGCAGCAGTGCGGTGAATCTCACTTCCGGCCAGCTTGTGCCAGAGTTCAAATGCTACCATGCGGAGGCTGATACGGCCATGTTCACGGTTTATAGTGTACTCCGGTCAGAGGGCTACACAGCAGCAGTCATTCTTGACACTGAGGACACAGACAATTACGTACAAGCTGCTTATGTTTATGTTGCTCAGCATGTATCAGGGCTCCTGTGCCTGAAACGGAAACACCAACTGATCACTGCCCGATGCTTGTGCAGTGAGGAAATGGCTGCATCCATCATACAATTAACTGCACGTGCTCACTGGAAGTGATCACAACTCTGGTTTCTACGGAGCAAGCAAGAAGCTCATCACAGAACGTCTTCAGAGTTCCGAAGAGGCGCATGGCTTGCTGGCAACATGTGGCAGCCAACTCCCAATCCCCCAAGAGGTCATCGATGATTTGGAGCGATTCGTCATTCGATACGTCTATTGTGATAACAAAAATGCCACCCTAGGAGATGTGGGGGCAGCGAAGTGGAAGGCGCAGAAAAAGAAAAGCACCATCCGACTCGCACCCGACTCGGACAGTCTCCGCCATCACTTGGAGCGTGCAAACTACCTCACATATTTGCAGAAGCATTTCGACCTCCAAAGTCACCCATCACCGATCGGCCATGGATGGCATCTTGTAGATGGACTTTGTCTCCCCATCCGTTCCACCCGGCCTGCAATCCCCCCATTCATCAATCTGCCTATCAACCCACAGGCAGAGGAAGAAAGCGACAGTGAGGATTGCAGCGGAAGTGATGACAGTGATTCTAACAGCACGGACTCATGCAGCGACAGTGACACTTAATATGCGTATAAGGAACTTTGGGGTTGGAATGTTATTATCCTCAAGATGGCAGACGGCAGCCATCTTGAATTCGAACTCAGAATGACCCCAAACTAAAAACTAACCATTTCATTGTGTTTGTAATGCTAAAATTAGTGGGAAAAGACCCCTCATTTGTACTGCTGTCTAATCTAGAACCTAACATATTGAATTTTATGATTTCAAGATGGCAGACGGCAGCCATCTTGTATTTCGAGCTCAGAATGACCCCCAAACTAAAAACTAACTATTTCATTGTGTTGGTAGTGCTAAAAGTGGTGGAAAATGACCCCTCATTTGTACTGCTGTCTATTCTAGAACCTGAGATATCGAAATTTATGTTTTTCAAAATGGCGTCGGCGGCCATTTTGAATATTTCCCCCTAGCGGAGTTAGCCTTCACATACGAAAAGTACATAGAAGCTCATTTTGTTCTAAAATGGTTCAGTTAGTGAAATCAATCATAAAAAAAAGGTAGGAGCAAAATGGTCACGGAATCTAAGAATATGACCCTACTATAATGATGTAGGCAGATTGTGAGAAAAAGCTCTAATTTGAAGTTGGGGGAAAATAAGAGAAACAAAGTCATTGCTGATTTATTCTTGTGTTTTTGTGTGTGCCGTGCACTTTTTTTTTGTAACGTCAATTGTGTTTGTTTTTTCTGTGCAGCGAAAGTATAGCTCCATTATCCAGGCACATATTTGAAATCTATTAAAGGGATCGTATACGTTTGGTAATTGGAACCCACTGTTTGTTTCAATCTATATACTATAAAACTAACCTGTACAAATTTCATTTCAAAAGGTGGTAGCGATTTTGAGATAGTTGCCGAAATTCTGGAGCGGTTTTGTCCACGCAGGAAGAATAATCTGCATTGGAATACACAGTCTGAGAAACGTCACTGCAGTAACGCTTCTCAGATTCAAATTTTTGGAGATAAAAAGTTTTCCCATAACCGCAGTACTTCGAAGTGAAAAGTTTCAAAAAATGCATTATACTATCCAAAGCTGCAGTACTTCTTACCAAGTAAGTTTGTATTGCCATTAATTTTTGGAGTAATAATTACCAAACGTATACGATCCCTTTAAGAAAAGGCGGCACCCATTATGGGTCGGGAAAAGGGCACATAAAATGATAAGCAACGTTTTTTATAACAGATTTGATTCATAACTTGGTATTAAAAACCTCCTATATGGAACTTGACAACTGCACCTTTAACACAATGACCTATATTCACGTATATATCAAAACTTAATGCAATGCAAATACTGTGCGCCTTCCGTTGTCAGCGAGATTTCATTTGTGGAGATTACGAAGCGGGCATTTGCGGCCTATAACTATAGCGGAAGCATGCACGGTGAACATAAAAAATGAAGAGGGATATATTTATAATGTCAAGAATATTTCATTTCCTGGTTTTACATCACCCTCGGGAGTCGATCATCGTCGAGATTTGATCCGACCACTATAATATAAGAGCAAGCAGGAGCTTAATATACCTTCCATCAGGACGGGAATTACGACTCAAATCCTGACATCAAATGGCATAATCAGTATAACTGATATAGTACCTCTTGTGTCGTATATTATATAAGATATTTCAATGCGCAGCGTGCATATTATACTTTGGTTTACCAGAAACTGGTACTCAAGCTTGGGTTCTAAGCTGCACCGAAACGAGTTTAGGTGCTACATTGTAAATCGAGTTTGGGCGATTTTTCGGTCAAGGCAATTTTAAAAGAAAAATTTCTGAATTAAGTATTTTGTTTGTTTGGAATTGGGATTAGTTTTAACGAAACTCGATCCGAAGCGGGTTCAGGCTTATAGTGCTGGGAAGTACACCCACGCATTTCCGGCCTTGCTCGCTGCTGACATACATTTCCGAACTTGAACTTGGCGTGTTTATGCGTCATCCGTTTTGAATTTGGGGAAATGTTTGCGTTTATATACGTCATTCGGCGCGAACTGGTTAAAGTTAGGATACACCATTTGCAGATATCGAAAAAAATTACTACAGAATTATTAAGAAATATCTTACTCATCTGAAATTAAATAATGATTGTAGGCATCCAGTAAAATGATTGCGCTAGATGCCTTTTAATTATTCCCCCCAAAAAATGTTATTCGGCGATCGCGAAAAAACACAAATAACATAAGAATAACTGCTCGACGCCGGTTGAAAACAAACGCTGTTTTTCGTGCTTTTCTCGGCATTCGTGACTGTAAAACTTCATACAGGTTAGTTGAACGATATTTACTAAAAAATACAACCCCTAAATCCACCCATTCGTGGTAATTCAAGCAATTACCAATGGTGTATACCATTAAATTTGAAATAGAATTTCTAAAAGGTACATCTATACTGAATATCAATATCAGTATGTACTGCAGTCTATTTCCCTTTTACGTTAATAAGCCAATTGTTGTTATTACCGTAGTCCTTTATCTTTTGTTTAACAACTAGGCCTAAACCCTTGTTATCACTTAACGGTAAAATATTTTCTTAGAAAAATTACGATTTTGAAATGCACTTTTATTTTTCTGATATAATTACTATAGAAACTAGGCGATAGGGTTTGAGGAAATGGCGTTACGGGGGAAAATAGAAATACAATCTTGAATTCGAGCAGTTTGAAGACTGTCAATAGGGCCTTGTCGTAAAGGTCAAGGACCACTGACAAAAATGAGTGACAAATCACGGAGATGACAGGTGACAGAACTCAACTTGTCCCTCAGTCAGCGAATTATATTATGCGATGTCGAGGGAGGTGACATTGTTTTCATTACGATCGCTGTGCGGATTATTGATTTCAGATCGTAGATTGTTACAAGTCGACGTGTGCCTTTTTGGCACACAGACGTCGTTCTCTCCTCATCATTTTCTACGGTAATCGATACTTATTCGTGCTTCACTGCGCGCAGTTTGTTCTCAGTCAGTATCGATTCCTGTCCGGTGACGAAGCGAGCTGTTCCAGAACGGATAATTTGGTTGTTTGGACATGATTATAGACGTCTTCGGGTTTCGCGGTTGGATCGGATTTCGCACGCTGTACGCAGAGCCAATTATGTCATTTACAATTAAACTGTGTAAATATTCAAATGAAAACAGATTACTGTGAATACATTCTCGCTTACAAACTTGTAGTTTAAGGATAATTTCCTCCGTAGGCTGTATTTATACGTATGCAAATTGTTATTATTCCCCAGAAATGAGTTTATTTTCGATAGAAACTGTTTTCGATATTTTCGTAAAAACTGTAACTGCCTGTGGGCTTTCCGTTTCAACTCCTGAACTCGCCTATAGATAAGTTCATCAATATGTTTTAAACATCTACAAAGCACGGAGTCTTTCCTTCGAGTTGTCCTAATTAGATTATAGATTATAGATTCTAGAGACTTCTAATTAATAATAAAATAATTTTTAAATAAAGAAGAAAACGGAATGAGACACCTTGCTTCAATTGTGAAACATTGCCTATTTTTTGTCTCGAAAGGGACAAACAGAGAAGTGAATCATATCAACGTAAAACAAAAACATCAAGCTTGATTAACCAGTTCGCGCCGGATGACGTATATAAACGCAAAAATTTCCCCAAATTCAAAACGGATGACGCATAAACACGCCAAGTTCAAGTTCGGAAATGTATGTCAGCAGCGCGCAAAGCCGGAAATGCGTGGGTGTGCTTCCCGGCACTATCAGCCTGAACACGCTTCTGATCGAGTTTCGTTAAAAATAATCCCGCCTGTCGGCTCGGCATTGTTAAAATAATCCCGGCGCGAACTGGTTAAAACATAATCCACCAAATATTCCCGATAATGTATCCCGGTATGTATCGGGAAAAACATTTTCCCGATAATCGGTAAACATTATTCTCCACACATAATTATTATAGGCCCGTTCTATATAATCTGCCCAGCAAGTCCACATAAAATCATTTGTTGTGGCAAACATGCGCACATGCATGTCACGCCGGCGACGCGGTGTTCCAAATCCACGCCGTTTATAGTAAAACAACTAAATGTAGGCCTATAGACCAATATTAAAACCGGCAGAACTAGATAAAATTGATAGACTCCACGACTATACGGGACCTGTTTGTGTCTCTGTTGATCTGGATCAGAAATCGGAACAGGGGTTCTGACAGTGCCCAGGATCGTGTATAACTAATTCACTAATAAAACATAACAAGTATTGACACAGATCGTGTTAGGGTTATGTTTCATTGTGGTCAGATAATGCTGAATGACCCCGATATTATTTTACTGGCATCTTGTAAAAGAAAACAAATACACGTATAGCTTTATTTTGTCCGAGCTTAAGTCACCTGATTTACAAGAGCTAGCACCACATCGCATTACTCGTAAATCCAGCTCTCAATTTTCTCGATGGTCATGCAGATGATGGTTATTAAGACTAAGAGTAATCTGTATCTGTAAAGCCTTGAGCTCAAAGAAACATTTTGTTATATGCAAAGTTTGGACAAAACCAAACTTGATATCTTAGTCAAGAAAAACGAAATATTCTTACCATTGAAATCGGCAATTTTGTTCCCAGATGGTAACAGAATCCACAGCGAGGTCTATCAGCGACGCTGAGTGAGTGGAGAATTCCCTCGCCTGCTACTCCACCTTTCCACACGAGCAGCGCTGCCACTCGCCAACAGAGCTAGAAAACCAACACTCCAAGGTGGCAAACGCAGTTAATATTTGGCGGGAAGAGAAATTACCCAAGGTTCATTATACATGAGTGCGCGCTGGGGGAACACTCGCGCTGCGATCAGCCGTATCGAGCGCGTCCATCACACGTCCCTGGTCAACACGCCTTTCCCCCTCGCGTTACCTATTAATACACGTCTTTGCTATCTACCTACGATAGCAGAGTTTTATTCAGACCACACGTTGATCATGCGTCCCGCATTATACGCCGGACCGTGTGCGCTATACACGCAATCGCGTGTGTACGTGCAGCCTGTGAATCGCCTCTTGTTAGGTAAAAGTGCAGGCAGTATAAGTAGCGCAAGCTGGCTGGCTTTGGTGGCAAGGTGATTCGGATCTGGTTTTTTTGAAGAGCTGTTGAAATCCCCGGGGCTTTTATCCACCTCAAGATCCGGGAGAAAGACAATACCTTGCGCGCTTAGGCCTATAGCTGCCTGAGTCGCCTGACGGGAGAATAGAAAGTGACAAGTCGGATTGTGATCTGTGAAGTCTGATGGGGATAGAGTCTGCGAATATTGTGACCAATTAAATAATGGTTTATATAATCACACCAATCGCAGTTACCGAGTGTGAAAATACAATTGAAATGTATATAATTATCTATAATATTTAATTAATTTCATTGTTTACTTACTGTTTACTTATACATGTACTGTATACTATACAGCCCTTCGTTCTACTTTTCTGAAAATGTTCAATATATATTCACATAATAATCCCTTACGATTTAATTCCGATTTGCATTTTTGTCCACAGGTAAACCGACGCATCCACGTAAGAACTATGGACGTCATCAGTTCTGTCACAAAGACTTGACCTTTGTGGTCCCTGTGTGTTTGTGCAGGTGAAAGCAAGACGACCATGGGAGATAACTAGCGTCATGATGCAATGGTAAGATACAATTCCATATTCCCAACAAAAAAAGCTTCTCAGACTAACGTCAATGTACACAAGACACACACCCTTGATAAGAACGTATCAATTTCGGATATTTAAAAATTGACTTTCTCCCCGATTTGTACAGTATTGGTGCTGTAACCTCACGCTCCACATTTCAAAATGCCCGGACACCGTCCGATATTTTACTATCGTTGTCGCCTTTATCTCGCTTCGTTTTAAACTTTATAGATTTTCATGTGTCAACATATTTATATCACTCTTTTTTCTCATTACACATCAGCATCGGTATTTATACAGGCCGCGGTTTTTAGCGGCATAGAGTACGTGCAGTCATATTTTGGTCCGTTGAAAGCGCTTACCTTTTTGTATCAAGAGAGGGCGCAGTAGAGGTAGACGTGTGTGCCTTTCTGGTCGACAGGGGGCGCTGTAAAGGTACAGGAGAGCTTGCAGTTGCACAGGGTTGCAGGGTTGTAAATAGACCCAAAATTGCTTGAGCCGACCAGATCACATTTTGCATGCCCAGGAAATAATTTTCTAAAGAGCTTTTTGAGAGCCATGCATTTGAAGGATTGTAAAAATACAGTGTACCACCTCGGTCCGGAAGTGTGAGCTTCTAATTCTGAGCATTTGGGATGAATCTGGCCCTGGAATTGGCACTACTTGGCTCTTGAGCGAGAGGGTATTTTTTCAAAATGGACGCTTTGCAGATTTGGCTTCAGCACTAGTTTTAGGGGTGTTCTCCTTTGGAGGGAAATATCACCCAAATGTTATCAGATGACCCCACACAAAATGAAAAAAAAATGAAAGGTGGTGAAATAAGCTTCATTTTGGTGTATAGTTTAGTCACCTTGGAGAGTTGTGAGTATTTTTCCAATGTTTTGAAGTTGGGGTATTTATCATTGCTGTCTATGGGACTTTATTTGGATGTGCGCAACCACAGGGGATCTTCTTTTTCCATAAAATTGCGATGATATCGCTGTCGCTACATGAGTTTACAACTTGACGTAGGCCAATGACATCTCCTGTCTAGCTGATAGTGAAATCAGACCCGTCTGAACCTGCCACTAACCTCGGTAAACACCCGGACAAACCCGTATCTGGTTGAGCAATTAGGAGACATCATGGAATGTTTCGTTATGCTTCAACGCAAAGGATGTGAGGGCACAGTTTGCTCCGCGATTATTTCCTCGTAAAATATATGGACAGTTCCCACACGCGCGGTAGAGTCGTTTAAAGATCAATTCATAAACAAACGTGGGATGTGGTGGCAATGTCGACATTTCCTTTGGTTTAATTAGAACCGGGGGGAAATGGTTTCGAAACTTCCTAACTTCTTTTGCTTGGTGAATCACCAAATATGTTTTTATTGTATTATTTGTACAAATTATTGTGTTGCATGTCATCGAACCACATGGGCCCTATCGGACGTGGAGCTTTTAATTAACGAGATTACGTGGGCTTTCTTAGAAAAAGAAAAATATGTGTTAGGTTTTACTGTCTTCTCGAAATGGTTCGTGGAGTTAACGATTTGATATAACAAGTTGCACATGGACCCTCACAGTGTCTCGACACGTACAGTGTGATTTAAAACTAAAAGTTTTTGATAAAAAAACATCAGTATATTTTATTACTGCAGCAGTGAGGGTGGTGTGATGCTTGTAGCTTGTTTCGATAAAGCCTCTAGTCTGGTACATTGTATAACATTTTATAATTTCTGCGATGGAATCGAAAGCTCCGTGTTTACTTCCACAACGCATAATCAGTCTAAGGCCGTGTCTGAATCTCTTGTCTATGGCTAGTGTCTTGGTGTTCGCCCATTACAACTACGCGTGAGCAGGCTGATAATAACCGTAGCTCTGGTAGCCCGTTTTGGACGCTTACAAGATTGGTAAAACAGAATAGGCACGCCTAACTAAAGGTAGTTCCAGACACGCCATAATTACTAGGGACAGACAGTCGGCCAGTTAGTCAGTCAGTGACTGACGCAAGGGGCCAATTTCAAAGAGCTGCTAAGCACAAAAATATGCTTAGTATGCAAATTTGTTCTTGGAAAAAACAAGGTTACAGACCAAATGCTCACGTGATCTTTATTTGTTTCTAATTGATAATCAGCTGTTTTTTTGCTTAGCATGAAAAACACGTAAAATTTTGGCTGGCAACCTGTTTTTAATGAGCAAGACTTTGTTGTGCTAAGCAAATTGTTGTGCTTAGCAGCTCTATGAAATTGGCCCCAGGTTAGAAGAATAGATGGCACTGCGCCGAATATGTGACACCAGCAAAAATACATTTCAAAGTCGTGCAGGAGTATATCTCGAGATCCAAAGGGGAAACAGCCGGCCCTTTTAAGTTTTATAACGCCACCCGAAGTAACCCGTGGTTGCAAATTGTCATGCCTTCATAAATCCCGACAGCCTACAAATTTCACCTGTCAGTGATCACATTGTCAAGTTTAGCGTTGGCGTCTTACATGCAAGCAATCTGCTGATATACACTGAACAAAAATATAAACGCCCACAAAAAAATGAACGCCAACCAAAATATAAACGCCCACAAAAATATAAACGCCCCAAAAATGGTTAGGCTATTTGTCTTGATTTGTAAACAACATTTGTGTCCATCTCTGCCAGTGAGGATGGCTCAGTGATGCAGAGATTCCACCCACAACACAGATGTGGGTGGAATTACTCTATCACTGAGCAATTCCTCACTGGCAGAGATGGACACAAATGTTGTTTACAAATCAAGACAAATAACCATTTTGGGGGCGTTTATATTTTTGTGGGCGTTTATATTTTTGTAGGCGTTTATATTTTTGTTCAGTGTACAGTGTACATGATTGTATATACTCAGTTGAAATAATACCTATACGTCAGTTTGTGGGATAAAAACGAGTCAAACATAAATATTTCTCCCTTGAATAATAATGGTATGTTTGCATGAGAAGTGTTTTAATATATTTGTTAATGGGGGAAGAAAGTTGCATAGCCTCATGTCCTACAGTGTTTGCCCTCGTGGCGAATGTTCGGGTTGATTTCAGCTGTGAATGATACGGGCCATTGACAGATTTAGTTAAAAAAACGATTAAATCAAGCGCTGCCAAAGTGAAGGTTTTATATGCAAAGAGCACATTAGTTCGGGCTAGTATTAACCCCAACAGCACTGAATCCTCCAATTTCAATTGGAATTTGCGCACACCGCAGGGAGTTATAGGGTGGAAGCTTGTAATAACATTCCTATATAGCTATCCCCAAGAAAAATGACATTTCAAGCATGATCTATCACATAGTTCTTTTTTTCTGGAAGGCTATACGTTACTTTCTTGTTCAGCCCCATTTCCAGGGTAGCTCACATTCACATGAAAGTTATCCGATCGTCTTAACATTTTTCCCCATACTTCACATTAGTGTTCAGTTCATGGAACATGTTTTCTCTGGTATTTTCCTCAGAGCTGAACTGGCCCAGAATGTCTTCTCAATGTGCTCGCTTTGGCGCGACCGGTTCTCCACATTGCTCGCGTTGTTGTCGGCCTCTCGACGATTCATTGCCGTCTGTTTTAGAGGACTTTCGCAGACATAATAATAGTCTTGCCGTGAATACAACCCAACCGTAGTCCCAGATGTTGAAAGCGAGCATGCCCTATCTCCCCAGATCCAATTTAGGCCTACCCCCTTGTGGCAGTTTCACAATTGCCGTGCCCTAATTTGTTCTTTTACCGTTTCGCCGCATCCTGGAGTAGTCATCGGTTATTTTTCATTACCACATTCGGGCACGAAATCGAGATATGATGATAATACTTCGGAAGTCTCAAACAAAACCGAGCCCTTCAAGTTCAATCCACATCTTTCAGCGACAAAAATAAGTTTCTAGGTGTTTTAACAGCCGTTTTTGCTTTGGCCAAAAACCTTTTGACACTAAGAACGTGCATCGAATTTAGAGCGTATTACATACTATAGCCTAGTAATACAGTCATGACATTTTTGGGGCCAGTTCGCGCCGGGATTATTTTGACAATGACTGGGCCCAGGCGCGAGATTGTTTTTCACGAATCTGGATCCGAAACGGGTCCGGTCCGCATCTGTGAGCAGCACACTCTGATGTCTTGCTCGCTGGCTATAGCCGGTTGCCGACAAATATTTCCGGCCTTGCTCATGACGTGTTTATCCGTCATCCGTTTTAAATTCCGGAAAAAAACCTACACACGTCATCCGACGCGAATTTGTTGCATTTGTATTGGCGTGTTCAAACAACGGATTGAATAGGAGTCTTGGTACCAGATTATGCTGTTATTAACAATCTTCTCATTGATACGCCGTAGAAAGTGTTGGAGTGTATCAATCATGCGCCAGCCTAGTTTTGTGAATTCTACTTGTAACGTTCGCACCTATGACTTATGCCCTGTGTATAAACCCGACCGTTCATCGGTCAATCTCCGTCATTGTTGAAGCTTTAAAACATGTCTTTGTGTTAACAAAACTTCAGTTATTTGCAGAACAAAATCATACGACCATTTTCCCTATGCGAAAGGAACTGAACAAAAACAAATCTTTTAAACAAGCAACGTGAAACTGATTGTATGCAACAGCCGTCGACTGTGGTTTAATCCACTGTGTCACTTGAATGCACGCACTTGAATTTCCTTGACGTTTTAATGGAAGTTGGGGATTTCTTTTTGGCACAAAATGCAACAGTTTCGATGTGTCTTCTGATACGCACAATGAATGCGTCTGTTGTGTTCAGAACTTGTTGCTGAGAAGTTTTGTTTGAGGGGGTGTTGAACAAACGAAAAAAGTCAGAGAATATGACCTTGGGAGTATACAAGGGAAAAAAAGGGTGAAAGAGTCAAGCGGTATTGCCTGGGGTAGTTTCTAAGAGTTTAGTTTTTGTTCCTATTGTGAAATATAAGGGTGAAAATGCGAGGGAGATGTTTACAGCTGGCGTTTATGACAGTTTATTTTGTCGCTAAACTTTGCGTAAAAATAAGAGATTATGTCTATACAAACCAGGCAACTTTGTATTAAGACAAAATTTAGTCCGAAAAGCTGAATATACAACTCAACTTCGATATACATGTACATCCATAGCGAATGTGTGGTATTGGATGACAAATATCGCCTGTATAATAAGGGGCACATGACAACTTGGACATGATAATATTGAAGTGGTGTTTTAAATTTTTATATGCAAACAGACATATGAAGCCCAACCGCGGTGGTTGTGTCCATATTGCAAATTGTCATGCCTTCATAAATCCCGACAGCCTACAAATTTCACCTGTCAGTGATCACATTGTCAAGTTTAGCGTTGGCGTCTTACATGCAAGCAATCTGCTGATATACACTGAACAAAAATATAAACGCCCACAAAAAAATGAACGCCAACCAAAATATAAACGCCCACAAAAATATAAACGCCCCAAAAATGGTTAGGCTATTTGTCTTGATTTGTAAACAACATTTGTGTCCATCTCTGCCAGTGAGGATGGCTCAGTGATGCAGAGATTCCACCCACAACACAGATGTGGGTGGAATTACTCTATCACTGAGCAATTCCTCACTGGCAGAGATGGACACAAATGTTGTTTACAAATCAAGACAAATAACCATTTTGGGGGCGTTTATATTTTTGTGGGCGTTTATATTTTTGTAGGCGTTTATATTTTTGTTCAGTGTACAGTGTACATGATTGTATATACTCAGTTGAAATAATACCTATACGTCAGTTTGTGGGATAAAAACGAGTCAAACATAAATATTTCTCCCTTGAATAATAATGGTATGTTTGCATGAGAAGTGTTTTAATATATTTGTTAATGGGGGAAGAAAGTTGCATAGCCTCATGTCCTACAGTGTTTGCCCTCGTGGCGAATGTTCGGGTTGATTTCAGCTGTGAATGATACGGGCCATTGACAGATTTAGTTAAAAAAACGATTAAATCAAGCGCTGCCAAAGTGAAGGTTTTATATGCAAAGAGCACATTAGTTCGGGCTAGTATTAACCCCAACAGCACTGAATCCTCCAATTTCAATTGGAATTTGCGCACACCGCAGGGAGTTATAGGGTGGAAGCTTGTAATAACATTCCTATATAGCTATCCCCAAGAAAAATGACATTTCAAGCATGATCTATCACATAGTTCTTTTTTTCTGGAAGGCTATACGTTACTTTCTTGTTCAGCCCCATTTCCAGGGTAGCTCACATTCACATGAAAGTTATCCGATCGTCTTAACATTTTTCCCCATACTTCACATTAGTGTTCAGTTCATGGAACATGTTTTCTCTGGTATTTTCCTCAGAGCTGAACTGGCCCAGAATGTCTTCTCAATGTGCTCGCTTTGGCGCGACCGGTTCTCCACATTGCTCGCGTTGTTGTCGGCCTCTCGACGATTCATTGCCGTCTGTTTTAGAGGACTTTCGCAGACATAATAATAGTCTTGCCGTGAATACAACCCAACCGTAGTCCCAGATGTTGAAAGCGAGCATGCCCTATCTCCCCAGATCCAATTTAGGCCTACCCCCTTGTGGCAGTTTCACAATTGCCGTGCCCTAATTTGTTCTTTTACCGTTTCGCCGCATCCTGGAGTAGTCATCGGTTATTTTTCATTACCACATTCGGGCACGAAATCGAGATATGATGATAATACTTCGGAAGTCTCAAACAAAACCGAGCCCTTCAAGTTCAATCCACATCTTTCAGCGACAAAAATAAGTTTCTAGGTGTTTTAACAGCCGTTTTTGCTTTGGCCAAAAACCTTTTGACACTAAGAACGTGCATCGAATTTAGAGCGTATTACATACTATAGCCTAGTAATACAGTCATGACATTTTTGGGGCCAGTTCGCGCCGGGATTATTTTGACAATGACTGGGCCCAGGCGCGAGATTGTTTTTCACGAATCTGGATCCGAAACGGGTCCGGTCCGCATCTGTGAGCAGCACACTCTGATGTCTTGCTCGCTGGCTATAGCCGGTTGCCGACAAATATTTCCGGCCTTGCTCATGACGTGTTTATCCGTCATCCGTTTTAAATTCCGGAAAAAAACCTACACACGTCATCCGACGCGAATTTGTTGCATTTGTATTGGCGTGTTCAAACAACGGATTGAATAGGAGTCTTGGTACCAGATTATGCTGTTATTAACAATCTTCTCATTGATACGCCGTAGAAAGTGTTGGAGTGTATCAATCATGCGCCAGCCTAGTTTTGTGAATTCTACTTGTAACGTTCGCACCTATGACTTATGCCCTGTGTATAAACCCGACCGTTCATCGGTCAATCTCCGTCATTGTTGAAGCTTTAAAACATGTCTTTGTGTTAACAAAACTTCAGTTATTTGCAGAACAAAATCATACGACCATTTTCCCTATGCGAAAGGAACTGAACAAAAACAAATCTTTTAAACAAGCAACGTGAAACTGATTGTATGCAACAGCCGTCGACTGTGGTTTAATCCACTGTGTCACTTGAATGCACGCACTTGAATTTCCTTGACGTTTTAATGGAAGTTGGGGATTTCTTTTTGGCACAAAATGCAACAGTTTCGATGTGTCTTCTGATACGCACAATGAATGCGTCTGTTGTGTTCAGAACTTGTTGCTGAGAAGTTTTGTTTGAGGGGGTGTTGAACAAACGAAAAAAGTCAGAGAATATGACCTTGGGAGTATACAAGGGAAAAAAAGGGTGAAAGAGTCAAGCGGTATTGCCTGGGGTAGTTTCTAAGAGTTTAGTTTTTGTTCCTATTGTGAAATATAAGGGTGAAAATGCGAGGGAGATGTTTACAGCTGGCGTTTATGACAGTTTATTTTGTCGCTAAACTTTGCGTAAAAATAAGAGATTATGTCTATACAAACCAGGCAACTTTGTATTAAGACAAAATTTAGTCCGAAAAGCTGAATATACAACTCAACTTCGATATACATGTACATCCATAGCGAATGTGTGGTATTGGATGACAAATATCGCCTGTATAATAAGGGGCACATGACAACTTGGACATGATAATATTGAAGTGGTGTTTTAAATTTTTATATGCAAACAGACATATGAAGCCCAACCGCGGTGGTTGTGTCCATATTGCGCATTGTACCCCCCCCCCCCCCCCCAATATCAACATTTTAAACACGAAGAATATATAACATATTAAATGCGATAGTCTGATGGATGATGTAGCTGTCTCGACATCCATAGGTTGTGGGTTCAAATCCTACATTTTTTTCTTCTTTTCGATTCATTTACTTTTCTTCTTTCCACTATTTCCTTTTTCTACTTCGTGGTTTTAGAGGATTTTTTTCAAAGGAGACAAAAAAAGCCCAAGAACCAGACTTGCAAGTTAGTTTTGATGAATTATGCACCTAAATACTGAAAGCTTCATTATGTGTGAATCATTTGTATCGTTGCATATATGTTGTGCATGGTTGTATGTAAACTCTTTCATTGTGTATTTCGCCTTTCCGCGTCTATTGTGTTCCGAGTGGCTGCGCATGACTGCCGGGGGCCAGCCACAAACTTAAAGGGATCGTATACGTTTGGTAATTGGAACCCATTGTTTGTTTCAATCCTATATAGTTGTAGATATATACCATAAAACTAACCTGTACAAATTTCATTTCAAAACTGGTATCGATTTTGAGATATTGCCGAAAATCTGGAGCGGTTATGTCCACGCAGCAGGGATGTAGTCGAGTCCATCACAAGTCCCTGCAAGTCCCTGTAAGTCCCTGCAAGTCCATCACAAGTCCTTCAGTTCCAATTCAAATCACAAGCTATTCAAATCAGCTTTGACAAAGGCATTCCTTTGTCATTGTTCATCCAGTTACTTATGACTGGCTTTATGAAGGGACTTGTGACTGGCTTCACGAAAGGACTTGTGAAAGGACTTGCAGGGACTCGACTACAACCCTAGCCACGCAGGAAGAATAATCTGCATTGGAATACACAATCCGAGAAACGTCACTGCAGTAACGCTTCTCAGATTCAAATTTTGGGAGATGAAAAATGATATCTTTGTCCATAACCGCAGTACATGTACTTCGAAGCGGAAAGTTTCTAAAAATGCATTATACTATCCAAAGCTGCTGTACTTCTTACCAAGTAAGTTTTTATTGCCATTAATATTTGAAGTAATTACTAAACGTATACGATCCCTTTAAAAGCAAACCTTGTGTGTTCGTCTATGAATTTCGCGCATTTTTGGCATTTGTGATCGATGCACAAAAGGGCCACCAACACACTCAGTCATCTTTTATTCGGGTAACTAATGGCCAAGTTTTACACTATATTTCACACCAGCCATATCTATGGAAAGTTCGTGCCCGATACACTCCACCTATTTATAGCGATATTTGTTTCGCCGTGTGGAATGTTGACAAGCAGATAGTTATCGCTTGGAGTCACGTGCGCGGGGCAGCTGCTGAGTGCGCATGTCTGGAATTTTGAACGTCATTATGTATAGTCTTCAGGTTAAAATGTAATACACAAAATGTAGATTTTGTTTCCCAGTCCTTCTTGGAGAATTTATTTGTATGTGCACAATATTATTGATACACCGTTGTTGTAACTAGTATTATTGAGCGTCTTATTTAAACCCCCCAAAAATGGTTTAAAAAAAATCTGCAATGCAAACATTGCGCAAAATGTTTATTTTGAAACTTTTATTTTTCTCAGCCGTTTCACTACGGTTAATTATGGAAAAAGCTGTCGCCGGCAGGTACCACGTGACCGTTATAAGGGCAATAGTGATTGGCTGCATCCGTGACAGTAGGCCGACAAACAGCCAATACCGGAAGGTCTCTCTTTCTGCCTCGGGTTTATTGTCTTTCCGTATTCGCTTTAATCCAAGTTCAAATCTAGGTCATCTCTCGTCAAGATGTATATACATATAAATATATATTTCAATTTTTCAAAACGAATTTTGACACTTGGCCTTGCGTTTCAACTTGGCCAGATTTAGCCAGCGACTGTTTACAAGATGCCCTACTTGTATATTTCAGCAGTAGCACTTAATGTTACTTCCAAAATACCTAGGATTTTTTTCCCATGTGGGTCACACACTCTCAGCACCGGGCAGGGCAGGCCTGTCCAGGCCGTGAATCGTAGGATAATGACCGTATGGCGGCACCATGCATGATGACCGTCAACAATACTCACCCGGAAACGTTTTTATCCCACAATCGTCCGTGGGCGAGATTGTAGAGTCGCGTCACATTTCGGTCGTTCATCATTATTTTGACATCAACCCCGGAAAAAAAATAGAGGTTAGATTGAAAGAATACCTCACGTACGCCAGTCATAGTGAAATCAAACCACTGCGGTTCCTGGGACTGGTATATAACGAGCTGACTGTTGAAGAGCCGTGAGTATTCCAGCCGTCGAATCCTGGCCAGCACCTCGCATAGCTGGTATTGGTAAGCGTACTATGAGCTTTATCTGCGTATAGCTACAGTTGTTTCAAATTCAATTTGCATTAATCCCTTAATCCCTTGCAGTTATTTCTGAAGATTCTGTAGTTATAGCTTATAGTTATTTCTGAACTTCTTTCACTAGTTTATGTAGTTATAGCTTAGTTATAGTTATTTCTGAACTTTTTTTACTAGTTTATGTAATATTAGTTTAGTTATTTCTGAACTTTTAAAACTAGTTTGTGTAGTTATAGCTTTTACAATAGTTATTTCTGAACATTTTTGGCGCTTTGTTAAACTTTGCGAGTGCTTATAATTTATATACAGAGACTGGACGAGTGATCTGATAATTCTGAAATTAATAATCGTGAGATTTAGTCGCCGTTTACGTGATACTAGCTATAAGTTAGTACTTGTGTATGCATGTCGTACCGTCACATTAACGTCAAATTTGAAGCATCGTGCTAATCAGAGTTGAGTGGTATATCGTCACTCAAAATAATCCATAACTTTCTTCCAAACTTGCTCATTCCTGCATGTCGAAAATCATATAAATGATCTTCCTTTTCGTCTTGCTGTTTCTGTCCTTCGGACTTTACACGCGACGTGTGAATTGATTGTTGGCTTTACATTTTCAGATTGTGATACATTAACTAGTACCAGTTGATGGTGAACATCGAACTCGTCAAGAAAGGCACTATGCGTGGAGTTATCATCAGCGTACTCGCAATAGCGGCGTTGGCGGTGCCGGCCCGGGCCCAGTATTGCTCCGAGCGGCCCGGGGGCTGCTGCCCCGGCCGTGATGACACGTGCACCACCCCCATGGCGGACACGAACTGCTACTGCGACGAGTTCTGTCTCCGGTCCAAAGCTCCAGATTGTTGCCCTGATGTCTTCAACAACTGCAAGGCGCTGCCCACCGGCACCGCGCGATCCCCGCTGACTGCTAACCCACTCGAAGGTAAGATTCCATTAAAACAAGGCAAGGTAAAACTTGGGGCCAATTTCATAGAGCTGCTAAGCACAAACATTTGCTTAGCATTAATATTATTTTGTCCTTGGCAAAACAAGGTTTATATACAGACCAAATTTTCACGTGATCTTTATTGTTTTCGATCGATAATCAGTTGGTTTTTTGCCTTAGCATGAAAACCACGTAGAATTTTGGCTGGTAACATGTTTTTAATAAGCAAGACTTGTTGGTGCTAAGCAAATTTTGGTGCTTAGCAGCTCTATGAAATTGGCCCCTGGTTTCAATGTTAAGAAAATTGTATTCATTCTATTGAATTCACGGGTCGAACACCGTAACCGGGCCACGGCAGTCTACATTTTGCCCTGTATGGTCGGAAAATCCTTTTTATTTCCATTTTGTACAGATGAACACACATTGAGGGGTATCTTCAATTTAACCTTGGTCTTCGAAATTATTCAAAAAATGTTAACCTTTATGTAGGGAAATCACTATAAACTATTTCGGGGAGCAGTTCTTGTTGTATTTTTCAAGGCACTTAGGTAAACTAACGCAGTTTTCCCTCAGTCTTGCTCTATAGTTGAATAATAAAGTTTGGCGAAGAAAAATATATACGTTAACCGGATTCGAACCACAGACCTCTCGATCCATCACCTCTCAACCAACTAGGCTATTGCCATTGGCGAGTTGGTTCTTTTTATCCAGTTATTTAATGTAGCCGAGCTACCACTGTTCTTTCTCATGAATATACATTAACGCACTACATGATGCTAAACAGAAAATTGCCAACCGCTACACGGGTTCGTATTCCTTTCTGTTTAGGAGCCTGTAAAAGTCATCACTGCATACCAGCATTCAGCAATAATGGGACGGCCGCCAAAATTCAATATCTGGCGATGATTTATGGTTGTTTGTCATTCGTACCTTTTTAGGTGGCTGTGTCCACAACGGCAGGAGTTACAAAGCCGGGGAATCGTTGAGAATCAACTGTAACACATGGTGCGTATAACTTAGGGTGCATACACTAACTACATGTAACTGGAATAAGTATTTCTGCGCGAGCTCATAAGGGCATGAAAAGTGCACCCACAACTGTTTGGCTTTAAAAAAAGAAGAAGATGGGATTGTGCAAATATAGACGAGGATCAACTCCCTGGTTTTGGCGCTTTCATCTAAGTGCAGACTTGGTCAAATTACCCTTGAAAAAAATCGGTTCTTTTTGCAAGAGAAATTGAGGGATACCATAAAATGGCTGCAAGCAGGTTTTGGAAGTATCACTTTTCGGGACGTGAGTTTGTTTTGGTGTGAATATTTCAAAAAGTAATTCGCCACCCAATATTGAAAGGAAATCGAAAGATGAAAGATCAGACAATAATTTAATAATTATTTGAAATCACCCAGTGATATCGACTTGCATGTTATTTGACCCTGAACTTTGTTGATTTTCCCCTTTATTTAATGGGCCTTGAATTAGGGCAGTGCATCCAATTATAAAACATGCGTGGGCAAACCATTGACCTTTGACCCAGCCGACTTTGAGACCAAAACATGTTGTTTTTCCTGTTTGTTCGCCCACTTTTATTTGAACAGTAATGCGAAAGATATTCCCATTTCATTTCGAGGACTTTTAAACACATTGTTTTCTCGTTTGTTTTAGTAGTGGCGGCTTTTGGAACTATTTCAGTCTCGAATTTTATAATGTTGACTGAAAAGATTACATTTTATTTGGTAATAAAAACATATTCTTTGAGAGAGTTTTATTGCTTTTCTGTGGTTGCCCCTTTAATTCCTTGCTGGGAACACGGAACAATACAGCGCACTAGTGTGCAAAACAGCTTCAGAATTAAAGGCATGTCCACGACGTCGTAGAATAGTGGAATAAATTGCAGGAAAAATTAATATGAACGATTGGAATACTGTGGTTATGTTTTCGTTAAAACTATACTTCAAATATTGTTCACGTTTTCACTGCTGTTTTTTGTTTCTCTTCAGTACATGCTACCTAATCGGGACCAGCTACGAGTTACAATGCGAGAACGCCACGTGCCTCATACGAGAGGAGATCATCACATCAGTCAACTCGGCAGCTAACGGGTAAAATATATTTACTTGCACACCGCTAATAAAGCAGGTTATTTCTGATAGGAAAAATTATTGTTCTTTATTTTCCGATTTATCGAACGCCTGTAAAACTGGGCTTTTCCTGTTTGTTACCCACAATGTGCAATCATGACACGTGAACCAGGGTAGGAATCGAACCTGTACCACAGTAACCGCTGCACTGCGCCATCTTAACTCCCTTTACTAATTCCACGGTGGTCAATTTAATCAACCCATTTATTTGTTTTCATTCTATCGCTAAACAGATGGCGAGCCAGTAACTACAGCTTTCTGTGGGGTCTGACCCTCGAGGAAGGTACTCAGCGCCGACTAGGAACTCTCAAACCCGGGCAACCCGTGGCCGCCATGACGGAGATCGAGATAGAGCCGACGGTTCAGCTACCGGAGAGCTTCGATTGCCGCCAAAAATGGCCTGGCTGGATAGAGGGCGTTCCAGACCAGGGGGATTGTGGGAGTTCCTGGGCAGTTTCGACAGTTTGTAAGTCACCAGGTGACCTTGTGACCTTGTGACCTTGTGACCTTGTGACCTTGTGACCTTGACTGGGAAGTTTACGTTAGTGAAACAATGAACAACTGCGATCGGTTGATTTACAGCTTACGACGAGCAGTTTTAACTGCTGTGAGAGTTTCACGACCTTTTTTGTC
Organism: Crossaster papposus; assembly: GCA_037893245.1. NCBI lineage: Eukaryota > Metazoa > Echinodermata > Asteroidea > Velatida > Solasteridae > Crossaster > Crossaster papposus. The sequence continues at coordinate 433,016 of JBAIAA010000120.1, read as the reverse complement.
CATGTCTCCGTACATATACAGCTGTTGCATCCGATCGCCTGGCCATCCAGTCCCAGGGTCACATGAGGGCGCCCCTCTCCAATCAGAATCTCCTGTCGTGCAACACTCGTGGGCAGAGGGGCTGCGATGGCGGGCACTTGGACCGCGCCTGGTACTACATGCGTAAATACGGGTAAACAAACCAGACGCATCTTCTTTCAAAGCATGCATTTTGAATTTGAACAAATCTACTGGTGTATACAGTTTCAACCACGGCACCAAGGAAGCATTGCGCACGCGCATACTTCAATGTGTACCGGTATGTATGTTTACAGCGTTCTCATAGGCTTATAGTTATACATGTAGCACGAAAACAATGTTCAACGTTTCGTGGTAACTTTACGCTGTTTATAAATTGTTGTGTGTTTGGTTTTTTTGGGAAAATTTGTTTCAGGGTTGTAACAGACCATTGCTACCCCTACCGGAGTGGAATGGACGAGGCTTCCAAAATGAACAAGCGCACGTGCGTGCTGCCCCGTCACCAGACGTCACCCTGCCCCAACCATGACGTCACTTCCGGAAAGTATCACATGAGCCCTCCCTACAGGATATCCGTAAAGGTACATTTTTTGAAACCATTTACAATGTAGCTGTTTGGTGTAATCTTATCATATGATTTCACGTGTGTTTTTTCTTCTTAGTTTTTTTTTACACTGCTTGGCTTTATTTCAAGAAAAAAAATTACAATACATGTACACAATTTTAATTTTTTTCTGTTCGGCAGGAAGAAGATATTGAAGAGGAGATTTTTCGGAACGGTCCTTTGCAAGGTACGAATCCGTTACTTTCCTTGGGCCTGTAAAAGGGACTGTCTTGTCTGTAGATCTCAACTTGTCCGTTGGTCTGCAGTTTTACCAGTTTTCAAGAACAAAACTACTTTATATTTCCGTCAATTTTGAACCTTTTAAATTACTTAAAACCGTAAACATTAAGATTCAAACCGTAACATAGAATGGAAATAGCACCCTTCGCCTTCCATTGCGTTACAGTGCTGATATTGAATCACATAATTATTACCCTGCGTCTGATAAATCTGTTAAGATTCATTTTGTGTGTGTCAAATTGTCTCCCAAATAATTAGCGACCATGGTGGTGAAGGAAGATTTCTACTCGTACGCCGGAGGCGTGTACAAGTACACCCGTGGGTCCGTCGAAGAGTCCCCCCAGTACCGACGGAAGGGCTATCACTCGGTCAGGATTCTTGGGTGGGGGGTGGACCGGACCGAGCCAGATCGCCCCATTCCGTACTGGGTAAGTCTACGGGCCACGGGGGGTAATTCCGAGGGGCAATTTTTAGAGGGGGAGGTACAATGTGTATAGAACTATCATTTTGTCCATGTGCTTTAAATATTTCAAATGATTTCAAAGAGCCGGCTGTCATGTTGTGTATGTGTGTCTGTGTTTATCCTCTGCCGTAGCTTTGCGCCAATTCCTGGGGTAGCGGGTGGGGCGAAGACGGATACTTCCGAATCGTCCGAGGTCAGAACGAGTGTGAGATCGAGTCCTTCGTGTTGGGCGTCTGGGCGGACGTCGATGTGGGAATGATGCAAGGTTGAAGTCAAGAGCGCTGCGAATGAGATGTCTATTAAAAATGTCACGGTCACTAGCAAGACTACTTCATAATTATTAAACCTCGGTACTTTCAGCTCCAATGCTCTTTAAAGTTAAAGTATACTATATTTGTCAGTTGTGTATTTGTATCGTTTCAAGCAGTTTTCAACATCTAAGAAGAGAATGGTGCTTAGCAACTAATTTTGCAGGGAGTTTAGAATCATTAATATCATTACATCAAGTTAGCTTTTGAACAAAACAATTGTTAGTTAGCATTTTGGTAAATTGTAAAAGGTAAAAGAGCAATGAAAAACAATAGAGTTGTCTGGGTTTTTTAATGACATAACAATTAATAAAACAAAAATGTGCTTCTTCTTTTCTCCGATTTATATATTCGAGGTCACATAATATCTAACAGCACTAAGCCATTGATTAAAGCAAACAACTGTTGCTAAGTAACTTACAATGTTGATACTTCAACCTGGCCCTAATGTTGCTGTTTTATATAAAGGATTTGTGAACACTTTACTTGCTAAATGAACCTTTGAGGATTCTACTGCACGGATCTGTGCCACAAACGCTCACCGTTTCTTTTTGGGTTTGACATTGTAATCTTTTGTAAAATAAATAATTAAAACTAACAGTTTTATTTGTATAAAAGTAGCGGTAGTGTAAACACGGTGTTATGTGTTATATATTGTATAATCTTTAAACGTTTAGACTATAGTTTAGGCCTACACTAAAAAAAATTAAACAAAATATGCACTGTCGGTGATTGGCTCAATTAATTTTGGTAATGAGTGAACATCGAATAACACAATAACTAGTGAAACATAAAACACCCCCCCCCCAAAAAAAAAAAAAAACACCAAAAAAAACCAAAAAAAAACGTCGTGAAAGAATATACAGAGAAATGCTATCTATTGATATATTAATTTGAGTGCCGTGTATTTGTGAACAATTAAATGCAAATTCTTTAATATCAGACCGCGTGGGAATGTCAAAACACTGTTCTATTATTCGCCATCTCTTTAGCTTGAAAATAAAATAATGCTAATTGTTTCATCTTGGCTATATTGGAATTTTAACCTCGTGTTGTGTGGTCTGTTTTAACTTGAACAATTGTCACATATACCATCATTAATAGTCGTTTTTTAATTTGACATGAATTATAGCAAGATTCGTGGCATCTGTGAAAAGAAGATATATGCTGAGGATGTTTGAAATCGTTGTCATAGATCATCATTCTCTCTTGACAAGTGCAAGGTAGTTCGTCACCAGACTAGCTAGAGTCTCCTCTTTCTAAGAGAAACAACAACAACAATATTCAAATTAAAGAAGGTATTTTGTTTATGCACATGACTTTTCCCCACTCTTTTGAATGTTAACATTATTTGTTTAAAGTCTTCCAAAGACATGTAACCGTCACTAACTATTGACATTAAAGTTACAAGTGTATTGTTTTGTATTGTTACAAAGTGTAGTGTTCAATCGTCTTGGTACCTCTCTTAGCCTTCTTTGAAGGTTAACCAGTCGATCCCGCTCCTTACTCGAGGAGAACGACGGGCGTTTAGTTGAACTGGAGTCCATCAGGCTTATGTGAAGCTGGATTCCTCGGGACGTGTAGCAAAGAGCAAGCTGGAATCCAGTTGAAAGTTACAATTAGAGATTCATAGTTTCAATCTCTGAAGTGGGCTAAACCATACCATGCAGTGTCAGTAGTCGTAGTCGTGGTCGTGGTCGTGGTCATGGCCGTGATCGTAGTTGGTGTCATGGTTGTTGTCGTGGTCATGATCACAGTCGTGGTTTTGTGTTTTGGGTCGTTGTGACGGTCGCGATCATGATCTTGGTCATGTTAGTTTTCGTTTTTGATGTCATTGGTGTGGCCATGAAATTGGCCATTGGTTGTCGTGGACGTCATAATCAGTAGAAAAGATCGAGGTAGCGATGATCATGGCAATGTGGGTTGTGACGTTGTGGCCATCGGTATTGTCATGGTCGTTGTAATGACGGTCGTGGTTCTGCCGAATGTCGTGTCTGTCATCGCCCGCGAGGTACTTGTTACCATTATTATTTCTGGGCTTCTGGCTTTGTCTTAGTGTTGTCTAACACATGGTCGTATCGAAGGACGTAGCTTTGGTCATTGTCATAGTCATAGCATGATCTACCTTAGGAACGAAGACCAGACACAGCACTGTCGTGTTGGCCACGACAACAGCGACACCAAAGATGCAGAAATGCATGTCAGCATTGTTGACAAAGACTTGCAGAGTAGGGACAGCGAGGACAATGGTGACAGCCACAACGTAGACTGACAAGGCGATGTATTTGCCTGTCGTACATGCATGAAATGTGTAAATAATAGTAAGATGCCATTGTCGTTGTCATGATATCATTATAAAGTGACAGATGATTTATAATGCGACCAAAAAAAGTCCGTACCATTGTTTACAATGTCATTAGCTGCGTCGTAAAAATAATGAAATTGTCAACGCCGCACAAATGTCATCGTTGATTTATCATTGTCGCTGTGGCATTACCGTCCTAATGAATGCCACTCTTTTCATTTCATTTTACTAATACATGTATAATATTTCTTTACAACATTCCGGATGTCGATGCCATCTTTAAGTCCCTGTCAAATAACAATGTCAATGTCACTCCTGAATGTGAAAATGCCGCCAAACATTTTGCGACACACGACAGAACCCCAGCTACGATTAACTCACTGTCATTAAGCCCCTTGACGTTCACATTTCTGATCTCCCAGGACAGAAAGAAACCGAACACGAGTAGAATCCCTTTGAACCCGTAGATGGCGCCCACGAAGTAGATCTCGTGCTTGGAGCCGCATTGTCGCAGCACTGGTAGGATGTAAATCTCACTCGCTGGACTATCAGAATCAGAAAGCTAGAATGACAACATTAAAGGCATACAAAAAAAAAGGACAGCATGATTTAGGGCAAGGACTCTGATAGTAATTTGAATATAGCCATCAGTTTATGTAACCACCAAGTTCCGTCTAATGGCTGTGTCGTCTAAAAGTCGTTTGCCGAGTTGGTGAAGAAATGTCCCAAACCCAACGACAAGGGACGCTCACCTGCGGCTCGAAGTATATCGTCTTGACTGTCGGCTGTCCGAGGGTCACCCACAGAATGACGATGACACAGTCTACCAGAACCAAGAGCATCACCATTGACATCAGCTTCCTGTCCGACACGTCCTGTTGTAAAGAGGAAACAATTTGTTGTCACTTGTCACTTTTGGTAAATACAAAAGTCATAATTTATGAAACGAAATTTGTTTTGTTGTTCCTCAGCTCACAAAGAACAGCGAGTGGTCGTCCTTTACGCTGACATGGGCTCCGTGCACAAGTACCCCCTCAGCGGAAGAAAAAGGAGAGTTGGTGAGTAATATCGACGCCATTTTACCTGATATTAATTCAAGTGCCTGGTTTCCACTTATTATTCGTAATGAAAACAGAGTCGGCGAACAGGCAAAGCAATCCCACAATCCCTACAATCGAAATTGTATGCGCACCGCAAGTACGGTTGGTAGGTGAAGAACGCCTGCGTACAACCGCACGGGCCCATAGTTTAGTTGACTCTTTCTTGTAAACTTAAAGGTGCATTTCCACTTACGATTTTCTTGAAGCGCGCCACCGCTCGCTCAAAGATGGCAAAGATGCGATAGGTCTTGGCCAGAAGAGAACCAAAGGAAAGGGACATACCCACGCTTATTAGCCACACCTCGACCTATAGACACACAAACAAATCCATTATTTAGTTGTTCAAATCCTCAAAGAGCGTGAATGCAGGTTTAGTAGCGTGAATGCAGGTTTAGTAGCGTGAATGCAGGTTTAGTAGCGTGAATGCAGGTTTAGTAGCGTGAATGCAGGTTTAGTAGCGTGAATGCAAGTTTACTAGCGTGAATGCAGGTTTAGTAGCGTGAATGCAGGTTTAGTAGCGTGAATGCAGGTTTAGTAGCGTGATTGCAGGTTTAGTAGCGTGAATGCAGGTTTAGTAGCGTGAATGCAGGTTTAGTAGCGTGAATGCAGGTTTAGTAGCGTGAATGCAAGTTTACTAGCGTGAATGCAGGTTTAGTAGCGTGAATGCAGGTTTAGTAGCGTGAATGCAAGTTTAGTAGCGTGAATGCAGGTTTAGTAGCGTGAATGCAGGTTTAGTAGCGTGAATGCAGGTTTAGTAGCGTGAATGCAGGTTTAGTAGCGTGAATGCAGGTTTAGTAGCGTGAATGCAGGTTTAGTAGCGTGAATGCAGGTTCAGTAGCGTAAATGCATGTTTAGCGTCAAGATCATAGAGCAAAGGCTCTATGAGTGAGAGGTTTTTTCTAAACACCTTTTTGTATGCAAAATATAATTTTTGTACTGTTATCAAGTAAATTGTACTTTTTGTTTTAATGAGTATTTTGAGGTCCTGAACTTACGAAGCAAAGGACGGTGAAGTTAGTGTCTGAAAAGGAGACCTTGTTTATTCCGGACACAAATACAGAAGAGTACAGAAGAAGACACCCCAGAGCTATCAGGCTGCTGATTGCTGGGCTAGACATCTTGATGGCTCTTCATAATGAATAGGAAGGAAACATACAGAAATGATGTGGGTGAAGATGTCTCCACAAGGAATTATGTGTACGAATTCTATCTAAAAATGCTTAAAGGTATGATACACCATTGGGTAATTGCTTCGATCATCAGGAATGGGTGGATTTGGGGGGTTGTATTTTATAGTAAATATCGTTTAACTGACCTGTCCGAAGTTTTATAATCATGGATGCTGAGAAAAGCAAGAAAAACAGCCTTCGTTTTCAACCGGCGTCAGGCATTTTTATTTATTTTTAAATAAAATTAAATTTTACGGAACAATTACAGAATATCTAGGGCAATATTTTTGCTGGATGCCTACAGTCATCATTTACTTTCAAATAAGTAAGATATTTCCTAATAATTCGGTAGTAAAATGTTTCGATATCTGCGAATGGTGTATCCTGCCTTTAAGTGGGAGGAACAAATGATACTTGGAGATATCTCGGTCGACCATTGACTGTACGTCTCCGTTGCATCTGTACCATTCAATTAAAGCAATGTCGGGTACGAAATCCTACCATTTTTCTGCGCAATTTGAGATTTGATCCAGAGTAGCCATTACGAAGTTGCATAAAGATGTCGGCAACATAGGGCAATTTCAATCCCCTACCGCTTGAACAAAATAAACACAATCACAACGGGCACGCGGTGTAACGCAGTTGTGTATTTGTATCGTTTCAAGCAGTTCTCAACATCTAAGAGAATGGTGCTTGGCAACTAATTTTGCAGGGAGTTTAGAATCATTCATACTTTTACATCATGTAAACTTTTGAACAAAAAATTGGTTAGTTAGCATTGTTTTTGGTGAGTTGTAAAAGGTGAAAGAGCAAGGAAAAACAATAGAGTTGTCTGGGTTTTTTTAATGACATAACAATTAATAAAACTAAAATGTGCTTCTTCTTTTCTCCGATTTATATATTCGAGGTCACATAATATCTAACAGCACTAAGCCATTGATTAAAGCAAACAAATAATTGTTAAGTAACTTACAATGTTGATACTTCAACCTGGCCCTAATGTTGCTGTTTTATATAAAGGATTTGTGAACACTTTACTTGCTAAATGAACTTTTGAGGATTCTACTGCACGGATCTGTGCCGCAAAAGCTCACCGTTTCTTTTTGGGTTTGACATTGTAATCTTTTGTAAAATAAATAATTAAAACTAACAGTTTTATTTGTATAAAAGTAGAGGTAGTGTAAACACGGTGTTATGTGTAATCTTCAAACGTTTAGACTATAGTTTAGGACTACACTTATTTTTTTAAACAAAATATGCACTGTCGGTGATTGGCTCAATTAATTTTGGTAATGAGTGAACATCGAATAACACAATAACTAGTGAAACATAAAACACCCCCCCCCCCCAAAAAAAAAAAAAAAAAGAAAAAAAAGAAGAGGAAACGTCGTGAAAGAATATACAGAGAAATGCTATCTATTGATATATTAATTTGAGTGCCGTGTATTTGTGAACAATAAAATGCAAATTCTTTAATATCAGACCGTGTGAAAATTGTAAAAACACTGTTTCATTACTCGCCATCTCTTTGGCTTGAAAATTTTATAATGCTAATTGTTTCATCTTGGCTATGTTGGAATTTTAACCTCGTGTTGTGTGGTCTGTTTGAACTTAAACAAATGTCACATAGCTAACCATCATTAATAATCGTTTTTAATTTGACATGGATTATAGCAAGATTCGTGGCATCTGTGAAAAGAAGATATATGCTGAGGATGTTTGAAATCGTTGTCATAGATCATCATTCTCTCTTGACAAGTGCAAGGTAGTTCGTCACCAGACTAGCTAGAGTCTCCTCTTTCTAAGAGAAACAACAACAACAATATTCAAATTAAAGAAGGTATTTTGTTTATGCACATGACTTTTCCCCACTCTTTTGAATGTTAACATTATTTGTTTAAAGTCTTCCAAAGACATGTAACCGTCACTAACTATTGACATTAAAGTTACAAGTGTATTGTTTTGTATTGTTACAAAGTGTAGTGTTCAATCGTCTTGGTACCTCTCTTAGCCTTCTTTGAAGGTTAACCAGTCGATCCCGCTCCTTACTCGAGGAGAACGACGGGCGTTTAGTTGAACTGGAGTCCATCAGGCTTATGTGAAGCTGGATTCCTCGGGACGTGTAGCAAAGAGCAAGCTGGAATCCAGTTGAAAGTTACAATTAGAGATTCATAGTTTCAATCTCTGAAGTGGGCTAAACCATACCATGCAGTGTCAGTAGTCGTAGTCGTGGTCGTGGTCGTGGTCATGGCCGTGATCGTAGTTGGTGTCATGGTTGTTGTCGTGGTCATGATCACAGTCGTGGTTTTGTGTTTTGGGTCGTTGTGACGGTCGCGATCATGATCTTGGTCATGTTAGTTTTCGTTTTTGATGTCATTGGTGTGGCCATGAAATTGGCCATTGGTTGTCGTGGACGTCATAATCAGTAGAAAAGATCGAGGTAGCGATGATCATGGCAATGTGGGTTGTGACGTTGTGGCCATCGGTATTGTCATGGTCGTTGTAATGACGGTCGTGGTTCTGCCGAATGTCGTGTCTGTCATCGCCCGCGAGGTACTTGTTACCATTATTATTTCTGGGCTTCTGGCTTTGTCTTAGTGTTGTCTAACACATGGTCGTATCGAAGGACGTAGCTTTGGTCATTGTCATAGTCATAGCATGATCTACCTTAGGAACGAAGACCAGACACAGCACTGTCGTGTTGGCCACGACAACAGCGACACCAAAGATGCAGAAATGCATGTCAGCATTGTTGACAAAGACTTGCAGAGTAGGGACAGCGAGGACAATGGTGACAGCCACAACGTAGACTGACAAGGCGATGTATTTGCCTGTCGTACATGCATGAAATGTGTAAATAATAGTAAGATGCCATTGTCGTTGTCATGATATCATTATAAAGTGACAGATGATTTATAATGCGACCAAAAAAAGTCCGTACCATTGTTTACAATGTCATTAGCTGCGTCGTAAAAATAATGAAATTGTCAACGCCGCACAAATGTCATCGTTGATTTATCATTGTCGCTGTGGCATTACCGTCCTAATGAATGCCACTCTTTTCATTTCATTTTACTAATACATGTATAATATTTCTTTACAACATTCCGGATGTCGATGCCATCTTTAAGTCCCTGTCAAATAACAATGTCAATGTCACTCCTGAATGTGAAAATGCCGCCAAACATTTTGCGACACACGACAGAACCCCAGCTACGATTAACTCACTGTCATTAAGCCCCTTGACGTTCACATTTCTGATCTCCCAGGACAGAAAGAAACCGAACACGAGTAGAATCCCTTTGAACCCGTAGATGGCGCCCACGAAGTAGATCTCGTGCTTGGAGCCGCATTGTCGCAGCACTGGTAGGATGTAAATCTCACTCGCTGGACTATCAGAATCAGAAAGCTAGAATGACAACATTAAAGGCATACAAAAAAAAAGGACAGCATGATTTAGGGCAAGGACTCTGATAGTAATTTGAATATAGCCATCAGTTTATGTAACCACCAAGTTCCGTCTAATGGCTGTGTCGTCTAAAAGTCGTTTGCCGAGTTGGTGAAGAAATGTCCCAAACCCAACGACAAGGGACGCTCACCTGCGGCTCGAAGTATATCGTCTTGACTGTCGGCTGTCCGAGGGTCACCCACAGAATGACGATGACACAGTCTACCAGAACCAAGAGCATCACCATTGACATCAGCTTCCTGTCCGACACGTCCTGTTGTAAAGAGGAAACAATTTGTTGTCACTTGTCACTTTTGGTAAATACAAAAGTCATAATTTATGAAACGAAATTTGTTTTGTTGTTCCTCAGCTCACAAAGAACAGCGAGTGGTCGTCCTTTACGCTGACATGGGCTCCGTGCACAAGTACCCCCTCAGCGAAAAAAAAAGGAGAGTTGGTAAGTAATATCGACGCCATTTTACCTGATATTAATTCAAGTGCCTGGTTTTCACTTATAATATTCATAATGAAAACAGAGTCGGCGAACAGGCAAAGTAATCCCACTGGTCTACGAGCATGAAATGAACTAGGAACGCGGTGCGCGCGTACTTCCAGCGAAATTGTATGCGCATCGCCAACACTGAGGAAGTATACGGTTGGTAGGTGAAGAACGCCTGCGTACAACCGCACGGGCCCATAGTTTAGTTGACTCTTTCTTGTAAACTTAAAGGTGTATTTCCACTTACGATTTTCTTGAAGCGCGCCACCGCTCGCTCAAAGATGGCAAAGATGCGATAGGTCTTGGCCAGAAGAGAACCGAAGGAAAGGGACATACCCACGCTTATTAGCCACACCTCGACCTATAGACACACAAACAAATCCATTATTTAGTTGTTCAAATCCTCAAAGAGCGTGAATGCAGGTTTAGTAGCGTGAATGCAGGTTTAGTAGCGTGAATGCAGGTTTAGTAGCGTGAATGCAGGTTTAGTAGCGTGAATGCAGGTTTAGTAGCGTGAATGCAGGTTTAGCGTCAAGAAGTAGGGCAAAGTCTCTATGAGTGAGAGGTTTTCCCTAAACACCTTATTGTATGCAAAATATATAACAAATTACTTTTCTCAAGTATATTGCACTTTTTGTGTGAATGAGTATTTGGAGGTCCTGAACTTACGAAGCAAAGGACGGTGAAGTTAGTGTCTGAAAAGGAGACCTTGTTTATCCCGGACACAAATACAGAAAAGTACAGAAGGAGACACCCCAGTGCTATCAGGCTGCTGATTGCTGGGCTAGACATCTTGATGGCTCTTTATAATGAATAGGAAAGAAACATAAACAAATTATGTGGGTGAAGATGTCTCCACAAGGAATTATGTGTACAAAGTCTATTTGAGAATGTATGATACACCATTTGGTAATTGCTTGAATTATCATGAAGGGGTAGATTTGGGGGGTTGTATTTTATAGTAAATATCGTTTAACTGACCTGTCCGAAGTTTTACAATCATGGTTGCTGAGAAAAGCAAGAAAAACAGTGTTGGTTTTCAACCGGCGTCGGGCAGTGTTTTTTTGTTAATAAATTTCAATTTTGCGGAACAATTACAGAATATCTAGCGCAATCTTTTTGCTGGATGCCTAGAGTCATCATTTACTTTCAAATAAGTAAGATATTTCCTAATAATAATTCGGTAGTAAAATGTTTCGATATCTGCGAATGGTGTATCCTACCTTTAAGTTGTAGGAACAAATAATACTGGGAGATATCTCGGTCGACCATTAACTGTACGTCTCCGTTGCATCTGTACCATTCAATTAAAGCAATGTCAGGTACGAAATCCTACCATTTTTCTGCGCAATTTGAGATTTGATCCGGGGTAGCCATTACGAAGTTGCATAAAGATGTCGGCAACATAGGGCAATTTCAATCCCCACCCGCTTGAACAAAATAAACACAATCACAACGGGCACGCGGTGTAATAGGGTTCTTGAGATGAAACAGCTTGCATAATGCATGCATTTTTGATTTTCAATTTTAGAGGGATTGGGATGAGGTAGATGTAAATCTAGCTGGGATCTCTTCGTCCTTCGGGCTCTGACGTATGACGTAAGTTGTCGTTGCGGCAATAATAGTATGTACCTTTTGTTGCGGAGGGCGATGTTTAACGCCAGAAAGATCAGTGACAGTAGAACGCCGAGGGATGCTGCGGTGAAGATAGCGATCTGGTACGGCGCAGAGAGGCGGACGGGGCGCGGTGTCTCGGTCTTTCCGTCTACCGGTCTCCCAGAACCTGTCAAGTTCAAAACAAATCTTGAAATCTGGGGTCAATTTCATGGAGTTGCTTAGCACACACAATTAAGTAACATTATAAACAAATTCTTCCCTGGCCAATGTTTGTTTTATAGATGACGCATATAGTGTTTGTCACTGGTGTGCAACTGGTTTTTGCTTTATAGCATGAATGTAGTTTTGGCTGGATACCTATTTTTACTGAAAAGACTCGCTTTGTGCTAAGCTATTTTGTATGCTTAGCAGCTCCGTGAAATTGGTTTCTGGTGAGTTTCAGTTGACCTTTACTCGTAGGCATCCTCTACTCGTCACCAAATCGACACTAATAATCGTCACGAACTCGGGAAAATCATAAATCGTCTGAACACAACTGAAATCAACTAACCTTTCCACAGAATGGACGTGTTTGTAATCCCCACGTATTCCCCGTCGGTGGAGTGAAAACCCACCTTCACAGATTGTCCGTCTGAATTAGGGGGTGGGGTGGGCGGTGGCAGTGTGGGGGTGGGGGTGGGGGTGGTAGAAGTGTTAAAAACCACGAGAAAAACATAGTTTACAGCAGTATTATGATTCGAGACATATTTTACTAGTGATTTATGAGGAGGCTGATGCATGTTCTTGAGAGGAATAATACCTTTGTCAAATCAAACACTGACATCGAACGGTTTCATTCTAATGATTACAAACCTTGCAGCTGTTCGACATACACAGTGCTGTGACGGACCCCATCCTTGCCGATTACAACTCGATCCTACAAAGCAGTAATTCAAAAGAGAAAACATCTCAAGCGATCTGCTGCAAAAAAAATAACCAAATTCAACCTATACAGCATTAACTTTAAACTCCCAGTATGAACTTACTAATCAGTATTATAGACAGTTAAAGGACTGGTACTGAAAACAGGTAAAACTAGTAGAAACGTAAAAATCTTACAGTAAGTCCAACAAAGTTCGTCTTCAGGGTATTCTTCAGAAAGACCGCGGCCATGTCCTTGTTACCGTAGGTAAACTCGTCCAGTCTTCTCGGCGGTGTCAGTTGCTTCAGCTCGGCTATAGAGCCGTTGAGAGCCAAGGCCATCGCAAACAAACAGTCGTAGGAATAGGTGTGGCGTGGGTTGTCTTCCATTGCGTGTAGGCGCTGTAGGTAGTCTAGTTGTGTGGGATAGGGTTTCTAGCATCATTAGGGGAAAACACAACAACGGTTTGGTTGGCATTGTCTGTTTGGCTGGATCGATGCCACTCTGGCCGGCAAAGTACATCTTTGGCCAGAAAAGTGCTCAGTACAATGCCAGTTTTAGCACGATGATGCTCTGGCCGGAAGAGTGCCGCTTTTCACAGCAACACGCTAGTTTGGCGCCACAGCGCTAGTGGGCTGGCATTTGTTAGCAAAGTGCCAGTTAGACGCCACAATGACACTTAGTGAGTAAAGTGCTAGTTTGGCGGCACAGTGCCCGTTGGACAGCGCAATGTTAATTGGCAAGTATAAATGCTAGTCGGCCCGCAAGTGGCGTTTTGGTCAGCACAATGTCGATTTGGCCGGCGCAGTGTTGGTGTGGCCGACAAGTGCCGCTTTGGCCGACAATTGCCGCTTTGGCCGACAAGTGCCGCTTTGGCCCGCACAGTGCCGCTTTGGCCGGCTTAGTGCCGCTGTGGCCGGCTTAGTGCCGATGTGGCCGGCTTAGTGCCGCTTTAGTCGACCCAGTGCCGTTTGGCCAGTAAAGTGACGCTTGACCCGCGCAATAACGATTCGGCCGCCACAAAGCCGGTTTGGCAAGCAGCACTTCGTTTTGGCCGGCACAGTGCTGGCTTGGCCGGCAAAGTGCCGCTTGGCTGACACAATGCCCGTTTAAGGCAAGACAGAGATATTGCATGTCGCTCCTGTATTGACTTAAAAACAACAACTCACCACGCCGTTGAAATCGATCAGTGACACGTCACTCACAGCCTGGTCTCCTTCAAAGCCCAGATACAGATCCAACGCCGCAGCAATCTCCTCATTAGAGCACGGCACTCCAGGCAGATCATGCCACCATCCGTCATGGTACCAACCCGGCAAAATCCAGACGTACTTGGCGCCGAAAAGTTGGGCTCTGTAAATCTAGAGAATGTTTACCGAATGTCAACATAGCAACCGACTAAGTCCGGTTCACAAACGGGCTTCCAGAGCTGCTACGGCTGCGTCTATTGTCAGCCAGCTCATGCATAGTTGTAATGGACGAACACATAGACAATAGTCATAGCCAAGAGATTCGGACGTGGCCTTACCGACTGAGCGTTAAATGGCGGCCCTGACCAAAATGCTTGCTTCAAAAAAAGGTGTGTGAACAAAACACTACCACAGACAACAATTTGTTTATTGTCAACTAGTAACCGGGAAGTATATTTCAATTTAATCCCTATGAGATAATACCATTTAAATACATGTATATATATTAAAGAAGGCAGACTAGTCTTAGTGTTTACCTTACAAAAAAACTTAGCCGCGGCTTCGTGATAGAAGCCAGCAATGATGATTCTGGCATCGTGACGCTGTAGAAAACAAATGAGCCAAAAACAAAATTACAAATTAAAATGGTTACTCAGATCTATTTTGGAGCAACGCCATCACTGTCGGTGATCGATACTCACATCCCTTTTAAGAGCGTGGTGATTACATTGTTTTTAGTGTGTTTTAGAAGAGCATTTTGTGAGCTCGTACTTTTGTGGTTACTGCCCTCATTTGGCTAGTTGTTGTCGAAAGTTTGGTTTCTAGCTCACCTTCAAATTCTCGATTTGCTCGTCAGGCCGATCTACATCCGTCACCGCCTCCGTGGCCAATATGGTGATGTTATCCTTCTCCAGAAGCGCTGCCAGGTTCGCCGTATTCTTTAAAAAGATATAAATAATAATAAGCTAACAGAATCTGTAATCTGTGCAGAGCGATACAGACTTGAAAACAATTCATGATATTTCACATGAAAGTGATAAACCTGCGCATTATCATTTAACAAATTATGATGAAAGTTGCAAACGAGCTTTGAATCGCAGCCGCTTTATCGAGAATACTAATGGATACTCGTCCGCCCATCTCTGAAGGCAGAGTTTATGCATTCGCCCCTGTCTGTCTGCCTGTCGGGCTGTTTGGGTGTCGGTCGGGCTGTCTGTATGTTTGTTGGTCTGTTAGCAGGATTAAGGACAAGATTGTACCGAAACTTGGTGGGTAGATAGCTTATAGGTCAAGGATGATCCCGTTCAATTGTCAGATTGATATGGATCAGGAATCTGTATCAATTTGAATGATTTTCTAACAATTGGAAGAAAGAGCTTTCTTGCGGTTGGGGCGGAGGTCTGCTTTCTACCGAGTGCCATTTTTCTAGTTACCGATTTCTGTCAACCGACAAGTATTCTTCTTGTGTCTTATAGTCCCATGTTTAATTCTCATCGTAAATAAACGTCTTGCATGTCATCGCACACAAGACACCCACCCAGTGTCTTCTTACCTTGGCAGCGAGTTAGAAACACCTAATTCTAAGATGCTCATCATTCACAGAGACAATGACCGGTCTTCTGTGTATACAACCTTTACTTCTTTATCCCTTTTTTTCTTCTATACCAGCAAACCCAGTTGTTTCCCTTCTGCACCGCACCTGTCTGAAGTAGGCGTTATCCTCGAACACCAGCGCCACTCTGCGCCAGCCCATGTGTCTCAGGAAGCCGACCCTGGCTGGGTTGAGGAGGTCTTCGTCGTTGGCGACTTGTACGGTCAGCGGGTACCGCGCTCGGTCCTTGAGGGTTGAGGAAGAGGCGGTGATGACCTGCCGAGAGGTAAGTAAGAATCCAAGACGGTATAGGAGGGGAGAGATGGAAAGGGGTAGTCCACCGTCCTTCGCCCAACGTGTATTTATGCAGCCGAAGGGTTAAGTTTACCTTTTTCAGCTAATCAAAAAGTAACTGAGCAAATTGTTCAAAAGCTTACTTGTTGTAAATACATCAATGACACTAAACTCACTGTGAATGCTGTCATTTTTAAGAAAACTAGCGACAAATGCACATGATTTGCAATGCTAAAAGGTCAACTAAGTGACTATTTGAAATTAAGGGTTATATTAATGTGTTTCGTAATGAGAAGGTTGTGCATGGTTTTGTCACTGTTTCCTCCAATATAGGTTTCAGACTGAGCTGAAACTTTAATAGTTTGTGTTTTGAAATTCGTTCTTTAGATTTTAATGGGGAAAAAGTGCAAATGAACATATGTGAAGGGCATGGACAAGTGTTTGTCTTTTTGCTGCAAAATGAAATACATACCTGAACGATATCATACCGCGGAAGTACCTCGTTCACCATGATTGCGACTTTGGAGTAAAACGGCCCCCATACCATGGCCACCGGTGGGCCTTGCTGGATGAAGTCATTTAAGACCCAAAGAGCATTCGCAGGGTTGCCCTAAACAAGTAATATAACCAGAAGAATCTTCTGTTTCAGGGTCTTAGCAAATGTAAGTTATTAATGGATATAGCCAAACAAGTATGTTTTCTTTACGAATACCCCAGAGTGGCCACATTGAAAACCAGTCGCTATTAAATGCTTGTGCATATTTGTGCTTCTATTATAAAACCCTTTTTGGTGAACCGATAAAAAAAACATTAGGAATGTATGCACTTATTTATAAAATTGTGTGGACAAAAACAAATGAAACATCTAATGGATTTTTCATCATATGAGGGAAAACTGCATCCTCAGGAAAAACATTGCAGTATTGTTCTTTTCTTTCCGTACGAAATCAAGTAGAAAAAGAAAAATGGGATTCAAACCCACAATATATATGGATAACGTTCGTTCGTTTGTTCGTTAGTTGTTTGTTCGGGGAATGGGGGGGGGGGGGGGCGGTTAAGACATAAGCAGAAATAAGAAAATTTTATTAATCTCCAAATGAAGAAATTACACTGCTCGCAAAGCATCAATTAAAATCTTACAAATACCAAATACACAAACAACACAAATGAAGGGGAAAACCTATACGATCTGTCGCCCTCTCTCTAACCATCCAAATATTTAAAAAAAGGTATACAAAGATCTATACATGTACATGTAAAAATAAGCAAAGTAAACATCACAATTTATCTTTTTTTAAAAACTTCATTGTAAAACTTAATTCCCATTGAAACAAATGAGTGAAGATGGCGATTAGTGCGGGCAGCCGGCAGTCTCATTCTTCCACTTCTAGTAATAATGTGTCAAGCAAGCTTGGCGCACAGTGGATGGCTTTCGTCATCCAAAATACGACCAAACATACTAATCACTCGCTCCCGGTACAGAGAGTCCATCGACTGCAAGCACAAACCCCTTCATCCTCTTTGCTTTCCTCACTAGTCTATCAATCCGAACTTTTTCCTTTTTTAAAGCATTTCCACCCCATCCTGTCAAACAATAACTCAAGACCCCACAACGTTCATCCACAACTTTGATAGGAAAGGAGTCTTGACGGAGACAGACAATGTTAACCCTATATGAGCTGTCGTGCCGGTCTCGTTATTTAAACTTTAACAGACCTAGTGGAGTGTGCCCTCCACAGCAGAATGGCAACGGAAAGAACCGTCAAAGATTAGTCTTTGTATAAAAGATAAACCAACATTTACCGAAACGATGCTTACCGTCTCGTAATAATATTTTCTCCCATGCGCCTCTCGGGTACTAGCTATCTATTAGTGCTGGCCGCGCGTCGAGAACAGTTCAAAGTACATTGTAAATACGGTGATTTATCAGTTTCTACCAATCACATCCTTTAATCTGCTTCAGCGGAACTTCGGCGATCGCCTCCTTAGCAACTACTACAGTTGAAATGATTTTAGATGTCGCTGACGTGATCGATTTAATTTCCTCTCTTGACGGAATGTTTATATAGCAAACGCCGTTTTTATTGCTTTTTTTCTCGGCATTCATGATTGTAAAACTTCGGACAGGTCAGTTAAACGACATTTACTGTAAAATACAGCCCCCCAAATTCACCTTTTCCTGATAATTCAAGCAATTATCAATAAAGTATTCTACCTTAAAAAAAACCTGTATTTTAAGACTGTTTATGCGTCATCCCCCGTCACCCAAAAGCTGGCGGCCAACACGCTATAATTTCCAATACTCTACTGGCTCAAATAAAATCATGCCAAAATTATGCTTAGTGACACAATGAATATACTCTGGCACACACCATATAATAATTCGTTTTAAATTGATTTATATAAAAAGACAAATTTGATTTGTAATGACGAATAGTTCCGACCTGATGTTAGATACAATCAACCGATTGTCATCAAGAGTACGATGGCGTTTGAGAGAACTGTACGCGTAATTACATTCTGAAAACGGTATTGTGTACACTAGGTAATTGCTTATATAGAATCACAAAGGACGGATGAGTAATCAATTTATCATCTGTGGTTTGTATAGTTAATTTAAGTTTGTTCCAATATGAAAGGACTTTGTAAGCAAGTAAACAAAATAGAACTAAAAAAACAATATATGGCCCGTTGCCATGGTAACAGGGTATTTTGTGTTTTGGAATTTTTAGCCAGTTTTGGGGTTGCTCAGATTTTCGCCGTCTAGATTTCCGCCGTCAAAAATGAAGCTTATTCAGTAGGATTAATTCACAGGCCTACAGCTCACTCTAATGATTTTTTTAAAAGGCGCCAGATTCATAAAAGTACATCATGTACTTTTATGAATCTGGCGCCTTTTGTATTAATATTATTACTTCAAACTAAAAATAAAAGCTCAAATTTTATTGTTCCTGTTTTTGTTTTTAATGACCATTAATGTGCAATACTGCCTAAAAAAGATACAATCCTCCAAACTTTTCTCACCAGATATAAAAATACCAATGTGGGCTCTATTCAAAATTCAAAAGGAAAATATTCGGAGACCCCTGGCAGGTTGACTTTTAGAGGGTAAATTTTTTTTAAGTTCTAAAAACATACTTTATTGCATGTTCAAAAAACAGCATAAGGGTGACATTTAAAATGTTAAATTTTTTAACTTAAGTAAGGGCAAGGATGATACTTTGTAATAATAATGCCAGTTCTTATATAGCGCTTTTAGACTCCCACTATGTGGGTGTATCAAAGCGCTTTATTATTGCCCCGGTCATTGGGCCCATGAAACATTCCAAATACCATCTCAGCTCCCTGGGGAGTATACAGCTCGATGCTGCCATTTCGGCGCAAAGCAGCTAAATCAACCACAATAACCATCTCCGCCCTCACAGGTACCCATTCACTCCTGGGTGGATAGAAGTAATGATATGGTTGATTTTGTAATATAATTTTGTATTTTGGCTGGGTGATTTTTTTTAATAAGCTAAAAAAAACAGTTTTGGCGGCCCCAAAACTGGCTAATAGTGCCCCAAAACACAAAATGGCCTATTACTATGGCAACGGGCCATATACACAAATTAAGTTCTATTTTGTTTACTTGCTTATCAAGTCCTTTCATATTAAGGCCGAGGACACTTATATTAAATATTTACGTGGACCCAGTCTTAATAAGCCGCAGTAGAATGCGTGAATGCGTTTGTCTGTCAAAACGCAGACATCACTAATTATTTTGCCGTCAAATAAAAAAATATGGCTGAAATGTTCTGAAGAATGTTACTCAGTCTAATTCATAGATTAGAATCCACACTTGTAACAACAGAGTGACGTCATAGCAATGGTTTAATTATTAATAAACGCATTGGAGAGTCCACAGCTTGTGAATTGTCGAGACTTTGTCACATGGAGATGTGTTAAAAGTGATACATGTACATAAAGACCAGCTTTAAAACAAACAAAACTCGGGAAATATCGCTAAAAGGAAAATCACACTGTTATTTTGAGCTTTTTAACTGTTGATTTCGCAACAACAAAAGTGGGTTAGGAATGTTTTATGTTGGAGAGTGTTTATGTTCTGCATTGCATTTTAACATTTTTGTGGATGCCTACCCAAGCTAGTGCAAGCTTTTAGCCCCGTTAGTCTTTGAAGTGTTATGTACATTTTCCATGATTGGCAGACTTCCATACGTGGCTGTTTGTCACTTAGCGATCGATGCCATCTCCTGTAGACGCCAAACACCGAACGCGTTGGAGCGGGCACTCACGTGCACGCACTAAAGTCGTCGTACTTTTGTTTAACATTCTGAGATTATTAAACATATTGGTCGACACAAATTCGACAGCTCTGATTGAAAGTGCTTGCTAATTGCTGGACAAGACCATGCTTAGGTCCAAGCGTAAGATCAAAATGACCGACAGGGGTCGGATGGAGAAAGAACCATGATCGTTCAGTTGGTGACAACTCCAGAAACTGTATATTACTGGAAAACCAAGGTAGCTGCAGGCATTTTAATATTAGTTGATTTGAAATATTGTCCATGTGACCGTCAGAAAAAATTGAGAAAATGGTTCTGGGAGAAAACAGACAGTTACCGGGGTCAAAATCGCGAAATGTCTACGGCACAAACACTAACATATCTTTCATTAATGATTTCAACATTTCCTTGACCTAACATTTGTAAAATAGTAATGGAACAACTTAAAAAAGCTATGCATTATGTTGAATTGTAATAATATGGAAAACTGTAGGCCTACCAAACGAGTACCAATTATAACATCTTACCTGCGTCCAATTCCACCTCATTCGCAACTCGTAGCCATCTAGAATTCCAGTCAAATTGTTGACGTGGTCAATAGCCGTTTGGACTGTCGCGGGAAGTGAGGCGAAGAACGGGTGAAAGAATCCCCCGACGTAGACGGGGCGTGGTGCCGGCTCACCGTGGTGGGAAGCGACTCCGCGGAACTCACGTAGTTCATCGAAGAAGATTGCTATCGTCAGTAGAAAGCACAGCGCTATCGGTGCCCGGCGTCGCGGCATGGTGATCGGAGTTATCGTTTGGCTGATTAAATTATTTACAATAAACGAGCTTCAAACCCTCATGCCGTGCCGTGGATTTGATGTAGTCGGCAAATATTTAAAGAGCAACCCCCGACTTTCCTGTCTGAACGATCGGTTCGATTTCCGATGCGATATCTGAACCGTCTTGGATCGAGGGTTTAGTAATTTGAGTCGATAACTTACTGGAGTCGTTTCTTATATACCCCTTTGCTAATTAACATCACGTGTCTTCAACGACACAACTCCGACGCATGGGAATGGTACAGTCTGTTATATATAATGCCCGAGTTACGCGCCATTCGTGGGTAATAATGTCCCGAGGGCAAAGCCCGAGGGACATTATTACCCACGAATGGCGCGTTAACGAGGGCATTATCTGACTTAACCTCCACCTGGGACGTCACCACCTATTGTCCTACCGCTCCATTATTTTGCACGAATGGAGCGTCTTTGTTCAGAAGACACTTTATACTAACCGGTGTAGCGGTTCGTGATATTTTTTTCCAGGAGCTGGGTGGTTCGTGATTAAAATATTCATGAGAAAGAGCAATGGCAACTCATATACATTAAATAACTATAAAGAATTATAAAGAACAGCTTCTTTCACCAACTCGTCAATAGCATAGTTGGTAGAGAGGAGAGCTATGGATCGAAAGGTCTGTGGTTCGAATCCGACTATCGATAATGTTTGTCTTTTTCTTCGACACATTTTCGTATGGGTTAGTTTAACCATAGAACAAGATTGAAGGGAAAATCGGATTGGAGTACATAGGTTTCTTAAAAAATACAACGAAAACCGCTACACTGGTTAGTTTCAGTGACTTCCTCTTTGTTCACTTGCGTTACCTTCCCAAAATAATGGAGAGATATCGCCTCCAACGCTCCATTCGTTTAAAATAATGGAGGGGTAGGACAATAGGGTGACGTCACGGGTGGAGGTTAAAGTATGTTAAACGTCTCTGATGACCAACATAGGTTTGCCTCGGGAATTGTTGTTTTGAGTAAAATCTGAATTTGTCAGGTTCATACTTTACGCGAATGAAATACGACTTTGACGTCAAAAAGCATTCGCTGCCAAAAATTCGCCGGAGTTGAAATGTGTTCAACTTTTGCGAATTCGCAGCACGAAAACTCACCCCGTGCTTTCGCGCCGAGTATAAATCGGGGATTATATACCTGTGCATCTTCCCGACCCGTCTCTTAAAAACACTTTAAATTCAAATTTAAATTAAAGTCACAAGGACACTGTCATTCAGACATTTTAATTACAAACGGGAAAAAAGATGGACAAGGAAAAGAGATTGGAAAGAGGTTAAAATATATGCTACTTCAGGCGTGCTATTGATTTACCTTGATACCACACACCTCCATCAGATCCATATGGTTCGTCTGGTGTGTGGAAAGGGTCAAACGGATTTTTTAACCCCATTTATAACCCATGTATTGTCCAATCTTTATTTTGAACCCTAGTACTAGAGTGGTGCCGTTTACTGCATGCTTCTTGAGGGAGGTTATTAAATGGAGTCAGTCATCCAAAATTCATAGCATTGTGAATGATTGCACATATCGATCGTGTAAGGAAACGCTACTAGCAGTCCAAACATTTCATAATTAATGTAATAGAAGTGTTCGCTTGGGAGATGTTATTGTGGCGATCACGTTTAAGGACTCTTCTTGGCATTCTGACGGTGAATGCATTGGCGGAAAGGCCTTATAAGGGGATAGAATGGAACGTGTTGTCATTCGTTGTGCATTGTGGTTTTTTGTTTGTTGTATAACTCATTAAAAAAAAAAAAAAAAAACATTCTAGGATCAATATAAAAGTTGCTGAGTCGTAATTATTTTAACTTGCGACTTGAAGTCAGCCTTTGTTGCGCATTTTCATTCAACCGAGTGGAGCTAATGAACATTTCCAAAAATACATTTCTGAGGTGAGAAGAATAAATGACTTTCTTTTATTATTTTCTTCAAAATTACAGCATGCCAGAAGGAATAATTTCACAGTGAATTTAGTGTCATTAAATATCTTTAAAACAAGTAAGCTTTTCACCAATAATTTGGTTTAATGTTTACTTATTGCCATTCTTTTTTTCTTTTCTTTTCTAACGGTTTTTAATATTTTTAAATATTCCTTTATTTAATTTGTTTGTTCTTCTCAAATTCACGTAAGTGTTATATTATTTTGTTAGATGTTACCATGTTATTAGTCGTTTTAAATACTGGTTTTCCCTTTTGGTTTTAAATGTAAATATTCCAGTCAAATTGTTGACGTGGTCAATAGCCGTTTGGACTGTCGCGGGAAGTGAGGCGAAGAACGGGTGAAATAATCCCCCGACGTAGACGGGGCGTGGTGCCGGCTCACCGTGGTGGGAGGCGAGAGCGACTCCGCGGAACTCACGTAGTTCATCGAAGAAGATTGCTATCGTCAGTAGAAATATTGTTATCTAGTATGAGTAATTGTGTTACCGTTATCTTCGTAACCGAAATTCAGCTTTTAGCTGTTATATGATTGAACGGTACTTTATAAACAATTTCAAATCAAATTAATCAAACCAAATGATCTACCTTTATTTATACTTGGGGCGGCCCTAGATTTCCTCGTACCGTGCACGATTACATATCGCTCGGTCCTCAACGAACGAACTCTTCCGATTAAAGGCCGCTCATAATGACACCCGATTCGTTCTAAATGATTTTGCCGCAAAGACAGACTCATAGTTGTCCAGCATACTCATGTGCGCAAACAGACTTGGACATGTAAGTGGAGGGATACCAAGAAACCTTTAACAGCGCCCTCTATATATTTTTTTCGCACGCATCATGTTTTACATAAATTGGGTTAAGAGGCGACATCAGAGGTCACATAATTCAAAGGTGGTCTGACCTGTGGCGTCACTCCTCAACCAAATTTATATGCAAAACACGATGTGTGCGCATATTGCCGGGCACAATTTTGAATGCAGATGTAAACACGTGACGTCAGAGGGCACATCGTCTATAGATCAGCTTGTCAGTTTGCTCCCTTCTCCCTTTCATATCAGCCCCTCCCCCCTGTCAAGCAAGGATGAAATCAAGCTGCTAAAATATGAGAAGATTTCATGGACAGAATAACACCTCAAGGGTACGGGGTCGGCTGTAGGATTGGAAATCCGATCGGGACGAGGCAAATGGAACATCCACGGGGCGCCCGTCAAGTATGCACCGTCGACCCGTGGTGTTCGAGAGATGTGGCGGCCACAAATTCCTATAATGTGCGGTGTTATGCACTGCATGCAAAATCCCAGGCAGTACAGAGCTGCAGCTGGGGCATATTTCATGGAGCTGCTAAGCACAAACATTTGCTTAGCATGAAAATTCATCCTTGGCCAAAAGAAACCCACACCAGGATTACCAACCAATTGTTTTAGAAAAGCACAGAGTTTTGGCTGGTTACCTTTTTTTCTGAGCAAAACTTGTTTGTGTTAAGCTAATTGAAAATGGCCTCTCGTCATCAGTGCCATTTTTGTTTGTATCGCCCAGGCGACTCAGAATCTGAATTTGACCCCAGTTTCACAACTCCTGTCACGTCTGAATTTGACTATCATTAATTAGCAAGTTTATCCGTAAAGGATTCTCAGCAATAAAAAGAAAACAAAAGTAGCTATTCTGATGATTATGATAGATTAATCAGCATCATTCTTGCATCAAGATGCTCATCGATTTGTTCAATATTTTTGGGGGCTTGAGGGTAATCCATATACCTCTCAAGACCCAATTTCTGGGCCGGGGACCCGACTCGGAAATACTTCATTTCTCTCGAGAGCGCTCAGTTGATCTACCACCTTCAGCAAAATCGTTGTCCGGGCTTAAAAATAACACCCCCAGATTGCACAAACCAAACACCGTGAAAAGATCACTTTTCACGTTTTGCCTCAACATGACACCGCGAGTATTTTGGTAGACTTCGTTTCGTTTTCTGGGTACAAAACTCATCATCTATATCGGTGTTATTTAATTTAGCGCCAGATTACAGCTTCATCTCAGAAAAAAATTGTCAAATTAATCAAACAATTATAACTTTTCCTCAAATAACAACTCAAAATTTAAGTTAGCATAGATCTGCTCGCAGAGCCCTTTTTACACTAGATAAATAATCTCGGGGTTGACGCAGGGTTAAAAACATGCGGCGTTTTCACACTCGAAAATTGTTAACCCCGTGCCAACATCGAGCTTGATTTCACTCCGAGTTGAAGCTTCAGCTAGACCGCCAGGGTTGAGATTTATTTTCAACCCGGGTTGAAACTCTGACCCCGGGTTTCAAAAATGGTAGAAACCGAGTAAAATAAGATTGCGCGAAGCAAGTGTGAAAACGAAACAGGGTTAAAGGGGAGGTTGACAAATCACAAACCAAAACCAGGGGCGGCACCAGGTTCGCCCAGGGTTGAGTTGAGTTCAACCCGAAGAACCTTGGGCTGTAGTGACATTTATTTGTATTCGATTTATGTGATTCGGAAATTCGACCACATGTCGGTATTCGGGAATATCGAAATAATTCCTCTGAGATATTACAGATGGGGAAATGTATAATCTGGTTCACAGGTGCGAGTAGCTGGCTGGCCGGATCGGTGCGAAAATATGCCAGGATTTTATGAAGGGGGTCGCTGGGGGATTCGGCCGAATGCTACCAACAAAATGAAAACTTAAAGTCACGGTGGAAGTGAGAAGCCGATGAAGATTGAAGGGGCGATAACGACGATCGGTCCCCGTAACACACTCGACTCACCCCTGCTCAGTGTCGAATCACTGCCCGCTGCATGGTTTATATTTTTCATCGACACAACGAGGAGAGGCGCCCCCCCCCCCTCCCCCTCTCCCCCTCTCCCCCCCCCCCCCTTCCCCTCCCCCCTTCTTACAGGCATCACCGTCCATATCCTCGGTAAACACCATGTTTTTGTCAATTTTTTGACGGCTTTACTCAAATTGACTGGTTGTCAACAAATCCATTAGAAGTTGCTAATACACCCAAGGCCCCCCAGAGACAAACTATGCAACTTATTTGCCCCCTTTGTTTTAAATCAATGGTAAAGCTGGCTAATGAACTACGACACGCGGTTGAAGTGTGACCTTCGTGTGCATTTCTTAAATAAACCTAAAACAACAAACGCCGCGCGCAAGTAGCAACAAAATTAATGTGACGTAGGGGCGCTATTTCAAAAAATATACCAAAACAACGTTATTGTTCGTATTTTACTCCTATTTTTATTTTATACTTTAAAAGTATAGGCTTTTTGTAGACAGAAGGTACCAGACACCTTTATCTGACAACCAAGAGACTGGGAAACAAGTTAAGGTTTTTGTTGCGTTCTTTTTATTCTGCGCAGTCGAAAATGAGGCGATCGTTTTAACGTTCAACCTTTCTATTTATTTTTCTTGATTATGTGATAATTTATTACATACATATGATTATTTCGAATGCGTTTCTCACTTTTTTTTATGAAGTACGCACCAAATTATTCCAATACAATTTTAGAAATGCACATTTGATTATAATTATGTACTTGCATCCTAGTTTTGTTGTTGTTGGTTTTGGGGTGTTTTTTGTTGTTGGGGGGGTGTCATAATTTTACCAAATATTTCTGAGAGAATCCACGCATACCTAGCCTGGAGTCCATTACGCCCGGGGCAGATTGTAGGCAGGGTGCCTCGCGTGACGTCAGATTCAAAGTCAATTCACAGCCAGGTGCATGCACGGGTCAAAAACACTGGAACGTTGGGGATTAGGGGAATAATAAACGCGAAAAGGCAGAACATGCCGAACCGTACAAGAAGTGTGTGGCTCGCCGAGTACGGGCCCATTGTGATGTGTATGCGAGAGGCTGGTGTGGTGTTGAGGAAAGAGAATACATCGGTACGGTACGGTGCGTTAAAGTCAAGCGTGTTATGCAAAATGCCGACGGTGACAATGTGCGTGTATTAAACCATACCGAAATAGGGTTGTGTGTTTAAATCGAGTGGACAGAAGTTTTTGGAAGACGGCGAGAATTTAGACTGTATTTTGGACGATGTTGGAGTAGTTTTTGGATGAAGGACGGACATTGACATTTCAAGATATTAAGTGCAACCTTTTGGAGTTTATAAGCAAATTTAAAACGTCACTCCGATGTCGTACTGCAGGTGAAAAGTTTAGACTTTTGTTTTGCTAGATTCTATTTTGTCTCGCTGAGAAACTCTGAGGAATTTCGAGCTCCCTTTGGACTCGTTTCGGATTAGCCTGGACCTTAAGTGAGTGCTGAGTGACAGTTGGTGTGAGCTACCAACACATACCGTCTCTCGGAAACATCATTTTCAGGATTGACTTGCACTCGGAGTGCGACCCACACCCTGCGGTGATTAAAAGAGCTAGTAAGTATTTTATTATTTGTAATTTATTCGAACATACTTTTCTGGGGTTCGTAGAAATAACTTTCAGTTACGTGTGTCAGTCAGATAATGGTGGCCCTGGAGGGACATCGCAAATCGTCAATATCGACGTCAATATTCGCGAAAAAATTTCACGACTTTCCGCCAATATAAAAATTGACGTCAACACTGACGTCAGTATTTACGTAAAATTTCACGTCTTGCCCCCAAAGTCAATATTCATTTCATCATGTTCTATCTCATTGCAACATTGAGAACTATTTCCAATGTTGTTAGGAAATACTTGTTAGAAAATATACTCGACGCTCCATAGACTTTGTGTACATGACGACAGCTGGATACATGTACTACTACTACTACTACTACTACTAGTACTACTACAATCTTTTCTATTAATACGCAACAGTAAAACTGATTTAGAGGATAAATTACGACCCGCACCGCTGTTGTGACAATAGACAATGATTTAAAAGTCGTCTGGGATTTAGAGGAACGCTAGGAAATATTGGATAGGCATTTGTTTTTATTGCTAGAACACTCCAACGACTGAAGCGCAAGGTTAACACTTGTGGCAGAGTTCCACAGTCGTGTTTCGCACGCGGGCTGCGCTAGTGCATTGATCCGTCGCGTGCTTTTTGGCCTTTATAACATGATTATTGTTTGCCAGTACCAGTCAACGTTGTAATTTAGTCGAGTCTATTTACACGACTGTGGCTACTGACATCTCTCCCATTTATTTATATCTCTCTGGTCATGACAACAAGTATTCCCTGTAGGCACTGTGGCTCGCAAGCCTGAAGAAACCTGTAGAGAGAAGGCAATGAAAAGGTACATGAAACCAAGGATTCTTCAAAAGCGCTCTAGGCACTGTAGCTCGCAAGCCTGAAGAAACAGGGAGAGAGAAGAAGGTATACAGTTTGAGAGGTGGGAGGAAAACCCCAGAACAAATATCCTGGGGAAAATCCACGACAGGGACTGACAACTCACGGAATCAGGCAGGGACTGAAAACTCTAGGAATCAGGCAGGGACTGAAAACTCTAGGAATCAGGCAGGGACTGAAAACCCAATTATTCCACAGGTGGACCAGGGCAGGAATCGAACCCAGGCCGCAGTTATGAAAGGTGCGAAAAGTAGTATATAAACACTATACGCCAATCTACGCGGCTTAGCCAACTCCCATATGCAACTAACCAAAAATAACCCAGACAAATAAGATCCTTTTCAAGTAATTATCTCCATATAATTAAAGGGGAAAAGTGCGAGCTGGTCGACTTTCCTTGTACAACTCTAGGGTAAGCTTTCCTTAAAACGTGTTATCCTGCTTCCCAAGATTCAACCCCGTCGAAAATGTCATGAACGCGACCTCCTTCTTCATGAAATCTGGTGTTTTACAAATGACAAATCCGGAAAAGTCACACGGTCTACACTGAACTTTTAACGCACTTTCCTAACTGTTCGAGAATTGTTTGTCTGCAGTCACCAATACAAGTGATCTCTTATCTCCTATCAAAACAAGCGAGCGTGATCGATTTGTCCCCGTGCCTGATTTGTCTTTGGGGTAGCTATGCGTGTGCACGCTCGAGCGCAGCGTGCGACTGTTTCTCACCTCTGCGAGCGCGCATGCTCAGTTGCCCTAGAGCAAATCCATCACGAGTGGAACTCCAACACGGAACACTGGAATGGGAACTGTTCATTCAGTACCAATGCTGGGAATTCAGACTGCAAGATTATACACTCGAGTCAAAGCCAAACAAAAAAATTAAACCTTTTCTTGTTTTGACGTCTTTGTGTCAAGACGATAACCCGGTTACGCGGGTCAGAAATAAAGAGTTTGGGTTCAAAGGTCACACGGTATTGCAATATCTCGTCCAAAATGGGGACTTTCGTCCCTATTCTCTAGCGGGGACTCAAAACTGGAGTACGGGTTACTAAACCTGAAGTAAAGTTCTCGTCAACTCTTGGGGAAAATAATATATCGGGGAAAATTGCTTTGAGTCATGTCATTCATTGATTGTCATTCTAGATTGGATGTCGAGTGGATTTCCCGGCGTGCTTTATTTAAAAAAATGTATAACAAACTGTTCAATTAATACACGTACATAATAATGTACGCAGTTTCTATGAGGATGTTTCGACTGTCTAGCATCTCCCAGTTGTGTGTGTTTAACCTGGTTAAAGGTAGTAGTATACACCACCTGCAGATATCGAAATTTGTTGCTACCGAATTATTAAAAAATATATTACTTATTTGAAAATAAATAATGATTGCGCTAGATATTCTGTAATTGTTCCGAAAAATGTAATTTTGGGAGAAAAAAAAGTACGATCGCCGGACGGCGAACGCGAAAAAACAACAAGAACAACATGAGAAAAACTGACCGACGCCGGTTGAAAACGAACGCCGTTGTTCTTGCTTTCCTCAGCATCCATAATTGTAAAACTCAGGTCAGTTAAACAACATTTACTATAAAATACAACCCCCAAATCCACCTATTCCTGATAATTCAAGCAATTACCAATGTATCCTACCTTTAAAGCGCTACCTCTCGTGAGACGGAAAGCGTCAAACTTCAACGCACCCCCGCGTTCGCGCCTCCTGTATGATAACATAATCAGATCAACATCTGAATTCTATGTCAACTCGTATCGAATTCCGTCATTTAACATCTCTTACGAAAACCAAACTTTAAACTGATGGTATACTTCTGCGTCATTCATAATCTTATCAGCGGGAATAAGTTGACCACTGCCCCGATGACGTCATGTAATCAAGGTGGTTTGTACGCTTGAGCTGTTAAAACAGGGATATCACGTTGACCTAGCCAGAAGAGTACTTTTTAGATAGGTGTATTCATTACAGAGGAACGTATATATGTTGCAGAGATATAATGAAAACCACTCTCAGCTTTCGGAGGTTAAACTGGAAATCTACACTTTTGACCTAAAACTCCAAAGCGCAATCAGTTGCCAAATCTGGTCATTTGAAGAAAAAGAAAACGGTGAATAAACCTGGACATTCCCTTTTCCAATCTTGTACACCCCTCAACTACAGTCAATGATGCTGAATTTTGATCATTATTTTCTCTAAATTGTTAATTGCGTATATTTATCATATTATGGTTAATTGGCACTGTCACGGGAAGTAAATTATCTTCAAAATCGTTGGAATTGTGCCTGTCTGATGTTTTTGGTTGTTTTGTGTGTTTTTTTGGTTTTTTAAAATAAAAATACAGGTAGATTAGGTAATTTTAGAACATCCGTTAAGTTATTTTAAACTTTTGGTTGTTCATACATTGTGACAAAGTTCTTGTATTAGTTGCAAGGTATTTTTCTGTAAACACAAGCACTTGCGATCATGATTTTAATCGCCGATGAAAAACTAAATGACGTAACAAACAGAAAATCGAAAAAAACACCGCGTCATCGATATAATAACGACATAGCCGTCGCCCTGTGATTGCATGTACCCCGCATATTATTGACAAGCACCGTGACCCTTGGCTGACCCGAACACGACACGAGTCCGTAACCTAGACCGTGGTGAACACGGCAAACATCTCGGCACCATGCTGAAAGCTGAACCAAAGCCGATCGGTAGAGATGTCGCTTACCATATACACGGAGCAATATCACCTGCACATGCAGTATTACACGGTAGAATTAAGAGGAACACACACCCGTAAATACGTATTAGTCATTGTATCGGTCCAGGGTTTTAATATTTAAGACAACAGAATATCTATTTTAGTAGTTAGATACTTTAGGGCGAGGAAGATTAAAAACAAAATCTATTCATTCGGGATCATCTGCAAACCAGACAGGCGTCTTCCCCGGAAGATTGCCCAAAACCCTTGTGCTGTCAAGGAACGAATAAAGACACGCAGAAACAGTCAAGACTCCCAACAAATGTATCTTAATATGTTCCAGTCTTCCGGTAGATGCCTCACAGATATAATAATGTATCACAGAAACCATCATGTACCCTATGGCCTTGTGGCATAATCTGGAACTTAGAGAAGTATGTCTGCAACCGAGTATTCATGACTGGTTTTGGGTAAAAACGAAATACCCTTGTGGCATATACTGGATATTGCAGAATGTGTCAGAATTGTGTAATTAGAGTATTCATGACTAGTCCTTTGGGTAAAAAACGAAATACCCCTGTGCTTTATGTGTGTGGTTTGTGGTTTTATGGATTTCGAACCTATGCAGTATGTTTTACCTTGTGGTTAACTCTGTGGTTTTTGAGGTAGATTGAACGCACGCGCATGGTTCATGTTTGATGGTCAAATTAGGGGCAGGCCGCGTATTTTTGTCCCCAGGACGAATGAGGCCACTTGGCATAAATGGGCGTATCTACACCACACTGAGTGGAAGACACTTAGGTTCTCAGATCCTTACTTTCCCTTAAATAAACTCACTCCAACAATAAACTTGGAGACCAAAAATAGTCAATGAAAAATGAGCAGAGACCGAATTTGAACCCCAGTCGAACGATCTATACCCTAACCCATTATCCACTAAGCTACTTTAGGAGGTCGACAGAAGCTGTTTTTCAAAGTGCTTTAATGTACCTCTGGGCTACGTGTAACTAGTTGAATGAGTATGATATATTAGCGTCATTGTTAAAACTGCTGAATAATCATGACGCGAGGGGCCTAGAGCCACCCATTTATGAAAATTACCCCTAACCATCCTAGGAAAAATATATACGCGGGCAGGCCTTGTTTGTTGTGTCATCTTTGTACACGTATCTCGCTGTTTCGCCGACTGACTAGCCTGCGTGAGCCGGGCAGTGTTATTGTATAGTATTACATTGGTGCCAATTAATTGGATGGATCTTTAATCTAGGCTTTAATCTAGGTCTTAATCTAGTCTCGTTTCAAGAGGAGTTCTCGTACATTAACTTCATTCCTCTTCCGTCGTCATTACGAAACGGATACCTAAATCGATTCGAAACTTATCCAACCACGCCACGCGTGGACCACAGAATGATCCGTGAATTCACCGCAATGCTATACGCACGGCACGTTTATTATACGATCTCCACACCCCCGATCATCCCACGCCCGGCAAAGATGCTTCGCCAGTTGCTTCGTGGTTCCGGCCTTAACTCAAACTGACAACTGTAGACATCTGGTGATATGCATCGTGATCGGGTAACAAGGTTCGGGCATCCGCGGAATCAAACCCCGCCTAATTCCGCGCATCGTTGGCGAAGAAGAGCTGTCCACTTGGTTTAAGCATTAAGCAAACACAAACAATCAATTGAAGAAAAAAGAAATCACGCCCAAAATGAAATCACAAAAGTTGAAATCTCAGAATGTACTGCAGAGAGGACTATAATCGCAGAACATCTTTCTAATTCACGTATTATGTAATTAGCAAGCTAATGTGCAAAGATAAGACTGACGGAACCACGAAACAATGATAATTTGTTTTCATGAATCCCCAAAGGTAACGCCCACTCCTCCCTCCAGATCATCCAATTAACAATAACCAGAAATGTCACTTCTATACCGACCGCACCCAAACGTAACTAAACATCTGCGTCAGTCGATATCTCCAAGCATTACACAGCAAAACCCAAAAAAATGAATTCGTCATTTCTGTATCTGTCAATGCACTGAAACCAATCCTCCCTGCCAATCCATACACAGCGGGTATTCTTGTCATACATACTTGTACATGCCCTTCAGGAGACAAGAACCCATACAAATTAACCATTCGAAACGGCACGCTGGTAAGCGGCATTAACCATTACGCATTGCAAGTATATACGATACCGGTCGGGGGACCATCAAAATTGTTTAATTTACTCGGTCAAATATAAAACCGCAGTGGAACTACAGGTCCCATTTCTGATTCTAACATCATTCGGCAAACTTGTAAACAGAGAGATAGAGAGAGAATGTTCATGGTCTGCTGTTTGAAAACATCTGACACAATATAAGACGGCATTACAATCTACGGTTTCTTTAAGTTGTGTTGAAGATCTTAATCACAGTTAGTTTGGAGTGCGTTGTTGAGGGACGCTATTGTGATCACACGCATCTCTACGTCTGTGCGTCACTTGGCGTTTCCTCAGCTTGTACAGCATTTGTGTCTTTCTCACAAGGCAACGACCGCCTAAGAATTAATTTTATCTTTGGAATCTATACTAGTGTGGTCTCCAAAACTTCCTAAAAGGTGAGTTAAACTATTATTGAAACGTCCTGATTTGCCTAAATAGGTATTGTACATCAATTCATTTGCCATCTATTCCTACGGCGCACTATAGGATTTTCGTACAGAGGTGGATCTAGTTTTCCCTTTTTTTCTTGTGTTCCATCCACCTACCTAACTTGATTCGAACAAAAAGAAAACAAATTGGTTTGATACAGGTTTTGTCATCTGGAAAAGGAATTATTTATTGTGTTTTTATTGGAAGCATACATTCCAAGCGTTCGGGAGAAGACAAAACCCTGACCCTATCACAATCCCTCCAAGGTGTATATAGCGTAGGCGTCAAGTGCTCAATAGCTCGGAGGGATGTAAGTTATTCCATCTCCCGATCTCCCGTGGTAAGATGTATTCCTTGTCTAATATTCGTTGATCGACTAGGGATGTTGTTTTTTGTGTGTATGGGGTGAATACACAGGTGCTTCGCTGTGGTTTCGAATCCGCGTGTGTTCGACTCGAGGCGCCGGCCAGCGCCGAGGACGGTGTTTTGCTATCGTATGACGATAACTAGGTTGGCATGTAAAGGTATCGAGTGTTACAGGCGAGATCCGTTTATGATTGCTGTAACTCGCAATGTTTTGCTTGTATTTTGGTGCAGATGTGGCGTGAATTTCAGACTCTATGAAATCCGGACTCGTTGGTAGTATTGCAGTTATTTGAGTGATAATAACGGGAGATTGACCCGGTCGCGCGAAAGGGTTAACCAATATTAGAAAACAGGAGTCCTATTTTCAAAGGACTCTGATTTTTATATACGATAAAGGTCTACAACTAACGAAGACAGCTTGTTGCCAGTTTTCCAAACGCCTTTTAAAAAATGCGATAATTGTAAATAACTTATGCTTACTTTATTTTATTTAAACGATTTTGGAATTATTTGCATGTAATTCATGTATTGCTATCGTATGACGATAGCTAGTGTACATCGGTGCATATACTTTAGATACCTTTAAATCCGGATGGAGACGTTTGCACTGTCATCTTTGCAGACAATTGTATTTTCTGGTGAAGTACCGTATAAATAACCGCTGATTCCCAACGGTATAATGGAACTTGGGGAAACGGATCGCTGTATGATTTGGTCCCGGGCACTGAATTTTGAATGTATTGTTGTATATTGAATAGGCTTTGAATTTATTACAAAGGGCTGTTTGTTATTATTACAAAGAGCTCGGTAATAAATACTGAGCGAAATATAGAAGCCATTCGTACCATGTCGAACACACTAACTAAGGGTGCATGCAACCGATATTATAATCTTGGTATCAGAGGTATGAAATTTGAATGTATTTGTGTATGTTGAATAGGCTTTGAATTTATTACAAAGGGCTGTTTGTTATTATTACAAAGAGCTCGGTAATAAATACTGAGCGAAAAAATAGAAGCCACTCGTAGCATGTCGAACACAATAACTAAGGGTGCATGCAACCGATATTATAATCTTAGTATCAGAGGTATGAAATTTGAATGTATTTTTGTATGTTGAATAGGCTTTGAATGTATTACAAAGGGCTGTTTGTTATTATTACAAAGAGCTCGGTAATAAATACTGAGCGAAATATAGAAGCCACTCGCAGCATGCATGTCGAACACAATAAGTAAAGGGTGCATGCAACCGATATTATAATCTTGGTATCAGAGGTTTCCAGCATTCACATATCCCCTATTCATTTGTGTTTAACCATAGACTGTACAGTTCCCCTATTCACGTCACGGATACTTTTAGTTAATGAATAATTTGTTACGATGTTTACAAACAGTGCACATCAAAACTACAATGATCAGCTCTCCAAATAAGTAGTAAAGTTCTCAATGGAAATTGACCGCGGACAACAATTCAAATCTGTGTAGTTTACTATACGGCGTCGTAAACTCCACAAAACAAATCATAATAGGATACTGACTTGGTATTTGCAGATGTAATCATAGTGCATTATTCTCGAGCGTTGAATGGCCTGTGTACGTACACACAATACACAAAACCCAGACTTCTTGGTGTCAGTAATGTAACAATCGGGCATTCACCATGGTATCGATACTGGTATCGATGCTGGTATCGATACTGGAGGGTGCTTGATGTAGAAGTCTATAGTGATTGTTATGAAATCTTAGATTTTACAACACTTGGACACTGCTTATGAAATGTCAACTTTGTCGCAGTGTCAACGCAGATATTTAGGCCTACAATTAGCCTAGCCTTTATGCACTTCTTTAACCGAAGTATGGGTTTAGACTCATGATGGCCAACGGACAAACACACCTCCACCACCCAAAGCCAAACGTACAGTATACCAGTGGAGGATTATACAGGCATTTTGGGGTGAATGTATCGAGTGCGTTGGAGTATAAACAAGAGCCAGGGTTAAGCTGTGCTAGGTTGCATCGTCTGGTTTAAATACTACATTTTGGAGGATGGGGAAAAGAAGTAATAAATCCATCCTGAATATTTTCTGTTCAGCTGTCTACATTTTTCTTTTCAATCCTGCCTGCATCTCCTCTGCTCGTTGGGTGTCCGTGACACGCAAAAACATGTCATGTCTAATCAGACAAAACCACAGCATCAACGCTATAAAGAGCAGGTATATCAACCCAGCCCCCCGGGGCTCGTGGAAGCAAAATCACATAATACATTCTTGATTCCTTGTCGTTGGGTCAAAACTCTAGCAAACTTACATCCAGTCCAGTTACAGATACAACTTTCAGAAAAGGTTTCGGTCAGGGGGACTCTCTTCCTGTCGAAACCTTGTTTTGTTTAAGGCTTCATTTGATACTGAATATAGACTGGTACCCCGTGGTTGCTCTACTGACAGTCACTATGGCGACGCCAGGAACTTGTCAAAGATGGCGTCAGCTGTGAATTGATACCTTGACAACCCAATATACACCAAATATTCCCTCCTTTTTTTGCCCGAGCGTTTAAGGTATCTACCGATTTCCAACCAAACCTTATGTTTCTCTGCATGCTACACCCAATAGCAATATCAGCGGGGATATAACTGACGCGACCCAAGACAATACAGGTCACTGGCTCACCCGGCGTAACTATACCGCGGTCTATTTTGGGTACTGCTTCGGGTTTCCGATGGCTCAGGTAACTAGTTTCGGTGACTACAGCAAGCCAGGCCCACACCGACGAATCATCAATATTGTCATCGTTAGCGGCGATACCAGTGAACTTAGAGGCTGGGGTGTTTTTGTGTTCTATACCGACACTTCGTGATTTATACTCGCCACATCGTTCGATCAAATGCTCATGTACAGTCGTCCAACATATCTTACTGTGTTACTCAAATGGGTAATTTTGACACCGTTGACGTCAGTTTTGAGTCAGTAATTTTAGAGCTAACTGAACTTCTGAGCTATCTAGCTAGCTAACTGAACTACTACGTGCACATATGTCTTCTCCTGAAACTGCCCAAACGGTAGGCGTTGCGTAAAAGGAGATGTTTGTCTGGTACTATTCATCTTCAACTCAAGAATGTCATCAGAGAGTTATCAAAATCTGGAGTCGTCTTTAAAACAAATTGTTGGCAAATTTTCAAAAAACACAAATACGGTTTAAAAACATGAAGCAGTTTTGTCTTTTTATCACAGTTGGTAAAAGATCTACTTTGTAAAGATCAAGTGAGCGCATTGTGGGTTCTCGGTCTTTGAATGCCATCTGTATTGTTCTCATAATTCTCACAGATTCCAGAACTGTTTGCCTGAGTTTGTTTTTTCTCTCGGATCCTGACAAGGACATCGGATGTTTTGAGATCATCAAGCATCTGTAGTCTTTCGTGAACTCCCGTGGCTGTTCCCCACCTGTGCGCCGGGGATCTGTAGGCGTTTAGGTCGCCAAGGTCCGCCGAGCCTGCGCTGCGTTTCGCCCATCAGCCGGACCGATCGTCTCGCTTTGACATCTAAGGTATGTTGTGGGGGAAAATAGGGATTACTTTACCTCAATCCCCTCCCCAGGGCTGGCCTTAAAAAAAGGAAAGTTGTTTCGATCCCGGACAGTTTCGGATATGTTTCGGTTGTTCAATATCAACATTGAGAGTTGCCTTTAGTTTAAGGTAGCTCAGTGGCCAAACCTATACGTCGTTTGACACCTTTCTCTCATTTATCCAGTTAATAACTAAGTGTAAAAACACAAAGTACTTCATGTTTGTTATGTTTTTACCTGTTTGTATTCAGTACTCTGAGTAAATTACAAAGAGTGAAACTAGGAACTAGACGTTTTAAAGTGGAAATCACTCTGAATTTAGATTAAAACACACTGAACAAAATATAATTTCAGTGGAATTTGATTGGACTTCGATCTTTTTCGAGTGAATTAATTTCACTCTAAAACGTCTGGTCCATATAGTTTCAGATTATGGGAGTAAATTTTCACTCGAATAAAGTGAATTTTTACTCTTTGGAAATAACAGAGTAGGTCTTCGTGTGTGCCTGTATGTCGTTGTTTATGAATACTTGTTATGAATAACAAACTTATAGTGTGTGAAAAATGTAAGGATTTTGACTGTTTGCGTGGAGCGAACGGGCATCTGTATTTTAGTTGACTCAACTGATCATTCGAGCATTTCTCTTACCCCAAGCCTAAAACTAGACTCCCCACCCCCAACCAAGACACCCTGCTGCTCCCTCATCATACCCGACCAATAGCAAGCTGTCGTTACCTCACATCATATCCCGTGTCGTCATCCGTGATCCACCGGCGGCGAAGAAAAACAAAAATCCAAAAATAACCAAGAGGATCGAGCTCTTGTAGTTGACCCTGCGCTATGAATTCCATCTCCGATACTCGATATTCGATGCTTGATACTCGATACCGATCGGCGTGGAACGTCAGAATGCAGGAATGACGGCTCGTTTGTTCTCCCCGTGGCATATTCGATTCTAAATTTTCGAGAATCGATTGTTGGTACTTCATCGATTGTTATATACGGTGTGTTGTTATACTATATTAAGATATGTCCAGACAAATAAGTAAGATATTTCCTAATAATTTAGTAGCAAAATCTTTCGATATCTGCAAATGGTGTATCCTACCCGTTCAATTCAGTTGTTAGTGGTTTGAACACCCCAATCTTCTTCACACAAGTTTCACTATCAAATAAACATTTTCCGTTTGCTTAGACAAGTTGGGAAATCTGTAAGGAATTTGTTGGTCACTTCAAAATATAAAATCGAGCACAACACAAAGATTATATCGGTATTTTAGCAGCCTTCGTAGAATGCCAACAGATTAGTTCTTGGGCGCCCCCTCCCGGCGTTCTCAAATTATTTTTCCGGTTAAAAATATTTTCGAATTGACCTTCAAAAATGTTTGCCGCCCTTGGCTATACAGATTCCGGTGTCACTAATTTTGACGGAAACCGGAAGCGCGATCAGAAAGGTTCTTTTTTCTTATCAACATTAAATCCTCTCGACAAAACCCCACCCATCTAGTTCCTTCTATAAGACACCAAATAATGTTCTTTCTTTTAAAATTAATTAGAGCAATTTA
Source organism: Crossaster papposus (assembly GCA_037893245.1). Classification (NCBI taxonomy): domain Eukaryota; kingdom Metazoa; phylum Echinodermata; class Asteroidea; order Velatida; family Solasteridae; genus Crossaster; species Crossaster papposus. The sequence goes on along the minus strand of JBAIAA010000120.1, from coordinate 394,067 downwards.
CCAATTTAGAAGCAATTTTTGACTTATCCCAGATGCGTACAACCTGGGGCCAATTTCACGGAGCTGCTAAGCACAAAAATTTGCTTAGCACAAAAAAGTCTTGCTCATTAAAAACAAGGTATCAGCCAAAATTCTACGTGTTTTTCATGCTAAGCAAAAAACAGCTGATTATCAATAAAGATCACGTGAAAATTTGGTCTGTAACCTTGTTTTTATCAAGGACAAATTTTCATGCTAAGCAAATTTGTGTGCTTAGCAGCTCCGTGAACTTGGCCCCAGGTTCTAAATGTTCAAAAAATAAATCACGACAATGATTGTGTCAAATGTTTTCCCCATCTGAAACTTATGTTTTGTTGACCTCGTGCAACAGCATTGTAATAATCAAAAATTCCACTCGATAGTTTTGTTTGTATTTTTGTACTTAGTTGCGACCAACCTCCCTCGCACGAAAAAAAAAGGTGTTGTTTTCATATTTTTAATGCAAACATTCTTTCGCTGTTTAACTACACATTTTTGTTCACAGTTCACATGATTTCCAGCTTCATTTTTTTGGGTCTGAGTGGAAGCACCCTCGAGGTCAGTAAACCCCCGTTAGTTCGCCCAGCTGTCAGGACAAATCGAATGATCGGTGAATGTTATCGTTAGTGAATCATGTGTCGCGTATAATAAGGTGAGGGAACGGGGTATAATAATGTTCACATCAATTATGTCGGTATTGAAATAAAGCGACATGCACTACGGATGTGTCCCACCTGGGGCCAATTTCATGTAGCTGCTAAGCACACACAATTTGCTAAGCTTGAAAAATGTTAGTGGCGAAAACAGGGTCACTCAAACCAAATGTTCAGGTGATGTATATTGCTTTCTGACTGGTATTCAGCTGGCTTTTGCTTTATAGCATGAAACACTATTATTATACATCGGATACATTTTTGTGTAATGTTTGTGTCTATTGAATATTTGTTTTTTGTAATTCCCCCTTTTGCCCAAACTCCATCTTGGTACCGTCCTATGTTTTTGTTTGCCCTGTAGGGCGCACCCATTGTTGTCATTGACCTCAGCTGACCTCACCTGTCCGCTCTCGATCCCAGAACATATCAGTCGTCACAGCCCTCCAATCGGTGCCGTCCCAACGTATTAGCGTTACCTCGTGCCCAGGGGCTATCTGGCACCCGGGAAAACGTGACAACACTCTCGAATCGGACTCATCTATAAACCCGAGAAACTGCCGAAATTCCTTTGATTATGGAAGCAATTTAGTTTTGTAAGGCGCAAGTGTTGTAAACACCGACTTTGTTGCAGATGCGGTGTTTGCACGCTCTCTTTGATAAATGGTTCCATTGATTGATGTTGGCATCTTCAAAACATTTGTTTAGGACAAAGTAACTTTACCTTTCGGCAAAATATATCCTCGATGGCGTTCAAGTTGTGTTTGGTGTTATAATCTGAACATGTAAGGTCAAGGTAAAAGTTAGGTTAACAAAGCACTTTGTGTCCTCGTGTATTCACCATACCCCAGAAACAAATTACTTGACCCAAATTTGCAAGTGAAGATGGGCAACAAATAATGTTACATTCAACCAAATTATCATAGCAGGATTAACGCCACGGAGTTGGTATGGCACTCGTTTTATGACATCGAACCCCATAGAAAGTTTTTAGTAGTGAATTTCACAGCGTGTCTTTAGGATTGTCCTGTATTCAATGCAGTTGCTGCACCGAATCCTGGATACAATTAATGCAAAACCTTTGATGAACACCTCGTAAAAAATAGCGAGTTGCGCCGTTCCGAATTCCAAATCGAGATTCGGGCCGCAAGTATGTCAAAACAGCCCCCGAGGCAAGCCGCAAATCCTCCCCCGCGCAAAGTCAACAAACACGCCACGGCTCGTATTGTCCTGTGCAGTGGCTTTATAGCTTTTTGTCCCCAGCAGCTAATCGCCGAGGATTTTTTTTTCAGTAGGGATGGAGCGGAAAAAACCTTTCGTTTATACCTTTGTGCACATAGTTATAGCTTGGCTTAAAGGTGTAGATACACCTTATTGGTATTTGTTTAAATTATCAGGAATGGGTGGTTTTTGGGGGGTTGTATTTTATAGTAAATAGGGCCTATCGTTTAACTGACCTGTCTGACGTTTTACAAGTATGGATGCTAAGAAAAGCAAGAAAACGGCGTTTGTTTTCAACCGGCGTCGGGCAGTGGTTCTTATGTTGTTTTTGTGTTTTTCTTCGCGATCGCCGTCCGGCTGGTTTTTTTAAAAATAAATTTTCACTTTTCGAAACAATTACAGGATATCTAGCGAAATCATTTTGCTAGATGCCTACAATAATTATTTACTTAAAAAAAAAAAGATCTTGTAAAGATCGAAATATTAGGCCCTCTTAACTTATTTAAAAAAAGTAAGATTAATAATTCGGTAGTAAATGTTTCGATATCTGCAAAATGGTGTATCCTACCTTTAACAGTGGAGCTAGGGGTTCAACCCTCGGCTTTTAAGGAGGGGGCTATAGGCCAGGGCCGTTTTTGAATCCCTGGCTTCGTCTTCGTCTTGGGCTTAGGACAATTAAGTTAGGCTCCTAACACATATACAATTACTTCTTAATTCAATTAACGGTAGAACATAGAATCCTTTAAGCACAATTATGCGTGACGTGTTTCTCGCGTGTATACAAACCTTTGCTATTACATGTATACCCAAACCATTTGGTACATCATTATGTTCGAGCCTGCATGCGTTCCATGCGGCTCTGTAAATATCTACCAATTGGAGATATAGAATATCGTTCGTGACAAAATGTGCTTTTAGCTAGGTGCCAAGAACCCAACTCTTTGCTTCGAGAACACGTGTTTTCTCTTCTGCCAATTTACTTATTCTGCAGACCTTAACTTCTATATAGCAGGCAGCTTATTTGCAACCAAAAAACACCAAAACATCAAGTTTGGGCAGAACACCGTGTCCCCGTAATACTAATAGCGTGTTTTTTTGTAGATACATGTACTTAAGTCTGCCCCACTGCACCATATTCTTTCATTCTCTGCTCCAGATTAACCCCATATTCACTCATAATAATAATGGACAGGCCATTTAAGTTTTGGCACCTCAAACCTCCACGAGCCCCACACCCCCCCCCCCCCCCCCCCCAAAAAAAAAAAAAAAAAAAAAAAAAAAAAGTGGGGGTGGGGGAAAAATTGCGAAATTTTATGATTGCGCAAGCGAAATGGATGACTTCTTCCGGAGATAGCCTTGTGTTGTTTCTTATCTTGCCCGCATTTCCCCTAAAAACAAAGTAAAGGAAGTTAAGATGTATTCTTTGAAGACATTCCTGCGGAGATAAATCTCGAAGTTCCAGTCAAAATAAAACCTCTCTTATCTCCGGGATGTTGTCAAACATAATCTTTCTCCATTGTTCCTAAGGAGGTAGCCTGAAACACCAGACACTTATGTGTATTAGGAGAAGTCTCTTTGCCACACGGTCTGTCTGACAGGCTATACAATTCCATCATGTTCGACTGTCATAATCAAGATGCGAATCGTCTATAAGTCAGTTTTCCTGTGAGAAGTACAGCGCAGGTTATCTTTCTTCCGTGTAAAAAAACGAAGAGTGCGTGTCACCATCGTGTCATTATATCTGAAGGCAATTGTTCCGTTTCATGTCAATTTTAAACATGAACCAGATTTGTCTTGAATGTTTATCACGAAAGTGCCTCTTGAGTATGGTCACACATTTATTTAGGGCATAGCTACAATCCTTTGAGATATTTAAATTTAGAGTCGATAAAAAGAACGGAAGAAACAAGTTGGTAAAGTTGTCGACCCCGGCCATCCACGATGTTGCTTTCTAGCAACGAATGCCAATTTGGACACCAGTACCCTGTCAGTCATTCGAGATCGACAAGTCAAGTTAAACCACTGTTTGCATTCCGTTTGCGTTATTTGAGCGCAATGCGTGACAAAGACTCCCCTAACAAGATAAGTCGACCGTGATGAACGATGGACACACAATACCAACAACAGGTACATGGTCGTGATTTTCCCCGTTTCCAAATTACCTCTTTTTTTTAGGAGAAAGGAGAGAGGAAAACCATGCGTGCTTCAAAGCACGGTAACTTCAGCACGGTGTAATATCAGCACACAATGAATATTAAGGGAAAACTCGTGAATGACAGTTGGTACAAACGACTACTCAAGTTCACAGATTTAAAAAAGGGCAGCATAGGAAAGTTTATCAACACAAAACAGATTCAAAGTAAAAAAGGTACGGGGGTCTTGTTTGATAATCTAGTCGAATACTTAAAATACCTGTCTCGATCTTGGATCAGGGAAGGATTTCGTTTGTCAGGTTGAACTTCTTGCACACCCTGCGGTACTTAATGGCGTAGGCGTTTTAATGTGAGTGGTGATCGTTCTGGTGTACTTAGGGATGGGAAAGTAGGAAGACTATTCATTTCGGAAGTGAATCCAGCAGATGTAATTTCTCACCCAAATTTGATTTTTGTTTACCTGCTTTGAACACAAATCTAGTTTGATAAGGAGAAACGCCACACCACCCAATAATCCTCAAACAACACAAGTCATGTTTCATAGCCCTGGCGTCATCAACCTCCGTCGAAAAGAAACCAGATTCACTGTGCATTTTGGGTGTTGTTAGGAAACACATCTTTTTCAAATGTTGATCGCCGTTTAAATCGCCATGTTGTAGAAATCCTACACATGCTTCGATGTTTAGGGCTTAGTCTAATTGAGTCGATGTGGCCGGCTGCAATATGCGCCTTTACGTGCCAGCGGCTCGAACACGTTGTAGCCGCGTCCTTCGCAAATCAGCACAACAGCTGCGAGTAAGGATGATTAGCCTCCCCAATTATTATCCAGTTCGTATTAAGTGTGACACCATTAACTTAAACCATTACGCTCACTTTACGCTGCAGTTAACGCGCTGCTGCATGTTTAGCCAATAAGCAGTAATAACCAGTGACGCGTGCGCGTGTATGTGACGTCATGAATAGATACGAAGCGGATTGGCTCAAAGTTGATGGGCGTGCGCTGAATGATTCAGCTCCAAATCGTTTATTTCTTAAACAGGAGATATCGCCTGCTAGTTTCAGAACTGATTCGGGTGACCAAAAACTTGACATTAAATTGCAGTTTTTGTATGGATTGCGTATAAAAGTCCCAATGTGTTGACAGCACCATGATCCCGGTAGAGTATTTCTTTATACGCGAGTGTAATTTACTCCGAGGTCGTTTTTCAAATTCTCGAATCCGTGTGTGAGATTTCTTGCACTGTTGTCCCCCAAGAGACCCGTAATGATCGAAGAGGAATGTGTGTTGGTGTAAGTGTACATTTTTTTAAAAACAGTTCCAAGAGTTTTGACCTATTTTTCTTTTTTTCGTTAACATGGACAATTTGCAATCAATGTTTCAATCATCACTTCGCAATTGTTCATGTATGTGTGTCGTGTTTTAATGTTTCAACTTTGTTGTGAGTATTATTTTGTAATGTGTCTTTGGACGTGCCATAACACCGGAGCTCCAATTTGAAAATTGTCATAAAAGTGGATTGTGTTGCATTGAATGTCACTTAGTGGTAATTATACAATGGGTTGATCCGTAATTTATGATGTATGTTAAACAGTGCTAAAAACAGAGAAACGATGAACTTAAAATGTAGATTTCCATATTTATTCATTATTCTGCTTACGTTTTTAACATGTTTTATTCTGGGGTTATATGTGGTAGATTTTAACGCAAGTGTGTTTGTTATTGTTTATTTTTGCAGATGAAGATTCATTAAACATCAATGTGAAGTTCCAACTTCTTGTTAACGCTTCGCTCATCGGAGCACGTACGTCTCCCCCAATAGACTGAAAAACATATTGAACTGTTAATCCTCGGACGTTAAAATAGACAAGATGAGTTCACCTTGTTGCCAGGCAACCACCCTTCTCATCCTCCTCCTCCCAGTCATTGTCGTTCTGCTGTCGCTATGTGTAGCGCCCTCCTCCGCCCGCTACTGCGAGGAGAGAGAGTGTTGCCTGGGCAGAGCCGACGACTGTCACATGCCTTACCCGGCCCTGGTGCCTAACACCCGGTGTTACTGCGATCAGTTCTGCAATCGAACCCAGACTGATTGCTGCCCGGATTTCTGGGGCTTCTGCCTGGGGATCGAGCCGCCTGTCCCCATCGAAAAAGGTAAAGAAATTGCAAGAAAATTATCAAGTTTTTGTTGTCGTTTTGGTTGTAGTTAAACAGTGCCTTCCATTTTTGTTAAAGTGCTGTCGAGCTCGGCCCGAATTCGTTGCTGTCTCCAATTAAACCCGAAGCTTTATCAAATAAAAGGATACATTGGAATTAACCACAGGCAACAATCATCGACCAATCAGATGAAGACTTCAAACTGTTTGACCAATGACAGGGCGGTAAACTCTTTCTCCCTCCCGTTCCTTTTGTCTTAGCTGACTGCTCTTTTATGTCTCTCTTTCAAACCCAGGAACCTGTTGTCATAACGGTCAAGACATCGATGAAGGCAAATCCATTAAAATTAACTGTAACCTTTGGTGAGTCAGTGAAGAAGAGTATTAATCACATTTCTATATAATGCAGCTATGAACCTTATTCACGATGGAGCCATTTTGGTCGTGTTCCCTGAATGTATTTGATAAATTGTGAACTGTTGAATGGGATGGTGCCAGACTATTTTAAATATTTTATCTAAAATCTGGTTTCAAACATTAGGGTGTATTTAATCACAACTTTTTAATTATTCATCAGAGAAGACTATGATATTAATTTGTAGTTAACTTTAGGTCACTGATGCCTGTTAGTGGCGGTTCACCGCTGTTGGTTTTCAGAAATAAATAAATAAATAAATAAATTTCATTTCTATCCGCAAGTTCCAAAAATTAAAATTTTACCACACTTTTAATTTGAAATGGCCGACTCGTGAATAAAGCCTATTGTCTTAATTTATTGGCATATATATTTCAAATGGTGTCTGATTGTAGGTTTTTTTAAACAGCTGTTCATGTTACGTCTACGTTGATAAACAATGAATCCCGACGAAAGCATTAACCATCGTTACAAAACCCCATTTGCAGCAAAGAAATCAAAACATTCTATACTGAAACAGTACCTCATAAAGGTGTCCTAAAAATGTACAAACAAAATGCAGTGTCGAACACCATAGTTCATAAAACAGCCGTTGTAAACGACCTGATCCTGCTCCTTTCCCCCCGATACAGCCATTGCAAGAAATTGTTGTACGGGTTTTACGGTTTCCAGTGCGAATCAAAAGTCTGCCTCATTCAGCCGGAGGTGGCAGAGAGAGTCAACGTGAATGAAATTGGGTGAGTTATCCTTCCAGATCTCTTTTTTTTTTTTTATTAATCAAAGTTAGTCTGTTTTCCGTGTTTTTTTCTCGTTAGCTCATTTTATCTTCTCAAGATGACGTCATCCACAAACCCTTCCCACGATTAACATTATATATTTCTCATCGTCTAATCACGATTTTTGGGATTTCCCAAATTCCTTTTGTTTTGTTAAAGCACAATCTGTAAAACCCCTTTTTTTTCAGGCTTTTGAACTGATCTACAGGGAATCAAATATAAGTAAAATGGCAAACTGTAATTGTTTTCCCTTCGTCAAGTTTCGGTTTCGACCTCCTCATTCCTTGGCGAAACTGACTTCAGGTTTCAAAACAACTTTCCAAAATGTAAACAGCAAACTTTCCCTCGACCGTGTGTTGCTTCAAGACGACTTGATGTTTACAAAATAACTTCAAAGTACAATGTCTGAGAAACGTTGGTATGGGGAAATGTTTTCTTGTAGTGCACAAAATGTTCATTTTTAACAGTAAATAAGGTAGTTTTTGTCTTGGGAAACAAGGTGATGCATCGAAAGGGAAGGGGCGTGCCTTCCCCCTTACCATGATACACCACTGACAACAGGAACACATTTTACGGAGTTGCTAAGCACAACAATTTTGCTTAGCACAACAAAAGTCTTGCTCAGTAAAAAACAGGTTACCAGCCACAAATTCAATGTGCTTTCCATGCTGAGCAAACACCAGTTGAATATCAGTCACAACTCACAATTAAATATACATCACCTGAACATTTGGTCTGCATAATTCTGGTTTTTTTAAAAAGAATAACCTTCATGCTCAGCATTTTTTGAATTTTTATTAAAGCAGCTCTATAAAATTGGTTCTCAGGTTAGACGAGACAAACACAATCTAATCCTTCAATTTCTATTTTGTCAACTGCCTGACGACGGGAAGAGCATACTGTCTGAAACGTTGAGTTCCTGATTCTCTTTAGAACCACACAACTAAAAAAGAAGACGATAATTACCACATGGTGCTACCGCAAACAACTTATCTTTTTGTGTTCTTCCAGCTGGACGGCGGCCAACTACTCCGAGTTCTGGGGCATGACCTTGCAAGAGGGCTTCCGGTTCCGGTTGGGAACCATGAAGCCCACGCCCGTAGTCGAAGCCATGAACGAGATACAGATGGACGCTGCGTCCTTGGACATCCCCGAGGAGTTCGATTCCCGGGAGAAGTGGCCCAGACTCCGGGAGGAGGTGATTAACCAGGGAGATTGCGCCAGCTCTTGGGCCGTCTCTACCGCCTGTAAGTAAGTAGGGACTGAAGACCGCATTGCTTGGTCGTTTTCCAAACCCTAGCTTAATAGGCTCTGTCTCAGGCTCTAACACCTTTGCCAAACTGCATGAACGAAGCCAGAACGGAGACGAAGCTGGGGTTGGTAAAATGGCAAATTATGGCATTTAGACCAATCTGGCAGCAGCCATTCTGCGGTGGCACGACGCTCGCGCGCTCCAGGCTTCTTCAACCAATAGGGTTGCCAAAATGCGCGCCCGCGTCGTCATTAGGAACGCTGAAAGTTACCACTGTCACATGACCACATCATTTTGTGTCTAAAAAAGGTCCAATGGTTTATCCTGCATTGACTCAATTCGGCCGTACAATTATGAATGGATAAATCATAACTTAGTACAAATCTTGGGCCGATATGAATATCCGACTCCTATAAAAATCAGACTCCTTTTGCCTATTATTGGTTAAACCCTCTCACGTGACCGGTCACTCTCCTGATTATCTCCACTTAATGCGTGTGCAATACTACCAAAGAGTCTGGATTTCTTAGAGTCTGGAATTCATGCTACACATATATTTCTAAACGGAAGAATGTCAAGAATGGGCAGCCCTGCTTCGTCGACACCAAGTGGTGACGTCATCACACCGCAGAAGGCCAGTGACGTCACACCTAGCAGTGGACTCATAATTAAGGCAGTGGACTCATTTTATAGCGAGGAATTTAGGTCAAATTGATGCAGTGAACATATTTTTTGTTCATTCAAAAAATTGTAGTATTTGTGATTATCATTTCACTTTTTGTCTTCTCTCAACCAATCAGCTGTCGCGTCTGATCGTCTTGCCATCCAATCAAACGGCACGATATCCATGGCCCTCTCACCTCAACACCTACTGTCGTGTAACATCCGGCGGCAGCAGGGTTGCCACGGCGGCCATATTGACCGTGCGTGGTGGTATCTGCGCAAGAAAGGGTGAGTCCAAAATTAGGAAATGGGAATTAAAAATCAAGGGAGGGTGAGTCCAAATCAGACACGGACCGCTTGGTCAAGAAACGATTTTTTGTATGCAAGAAGAAACAGCTCAGCTTATGCTATAATTTACATTCATGTCATCAACTTATTTTATTCGGAAAAACTGACTCGGAATTTTGTTGTCTCCCTCCCAACGCAGCATAGTTACAGACAACTGTTACCCTTACAAAAGTGGAATATCCTTAGAAATGAAGATGGATAGAGGATCCTGCTATATCCGGGGCGAGCAGGCCAACCTTTGCCCAAAGGAACGTCAGATGAGTGACCGATATTTTTCGACTCCGCCGTACCGAATTTCCGAGGATGTAAGTCACCAGGCGGTGTTGGCCTCATACACACACAAACAAACCAGAACCAACCAGTACATTAGTAGTTTGTGGAATCCAAGACTAGGTTCCTATCCCATTATATTCTACACTCTCAGGGAAGGAGCGGGAACCAGACTAAAGATGAGGGCTCAACAAACTGTCTAATCAACGGGCATCTTCGCTGTGACGTTGCACATATACCCCTATTCCTTACCAAAGAGGGCGCTGTAACTACAACATTGGGGTATCATCGATAGTAAATTAATATAATTCGAGGCAGTTTAATGGCAATAATGTAGATTAAACTACTTCACTAAACGTTGTTTTGCTAGTTTTGGTACAAATAAATGGCGTCATTATACAGCGCCCCCATTCGACCAGGAATATTACGATAGAACACGACAGTATTGTTAGCTTGAGGGAAAGTACTGTTAATTTGAAATCATGTAAAACCCCATTTTTTGGTGGTATTTTTCAACTTTATAAAACAGGAAGAAGAAATAAAAGCAGAAATACTGAAGAATGGCCCCGTTCAAGGTAACTTTTTTAATATTCTTTTTTAAAAGATTTCTTTTAAAGGTCAATTGAAATAACTTCATTATACCAATTCTTAATACAAACACGAAATAGTCTAAGAATGCTTGAAGAAGATGTTTTTCACTAACATGACAGCGCTTTGCCTCTCGATACATTTTCCTCACCAGCCGTCTTCCACGTTCAGGAGGATTTCTTCATGTACAAAACTGGCGTCTATATGCATTCCAAGATGGCGACGAAGGACGAGCAAAAAGCCGCCGGTTGGCACTCCGTCAAACTGCTGGGCTGGGGAGTCGACGAAACGTCCGGCAAACCCCTCAACTACTGGGTGAGTATTTCCCCAAATACTCGCAAACTTGGGCGGGGGGCGAATATTTTTTTCCAAAACGTAACTGGCAGATTTCATGAATTATTCAGTAGTTTGGATGAAAAGTTATGTTTATTCATCGGAATAAAACAGTCACAGCATTGTTGTTATTTAGTTAACTAGTTACATTAAATCACTTTAAAGAACAGCTGTTGTCGAGCTGCTATACGTAGTGTAGTGGATAGTGGGATAGGCTATGGATCAAAGATCCCTGGTTCGAATCCTGCTGTAGGTCACCTCGTTTGTCCTAGTTAAATTGATATCTTTAATCAAATTTGATATCTTGAGTATTTTCAATTTAAGGGGAAAAGGAGACCTAGAACCCAAGTGTCGTACACCTACGCAACTACTGAATAATTCATGAAATCTGCCAGTTTAGGTTGAGGGAAAAAAAATATTCGGGGGGGGGGGTGGTCTGGTTTATCTGTTGTGAGTCAAGGAGCTAGACTGTTTAGATAGTGAAACTTTCGTCTATTTTTTTTGTTTTACTCCAAAGATTGCCGCCAATTCGTGGGGTAAAGGCTGGGGCGAGGACGGTTACTTCCGAATCCTACGAGGCAAAAACGAGTGTCAGATTGAATCTTTTGTGGTCGGCGTCTGGGGGAAAGTCGACGCTGACACGATCAACGGAAACAACGTTCTAGTCTGATTCTGGCCCCCGTATAGACCGCGTGCTCAGTTTACCCTCGTGTAGAGATTGTCTTCCACGCGCGTGAGCGTTTTTAGATAACTTTAGAGAACGCTATACCATACCACCGTTTCCTTTCCACGTTTTGTATGCCCGGTCGTGCGCGTTCAGTCCCTGGGAAGTCTTGGCACAAAGACAGTTTGAGCACGCCATGCACATCAAGACGGTAATGAAATATAAAACGGGCACAGAGGGCTTACTGATATTTTGGGACACGATGAAATGAACTTATTGTGACGTGGGTTATTAAACTGTAAACCGCCTTTTCCCCGATGTTAACATTTCTGCGTGGAACAATGATCTCCTTAAAGCGACGATAAATTAATGAAGAGGCTGAACTTTGACCTCTTGCATAAAATACAGTCGGCGCCAAAACTGATGTCCTCTCCCTGTGTAAGACAGTGGGAAAACAATCGTGTGAGCTGTTTCTGAGAACATCGAGACTACATTATGATTCGTAACATTATGATTCATAATATTATGCAAAAATATGCATATTGTTTGCGTCCAGCCTGCACTCGATGCTCACTGGACCGTTGCTCACACCCGATGGCGCCCTTCGTGGAGAACCGCGCATGCTCTGTGACCTCGATGACCCCAATTACCGTTTAGTTTCAGATTCTTCCATCAAAATCTTCACGCCGGCGCAGAAACCTTTTCCTGTCTCGGCGTCCATAGTTGTACTTTATACAATGTTGTTATTCATACGATGAATGTATTATTATATATATATATCCTGCGCACGCGCACGATTGCAGTTTACTAATTTTACCGCATGCGCACTTGCATATTAAGTAAAACGAAAATAATCGTCACTTTGTTTATTGGTGCTTCGAGTTTCCTCTTTTATTACAAAAATAAATGAGTTTTATTCTATAGTTCTTTCGTTTAGAATATACTGTAAAGTTTTATATTGTAACAGGGTATAATGGCTGAATGTGGTTATTTTGTTTGGCAACAAAAGCCATTAAATATTGAGTACTTATACTGCAAGATTGTTTATACTAACATGTTTTTCCACGTAGATGGCGGTATGCACAGTTGTAGTCAGGTTCCCAGACCAAATAATTCCGACTATATTTCTGAAGAGTTATTACTAGATCCGGTAGCCGCCAGTGTCACGTGACGAGAACGAGAGGGACACTTGAATTCATTGACATTCGGGCGTTAACGCTCGCGATGGTCGAGTGTTTCCCGAAGTAAAATAATTGGGATAAGGTAAACAGCGTTATTTAACAAAAATAATGCCCTTCGATCCAGATTTTTGTCTGGTTTTCATACAATCAAAGTTCGCATTGGCGATAAATTTGCCGTTTAGGTATTTCCTTGAAACTGAAATACATGTGAATCAAGATAGGGCAGAGAACCCCCTCTTTTGTGTGTGTTGGTCATTAAGTACTTCCCCAGAATCTCGGGAATTCTTCTCAGATATCTAGGGGATGTGTTAGGTAGCAATAGTCTGGAATGCATGCGTATAGGGTATAGAGACGACAGGGGACCGGCTCTGCCTTAAATCGTGCTGGGTTTACCGTACCGATATACCACTGACCTCTACACCTGGACGGACCATTGTTCATATTCTGCTGTGCTAACGCTTGAAGTCGGCGCGAACTGGAAGTGCAACATGGCAGACCCAAGACGTCACTTCTGTGAGCCAATGAAATGTCCATGGTGTAGCGGTCAGTGGATTTACTCTATACGTGTTTTATTTATAAGCATTACGTCATACGTACCGTACCCACTGAACCTTACACCTGGACATTTCATTGGCTCTCAGAGTGACGTCGTGGTCCGCCATGTTGCACTTTCAGTTCGCGCCGACTTCAAAAGTGAATGGGCAATGATCCGTCCATGTGTAGAGGTCAGTGGTATACCGTACCGATACACGGATTGGTGTTAATTGTTGCCTTATGTGGTTACGGCCAGCAAAGTACGAACATTGATTATCCTCATTGTGTAGTAATAAGCAGAGTTGTATTCAAGTCCATGCAAGTCCTTTCACAAGTCCAGTCATAAAGCCAGTCATAAGTAACTGGTTGAACAATGGCAAAGAAATGCTTTTGTCAAAGCTCATTTGAATAGCTTGTTGTTTGAATTGGAACTGGAGGACTTGTGATGAACTTGCAGGGACTGACAGGGACGTACAGGGACTTGTGATGGACTTGACTACATCCCTGGTAATAAGGGGTAGAGCCTTCAGCTTTCTGTTATACCGTTTGCAGCATGTAAGTAATTAGCCTCGGTTGTATTATAATGACGTCTATTTTGTACTTCCAAATTTTATATCCTGTGACACAAGTTACACAACATGACGCCCGTTAAATAATGAATGATAGATGGACAAAATAACGGGTCTGATACGGTGTCGTTTGATACGCATTGGAGTGGATTCAATCGTAGACTTTACAACTCTTTATATATATTAAAATGTTACAATAGAAAAAGGTATTGTCAAGATGAATTAAAACATTTATTACTTGTGTCGATTATCACATCTGAGGTAATTCTGCTCGTAAACTAAAGATTGGGCCCTGTGATAGCATTGCAAGAAAATGTGATCATCTATCGCGCAATCTTAGGCACGCCATCTTTAAAATCAAAGCGAGGCCAAATACGTAAACAAACATGGCAGCGTATATAAAATAGTTCGTGCGTTGAACAAGCGACTCGCGAAGTAATACTACCGATTGACAGTCTTATAAATGGATGGGTGTCATTCTAGGTATGTGGTCTCTTTGCATTTTGAAGAAGGGGTATACAAAATAAAACCAAGTAGTTAAAATTAAGTTGCCGTGTAGAAGTCAATGCGTACGCGTAGTACGATTTATAAAGGTATCTAAAAAATAGTACGTGTATTTCCAACTTCAGGAACAATACAAGAACAAATATTAGTGTTAATTAAGAAAAAATCACTTTCCTTTAACAAAAATGTATTAATTCGTAATGGATATTAAAATTCGTTCAGAAAGATGCATTTTCGGTGTATATTATTTGTATATTAATTGTTTTTTTTAGGACTAATTCAACCTAATGTGTAACATTATTAAAATAGACACGAATCAAAAGAAGGCGTTCTAATCTTACTAGAGACGTTGGGTATATACATTCGCCATTGTTTTACTTACGAAAAACATCGACTGAAAACCCCAGTTTATGCCAAAAATTGCCCAATATTGTTCAAAATTCTCGGTCCAGGTTTGTATTTAAACACAGTCGTAGGTACCTGAGTATTGTATGTGACTATACACTCCTAGATGTTAGCGTTTGCATTGCGCTTCGTTTTCTCTTAATGCAATTATGATTTTGTCACATTCGGGTTCAGCATGTATTTTCATGTGGTCTGATTAGTCAAATCATGTTGCCCGCCCAATGCGCATGAGCAACGCAAACCACGTGATCTCATCTCCCTCCGCACTTGGATGAGCAGAAAGGCCGCCGAGGCGCAAATAAAGATGGCGGCGATGACGACAAGGCTGACGAAGTAGTTCCCGGTGACGTCAAATAGATAACCTATAAGCAACAAAAACAAGAAACGAGAAACTGCAAATCAGGCGTGGTTCCTGTCAGGGGTCCCGCAGGTATTATTCCAGTCCGAGTCGGATTTCGAGTACGAAGTCAATAAATCAAATCGGTATTCCAACTGCGCGTGTGCACAACAAGATTTGACGTTTTTTTCTTTCGAGATAAATATTTTCGTCATTATGTGTGCAAACTATTATACAGGGTACCAGCGAGTTTACAGAGATCGTCGTGTTCTGAAGTAAAATTATAACAAAATTGGACGGCGAAGTGTTTTCAGATGTCTTTTCACTGAAAATATTTTGGATTGCACGAAAAATGGAACAGAACAGAGATTCGATTACCACGTTTCTCAGTCATAGCCCTGTGTGCATTTATCTGCCATGTTTTTGTCCCAAGACAAAAACATTCGAGGTTGTGCACATGCACAGTTTAAAAAGGCGCTCGTGAAAACAAGATTGTTCAATCAGGTTGTGCACATGCGCAGTTAAAATACTGAGCCGGCTTTGTGTACCTGATACGGGGGCGCTGACTAGAATCCCGATTCCAGGTGGAACTATCGTCAGAACCATGACCACACTGGTGCCGTACATCTCTAAGAACAGTTCTGCGCCTGCGGTGTACAGGGTTCCATACGTACCCGCCCGCAGGAAGCCAGATGCTGGAATTCCAGAAAGGAAGTGGTTTAAAATTATAAACTTACAATTCCTTATAAGAAGTTTGTTTTATTGAAATCGACGGATTCAGCACTGTTGGGGTTAATATTAAAACCATTCGTGAGTATCGGCGTTCGGGTGTCAGGCGACCGAGGACCTTAGACAGCAACAACAATGAAATGGGTGTTCTCGGTAGGAACGTTTGTCCATAATAATAACACCACTACCGAGGACCTTAGACAGCCACAAGAATGAAATAGGTGTCCTCGATAGAAACGTTTTTCTAGATAAAATAATAAAATCACGACCGAGGACCTTAGATATAAGATTGAATTGTGCGTCCTCGATATGAACGTTTGTCAAGAATAATAAAAATATGACTGAGGACCTTGAATAGCAATAAGAATGAAACAGGTGTTCTCGGTAGGAACTTTTGTCCAGAAATCGTCCTCGCAAGTAATGATTAATACAGGCATGTGAAATCTCAGCTTTTAAGCAGAAGTGGAGATTGGATATTAAACTGGGGCACTTACCTACTGCAATGGGCATTATCTCAGCAAACGTCGTGGCAACGGTCATTAATCCCAAAGGAACGGCTGCAAGGATACTCGAGGCGACTACGAGGTACAGATAAGTGAATGGTAGACGATCTCCTATCAACGCAACGAGGACTTTCCCGCCAATTTCCCCACCGGCTAATCCCATAATGGCGTAGGCAATCTGGTCGCTATGGAGACCCAGTCCGTCCATGTAACTGGCCTGCAACATGGGGAGGGGGCGCAAAGCTTGTAAAATACAATTGCACTTGTGGGTTTTATTCGTTTTGTTCATATTTTATTTATGCTACTTCGTGATTATGGCCGTGTGCGAAACGGGCTGCAGAGCTATATACGGCTACGTCTATTTCCAGCATTTCCCCATAGTTGTAACACGTAGACGCACACGTAGACAATAGCCCTAAAGTGAAACGTTTCGGATGCGCCCTATACTAGTGTTGGGGGAAATGGCATCGTTACCGCGCCCTCACTCGACCAGGAATTTGTAAAACTAACTTACAATTTATTTGGGTCCAATAAAAGTGTACGGTTTTTTTTCTCTATAGGAATTCATCTTTATGGATACCACGGAAATTAAGTGGTTGCACAATGATACGGCTGTACGTGATTTGTTTTTGAGGAATGCGCAAAGGAAAGGCTGTTAAAAAAAAACTCTACTTACAAAATTGATGTTGAAGAATGTCCACCCTGTGAATACGAGGAGGTTTCCAACGGACCACAACCATAGTTCCACACTCCGCGCCATTCTCAACACCTGACGCCAATTGCGCTGGGTGAATTCACCTTCTAAGTTCCTTTCCCGGTCAACGTTCTCTTGTCCACGCTGGTTGTCGACCCGTTGTTCCCTGGCTACTGGGTTTTCCGCCGTTTCGTGATCATTCAATTCCGTCAATTCCGCGTCCACGGATCTATTTTGCAACGCGGAGCTGTACTCTGCTGCAGTCGGAGGATCGGTCAAGAGCAAGCCGCCGGCGACTCCCATTAGGAATATCCCTCCGCTGAGAACCCTCAGTGCGTTGCGCCACCCATAGCTTGTTATGAGTACCGTCAGTAGTGGGCTGAAGGCGAGCAGGCCTGCACGTTAGATAAAGGAAATCATCATCGGCCAATTTTATGGAGCTACTAAGCACACAAAATGCCCCACTTCCTTAAAAAGACGTACCTTCTTCCAATAAATTGTGATTTTCGAAATCTCCATATACCCGGTTTAATTTGATCATTTTTTCCCTAAAGACAAAACAAAAACAAAAAGCGCGCATCTTCACCTTTGTGAACTTTTTTATTGGATTTTAGATTCAAAACAAAAGTGAAAATTGACCTATCACGATACTTGGTAAGATCGCGTTAACGCAGCGTCAACGCATCTTGTGAAATATTGTCCAATCACACGAGTTACAAATCGACGCAAAATATGAGACAAAACAAACCCAAAACACCGCACACAATTCCATAGGGTTGCCTAATGGGCGTGGCTATGTGCCAGCGAGCGAGCGCTAGGTCAATTTTTAGCACGTGAGTTTGTCAACATATATTTTTAATAATGTCTAATTCCTTCCACATACCGCAGGTGGATCCCAACAAGGCGATTGCACTCGCGCGGGAAAAGTTGTCCTTCGCAAACCACTCCAGCAGCAACTCCAGCGACGCATGAATCGTAAGATTGACGCCAATCCCGCTCAGGATTCCGTACGTTATGTACGCGTAGCCTAGGGCCGAGACGAATGACGTCATCAACAGTCCTGCGCAGTAGAGCACGAGCCCAAGCAGCGCGACTGCCCTCTTGCTTAGCCTCCGCTCGAGCAGAACGGTCACAGGACTGAAGAGTCGAGCTAAGGCGGCCGATAGAGATCCCAACCAACCTGTCAATTAATAATTATTTTGCACGTAAAAATATAGCAAACATCGAGCGGGGACCCCCACTAAAACTAAATGCATTGTCATATGATAAAGCATTGGAAAATTTGGGTTACGTACGACATCAATACGAGGTCGTTTCGGCAGAAAATATACCACAACCGTCCCTGCTTTTAAAATTGTTTTCTGCTTTGCTCAAATATAGAATTTTGTAATGTGTACCTGTTGTGACCGCATTGGACTCGAACTCAGCCTGAAGGCTCACGAACAATATGCTGAAACTATACTGCGGACCTAGAACGAGGAAAAACTGCGCAAATGTTGCCGACGTGATCACCCAACGCCACCGCCGGAGACAGATTTGTAGCAGGGCGACCATTGCTGCCTTCGCTTCAGTCTCGAACAAAACAAAACATGCAGGTTGATATAGTATCAATCGGCAAAATAATATATGAGAAACTTCAGTTGATGAAGCGAGTGCTGTTCTCTCCTGTGAAATAGAGGCCCTTCGTTTATGTTATGGAAGACTAGAAGAACACATTTCGATAAGCACTGACGCATAGCAGCAACGTAACGATCGTCATTTGTACACATCAAGTTATGACTGTCGATAGTCCGATATTAGCTTAGTCGCGCACAAACCACACAAAGAATGGATAACCTTGGTCATTGCACGGTGCACTACCCTATTAAAGGCATAACAACAAAAAAGTTATGTTGGCTTAACCTCCACCCGTGACGTCACCCTATTGTCCTACCGCTCCATTATTTTGAACGAATGGAGCGTTGGAGGCGATATCTCTCCATTATTTTGGGAAGGTAACGGTTAGTGAACAAAGAGGAAGTCACTGAAACTAACCAGTGTAGCGGTTTTTGTTGTATTTTTTAAGAAACCTATGTACTCCAATCCGATATTCCCTTCAATCTTGTTCTATGGTTAAACTAACCCATACGAAAATGTGTCGAAGAAAAAGACAAACATTACCGATAGTCGAATTCGAACCACAGACCTTTCGATCCATAGCTCTCCTCTCTACCAACTATGCTATTGACGAGTTGGTGAAAGAAGCTGCTATTTATAATTCTTTATAGTTATTTAATGTATATGAGTTGCCATTGCTCTTTCTCATGAATATTTTAATCACGAACCACCCAGCTCCTGGAAAAAAATATCACGAACCGCTACACCGGTTAGTATAAAGTGTCTTCTGAACAAAGACGCTCCATTCGTGAAAAATAATGGAGCGGTAGGACAATAGGTGGTGACGTCCCAGGTGGAGGTTAAGTCAGATAATGCCCTCGTTAACGCGCCATTCGTGGGTAATAATGTCCCTCGGGCTTCGCCCTCGGGACATTATTACCCACGAATGGCGCGTAACTCGGGCATTATCTATAACGTAACCCGACCGACCCTAAAAATACGGCCGACCCTGGATATTTTTTTTTTCAAGGGACGAAATTTAATGATTAAAATCTATATAAATCTAGTTATAAATACGTTTAAAACCATTTCTGACCATTTCTCATTGTTGTGTGTGTGGATTGTGAAAATATTGAACCTGGACACGCTATCGTGTATCACTACCGGCTTAAACAATTAGAAAACATATCATTTTCATTGCTGGGAGGAAAAAAAAATATAAAAAAAATCCCTACCTACCTACCCTATTTTTGGGGGCCCGTTACGCCAACATAACATTTTTTTTGTTTATGCCTAATTGAAGGGAGAATTTCTCCGCCAACAGCATGAAATGTGCCCCCCCCCCCCCCCCCCCCCCAATTTCTTTTGAAAAAGGATGACCCTTGGTGAAAGAAATGGTGGGATTGTGTAAATATAGCATAGGATCAACTCCCTGGTTTTTGAGCTTCAATCTGAGGGCAGACTTGACAAAATTACGGTTGAAAAATAGGTCCTAATTGCCCTAGAACGTGGAGGGATGCCATTTGTAAAATGGCTGCTTGCAGGCTCGGGAAGTATCACTTTTCGGGAGGTGAGTTTCTTTTGGTGTGAATATTAAAAAATGTAATTGACTAACCTACCTAAAATTGAAAAGAAATGGAAAGATAAAGACCAAGACAATAATCTGATTGTTGTTTGAGAAACCCCAGTGATGTCGGTGTGCATGAAACTTGGTCGTGAACATTGTTGATTTTACACTGTTTTCAATGGGGCTTGAATTAGGCTGGTGCACCCTGCATGGCCTTTCGTTTTTTTGGTCAAGGCCTATTAATTGGTCTATATATTTAACACAGAGCACACTGTCCTGATCACAATGCCCAGACTAATAAATCGATCTTTATTTGCATGACAATATACAAACAAGTACACTATACAGACGAATGACACGAATCCATTTTGGAGACAATTACTTTTTTCGGCAGCCAAGAATTTCTGCAGGCCAAAACGCGCATGCGTCAGTTGTTAACGGTTTAACAATACTTAGACCATGGAGGAATAAGACCCACCAGATGACACTCGAGGGCGCTGGTTTTTTTTTGCATTGAGCGTTTGTGCTAAGTACATCAGTTTGTAAACAACGCGGCACTTTAGAACCAAAATGACTCCACGCACCACGTGACCTTGTCGGTTGGCGTGTCACAACTCTATCTATGCTGGGCGACACGAACCAATTATAATGCATGGAGCTGTTATGCTAAGTACATGTACATGTACATGTACATGTACATGTACATGTACATGTACATGTACATGTACATGTACATGTACATGTACATGTATGTACATGTACATGTACATGTACATGTACATGTACATGTACATGTACATGTACATGTACATGTACATGTACATACATTTTGTTAACCTCAACAAATCTTGCTCAGTAAATCCAGGTTATAGCCAAAACAACATGTGCTTTTCAAAAGCCATATGGGGACAACTTTTAAGTGGTTTCCACTCTACTTGAGAGAGTATAAAGTACTTTTCCCTTTTCCAAATTCTAAACTGTTGGAGAGGGGAGGGGGGCGGTGACCGTACATCTCAAAATAATTGCCTAGTTGTGTGCCACTAACTGTATATTCTTAATATTCTTATCATTATAAAAAACGATTAATAACTGAAATCTATTAATTATAAAATAGGTTTTCAGCAAACACTAAGTGCACTTAGCTATTCAGCTGAGTGCTAACTTTGCCAAAAAGCCTTATTCTAGTGTTGATAAAAAGGTCAGTCCCACATCAATTAAGAATTGTTTGGCCACTGATGGCGCACCAACAAGCCGTTGCTATCTGATAAAAAGGCAACGTACAAACCTACCTACAGGTCATATGTTGAAGCATAAGACGGAAACGAGACAGTTTGGTTGGAAAACTGAGACCAGATACCACACCTCATCAAAGAAATCAACCGTTTTGAAAACAGTTTGTCAACATGGCAAGTTTTACCGCTAGTTTCACTGTTGTCAAGCATTTTACGCTGTTGGCCGTTGTAGGATTTCAAACCCTGCCAGCCGTCTGTCCTCCCGGCTGGTTGGCTTGGCAAGACGCCTGTTACATCTTGCTGCCGGACAAGATGGATTGGTGGCAAGCTAAGGAGGTTTGTGACCGGCCCGGGAGCAGCCTGTTCGTTCTAGTAACTCGCGAGAAGAGGTGCAGTTCATATGGCGGGAAATGAAAGTTTGGATGGCAGAATACGGAGCCGTCGAAAGGAACGATTTTGAACTGTGGTTTGGATGCAAAGATAACTACAACAACGGGTCGCTTTCGTGCTTCGGGGTTTCCGGGGATCTTGTCTATAAAAACTGGGCATTAGGTGGACCGAACGATAGGAAAGAACTGTGTGTCCGAATAACCCGGAAGTTCAACGGCAAGTGGAGCGACTCCATGTGCGATGAACTGAAATACGCCGCCTGTGAGATGCGCGTCTCTCGTGAGTCTCCTTCTGCAAGCCGACCGATGCCGACGGCCAATGCCAGCCGCACTGCCTGCTCAACCACGGGATCAAGAACCTGACCACTGGAGTTACCAGATGTGCCTCGGCATGCTGGGAGGAGCCTCGATGCCACTCCTTCAATCACTGGCATAAGAAGAAAGATGACGCGGGATTCTGCCACTGCCAGCTCAACAACGCAACTCGCCTGCAGGCCGCTGCCAAACACTATAAGCACGTGGAGGACTGCTACTTCTACGAAATGTAACAATTCAACTGCACCTCGATAAGTGTCGAACGTAATTTGAGATTCGTTTTTTTGCTAACTTTAGAATGTTGGTGTTTAATCTTTTATCATATGATCTTTAATTAATAATACTTGATATTGAAGACTAGCTTTTGTTTGCAATATTGAATTCTGCGGACAATGTTATTTCGAGAACAGCTAATCTACATTTAGTAATTTTACAGTTCAAGTGAATTTTACTTTTGTCGTATGTATCGCGTATGCAATCGAACACATAATTGTGTTCATTTTCTTTTTCACCCACAGCGACGACAGTTTGGATTCTGGTCATCCTGAAACTCTTGATTCTTAAAACTGTAATTATAATTAGAAGAAATAGAGCTACGATTATACTTTATTCAAGAAATTGTATACGTGTTTAAAAGGAGCAGCCCAGACAGTATAATTGTTGGTGAAAATGAGAAAATTGAGAATTAAAAATGAGAAAAGGTGGAGCTAATGGAACAAGGGGGGAAAACCCATTTTAAATTATAAAAAAACCTCCAAAACGTAGATTTAGGTGGACTGCCCCTTATTTTAAATTGTTGTTTATTATATAATCGTGTTTGGTTTTTTTCGCTCGGGGGCGCTGGGAAACGCTCATCGAGCTTCTCAAAATTCTTAGAATGAAGTCACCACATGACCTTTTGACCTTTCAATTGCAGGCAGCGCAGCTAAGCCGCGGAACTGGTGACCACCGGTTTTACAGGTCACATAAAATATATTCAATCTATCGGAGCTCAAAGCGCTATAATTAATTACCAATTGTTATTGAATTATCTGAATTAATTATATTTTCTGTAAAAAAATATTTTAATTGATCGTTTTGAAACTATATTATAAGCCGCGGAACTGGTGACCACCGGTTTTACAGGTCACATAAAATATATTCAATCTATCGGAGCTCAAAGCGCTATAATTAATTACCAATTGTTATTGAATTATCTGAATTAATTATATTTAATTAAATTATATTATAAGCCACGGAACTGGTGATTATATTTTCGGTAAAGAATTATTTTAATTGACCGTTTTGAAATTATATTTATGCTGTCTGTGATTAATAAACTGTGTACACAAATCATAGGAAGAATTAAAAACAATTTACGCAACTCAGTCAACAAACAACTGCCCAACAGAGGGCGGTACTTTGACGCTCGTATGTAAATGAGCTGCATAGTTTTGTCTGATGCAACAACAAACTGAAAAATATTGTTCGACATGCTCGTTTTAGTCTTAGGCCGTGTCTGAAACGGGCCTCTAGAGCTACGGCTACGTCTATTGTCAGCCTTCTCGCGTGTATTGTAATGGGCGAACACCTAGACAATAGCCATAGACAAGAGATTCGGATGCGGCCTTACTCGTATCTACTAAATCACATGCGCAATACTACCAATGACTAATCCGGATTTTATGGAGACTGCTGAACTTCATGCTAAACCGCCTGTCATTGGCCGAGTTGCTAGCGCCACAACCATGTCGTGTGGTGGCGCTATTTATTATAGCTGACATGTACATTTCAGATTTCAGCCCATTGCATCAGACCATTTCTTCTTATTCCTCCAGGATCAGACTAGAATGATTGCACCATCTCTGGCTAAAGTATAATACAATTATTTTTGCTGGTTGTTCTCGAGGTGAGCCGTAGCTCAGTGGTCCGAATATGAGACTAAAGCAAATTCTCTCGCCGCCCCAACTCACAGTTGGGGTTCGAAGCCGCTGGGCCAACTCGACACTCACCTTTTTTTGCTTCTTTTAAATTATGTTCTTGTAAGTTGTAGTATGTCGTTCCAGTGACACAACGTTAAAATAAAACAGAGTAATTTATAAACGTTGGGGAATTGTAAGGTCGGGAATCCATTCTAGTTGGCTTGTACCCGTTCATATAAATCGCTAACAAAATGCGGACAAACTAAAATGGTAAAGTTGGGGTAGTACATGTAGTTCAAAGAAGCCAGTTTTCAACTCTGTTCGGCGCAGCCGGCAGGAATTGATTTAAAAATTGGTCATTCCATGGAGGAATATTCCCCCATGGTTATTCATAACTATAATTTAATTATAATGATGAAATACAAATATTCATCATCTTCATTTAGCATGAAGTATGCGAACAAATCGAGGAAAGTGTTTGTTGTTGGGGGAAAAACTGCGAGCGACGCATCAGTTCAGACGTCCATCGATCGGATGAGTTACGCCACAAGAGGGCGCTAGCATCACAGTAAAAGATTTACCGTTTACTAAGCTCCAGCCTCGTTTCATACTGGGTGTTGGCCATGCAGTTTAGCAACGGTAACGGAGCCATTTATGGAGTCTAAACTGAGATTTTGAAAACGTTGATTGCATCATACCTGCTCCATCCTTTAAATACATTATTTAGCGACGGTTGAATCGAGCTGAGCCACTGCACGGTGGGGTTATTGTAAGTGAGCCTGAAGCACATACCCAATAAACCCTTCACCAGTTGGAGGGTATTCCCGCTGTGTTAATTCGATACTCAACTCACCCTTTTGCTCCACTTAAGTTGTTCCAAAATTTATTCTTTATCACAATTTAGAAGAACAGATGTCTAGATTAATCACAAATATTTTTCTTTCCCATGTTTTTAAGCCATTAATACTGTGTGTTTTTAAACATTAATTGTAAACAAAAATGTTGTTTTGGGGTTGTCCTTTCTCATTAACTTTTTTTTCAATTAAGCCAGGTCGATAATATAAAAAGTGGTCGATTATTTGGCAAATAATGCGAGTATAAGTAAAACATTTCATTTTAATTATTTTAAATTTATTCTAGTACATGTATTACAAAATGATATGCAGTATGTTAATAAAAACTAAAAAACTATCATTAATTATCAATTGTTATTGAATTATCGGAATTAATTATATTTTCGGTAAAGAATTATTTAATTGCTCGTTTTGAAATTACATTTCTGTTGTCTGTGATCAATAAACTGTGTACACAACTCATAGGAAGAATTAAATTATGTTTACGTAACTCGTAAAAAAATATAAGAATTATATTTTTACACAACTGCCCAACAGAGGGCGGTACTTTGACGCTCGTATGTAAATGAGCTGCACCGCCATAGTTTCGTTGAGGTAGTTTGGTCGTCACTAAGGACATAAATAGCGCGGAAATATCCCGTTTTTAAGAAGTAAACGTCACGCTTTTAGCATTTTAAAAGGTAAGTTGTGGTCACAAAATCATGTTGTACATGTATTTTACTTATTTGTAATGTATCTGCATAAATTCTGTCTAAATTATTTGTTTTTTGCTTGTCAAATTTGTCAAACTGTGTTTTCACTGTTTTGTATTTGTTTTTGTTGCATAAGTAAAACGTGTGGTGGTACAGTGCAGTTGAATAATCCCATCCACTTGTTTTTAAACAACAAATATTAAAAAACAATTCCCCAAACACTCACTGCATGATCAGTGCTGTGCTGGTAAATGAGGTAAACGTGAATCCAATAGTACTGACAACTCTTCAAAAGAATTAAGATTTTCATGACTTTTCAACATGGTTTAATTATCTTAAACTTTAATTTGCCATGCCATGGCTTCAACAACATTTAAAATAATGATCCGGCAAAATTACTGAGCAAAATGCATATTCTCGCGGTCGGACATCCGGGAACTTCGTTTATCTTCCCATTGTTTATGCACTTAGCGCAAAGGGGAAAATTTGAGGTTAAACGCATGTTGTTATGGACGGCTCGCCCCTTCGTGACGTCATGCCGACCGCGAGAATCTGGTAATAAATGTAAATTGATGGATACTTTACTGATGTATTGTACTAGGCCTGGCTAAATGGATTATTCACAATCAATTTTCAACTTAAAAACCCTTGAAAATACTCTAAAACAAACATTGTTGTGTGTGTTGATTTAAAACCTAATTGACACATTACTGTAGTACTAGTACATCATGTATGCAGTAGTACATGCATAAATTAATGAGCATTATGACTGGTCAATTCCCTATACTAAAATCTGAAACTGTATAAATTGCCTTTTTCTTTTATTCCACAGTGTTTAACAACACACCAGAGATCCAACAACACTTACACATGAAACGCCTTAATTTGTCACACCTTACCTGATCATGTGACCACCAGTTACACCAGAGTGACCTCATACTGACCCTCCATAGCCCATACTGACCCTCCATGACCTCAGAGTGACCTTTGACCCTTCAACCATGAGTCTCGCTCCTCTAAACTCAACCCTGGTCGTCAGTCGCTTCAAGATGAAACGCAGGGATTTGATTTTTGGACGGTGACCCGTAAAATTAACTAACTGTCATCTTTGAAAAAAGAAAGACAATTTTTGTTGTGGACGGACTTTGCATGGCTGTGGTCACCATGAATCGTTATCAAATGCTCAAGCAAGTCGGTGATGGCACGTACGGGAGTGTCATACTGGGAAAGACCGACAATGGAGAAATGGTGGCCATTAAAAAGTGAGTATTTTGTGGGCAAAATTGACTGGAGTACATTGAGTTTGACTTTGAACAAATAACCTATGAAATATTGTAAAGAAAAACAGAACTCAAAATCGATTATAATTTGGAGAACTTGTATTTGAGTTTGTTTCACAAGATGTTTTGCATACGTTTGCATACCAAGGGTCATGTGTGCAGGGCACTTTAGCAGCTGTTTGTTCCATATTTGGCTGCTTTATAGCTCAATGGTAAACCCACTGCAGAATTTTACAGGATTCGGGCAGTTGTCGCTAGTAATAAATGTGATGCGATCTGTGAAAAACCGTCGGATGTCGCAAAGTTGCAAGTCCAATAAAAGCCAAAAAAACAAAAAAAACAATTCAAAAAAATAAAAAATAAAAATAAAAAAAAATAAATGCTGTTATCTCAGAACTTCGCATCGCCAATAATCGACGTTCATTTTAACGTAACTTTTGATGTAGAGGTCCTAGAGACCTGATTGAAAAAGCATTAAAAAGAGAATGATCTCAGCTTTAAGATGATGTTATTTTGGCACCATGTGGCGGGTTTTCACAGATCGCATCACAAATATTGAAGATTTTGGCAGGATTTATGTTACTTGAAATTGTAACACTTTGGAATTAGAGGATTTTGCAGGATTCAGGTTACATGTATGTGTAAGAAAAATAGGGGAGGGAGTTAGGGTTCATCACAACAGTTAAAGATGGACTACAACGAAAACTCACACATTAAATTTATTATCAAAATTTAAAAAAGTCGCGAATATTGACGTCAAATTTGACGTCGATATTCACGACTTTCCCCCAAAAGTCGCAAATATTGACGTCAAATTTGACGTCAATATTCGCGATCTGCGGAGTCCCTTCAGGGCCACCATATGTATGCGTTTTCATGGGTAGTACGTCACACACAAAGTATGAATTATTCATGAGTTAAGGGCTTTTGCTGAAACTGAGTTTATCTGGGTCGTAGAACGCCGATCAATTTTGTTGTTTTTTTGCATGAAGGAACAAGATTTATTGAATACTAATGATATATTAGTAATCATTATACATTTCTCAAACAAAACACAGCCTTTATCATTATTCCGTTGTAGTCCATCTTTAAATTAAACTGAAAGTGCATTCTGAAAAACAATTGTAAGGGCATCAATTTATAACACCTTGATTTTTATTTACAGAATGAAGAAGAAATATTATTCCTGGGATGAATGCATGGATCTTCGAGAAGTTAAGGTAAGAGAAGATGACGTCAATTGGAGAAAATAAAATAAAAACGACAACAGATTAGAGTTTTCAATGTGTTTGTAGTGGCCGTTTTTAAAACCACCCACATGACAGACTCTCGACCAATAGAAATGGCTAAACTGTCTCGGGTATTTATGAATGTGATTTTGTTTTATCTGCAGTCGTTAAAGAAACTGAATCACGCCAACATCGTCAAGTTAAAAGAAGTGGTGAGAGAGGATAATCAGTTATTCTTTATCTTTGAATACATGAAGGAAAATCTCTATCAACTTATGAAAGACAGGTAAGAAAACAATATTTTTTTTTTTTTTTTTATATATTTTTTTTTTTTTTTTTTATTAATTTTTTTTTTGCCAGAGAAATATCCCGGTATTTAATAGTCTAGCTTTTAATTGTTGAGGAAGCAATAAAACATTAAAAATAATAAATACCATTTGTTTCTCTTTTTTTGTGAGAAAAATCCAGGCATTTATATTTTTAAAGGTATGATACACCATTGGTAATTGCTTGAATTGTCAGGAATGGGTGGATTTTGAAGGTTGTATTTTATAGTAAATATCGTTTAACTGACCTGTCCGAAGTTTTATGATCATGGATGCTGAAAAAAAGCAAAAAGCATTGGGCAGTGTTTCTTATGTTCTTGTTTTTTCACGATCGCTGTCTGCCAATCGCAATGGTTTGTTTATAAAATCTTTATTTTTTAAAACAATTACAGGATATCTAGCGCAATCATTTTGCGGAATGCCTACAATCATTATTTACTTTCATATTTAAGTAAGATATTTCTTAATAATTCGGTTGTAAGATTTTTTCTATATCTGCAAATGGTGTATCCTACCTTTAAATTTACATTTAGAAAAACCATTTGAGAGAAGTTACAAATTAATAGGAATACAGTTGAATGCCTATTTCAACAAATAAAACTGTGCAGTTAAATGTAGGTGGGAAAATGATTAACGGGACCTTCAGATGTTATTGATTAAAGCCAGATCCATTTAGAATCAACATCAGCGCTTATGCAATATCAGTGATATTAGTTGAACCTATGCCAAATAAAATGAAGCAAATATTTTAATCCCAACAAAAATTGACAGATTATACCCGATAATAATAGACAATTAGTTGGTTACTTGTTGGATAAAGGCAAAAGATAAACAAGCTCTTTAAATCTTTTTGGGGGTGGGGTCTGTACTTGTGCTTTGTAGATTTAAACTGGAAACTAATGCTTATTAAATTTAAAGGTAGGATATACCTTTTGCAGATATCAAAAATATTTACTACCGAATTATTGAAATATCTTACTCATTTCAAAAGTAAATGTTGATTCTAGGCATCCAGCAAAATGATTGCGCTACATATCCTGCATTTATTCTGAAAAATAATTTTATAATGAAAAATTCGCGATCGCTGGACGGCGATCGTGAAAAAACAAAGATACATGTAACATAAGAAGAACTGCTCGACGCCGGTTTGAAAAAAACCTGCTGTTTTTCGTAATTTTCTCGACATCCATGATTGTAAAACTTCGGACAGCTCGGTTAAACGATATTTACTATAAAATACAACCCCCCAAATCAACCCATTCATGATAATTCAAGCAATGACCAATGGTGTATCCTACATATACCTTTAAGCTCATTTCAGTTTTGTTTTGTTTTATGCAACATCAAATAATTAACTAAAAACAAAGGTGTTTTTTTTGTAAATAATTAGAGATTACATACAAGACTACAGTATCTAGCACACAGTGCCAAATTAAAAATTCCGAGTCGACGAGTTCTCTCATTTTAAATGGCAGTACAGTTATTATCTACAAAAAACATAAACCCCTGGAAAAAGTCGCGTGCAGCGCGTTTCCCGTTTCCTTTTGTCGTTTCTGACCTGCGTGGTTGGTTCCCTAATTAGCTACGGGACAATGCTGGTTGCTCTGACGACTGGAACCCAAACAAAACATTTGTTATGCGTCAACGATTTCCACCACAATGGTTTGTGAGTAATCGGCATGGTTACAGTTGAACACTACGTTACCCCAGAATTGGGAGAAAAAATACTTCAATTAATAACAAAATATCTAAACAGGTTTTTTAATTACCTACCGATAAGCTTCTTGCTTTAAAATTGTCAATTTGTGGCGTTTATTAAATTGTATGGCACACGTGTCTTTTTTTAAATTAAATATACAAACATTACTTAAACTAATCTGTTTTAACATTGTCTATTTTATGGCTTCTAAAACGCTACCACACTAAATCTGCATTACATCTGCATTAAATAGTCGAAGCAAAGGGGGATATAAATATGTAAATAAATATGTAAATAATAACATTTACATTTCTTCTCTTACATTGGTCCCCCCCCCAAAAAAAAACCCCCCAAACAAACGACAACAAATTGAGAAAAAAAACTTCAAGAGAAAAATGAACATTAACCGTAACTCCTTACACAACAAAGGAAGTTGGAGGATTTTGAAGGAATTGTATTGTTCAATAACAATGGTGAGGGAGTTAGGGTTAAAGGTAGGATACACCATTGGTAATTGCTTGAATTATCATGAACGAGTAGATTTGGGGGTTGTATTTTATAGTAAATATCGTTTAACTGACCTGTCCGAAGTTTTACAATCATGGATGTCAAGAAAAGCACGAAAAACAGCGTTTGTTTTCAACCGGCGTCGAGCAGTTATTCTTATGTTATTTTTTTTTTTTTTTATAAAAATCAATTTTTCAGAATAATTACAGGATATCTAGCGCAATCATTTTGCTGGATGCCTAGAATCAGTATTTACTTTTATATGAGTAAGATATTTCTTAATAATTCAGTAGTAAAATTTTTCGATATCTGCAAATGGTGTATACTACCTTTAAACAGAACCAAATTGCCGTAATGTAATGTGATGTAATGTAACTACAGCCCCTGGGGACAAAACATTTAATTATTGCGTTCGCTCGTTTTCAGCCACTACGCACAATTGTTCACTATTGACAACTCTGCCGTGTGAACAAGCATCAGTTGCTAAGCGTCATATAACTACCGGTACCTTGCATTGACAACGGGAAAAAAAATGGCAATCATGGTAGATCAAGCGTCGGTAATAACAGTCGCCGCCGTAGCGTAGACAGTCGGCATGACAACCGAGGCTTGTAAACAAAACTGTCGGGCAAGGTCCCATTTTTTTTCTTTAGAAAGTAGAGAATGCTAACGCGGTGGTTTGGAAAAGGGAGCGGTCATGTTGACTGAGACATACAATTTTAAACTTGGCAAGATCATGAAATGTACATGTACATGTACATACACGTTTGTTTATGGTGTAAATCAAGGATTTTCATTTGTTCCTCTCGATAATTTCCTTTGTTTGTACTCTAACTTTTTCCGACGGCACTCATTGGTTTTGTACACGAATCTCAATCGAGGTCGTCCTCGATTCTAAACCTAACCCCAATTCACCTTCGTGTCGGCAGGCATGTGTCCTCCATTTACGCCATAAACAAACGCAGGTACATGTGTATGCAAATGTATGTATTGCCCCAAGTCCTAAGCCTTAAGCACTTGAACATTGCGGTGTTCCTTCTTCCACGGTTGCGGGGGGGGGGGGCACTGGGGCGTGTGGCCCAGTGGTTAGGGTCTGTAACTCGTGGTCAGTGGGTCATGGGTTCAAATCCAGCTGCTGGCCATATGTTGTGTCCATGGGCAAGCCACTTCACACCCACTTGCCTCTCTCCACCCAGGAGTATAAATGGGTACCGGCATTAGCTGGGGTGTAACCTAGGATGGCCTAGCATCCCATCCAGGGGGAATATAAATATTCGTAGTCGTTTCATGCGAAAGAAACCGGAGTTTAACCCCGGCTTGATGAGCCATGGTGACTAATGACAGGCTTTGCTACTATGTACATGTACCTACTCTATTATGTCCATGGTTACATGTACATGTTTAAACATTTATATTGGAGGGCAATATAGTACATTTCTGCTGGCCTAGGGAATCATATTCATAATTAAGATGTGAACTTGCTTTCAACGTTGTCAGTCTCTGGCTAGATTGTACTAAACAATACTGGTGACGTATAAAATGTTAGAACGCCTTCTAGTGGCTGGTTTATAACAAATAATCATTTGATGCGTGCGCAGGTTTTTTCAATTTTCAATTAAAAAAACACTAAATGACAAATGAACTTAAACAAAAATTTAATGAAAAATGAACAGAAATATGACAAATGCGAAAAAGCCTTTATGTTTTGTTCATGAAACAGACATATTTCTAGTTTTTGTTTGTTTTGAAGTTAAATTGCTTTATGTAATCGCTATTAGAGATTAATGTAGAAGGCATCAAAGAATGTGTCCTAAATTTAAAAAAAAAAAGGTTATGTTCGATGTAACTGGGACACCCACAAAAATGGACCCCATATTATGGACAGCCCCACATGTACAGGATTGTTTGGGTGGGTGGGGGGGAGGGGTGGGGGTGAGGGTGGGGGGGTTTCTCTGTGTAGTTGGCCTTGGGCATCATGGGCATTTTTGATAAAATATCAAATTTTGTATGTAATTTGTTTGTACTTTTTTGTCTCGGCAGGGACAAGCTTTTTCCAGAATCCGTCATTCGTAACATCATGTTTCAGATACTACAAGGCATGGCCTTTATACATAAACACGGTAAGCAAATAATACAAATAATGTTAACGGTTCCCTAAGCAATATTATACAGGTATAGTGTATAGGCCCTCTAAAAATCCGGACCGGGAATCTAAAAAATAAGGTGATTATAAACAAAGACAAAATTAAATACAATTTTTGTTCTTGTTTACACAGGTTTTTTCCATCGCGATATGAAGCCAGAGAACCTATTGTGCCAGGGGCCAGAGCTGATCAAGATTGCCGATTTTGGCCTCGCCAGAGAGACCAGGTCTCGACCGCCGTACACCGACTATGTCTCAACAAGATGGTAGGAGATAGACACAGGGATCATGTATTAACCTTGACCCTGCTGAATCTAACAGGATCCAACTATTTGACATTTCTGTCGGCCTTTTTAGATTGAGCAGTAAATCAATTTTTACATATTTCTGTAAGCATTCAGAATCATGATCTGTTGAGTTTACTGGTAGATAACGCCAAGTTGGACTCTTGTTGGATCCAGCAAACAAACACAAGTAAATCGCCGGGTTTTTGTTCCATGGCATCGCCTCGCAAATTGCTTCTTTTGCCCAACGAGGCAGGCTTTTTACTTAGATCGCTTTAATAATCCGAGCCCGCTCAATTTAGATCGGAGTCCCAATCTCTAGCTCAAAGAGCAAAGGGGTTGTTCCAGATCGTCTGGGAACCGGGCGGTTTTGGATCGCGGGCCTAACAGTCTCTCTCTCTTCTCTCCGTCTTTGGCAGGTATCGCGCCCCTGAGGTACTCCTCCGATCTACCAACTACAGCTCCCCGATCGATGTCTGGGCGATCGGCTGCATCATGGTCGAGCTGTACACGCTAAGGCCCCTCTTCCCTGGAAACAGTGAAATGGACGAGATCTTCAAAATCTGCTCGGTCCTTGGAACGCCAAAGAAGGCGAGTGGTGCTTTTGGTTTTTTTCTCCTTCCAGTTTGTAAGTATGCCATCACTTGAACTGGAACTGAGGGTCACAGGTTTCGAACCCTGTTTTACTCTTTTTATCGATGCTTTTCACAGGAGGAATGGGCAGAGGGTTACAAACTAGCCTCCAACATGAACTTCAAGTTCCCGCAGTGTGTCCCAGTACCGCTGAAGACTCTCATACCCAACGCAAGCAACGACTCACTTGCCGTGATGAAAGACATGATGGCTTGGAACCCGCAGAAACGACCAACAGTCATGCAGGTATGAGACTAGGCCCCTGTCCTGCCCTAAACTGCTCGCCTCGCCCCAAATTGCCCTGCCTCACCCCAAACTGCCTTGCCTTGCTCCAAACTGCCCTGCCTTGCTCCAAACTGCTCTGCTTTGCCATAAACTGCCCTACATGTACCTTGCCCCAAACTGCTCTGCCTTGCCCCAAACTGCCCTGCCTTGCCCCAAACTGCCCTGCCTTGCCCCAAACTGCCCTGCCTTGCCCCAAACTGCTCCGCCTTCCCCAAACTGCTCCGCCTTGCCCAAACCTGCCTTTCCTTGCCCCTACCTGTCCTTCCTTGCCCCTACCTGTCCTTCCTTGCCCCTACCTGTCCTGCCTTGTTTCAAAGTTGTTTATGTTTCTGGTTTTATGTTTTCAGGCATTGAGATATCCGTACTTCCAAGTTGGCCAGAATCTAGGGCCCAAGATGCCCCCCGTCACGTCAAACTATCAAATGACTACTAACCAAGGTTACAGTATGCATCAACAACAACAAAGGAATCCCCTTCTTCGTAAAGATAGTGTCTTGAACTCTCCGACGGACTTGAAGAAAACGACGACAACGACCGATGAAGGTCTAGACGATTATCTCACGTCGTTGGGGAATTCCAGGCCGGTGGCCAAGGTACCGGCCGTCAGGCCCGCACCAGCCAAAGAGATCGCCCCTGTCCAGAGACAGCCAGCACCCCCCGGGGGAGGGGGAGGGGGAGGGGGAAGGTCCGGGAACAAGAGTGGGCGACGACGGTGGGATTTCATGAAGAAAGCTTCAGACCTGTATGACAGCATCGACGACTTTGGAGACTTTGAGTCCAAGAAAGCGGCCGCGGCGCCGATCGCACCGAGGAAAGTCGGTGCCCTGTTGAAGAAGAAGTCCTCCTTTGATTGGGAAGACGATGACGATTTATTCGGGTAAGATTGTCGTCTTCCGGCTCATGTTTTCCTCACCTCCTTAGGAATATTTGCCTCCAAGATTTTGGAGAGTGAGTTAATGGCTTATCGCTAAACTGAATTGCTTGACATGGATTAATATTTTTGTTTCTCTTTATTCCAGGAGTCCCCCAAGGAACAAGGCCTCGTACTCTAAGGTCCAAGCTCCCGGTCGAGCGATTCCAGAATCGGGCCAATCGTCGGCCTCGTCGGCGAAACAGTTCTACATCAGATCGGCGCGGTACAAACCAGGTAGGGTGGTTAGCACCTTAACTTTTAATGCTGCAGACCAAACCTAAGACCGAACTTTAAAGAGCTGCTTAGCAGATTTAGCTGCTTAGCGAGTATCGTCGGAGTACCAGTCACCAGTAATACCATCGGTAACCTGTTTATGCTCAGCATATAATTTCAGCGATTAGCAGTTAATGAGCTCACAACCCGATGGAATATTGCCCAGTTTTGATCAGATGGCTGAAGACAGTAACTCAAGTATTTTGGCTCTGGCTAAAAATAACACACGGGTTTATAAGAAGTGGCTGCAGCCAAGTAATTCAGACGTGGCTATAGCTCATTCTCTAATTTCTTGTCTGTTTTTGCAGGACTGAACTTAAAGAGTCCAAGGAAGGAATCTTCTCAAGGATTACCGCCGCTGGCTAAAATACCGCCCTCGGGGAGCACCACGCGTGCAAACAACATCCTAGGTATGGAGGGCCATGTGGCACAAAATAAACTAAAACTCATCTTTTGTTCATCTTCCAGTAGAACTTCATGTAAAAATTGCACTTTAGCTATGGAAAGCCATGTAAGAAAAACAAATGCAGCTCTTCTTTTTTTTTCAATCGCAGAATAGTATAAAAAAATAGCCAAGGATTTTGGTCGAATGAGTGAGAAAATATTTTCTTATCAATTGCAATTAAGTTACTTTAATTGATTTACAATTCTGATGTCTTTGGGTTTTTTCAGGAGCTCGTTACAGTGCTAAAACAGAAC
Organism: Crossaster papposus; assembly: GCA_037893245.1. NCBI lineage: Eukaryota > Metazoa > Echinodermata > Asteroidea > Velatida > Solasteridae > Crossaster > Crossaster papposus. Next base: position 358,292 of record JBAIAA010000120.1, on the reverse strand, counting down.
CAGCCTATGGGACAAGCTACATGCCTTCATTTGGGCAGAAGCAGACGTCCGGAATCCCAGGTCAGACAAAACAAAGTCTCTACTTTTTTGTCTGTGAAATTATTCCACCTGGCATGCTGTTATTTTGAAAAAAATAACAAAATAATGCCATCTCCATATGTGCATCTTATACAGACGCACAGTTGGAAATGTTCGCAAATAGTGCGCGCCTGTTTCTGTTCAGTGCGTTACACGTGCGTAGCTGCAATTCGCTGGCTGGGAGCACGCCCTCAACACAGATCACAGTCGCAATTCAAATTGCGACTCCGCAAATTTTGAATTAAAATCGAAATGTTAAAAAAAAATGTTTTGGGAATTTGTAGCATTTACAGAGCTAAAACTTCATCAGGTTGTTTGTCGAGCACCTTTCGTGATATTTTTATCACCTTTGCTGCTTCAAACATGAAAAATGCATAACTGACAAATGGTTTATTGTCCCTTTAGGTTTTAGCGGAGCCTTATTAGCTCATTTTTGCTGGATTTTGTGGTTTAGTCTGTTTTTGACTCTTACATTTCTTCGTAAACTTTGATCTCTCGCGTGTATTTACAGATCTGAATTCCTGGAGTAAGCCTAGAGCTCCCACGATCCCTGGAAGCAACTTCAATGGGTCGGCTGGCGTGCGCCACCAACCGGTTGCCGTCAGAACCAACTGGGCAGCAAAGTAAGTGAACGCAATGCTGTCGTGACCAAATTGTTTTGTGGAAAGGGGGAACTGCATGGGTGGGCACTGTTTCACAAACCTATATCCTGTGATCGTTTAGTTTCTCAATAATGCTCAAACCTGCTTCGTCTTTGCATGAGAACCTAGGCAGTGTTGATGACAGGTCCAGAGCTGTACTCGACCGCTCCAACTATCAGTACGAGGCAGTACTCCTTAACTGCCCCGTGGTCTCGTGGTCTGGAGCATTGAATTTGTAATCTGTAGGTAAAGCTGCAGATTGGGTTCGAATCTGGCCTGGGACTATGGTGCGTGTGCCCTTGGGCAAGGCACTTTGTCACCCATTGCTTCTCTCCACCCAGGAGTAAATAGGTGCCTGCGAGGGCAGAGATGGTTATTGTGGTTGATTTAGCTGCTTTGCGCCGAAATGGCAGCATCGAGCTGTATACTCCCCAGGGAGCTGAGATGGTATTTGGATTGTTTCATGGGCTCAATGACCGGGGTAATAATTTGAGAGCGTCTTGAGTACCAGTCTTGGTAGATACGTGCGCTATATAAGAACTGCCTATTAAACTGGCATCAGATACATGGCCAAAAAGTGTGCTGAAAGATCAAGCCAACAAACAGTTGATGATTTATTTCCCAGATATTAATAACCTTTGTCTATATCTCTTGTATTCTAGGTACGGAGGTGTTCATTAACCATATTTGGACGCATTCAGCAAATACAGACGACTGTTGCATGCACAGGAGTCTACTGGTATGAAACAGCTGTCAATTCACAATAATATATTAATTTAAAAAGTAGTCTTATTTAAGTGCTGTTGTTAATCCAGGAGGTGATTTTTAATTTGTAACAGCTTTATTTCTAGTCCGGTAATTGGAATAGCAAATATACAGGTACTTAAGACACAACATTCCATATTCCAATGCTGTAGTTTTATTCCTTTTTGAAGCCTTGACAATTTTATTTAAATTTCAGAAAATGTCCTTAAAGGTTGGATACACCATTTGCAGATATCAAAAATATTTACTACCAAATTATTAAGATATATCTTACTCATTTGAAAGTAAATAATGATTCTAGGCATCTCGCAAAATAATTGCGCTATATATCCTCTAATTATTCAGAAAAAAAATTATTTTATAAAGAAAAATTCGCCGGACGGCGATCGCGAAAAAACAAAGATAACATAAGAATAACTGCTCGACACCGGTTGAAAACAATCGCTGTTTTTCGTGCTTTTCTCGGCATCTATGATTGTAAAACTTCGGACAGGTCAGTTAAACAATATTTACTACAAGATACAACCTCCCAAATCTACCCACTCATGATAATTCAAGCAATTACCAATGGTGTACCTACCTTTAAATGAGGTCCTTAGAAATGTCTAAAATTGCTGGAACAAGTGACATTTTAATTATAGACGTATACTTATTCGTTTATGCTGTCTATCTAGGTGTTTTTTTTACAGGGTTTGCGAAAGTATTTTTGGTAAGTCATTACTGATCCGACCAAACACCAAAGAGTCAACAAGATTTTTATATGACATAATAAATAGGTAAATAAACAGAAAAACCTCTTTAAAAGATTACCTTTTCTTTAAAGATTTACACCATAAACAAAATAATCTTGGGATGTTTTATTCACTTCCCCCTTATAACTTATAGATATTGCATCAATTTTAACACCCCCCCCCCCAAAAAAAAAGGGGGGAAAAACACTTGTACTTAAACTTAACCGGTTATAGATTTTGCATCAATTTTAACACCCCCAACCCCAACAAGAACAAACAAAAAAACATCCAAACTGCTTGAACTTAAACATAACCAGTTATAGATGTATATAATGTCCATAGATTTTGTTATTTATGAGATTATATATCTGAATCAGTACTGCATACAATCTCGCGTTACGAATGTACACGTTTCAGGTGTGTGTGGCCGGGGGCACAAATGATAAGTTCTGCTTTTTATACTGAACAAGTATCAGATTGTATATCTTTATCCTAAAAAGGTTTGAAAAGGGCACATAACAGTTATTCAAGTGATGTTGCAAATCTTCTGTAAATTTAACTTTTTGGTTTGTACTGATAGGCATCAACATTTTGTGAGTAATTTGTAGCCATGCGAGTGCATAGGAGTTTTACAATTTCTAACTGTAACATATTGCCCTTTGTCATCAGTATTCGTTTTGTGGAGTTTTTTTTCCTTCGGAGAAAACCGTTTCTCTCTGTTTTTTTGTTTTGCTTGCTGTGAAACTAGGAAAACTGAGAATTGGGTCAAACGGCCATGTCATGGTATTGTTGCATTTCTGTGTGAAAATGCAATCTGGTTCACACAGCCAAATTGCTGTAACACTAACTATGAAGACTGTTAGAAAATGGATCAACATTTAATATTTTGGTTCATTTTCATTCGGATAAACTCCAGCAACGTGTCACTATAGTAAATTATTACTCCATATTTCAGTGATTTTTGTTATTCAATTTTTACAATTTTTTTTATTTCTTAATTTGTTTTTGTTTCGATTACGCATGCTGATTTTATTGCAATACAATGTACAGTGGGTCTTTAAAAAAAAATTGAACCGAAATAAGGGAATCAAATGACCTAATCTACTAGTTGTGTGCTCGAGTTAGTCTTCAGGTTATTTCAGTACAAACAAAAGACAATGACAAGTCTAATTACAAGGTATCTAAAAAAATCCGGAAGCCATTTTGGGGATTTTATACAGTGAAAATTGTTTTTATGCTTTGCTGCCAAAAATGATTGACCTTTCAAAATATATTTTAATAGTTTCCTTTTAAATGTTTAAACATTTTTTGGAGACTAACTTGTGCAGAAAACACAACAGAAATATGGCAATTTTATCATGGATATTAATGACATGATATCAGTTTTGAGCCATATTTCACAATCATAGACTTGCAACCAGTCCTCCGGTTACTAGTTGTTCAGTTGAACTTTTTACTCTTTCCCTACAAATATAAATATTTGAATATTTGCAGTGCTGGATATTCATTACAGCTGGCTTTATCATAATATTTATACACTTTTATTTTGAAAATTGCTTATCTTAATCAACAAGGGACGGACTTGGATATTTATGCTTTAATAATCAGAACTGTTTTGTTTTTGTTTTTTTGCTGTTACTTTTTCAAATAAGTTACCATTTTGAGATAGTTTGCTTGATGAGATTTAAAATTAGACATTGCTGAAACATTTCTTTCAAAATTTGTACACAATCGTTGAAAGAGCGTTAGGATACTACATTTTTTTTCTCCATAGTTTCAATTTTGTATCATTATAATTATAATAAAGTATAATTTTGTTTCAATTTTATCAGCTGACATTAATGTAATCAATAAACAAAACTTGCCTGTTTGTCATATATTTTAGACAAATAATATCCAGACATTTTTAATTAAATAAAACTGTACAGCTATTTTACTGTAAATTAATTATTTTTAGTTTAGTTTGGAGTTAATTTCCCTCTAATGTTTGTGTGTGCGATAGTACTACAGATGAGAACATCATAGAATGTTCACGAGGACAAAATAAAAGTACTTATGAGATAAAACTGTATTTCTTGGTGGCGATTGAGGTCATATTTTTGTGAATTTTAAAGGACACTAAAGGTAACATTTGCATTTATGACCCCCCTCCCCCACCCGGCCCCCCTCAAAAAAAGGAAACTTTTCAAATACTGTGAACAAGTAACAATGGTTTTTCAATGTTAGTGCACTGTTTCTAATTCTTCAGACTTCACATTTTCGTTTGCACTAGTTTTCACATCTGTGAAAACGAATGTTCACGACGTCATCATAAAAATAATATGATATTTTGTAATCTACACACGTACGCATAATTATAATGATTTTGTTTATAGAGCCGCCCGGCGTGCGTGATGAGCAACATGCCTAAGCCGTTTTCCCAAACCCCAGCTTCGCCTGCGTTGTGGCTTCGTTCAAGCAGTTTAGCAATAGTGATGGAGCCAGGAACGATAATTTGTCACCGCGCCAATTATATATACAAGATATAAAATGTCTTTTCGTCTTTTCTCGGGAACGTTAAGAGTAAAGACATTAGGTTGGTTTCCTTTCAACCATATGTTAAATAGAATAAGTAAACAATTTAGAACATACAATTTTTGGGGATTAGTACTACTAGTACCCCTTTAAAATACTATAGGAAGTCGGTGTTTTGTAATGTAAAGGCTCCTTTGTTGAACCATGGAGGGCTCTTATTCCTCCATGGTTGAACTTCTCCACCCCTAAAAACCAAAAAGGTTCATTTATACTTGAACATTCACGTCCTTTGCATGACATAAAATGTCGATATTATTGACATTGCCGGTAAATTTTGTAGCCGAAAACTAAAACTAGGTGTTTTCTGTCGATTTCATTATGATCATGGGGTCTGATCCAGACTACACTAATGATGAATAAACATAAACCGTGACCAAGAATGACTCACAGGTTAAAGGTCATTTACCACTGTCTTCATGCGTCCACAAAGAAACCCCAAAATGCATTGCGATTTCATCTTTGTTATCACTTGTAACAACATTACAACACAACTCCACATTAAAAACATACGATCATTCTTTAAAAAACATTTTGAATCAATCTAAATTGCTATGCAACAATTTAGCTTGCAGTAAGAAGTTTTTATTTGATAATTTTTAACTTGGCAAAATCAGAAATACGACCGCGGTAACGTCCGGCGGCCATTTTTGGGTTGGACATACTTGGCATACATTCTGCCACTTTTTGCACACAACAATGGCGAAAAAGACGTACGATTTGCTGTTTAAATTACTACTAATTGGGGACTCCGGTGTCGGAAAGACGTGTATTCTTTTCAGATTTTCAGACGATACATTTAATACAACATTTATATCTACGATAGGTAAGTATTGCGCTATTTTTGGTCTTGATCAGTCGTGTAAAAATGTTAACCCCATTTGTTTTGTACACACAGGCCCACATCACGTGCACATAATCACGTCCAATTTCAGTTTTCACGTTACTCAACTTACTGTGCGTAACTTGTTACATACTGCGTTCGCTAAGTTACGAAGTAGGCCTAACTTTAGGCCCTATATATAGGCCCTTGCACTAAAGAGACAAGTTGGTAAAAATATTGCGAAATATGTGATTTATCAGCTTGATTAGGCCTAAATAAAAGATTCCTGAATGTGTTGCAACGAAATAAAAAATTTACCTAAAACTATATAAAAATGCCCTCCATCACCCAATTTTAAATGTCGGTAACGCATTTACAATTCCGTTCTGACTACTTGGTGTAGGGTAGACTGGTTGTGGCATTGTGTAGAGGCGTGAGCGATATCGAATCTCTTGAGTCTTGTTTTGCAAGGCCAAGGTTGATCCGAGTGTGATATTTCGCTCCTTCGGGGTCTTAACGATAACGGTCATGACAGTTTACGGAAAAATGTGTATTTGTCTGACAAAAATGAGAATATTGCTACCACTAGTTTCGTCGCAACAAAGTTTTAAATTTCTTAGTGTTTTTCTAAAGTTTGCTCAAATGTTTTTTTGTTTTTTTTTAGATTGTTCAGTAAATAGTCACTCGAGGTCTTTACAATACATACTTACATTCTTCAGTAACAATGGTGAAATGTGTTATTTATTGACAAATAAGGGAATATTATTAAAGGATATTTTTTTCAAAGAAAAAAATAATATTTATTTGTTTATTTCATCTAACATCCAACAGCAATATAGCGGCAATTACTGGATAGATTACTGAGAGAAGACAATGTGAAGAAATTACAGTTTTAGAGGTGGGGGAAAACCCTAGAAGAATATCCTGGGGGAAAACACACGGAATAAGGCAGGGACTGATAACCCAATCCACATTTTTGGCCCAGGTCCAGGTGGGGTTCGAACTTTGTTATAATAATAATAATAATAATATCAGTATTTATAAAGCGCCAAATTGCCAAAGGATACAAGGCGCTGAGAAAACAAAGGGGGAAAGAAAAAGACAAAAGAAAAAGACGACCAGCTAGGAAGAGGCAAAAAGGTGGGTTTTAAGAGCACGTTTGAAGGCTGGGACACTGTTAGAGGTTCTAATTAGGGTAGGTAAGGAATTCCATAGACGGGGAGCAGCAATTGAAAAAGCCCTGTCACCAGCAAGTTTATGGGTTTGCAAAAACTGCTGGTGTCCCGAGTCCATCAGACTCCACCAGTATACATTCTGGAGAGATCCTGAGTCCATCATTCTCAACCAGCAAAAGTTTGATGGACTGTGACGGATTCAGGATACCTACATGTAGGTGGCATACAAAAAATTGCAGTGCGTTTCTCCATAGAGTCCATCACAGTCCATCACCTGAATGTCTGTATCCTGAATCCATCACACTCCTGCAGTAACGCCAGAGCTCGACAAATTTTTATTTTAACTGGTAGTCCGCTGGACTACCACACTGAGAAAAATGGTAGCCCGATGTTTGAAATGGGTAGTCCCGTGCGACCAAACCTAAACCTGAAAATAACAAATAAAAAACTTCCTAAAATGCCCGCTGAACGTTTATACATACGTATTTGTATGTGTGCAGACTGGTTTCTGCCTCTTATTATACATTAGTTTTTTCATAGTGTGCGGCGGGAACTAGTTTAGCACATCGTAGTCAATCATAGACTAGTTCCCACCAGTCCCTCTACCATTTTCTAACTTATTCAAAGTAAAGCGTGAGTAGTGCGTACAAGCTAAAATAAACGACTAACATCCCTGGGGCCAATTTCATGGAGCTGCTAAGCACACAAATGAACTGAGCACCAAAAAGTTTTGCTTAGTTAAAACAGGTTTACCGGCCAAAAGGCCATAGGATGTTCATGCTAAACAAACAACAGCTGATTGCCAGCCACAAGCGATGTACTTCACATGCAAATTTGGTAGGGTAATCCTGTATTTAGCTTGGAAGACTTTTCATGCTTGGCAATTTGTTGTGCTTAGCATCGCTGCGAAATTGGCCCCTCATAGTAAGCGCGAAATGTTCTGCTAGACATGTAGTTAAAATTTAGCGCAAATTTTTCGTTATTTTTTAAGCCAAAAGATAACGGAAGGATCGGGAACAAGTCTATGAAAAGTGACATGTACGAGCTGGTGCCGTTCAACTGTGCATGCGCTATGCCTGGCTAGTATATGGACAGCGCGCGGTACCAGTGGCACAAAGATGGCAATGAGCTCTCTGCGAACGACGTGAAAGAGTACACATTTTTTTCGGAATACTATGGAGGAACAAGACGAAGTCACTAAATGGCGATGATATAATTTCATTTGTGGGTGAATGTTTAATGTTATTTTTGCTTGTTCCTGCAGATCTGTGTAACTGTGTTCAGGTCCATGATTGTTAAGTTAATTCTCTGAAAAACATGTGCAATACAGTTGGTGGTCCGGCGGGCTCTAGCACGGGAAACTCCGGTTGCCCGAAGGCCTGGCGTGGTTGTCCCGGGCGTCCGGGCCCGGGATTTGTCGAGCTCTGAACGCTAGGCTTAAAATCCTCAATCCATCACACTCCTCCAGTTGGTTCAATATGGGGGTATCCTGAATCCGCTAAAATCCTCCAAAACAGGAAATGGATTTTGATGGACTCAGGGTGGTTAGGGTTAAAGGATATTTTTTTTCAAAGAAAATCATAATATTTATTTGTTTATTTCATTCAACATCCAACAGCAATTTAGTGACAATTACTGGATAGATTACTGAGAGAAGACAATGTGAAGAAGTTACAGTTTTAGAGTGTGGATAATATCCACAAGTGCATTTCAGCCCAACAATAAAAATCCGGCATGATACATGTATTTTCATATTTTGTATGAAATCAGAATATTTCAGTATGAGAGAAAGCCACTATGTGTAAAAAGATGTGCCTCTTTCAGTTTTTTTTCCTCTATAGATCACTGTACTGCACTATCAATAAATTATTATTACATTATCGGTCCTAATTGATAATGTAACAGAAATTGATCGAGAGTATAGTAAAAGTTAGTACACTATTAGTCAATTGTTGTTACATCATCGGTTGGTGATGCACAATTGTTTGAACACCCGAGGGACGCATAGCACCCGAGACGAAGCCAAGGGGCTATGTGTCTTGAAACTCGGCAGACATTTTATAAGAACTGAAGATACGAAACGTTCTCTAGCGTAAACATGTATTTGACTGTAGTGACGTTAATCGCGCAAACGAAATGAACTCGCACACTTCGTCTGCTCGTTCGCTGGTCCACTACAGTTTACTAGCGTTAATAGTGTGCAGGTGACAATTGCCCGGGTACCAATGATATAACTGCGGCTGCCGTGTGATATCACTTGGGGGTGGGATATGCGCTGTTATACAACGAACACGTGATCGTTCTAGACCAATACAAATACAGAATCCAAACCATAACAATAGTGTAACAGGTTGACATAGTTTGTCATAAGCCATTGTTCATGACAATACAAAACTAGTGTAACCCTGTTATTTGTTTGCTCTTTTTTGTTTGTTTGTTATGCAGTTCAATGATCAGTCGTTAATAGAAACAAACAAAATTTCTAAGTTCCCAAGCTGAAGGATTTTATATAAAGATGGGCTTAATTTCCTTAACCAGTTCGCGCCGGATGACGTATATAAACGCAAAAATTTCCCCAAATTCAAAACGGATGACGAATAAATACGCCAAGTTCAAGTTCGGAAATGTATGTCAGCAGCGCGCAAGGCCGGAAGTGCGTGGGTGTGCTACCCAGCACTATCGGCCTGAACACGCTTCGGATCGAGTTTCGTTAAAAATAATCCCGCCCGTCGGCTCGGCGATGTAAAAATAATCCCGGCGCGAACTGGTTAACCCTAACCCTCCAGGGTATTTTGGCTAGAAACCCTGCCAGATGCATCAGATTGCATACTTTGTTACATTGACTTGTGTGCAGAGTGCAGCAAGGTCAAGCAGTCACCACAGATGCACTGTGCTGGGTCTGGCAGGGTTAGGGTTAATTAATTAAAATGCCAGTAAAACCCTAAAAGTAACTTGCAGGTGCCAGTTGAAAAAAATATATGACATTGACAACAAAATATGGATCATGAAAAAAATTAGCACATTCTACAAGTTTTTCTCTACAAGTTGAGTTTTTAAATGAATGAGTTGACACTAATTTACAGAAAACAAAAATTGGCTTTACAGACGCTGTTTATTCTGACTGAGATCAAACTTCAACAAGTCACCACAATTAAGTAAATACAATTGGATGCCATCGCTGAACTTAACCCTGCCCTCCACACAATAATAGTCAGATAGTTTATTTGTAGATCGGGCATAGAATTCCCTACCAACACTTTTTTGTTCTGCAATCGTGCATGTCATAATTAATCACTACTGCTGGGACTTCACTGTAGTAAGACATTACCGAGATTGTTTAATATAAATAATCTCCGACATTGATTTAGCATTGTTCAGTTTAGTTTCTGTCGAAGTTCTTTGAAGGTGTGTCAATGTGGGTGTGTCAATGTGAATATGCACAACACCTGCCAATCATCGGCCATTTCTGGAGCTTCCCACCTTCTGTGATTGGTCAATCGGTGGCCACATGTGGGCCTAGCCTTCTGCGATTGGTCAGTCAGTGGCCATACATGTTTGTAGGCCCATTTTACTGTGATTGGTGGGTCGATGGTGACCTACAATGTACCTACAAACTGATGACCATGATATGAACTTTGACTTCACCTTTAAGCTGCTCCTCACTGGAGATTCGTCCGTTGGAAAATCTTGTCTGCTGTTCAGAATTTGCAAAGATTACTTTCAATCTGCATTTATTTCATCCATTGGTAAGTTTCACATTTATTCCTGGATTTGGAACGGTATTCATCGCAGTCTTTCGGTGACTTAGATTTTGTTTATGAAGGCTTCAACTAGTTTTGATTTTCTTGAAAAACGACCTTGAATGACCTCAAACTCAAAGTATAAAATAGTAAAAGTGAAAGGTCGTAAATGTCATGACCCATGACATGTTATGACCTATGACATTTTATGACCTTTGATTTGACCTTTATCAGACCAGTCACCTTATTGACTCCTGAGTTTAAAATTATAAAGTTGTCAATTTATTGGTGTAACTGTAATGTCATAAAGGTCATGACTCGTGACCTTTAACCTTTCGCTTGACCTTAGGGGTTTGATTGTGTAAGAAGCAGGAGGGACATATGTACCGTAGATCTCTGTTAAGATGATTAACCCTTGCTCTTGTTTACTCTCCAATGCACTTCAATAGTTGTCCCCTCAAAAAGTATTAAGGTTTTTTTTACATGGCACTCCAAGGAACGCTATAAGAAACTGCAGGTCAACTGGGCCATAAGTGAATACAATAAGTGAATTTAGTTATGTTCCAGTACAGAAACAAAGGAAAACACAATAGGGAATCCTCGGTCGTTATGTAAAACACGACCGTGTGTGTACCTGTCTACCTGTACCTCAACTTTTAAGCCTGGAATTTCCCTTTGCTTAAAACAGTGTGTGACTTTTGCAATTGATACGAGTTGGTCGTTATTCCTGCAAACTCATAAAGTGTATTGTCCCATTGAAAACCGATGCACCTTGGACCTGTGCATTGTGATACGCACTGATAACCAAAAATGCCTCATTTTGTATTTTACAGTACATGTACATGTATACTGTACATGTACATTACGAGCACACTCATGTATTGCACATTGGTCTCTTAACAATCTACGTTGAGTACCAACGCTTTGTAGTTCCTTTTTTGCTGTCGTTCGAAACAGAAAGATCAACAAAAATGAAACTGTGTCTTCAACTGCCATTCTTTTGGGCTTAATTTATTTGTTTTGGTTTTGTCCTTCCCTGTGTGTGCGTGTGCGCTGTTTGGATTATTTGGTCGTTTTTAGCCGCCACGGATTGGATTGACTTTGTTTGTTGGGTATGTGCCTGCTCCAATTATGTCTGGCCGGACCTATGATTGGCTCTTTCCGTTGATTCTGATTGGGGATTCCGGGGTCGGCAAGACGTGCGTTCTGTGGAGGTTTGTGAAAGATGAATTCAGTAACTCCTACATATCAACAATTGGTAAGTTTGGCTGTAGCTTTATACAGGGGTGATTGATACCGGTACATTTGTGCGGGCCTAAGGAACATGTAGAACTTTAGTAATCAGTTTTTTTTAAATGGATGTGCGGACAGACAGACAGACAGACAGACAGACAATCGTGGTTTTTGCACTTGTCTGCTTCCCAATGTACTTTGTTTTACCAGCCAACAGCATTTTAAAGGTAGGATATGCCATTTGCAGATATCTAAAAAATTTACTACCGAATTATTAATAAATATCTTACTTATCTGAAAGTAAATAATGATTTTAGGCATCCAGAAAAATGATTGCGGTAGATATCTCGTAATTGAAATTTTATAAAAACAAATTCACGATCGCCAGCCGGCGAGCATAAGAACAACTGTCCGACGCCGGTTGAAAACAAACATTCTTCTTGCTTTTCTCAGCATCCATGTTTGTAAAACTTCGGACAGGTCAGTTAAACGATATTTATTATAAAATACAACCCCCCAATCCACCAATTCCTGATAATTCAAGCAAATTACCAGTGGTGTATACTACATGTACATGTACATGTACATGTATGTACCTTTCAACGTACCGTATAGCGGTACATTTACACAACATGTACATGTACGTACTCGTAGAAGTTCACTATTGGCAAATTACTTTTATTAAGTCCTCAGGCATGTTGGGTGTATTTGTGCCATCGGTGTATGTACAATTATGGAAAGCTTTCGTGCTGTGAAATGTGAGTTGTCAATTTATGTACATGTACATGTGTAGGTTACATACGTACATTTTACTTTGCACTTGTCGATGTGAACGATTTTGTGTACATTCAAAAAAGTACATGTACTACTTGATATAAATTTTGTATATTTTCACACACGTATAAGGTTGCACACACCAGATGAAAAATGATCTTTGTGTGTTATCATTTAATTACAGAGCATTTGTTGTGAAATGTACTGTCGAGTATGTTTGGTTGAATTCATTATTGTGCCAACATTTGGAACACGAAGAAGGAAGTACAGATCGAGTTTATCATGTTGGCCGGAAAGGGCGAGAGATGCGACTCACTACAGAACTGTCTTGAGTCGTAACCAACATGGCACTTGACTTCTCGTTTAAGAAGTTCTTTTTGTTTTATTTTAGTCTCGCGACTCTTGCCTGAACGGAGTTCAGAAAGAGATCACTATTTCCAACATACACACATGTACAACATACATGTACTGGGTATTAAAACTTGATATCTGACTCACAGAATGCAAAATACGGTAAGATGATGAAATATGGATGGAGCTTTTCTGATGAGTCCTTCAGCGAGTCCTGCATAGTGAATGACCTGTCAGTGTGGTCAGCCAGGGAATGTTTGTATTCTGTCAGAAAGTCTGGCATTGGTTTTCTGTGTGTGTGTGAATAGCTAACAGGGGATCCAAGGGCAACATCTTGTCACTTGCAACAGAGATTATTAGGAATCAATGATTAAGAGGTTGACACATAATGACATTCCTTCAATAGTCATTTGTAATTTCTTCAATAGTCATACATACTGTACATATGAGCATTCTGTGCACTGTAGCAGTGTTAAAGGTAGAATATACCATTTGCAGATTTTTACTACCGAATTATTAAGAAATATCTTACTCATTCGAAAGTAAATAATGATTCTAGGCATCCAGCATAATGATGGTGCTAAATATCCTGTAAATTGAATTTGATCAAAGATTTAAGTGTTCGATCGCTAGACGTCGATCTAAAAAACAAACGAACAGAACAGCAAGAACAACTGCCCGATACCAATGCCGTTTTTCTTGCTTTTTTTTCCCTGCATCCATGATGGTAAAACTTCAGACACGTCAGTTAAATGAATATACAAAATATTTATAAAATTCAACCCCCAAATCACCCATTCCTGATAATTCAAGCAATTATCAATAGTGTATCATATCTTTAAGGGAAAAAAAGTCAACAAAAACCCCCAATTTGATGGACCATACAAACACAGACTTGACTTACACACTATGGTGCGAAATACGGTACCCTCTGGAGACATGAACACAATGTGTACAATGGAGACAAAACGTCTCCGGAGGGTAAATTTCTATAGATGAATAGGTCTCCACTGGGAATTTCACAAATTAGATTTTTTGATTTTACTTAAATTACTCAAAAACTAGGATTAGGATGTGGGTTAGGGTTAGTGTTTGGGTTAGGGTATAATATAGGGTATATTGGGTCGAAATTTCAACCCAGGAAAAAAATTATGGTTAAAATGGGAGCATTTTGAAAAACGTGCTCGACTTTCTAACCATTTTGTACACGAGAACAAAGCCATGTCTCCACAGTGATACAAAAATGCGAATGTGTGTACATGTACATGTATTGCACATGTACATGTCAGAGGTTTGACCAATTTTACCGGGAGTAGCCTTGTATTTGTAATTACCTTTGCATGGATTGTGCAACATGTTTAATTCCTTTGTTGTCCTTGCCTCATGAGTTTTTACTTAGTTTCTTTTCAGTATTTTGTTTGCATTGTCCTGTTAGTTTGGTTTTTATCTTTATTTCACGGCCCTTTGTTGTTAAAAAAACACTGTATTTTGTTCCGGATTCTATTCCTTCAATGATGATCTCCAAATGATGTTATTCACAGTGACACAACCCCAGGCGTTGTGTGGCCTACTTTCTGTTGAAGTTGGTATTTTTCAGTTTAAAAGACACTGACAGACGGACAGAATAATTCATGTTAATCACCTGATTTTTCTTTGCCTGATCATCTGTTGTAATGTTCTAACGATGCCCTACTGTAAACCAACATCTGATATATATATATATATGAGCAATGCAATTGGTTGACGACCCAACGCGCCAGCCAATCAGAGTAGACTTAAGAAATTGTGATTCGTCATTTAGATCAGAAGTAGGGACTTGTTGATTGGTCAATTTTGCTGCGACGGTTACCGAAACCCGAAAGAAGGCGTCCGTTGATTGGTCCGAATCTGGAGGTCAAGACACAATCTTGTTTTGCATCGCAGACCCTTGATGTGCAAGGGGTTGTAGACTAAATTTGTTCTCTCTTACCCTAACTACCCCAAGCCCATCAAACTCCAACTGCACGTTTTGCTAGGTTTGGTACCAAACATTAGCAACTTGTTGTTGGACTTTGTTTGACTCGGTACAAAAGGCCCAGGGAGACCCTGTTGAATTCTGTGAGGTTCAGGGCAAAAAGGCATGAGACTGGGCCCGTCAATGTTAAAATAATCCCAGGGCAAACTGGTTAAATGAGAACTGACATCTTTTTCAAACAAACCAAAAGTCGAGTGTTTAGAGGTTATCTTGTCGATAACAGTTTCGGACACAAGTTTATTGGACCCCTCTTTTATCACACCATTGTTCCACCCAAGTATGGGAAATGGAATTTGAAGACAATTTGACAAACTCGCACGACATCAAAGCTGTGTTGAAATCCCATCTCACAGCATGTGGTTAAATTCTGTCCCGTTTCCCCTTGGTTAGCAACCTTCTGGGTAATTGGCAAACCACTTGATTTCCTGGGGAACTGACGGGGGAATTCCACCAGTCTTTAAAGAAGATATCAATTGCCAAGTTTCATTTTTGTCTCGCCCGAAGTTAAGGAAGAAACTATGCAATTACTATTTCTGTACGCAGTATACACTGGTACAAGTACATCCATGTACAGTACATACATGTAGTCTGTATACAGGGTACATACATTGTACATGTACATGTACAGTACTAGTACACGTACTGTACGTGTAATTTTGGTTAATAATAGGATACACCATTGGTAATTGCTTGAATTATCAGGAATGGGTGGTTTTGGGGGATGTATTTTTATAGTAAATATCGTTTAGCCGACCTGTCCAAAGTTTTACAATCATGGATGCTTGCTTCTTTCGGTATCCGTGATTGTAAAACTTCAAACAGGCCAGTTATTTACTATAAAATATCCCCCCCCCCCCCCCCCCCCCAACAAACAAAATAAATCCACTCATTCTCGATAATTCAAGCAATTGTATCCTACATGTATGTACTTTTAAAGCAAACACTTCTATCTTACTGTATTAATTCACTGATGTACATGTACATGTATAGTGTGGACCTTTATGAACAAGCTAAAAAGGAACTTAAATTTTGGGTCGGGTATCCGGTTCTCAAAGTACTCGTAAATGCACAGCCCTAATACATGTAAAGAGTACATACTTTTGTACATGTACTGGTACATGTTTGTGTATGAAGTACCGGTACATGTGTACAGTACATGTAGGGACTGTCATGTGAGAAGCTGTACATGTACCGGTAGTACTTGAATGGGCAATAGAGGGTGCTATTGCAAAACTCTGATGCAGTTAATAAAACAATACGATTTCCTGTATTACTCAATTGATAAAACAAGTTTACTAACACAGTTGTGAAACTGCTAGAAATATAATTCTGTCTCAAAAATACATAGTTGTGCACGTACGTCATTGCATGTACATGTAGTTTTATATACAAACTTTACAACCCATACTATCTGAGACAACTTTGTAAACTTAGTCGGAGTTGATCTACATGTACAGTGTGCTATTATGTACTGTATATATTTTGACACAGTTTCTAAAGTGTTGACACTTAAGTTAAACCTGCCTGCTTTAAAAAAAATACTTTTTGTACTTTTTGTTCTCAGAAACAATTGAACTTACTACTAATATAGTAGGAGTAAACATTTGCCAGACCTATCAGTTTCAGATATCAAAATGTTTGTGCTACATTGGCCTTGTTGGAATTTGACGCAAGTCCGGCATTTCCATGTTAAATTGCTAAGCAACAATGCGGTTTCTCTGTGTGTCCCTGAATAACAGTACCGGATCTGTTCAAGCTAAACTCATTTTAACTTTAAAAGTAAAAGGAAAAAAATGGTGCACATCCTCGCGGACAGTATCTATAACTGTTTATCATATCCCTGACCCTGTTTTTATTTTTGGATAAATACTTCCTCCTTTTGTCCTAGTGTTTTGTATTACATGTACATGCGCACGCATTGGAATAGAGCACTACTGTACGCCACCAACCCCTGGAATTTTAAAACAAAGTTTTTTTGTTTGGTTAAGTATCTGTAGCAAAAGCTGTTATCACCGTTACTGTGTACAGTACATGTAGTTGTTATTTCTGTTTGATGTTCCATAATTGTGGTGTGTACATGTACGTTGTAGATCGCTGACTTTACATGTACCGGTATGTCTAAGTAGGGTGGACTCGTGGCTAGCTGAGCAGTTTGTGTATGAAGGGAAGTGCAACTGAAAAGTGGACGGCTTAAATTACCGGCGAGTTCAAGTCTATTTCCTCTGTAACGTTCCAACCAGGAAGACATTGAAAGATGCACATCGACAGTTGGTTTCGAGTAAAGTGCATAGTTCGTGTGTCCATAGCGTGATAGTTTAATTTCTTCGCCTACAACAGTTCTACATAACGTGTACAAACTTGTGATGTAAACTTTGAATCCTCCGTGGCAATACGCGTTTTGTTGTTGTCAACATTTTGCGGTGCGAGTCATTGTGTGGAAGAGTTTTTCAAATTGGAGTTTGGTGCTAAGTTTCTATTCGCCATGCAGACATCATCGGGAGCCAGTTCCGTGATCCAAGAATGGAAGTTGAAGATTGTGTATTGAAGTGTGTCGACAAAGCCACCAGTTTGCAGCAGCACAAGTACCGGTTATCATCTGATGGATCATATCTCGGAATGAATGCCGCAGTTTGGTTACCGGTGAAGACGCGTGTGTGAAGTAATACCATTTTTGCCGTGTTCACAACTTGAGTCGAGCTGGATTGAATTCGCCAGTACATGTAGCACCGTTACAATTCACCAGCCACTGAAAAAAAGAAGTTAAGGTCGTGTTCGAACCTGTAGTTCATTGTGATCTCGTGGTTTATTCCACACACACACACCCACACAAACAATGTACCGGTAATTGTCGGATCCAGTTTGGGCAAACTGCATGAATCTCGACATCCCGAAGGATACCCTCGGGCTGCAAGTCTTCCCGTATCCGAACGAAAATCGAGATGCCTTCGAAAAAGGGAAAAAGGAAAGGCGGTTCCGCCTCCTCGAAACGGTCTCAGAATTCCGTGAACAGCCAGCCGGCATCCAACGCCAGCGGTGGCAGTTTCAATCGGGGTTCTGCACACGGAGAGCAGTGTTACGGACAGCAGTACGGACGACCCTTTTTCGACCTCATCTTGAAATATTTACTGGTCGGGGATTCGATGGTTGGGAAGTCGTCTCTCGTGCTGCGCTTTGCCGACGATAATTTTAGACAGAACTTTGTCTCGACTATTGGTGAGTTGAGGCACAGGGCAAGTCAGAAACGTCATACTTAACCAGTTCGCGCCGGATGACGTGTATATAAACGCAAAGTTTTCCCCAGATTCAAAACGAATGACGCATAAACACGCCACGAGCAAGGCCGAAAATGTCTGTCAGCAGTGAGCAAGGCTGGAAATGCGTGGGTGTGCTTCCCGGTACTACTATCGGCCTGAATCCGCGCGGATCGAGTTTCATAAAAAATAATTCCGCGCGTCGGTTCGGTGATGTTAAAATAATCCCGGCGCGAACTGGTTAAAACAGTATACTACACATGTCAGCACACTGTTGTTTAAAGTTTTATGCATGTCACGTAACAGGGTTGTAGTTGAGTCCCAGCAAGTCCGTTCAGAAGTCCCTTCATGAAGCCAGTCACAAGTCCCTTCATAAAGCCAGTCATAAGTAACTGGATGAACAATGACAAAGGAATGCTTTTGTCAAAGCTCATTTAAATAGCTTGTGATTTGAATTGGAACTGAAGGACTTGTGATGGAATGCAGGGACTTGCAGGGACTTGCAGGGACTTGCAGGGACTTGTGATGGACTCGACTACATCCCTGCGTAGTACATCCCTGCGTAATATACACTGTGTGTGTAGGCGTAGCTCAGATTGTAATTGCGGTAAACATGTGTACATACATGTTACCATATTGCTTTATATAATGTACCACGTACATGTATACATAGTACATTTTTGTATTGGTTGTACCCGGACATGTCTTAGCCATCACTCTTGGGGAATTTTTACTAAGTACATGTATTCCCTGATAATTATTGTACAAACTTTGATTGACAAAAACGTGGTTGTTTTTTTCAGGCAAAATGTACATGTAATGTACATGTACATAAATGTGTAAGTGACATATATAATTGTAAATCCAATGTATGCTTCATGGTCTGACAGTACATGTACTGTATTGTACTCCGGGACATGTAGCATTGTAGATTAACAGAGGGCAGCAGACATGGAGATAATAACATGTTTACTATTGTAACTTTGTTGTCCGCACGTGATTGTGTGTCACCAAATGCTCATTGACCATTGATCTGTTTCCTGCAAACAGGAAATTTGGTTCAGGTTCCAGTATGGTTTTTTCCCCCCAAGAAATTGAACTACGCACACGTGGGACATTTGTTTTTCTAACTGCTCAGGAAACCACATGTTGATCAGAGGGACTTTGTTTTTTGACCCCAGAATTTGCTGATTATATTGGTGAAATAGTTATTGCATCATGCCAAGAGACTGGCCACACATGGTTGGTTGTTTGAAACTGTTTGTTAAGCCTAAACTAACATAAAATGACACTTTTAAGTAGTGAGATTTTAAGCTTTGTAGGGGACTTGACTTTATTCAAATTTGCCCTGGTAGTTTTATGCAGGGGCCACTCTTGTGTACACACAATGGACGAGTACTAATCTCAACACTAGTACAGTGTGTACTAATACTTACACAAACCTTTACAGAAACTTTGTAGAGTGTAGACTTACTGGTACATGTACATGTATACCCTAAATCTGGTCTAAAAGTTCTGTAAAGGGCATCTTTTCGACGAGTTCACCGTCTTACTTGACTTGGACGTTTCCGTGCTCATGTACATGTCCATCGACTGCCAACACACCCTGAGCTTCTGGGGTCAGTACACCGGCGGTCAGTTGACCAGGAGGGCCATGACTGTGTTGGTCATCGGAGAAACTACTTGTGGGAAAACAGCGCTCGGCACTCGCTTTGTTGACCGCATCTTTGAGAGACAGCCTGTGCCAACTCTCGGTAAATGCAAAGGCTTTTTTTTTCGCTAAAAATTATCTTGTTTTAATTTGTAAAAACAAAATTGGTAGAAAAGAAAAATTGTAGTGACTTTGAAAAAACACGCACTTGTTTTGTTGCATAGAAAGGAATTTTACTGATGATGGTAAACTTTGCGTGGTCACTCTTCCAATATTTTGTCTCATGGCCAAACAGCGTATCCACTGGATAATTGGCTATGGTGGCTTTTTAGTGGGGAAATCCTTCTAGTATCTTTTTTTAGCCAGGTCATCATGTTCACTGCAACAGCATTGAAGACGTGTCAAATTAGATGTAGGTCGATATATTTATCCAGAAATGTTGAAATTGTTCAGGGGAAACTTTTGGTTGATGGCCCCACTTAGTCATCAATAAGCACCCATCATGTCCTTTGCTCTGTGGTGGTGCACACATACATGTACCAAACACATTGTTTGAGATACCAATTATAACTAAAGCCGTGTTCGCACTGGATAAACATTTTGGGTAACTTTAACATGACGCCGGGTAACATTCCGATGGGTTAATCTTCCCACCGTTCGCACTTGGATTTAATTGACGCGGGTAGAATTGCAGAGACCATGGGTAAACTAACCGTGAAAGGTCACTGGCTGATGTGACCTGTGGTCATTCGACTGGGTGATGGAAGATTTAACCGAGACGTCGCGTCCGCACTGGATTTTCTGGCTCGGTTAAACTGACCTGGTCAATTTTCCTGGGCACCTTTGGCTCGGTTAAACTAACTACCCACGCGGCGTGGGTAAGTTACCTGTGAGGAAAGTTACCCAGGCTGCCACACTGGACTTGAAATGGGTAAGTTACCCATTGGCTCGGTTAGTTTGCCCAAATTAAGTCAAGTGCGAACAGGGCTTTAGCTAAAGATTTGATGAGGGAAATTACCAGTATGGCATGCCTAACTTATCAGCGGTGATATGGAAATAGACTGCATAATTTTAATTTTCAGAGAGAAAACTGTTGAAATGCATTAAAGGTTAATTATTATTATAATTAGGGAAATGCATTAAATGTAAAATTATTCTCTGCTTTCTAATTCTAGTCAATGTTCGTTTTTAAATATTGTTAAAAGAGTTTATGAACTTTTGCTCTTTTAGAGGCCATTGACTTTAAATGGGTTATTAAACTAGTTTTATTTGTTAGTTCGTTTTATTTAAATTTCTTTGTTTTTGCTGCGACCTCCAATTTCACACTTCTGTGAATTTCTTTGTTCGGCTTTATAATCTTAATTTTTTTAAATATGATGGCTACATTTATAAAAAAACCAATAAAAACAAAGAAGATATTTTCCTTGATTTACTTTTGCGTCATCGTTAAAAGGTTTGCTCCTTTTGTATAATTTGCTTCACTGAACGTTCTCATCTCATGGTCTAGGAATAAACATCTTAAGAGGCAGGCACAAATGGAAAAGAAAAGAAAAGAAGTTTCCTAGAACATATTTATAGGCTTGAAAGCACACCAACTCTATCTTTGTTTCTCGAAGGCTGCCCTTTTGACACCAGCAATGCAAGGAATTCTTTATACTGCACACAAACTACATGGAGGTAGAAAAATGTAGGCCTTACTTTGAATAATCTTTTCACAGCATGCAAATACCTTCTCACAGTCTAGTGGAGATTCCCAATGGGTGTTTTTTATTGTGACCAAGTTTGATGTAAATATGCAAATTTCTCTGGGTACTGGATGGGCAGTGAAGCAATGGTTGGTTGTAAAGTGTTTTGTGTGCTACAGGGAAATGTAGTTAGTCAATCCATAGAGAAAGGACCTGGTCATTCAATGTGTGTGGTGACATCACTGACTGTTACTTATGTACCAGTGACGTAGACTGTTTGGTCTTCAGAGGTGTAGAGGAACTCCTACTACTACTAGCACTACAGCAAACGGTGGCCAGTGAAGTTTTCTCTTGCAATGTGCGTAGCCATGTTGGCTCTGCAGAAGAACATGTACATGTACTGGTACCTGTAGGGCAGGGGTAGGGGTGTCTGTATTGCTCCACTTCTATTCACAAGGTCTGTCTTTTCAGGAGTGCACAACAGCTACTGCAGTTCTACATGTGCCTTAGATACCGCATAAACAGTTCTCATTAGATGCTGTTTTGCACTGAGTTTGATAAACATGTACAGGGTCAGTGTGTAAAAATGGAGTACTTGCTGTGGATCTGATAAATCTACGATCTTCCTGGTGTTCTTGTGAACATTTTTAGTTTAGCCTCGTCAACTTCTCTACTTCAAGGTGAACTTTGTCAAAGTTGGGAATTCTCGAAGGTGGAAAGTTTGGAACATACAGCAGTTGCCAAAAAAAAATTCGTCTGTAAGGAATTTGTGTTCTCCACGATCGGTTTCTGATGTTGAAATCCAACGCGTAACGAAGTACAATCGGAATTTGACCGGACGTTGGGTCGGACGGACTGTCAGTCCGTCAGTTGGTCCATCTTTCCCTGGTAGCCCGGCGTACCATGGGAAGCGATGGAGAGAAATGGAGGACTCCAACGCCATTTATATGACCTGCTCTGCAAGTTGATCGTGGTCGGCGATAGCTTTGTGGGCAAGAGTGCCCTCGTAGGACGTTTTACGACCAACAACGACCCCAGTTTGCGGCAGTACCACTCTACCATTGGTAAGGCGATCTGTCGAAGCATCTGTCGGAGCATGCTTGAAGGAACAAGTGTCTTGTAATTTTGTATACATTGTAAACAGTTTTAGTAGAATTCTTCTGTATTTTAGAGGCACAATGAGATGCTACCGCGGTAGTACATTTCCGAAAACTTGTTTGCTTAATAAAACTTGATTTGGAAGCGACGTAGCTAGGTAATAACTAGACAAAAATCAATCTGTACAAGTACATGTACCGGTACATGTATGTAATGTACATGGATGTAATGTACATGGATGTACATACATGTACTGGTATGTGTACATTACTTGCTACATTGTACAATTGTTAAATGTACATGTATGTTCAAACGTGGCTCGTACATTATGTACAGTACATGTACTTTATCATGTTGATGCGAATGCGACATTTGCGTGATTTGCTGCGTGATTTGCTGGAGTCAAAATGTGTTAAGTTGTTGGGGACAAAACATTAAAATATATATTAAAAAAAAAAAACCAGAATCCTGCAAAGATAGATGTGGACTACTTTTGGGTGTCATTAATACAAACACTCTAGAGTGATTTACTAAGAACCTTCCTCGCCCTTGTACTGTAAATTCCAGCACCTTATGAACTCGGCCTACACACTCTATTGGATTGTGATTGTATGCCTGACCCCGTGTATAACACACAATCCATAACTGGTGCAATAAATGCAGTAACCACCCTTATTCTATACATGATTCAAGTTTTAAGGGATAAGAATAAAGCTTCATGACTAAAGTAAGTGAGCTTGTATGCATGTACAATGACGCATGCTATACTGCATTGTTATATTAACGCAATTCGTGACACATTGTACACGCAGTACATTATACACTTATCCATGTTCATGTACGTTTTACATACAGAACATGAACATTTTCCATACAGAATGTACATTTTTCATACACAATATAATGTGGCCATTCACCACGAACGGGCTGTACAGCCACACATGTAGATTTTTCTGGAAGGACCAAACCTTAGAAAAATCATTCGGTTATCATTGTTAATGTATTTATTTAGAAATCTAAAGTTCGTACATAATTTTTTTTTAAACTCTCATGAAAACTTAACAAGTTGAGCCACTCGTTTGAATTACACTTACAGTACATCGTGACTTACATCTTGACGATACACGTGTACATTGTACATGTACTCTTTACAAAATTTATCGACCTCAAAAAGTGAAAATTTCGACTTTAAATCTCCTTTTTTTAGGGTGGATGGTCACATTATACCGGTACGTGTTCCCATACAGAACATTCGCGTTTCCCATGACTCATGTATTTCCCTGAGCAACACCCATGCACATGACATTAATGTTTCGATAATGTTTACTTACATGATCAACATACATGTATAATGTACATGGTCTGCCATGTAACTTTTTTAGCCTGCTTCATTTGTTACATACATACTGTATGCTATCGTATTTGTTTAAATGTCTTTTTCAAAGATACGTCTTCGAGACGCATTTTTGAAAATTTTCATGGAAAGAATGTATCCTGATCAATGCTATGTTAAAAGCAGTTGTGTACAAAGTCTATGGAGATTCGGGACAATTTGTTTAGTACACATGTACATGTATTTCCTAACAAAATTGTAAATGTTTCTTAGTCTAAAATGTGTGTCTTTAAACATTTTTTGCACTGATTGACCTTCATTAAGGTGATATTTTATGGGAAGTCGGGTTGGCGTAGCGGTTCCTTCGTCGCCTTCCACCACAAGGCCCCGGGTTCGAATCCGGCCTGGGCCAATATGTGGATTGGGTTTTCAGTCCCTGCCTGATGATTCCGTGGGTTTTTCCCAGGATATTCTTCTGGGGTTTTCCTCCCACCTCTAAAACCGTACCTTCTTCTCGTTGTCTTCTCTCTACAGGTTTCTGCTGGCTTGCGAGTTACAGTGCCTAGGGTGCTTTTGAGGGATCCTTGGTTTCATTACCAGAAAGAAATAATAGAAAAAAATGAAAGGAAAAAAGCAGCGTAGTAGTTGGTTCGTAATCTGCAAATGAAGCGCGGAAGCATTGGAATGGCACTTGCGCGTATCATGGATTGGTCCAATGTGTGACGTGCGTATATACACAAGCATTGTACGCGTCAACAAATAATGAATTCCGGATTCCTTTTCTTTGTCTAACAGGTATAGACTTCAAAATCAAGACAGTTGAATTACAAGGCAAGAAGATCAAACTGCAGATATGGGACACGGCGGGCCAGGAACGATTTCACACCATCACCACCTCCTACTACCGAGGAGCCATGGGGATCATGCTGGTCTATGATATCACGCAAGAGAAGACGTTTGATAATATCGCAAAATGGCTACGCAACATTCAGGAGGTTAGCCCCCCCT
This sequence comes from Crossaster papposus, assembly GCA_037893245.1. NCBI lineage: Eukaryota > Metazoa > Echinodermata > Asteroidea > Velatida > Solasteridae > Crossaster > Crossaster papposus. The sequence goes on along the minus strand of JBAIAA010000120.1, from coordinate 333,370 downwards.
GCTCCTATCTCACTCCCATTACCACTCTTAGTCTTACAAGTACATGTAACTCTGCCCCAGACCTAACTCCACCCCTACCCCACTCTTACCCCTACCCCACTCTTACCCCTACCCTACTTTTACCCCTACCCCACTCTACCCTACCTTACCCTTACTCAGTGTTGTTTCAAGCCCCTGCAAGTCCTTTCACAAGTCCTTTCACAAGTCCTTTCACAAGTCCAGTCACAAGTCCTTTCATAAGGCCAGTTAACAGTTTTTCTGAGTACAGCTAGTGACTTGACTTGAGACTGAAGGACTTGTGATGGACTTGCAGGGACTCGCAGGGACTCGAATACAACTCTGTCCTTACCCTTCCACTTCTACCCCTACCCTTCCACTTCTACCCCTACCCTTCCACTTGTATTTCCCTTGCCAACTTTCAAAATTTATACCCCAACCCTAATTTTAACAAGTTTGGTTAATCTTTTAGTTTTCTCCGAAACCTCCGATTCATTTTCCAAAGACATAAATTACAACCACAATATAACCCCAATCAATCGCCGTGCACCATGCAGAGGCCCCACACTGTGCCAGGGTCTCACCATTCCAAGTAGATGTACATTTTCTCATTAAAACTAATGTTCACACGCTGTTCAAGCCATAACTGCACTGATGCGACATGCCTACAGATTTTCACTGGCATTTTCACTTCGGGTGTTTATTTATAACAAATGGGTTTCCTAATGGGCTTATTTTGAATACAAATGTTTTTTGCTGGAAAGTTTAAGGTCAATTGTGTATGTAATTATTGTATGCACTCGACTGTACGACTGGTTATTAAACACATTGCTGATGATGCGTGACGTTCTCTGGTGCGAACATGCTACGCCTTTGTGCACATTCAGAATAAAGTGGTGTGTGAAATTTGAGATTATCTATTGTCAATTTTTTTTTTCAAAGTGAATAACGATTATTTGATTATTTTTGTATGTCTTCTTTCTTCTCTTCTTAACTTCTGCAGCATGCAAACGAAGACGTAGAGAAGATGCTATTGGGCAACAAGTGTGACATGGAGGACAAGAGGATGATCAGCAAAGACAGGGGAGAGAACGTGAGTAGCCATGGCGAAGGATTGGTTGACCTCTGTGGTGTCGGAGGTCGGGAGTCATTTGAGCTGAAAATCACCCCAAAATCATTTGTTGTTTTGTTAAATCCATTTGCGTTTATCAAAAAAGTAGCCAACCAAATTATTACCATAAAATTTGTTATACTTGGATTGAAGTTCCGACTAGTAGTGAAATTCTGTCTGGCATGCTGTCATTTAGAAGAAATTAAGACATCAGTCAGTTGACTAATTGTCTGTCGGAAATAGTGCTCTACACGAAACAGTGTTTTATGATAAAAAAAAGTTGTGTATGATTTTTTTTAACAGTTTTCTTAGTAAGTGTAATATCCACTGAGCTGAAACCTTGATGGGTTAAAACATGTAAGCACAACAATTTGCTTAGCACAAAGTCTTTAACCTGTTCGCGCCGAGGCGCAGGATTATTTTGAACGAAACTCGATCCGAGGCGGATGTAGGCCGATGGTACCATGAAGCACACCCATGCATTTTCGGTCTTGCTCGCTGCTGACAGACATAACTGGCCTTGCTCGTGACGTGTTTATGCGTCATCCGTTTTGAAAAAACTTTGCATGTATATACTGTACGTCCTCCGGCCCGAACTGGTTAAAACCTTTTCAAAATGTCTCCCTTTCCTTTTTTCCCCCAGATCGCGAGGGAGAATGGTATCAAATTCCTAGAAACCAGCGCTAAAGCAAACATCAACGTTGAGAAGGCTTTCATGACGCTTGCAGAAGACATCCTCAAGAAGGTAAGATGAAGGATCTTAAATCAGAGTTTCAGTCAAGGAAATTAACAAGTCAAGTCCGCAGTCAATGCGCCGTATTTTTGGCCGCATGAGGGCGCTGTAAGACGCCATTTTCTGGGTACCCAACACCGGCAAAATCGCGTTTATTGAAGTAGTTTTAGTAACTTTACTTTATCTATAAATTGAATATTAGAGAGAATAACAATTTGGAGCTGTAAGAATATTTAAACTGACGTGAATTATCTCCTAATCACTTTTAATTATACCTCCAAATACCGTGAGCACAGTGCCCTCAACGTTCAATAATACGGCCTATTCCAACCGTGGACACTGGACAATTTTATTTAATGTCCCTTCGTTTCTTGCGTCTTCTGCCCGTTCCCACAGTACCCACAGCAGAAAGACCCAGCAACTGGAACAAGCGGAAACATCAAACCAGTAGGCGACGACGGAAACAGGACGAGCAAATGCTGTTAAATTCCACTGTCGTGTCTCGTCACCCGCCCACTTTCTCTATCCTAATCCCTAACCCCATTTCTCCTCTAAAACCTCGTCTGTCGCTGTCAATTCTGTGAAAAAAACAAACCATCTTTGGGGAAAATCACTGGATGCCAATCATTTTGTTTATGTGCTGTGACCAGATCTTTTTTTTTTTTTTTTGCTGAGTAGTGTACATGTAAACGCGCGAGGTACATGTACATGTAAACGCGCGAGGTACATGTACATGTAAACGCGCGAGGTACATGTACATGTAAACGCGCGAGGTACATGTACATGTAAACGCTTTAGGATGCCGTTTCAGTCGTATCTGCATTTCTGAGCATGCTGTTAAATGCGCGCTTGCTTGACACAGCTTTGAGTACGTCAAAACCGGCGGTGTCCCACGGGGGGCAATCGACCAGGTACTGTTTCATGTTAAGACCCATCTCGGTTCATATTCGGGACAACTTGCGGACATTGTATCGTGTATACGTTGCAGGATTCGGAACTGTTTTCCCGGGCCATCTTCACGCAATGATGTAACCGGTATTGATGAGTTGAGCAGTTGCTCGTGGAAAATTTCCTCGGAATATGTCCAAAAGCCTCCTCCGGACAAAGATTCTATCCGCAAGTTGTACCAGATATAAACCGACAAGGGTCCTTAAAGAGACAACCCATTATTTGTTTTTTTGTATGACTGCCCAGTTTCCATGCAATGCAGCGAGACGTACATTGTGTACATCAGCTTTAAGCCCAGTTCATACTCAGCAAAGATGCGTATTTGAAACGTCAGGAATAATTCTGCGTTGCAAATTGGCAAAAGTTGAACACAGTTCAACTCCGGGACATCAATTTCTCTTTGCATGAAATATTATGAACGGGCCTTTACGTATGCGCATGTCTGAGGTGCGTGAAGCACCATTTTTTTCAATTTTGAAACATTAATGTCCAAGTCTACACAATGTTGTGCCGAGTACAAGTACAAGAAGCATTAAGACTTAGTGACAGTTTTTCTTCATAATTCTTTCAGTGTTTATTTTCGTGATTAAATATAGTACATTCTTTTCTGGAAAATCATAAAAAATGGCCCTTTAATAATAATGATGAAACCAAGATTTTTCCTCAAATGCAACCTCTAGGCACTCGCAAAGCCTAAGGAAACCTGTAGAGAGAAGACAATGAGAAGAAGGTACCGTTTAGAGGTGGGAGGAAAACCCCAGAAGAATATCCTGGGGGAAACCCACGGAGTCAGGCAGGGACTGAAAACCCAATCCACATATTGGCCCAGGCGGGATTTGAACCCGGGCCACAGCGGTGGAAGGCGGGAAAAGAACCGCTGCGCCAACACTTTGCTACACAATCGACATTTCGTCTCGTGTTAATGTGGATGAAAGATTTCTGCGTGAAATTTAAGTGGTCCGTTTGTTTTTTGCATGGCACTGGTTCACATAATCTCGTTTGTGAAACAAACGGGCCTTTCATGTACATGTAAACTGTCCTTCGTTTTCTCGCTTTTTGCACACTTATTCAGCGGTACCTATTGAAGATTTGTTAGCTTCGGTTTTTTTAAAGTTTCATTTTGGTTATAATTGGTTGTCTTCCATAAGTTGCTGTCTGTGTTTTGTACCCAGACTTCTGCGTGTTCATTTAAACTACAAACCACAGCATACGTATTGAAAATGAGCGTTTGGCAGGTTTTTGTTTTTTCCTCTTTCACAATAGCTCACGGGGGTCGTCATTTGTGCAACTGAAGTTGTCACAAAAAATGCCCAAATCAGATGTAGAAATCGCAGATTTTGTCTGTATGAGTCCCCAGGACTGAATTCATTGTGGGTAGTTCGTCTCGCGCTTCTCGGGATGCATAATATTGCTTTTATTTTTTAATGGCTCTCCGAAAAAAAATACAAAAAATCGCAGAACGTTGACTGCGAATTTTAAAGAGGTACATAAACGTGTGTCGTACTTGTTAGACGTTCAACTTGGTTGTTACTCAGAATTCTTTTCTGTATAGAAGTGGGCAGTCTTTAAAATGCATGGGTTGTACAAGCTGGGCATTTGTCCTCATGCATATTTCAAAAAGACGTATATTTTTGGGTGTTTAAACTTTTTTTTTTATTTTAGTTTGAAGGTCTTATAATTATGATACAATAATGATATATAATGATACCGACATGTTCGAGAGAATTTGTACAGTATTAACAATGTTAAAAACAACAAACTCGTAAACAAAGCTTGTAAATGGAATAACTGGTTGTATGCGTGCATTTTACCCAAGCTCGTACTGGCGTTACACGCAAACGAAACTTTTCAAGCAAACGACAAGGATTTGCGTAACAAAATGTACTCGTGCAATTGTTTTCCTTGTTTACGTAAATTGGTTAATCTTGCAATCGGAGCATCTTTGATCGTAGTGTAGTAGGAATTAATTACAATTTGCCTGAAAAAAATGTAAATTGTCACGACGGCTGTAAAATATAACTAGCTTTTTTTTTCTTCTAGTAAATTCACGTGCTGTAGCGTTACACAAATGTTGGACTGTTAAGAATCACGCAGGGATGTATGCATTGGATGGCGTGACTATACAAGGTGAAAATAACAAAACAAAATATCAGGTCTGGTCTTTCACAACACAGAATAAGGCGGCCATCTTGGTAGTGTTCCCAGAAGTCACGGTGCAGGTGTGCAAGGTTAAGATCGCATGGAATATGTGCACCAGACTATTTTAAGTTAATACTGCATTGAATATAATGAGCTCAAACTGTGGTGTGGACTGAGGCAATAGAATTGTGTAGAATTTTTGCTAAATTGGCCTTAGATTTACGTTTGCCTATGATGTTGGGCCCAAACTGAACTTTAAATGCCTTCATATTGTGAAGCCTGTCAATGTCCCAGCTAAGCATGCTGGTATTTATACACGCAGCCGACGGCTGATTCATGTGTATACATTGTAATTAATAATTATCAAATGCTTTTTTTTTTTTGAGATGCATGGTTGTAGAAAACGTAAGGAAACGAAACGATTAACAATAAAAAACCAGCAAAACTAGGTGAAGAAATGTAATTAATTTTTGTTCGGTCAAAAAAGGTGTGTATTGCTGTTTTAACTTGTAATGGTAAAAATCGTAAAATAACAACAATTTAAATGGTCGGTCCTTGTTTATGTAGGGTTTAGTGAGACAGACTTTTGAAGTTTTGAAGCAGTGACTGTTTTGTTTTTGGACCAAGAGGCAGAGTGTGCTGTCTATTGAATATTAAACACATTATACATTTTGTGTGGAACTCCTCTGTAAAGATATAAAAAGTATGAAAAAAGCTGTGGATTATTTCGTTAAAATTATGCAAATTGTGAACTGTTAAAAACAAACATAAACATGTATCATAATTTTGTATGACATGTAAATGCCTTGCTCCTTATTTAACGATTGGATAGTTAGAGATCATATTTGCATATTTATAGGACGGCCTCGTTTTTTTTCTTCGAAATTTTGATTTGTATTAAAGTTGATATAATTATGATTACGATACAGAAATGCTGGTTAAGAATTTCGGCAAAGTGCCCAAAACATGGCGGGCAATTGCAAAAAGTCGGTTAGTTTGAGGTTGAATCGACTTTCTGCTGGTCTTTGCAAGAATACTCTGTGTAAATGGGGGATTTTTTTTTTATTGAAAGCGCGGCAAGTTATGACACACGAGGCGCGCCATAGCTTCTGTTTAGAATTAGAATAAAATGAATTCACCAATAATAAGCGCTGATTTGACGTGCAGTCGAAGTCACGTGGTTTTACGTATAAGCGCATGTACTACTGGAAAGCCAATAGGAGAACGGACGTTATTGTCTTGTTCTCTGATTGGCCAGGAGTTACCATGCGCCCAGTTTTACCAACCAATTGTATATCGTGGTCTATTAATACTAGTGACATCCAACATAATACAATGTTATTAAGCTGAAAAGATCAATAAATGAAAGGATACTAAAGTACATTGCCTGTGTGGTTTTTGTGTGTAAGTGTTTATCTCATTGTGTATAGTTAAATTTCCTGGAAATGATCCGAGTTTAACTCCAATCTATTTTGGTACACGGAAGGGAGTGGCGCGTTTGTCGGTGGCTTGCTTAGGGACACATTTCAGTCGTCAGCTGTGTTTCAACCCTCTACCATTGCTAAAAGAAACATGTTTGGGTACAAATACAATTTTTTGTGTTAATTTTAGAAATCGATAAACAAATCAAAACAACGCCATTGTATACTTTTCTTAGTCAACAGAGGGCGCTATTTAGCCTGTCCTGCCAGTAGAATCATTATTAAGCATGATGATGAATTGAACCATGATTGAACTGAACATAATGTTTTGTCAATGGCTGCAAAATGTGCTCATAAAAAGTCGGGTTTTTTTGGCGCACAGCTTGAATTTAAGTGAAACCGCTGCAGGAAATTAAGGGCAATGTGTCATGCAAGGAAATTCGACCACCTCGAAAGGCTTCAACATCGTCCATGTTGCAGGGTTGTAGTCGAGTCCCTGCAAGTCCGTTCACAAGTCCTTTCGTGAAGCCAGTCACAAGTCCCTTCATAAAGGCAATCACAAGTAACTGGATGAACAATGACAAAGGAATGCCTTTGTCAAAGCTGATTTGAATAGCTTGTGATTTGAATTTGAAGGACTTGTGATGGACTACATCCCTGCCATGTTGTGTTCAGATTATCCGGGGTACGTGTGCTCGCCAAGTTTAGTACCAGACTTTTTTTTTTTAACATGCCCGGATGTACATTGTACGTGCATTCGATACCCTGCGTAAGCCCAGTAGTGCTATTACTATTAGACGAGGGAAAGTTGTGTTTATACAAAGAGAGTGTCCCATTCCCCCCAGGGGGCAGACGGCCCGTCAATGGTTGTGGCCTCGGGGGCTCAGGGGGCTCGGGGTCTAGTATTGTGAGAAGTCAGCCAGGCTTATCGTGACGTGCGTCACACGATTGATAACTACAAGGTGTACGAGTCGTCAGTAGGCATCCTTTCTCTATGGTTGTAGTAGGTCATGGAGATATCGCTATGAAACTTTCGACTTTACTGGTGTATAAATCAATCAATGCTCCATATACATGCAATTGTAAATTTGTAAGGTGTGAACTTTCACCGTGAAAATTGAATAATTTACAACAGCCTGAGATCCGTGGTAAACAACCTCTATTATGATTTAATGTAACTTAGCGCCTTGCGTTGATTTGAGTGACAACTGGAAAACATGTAAATTGAATTCGAAGGAACTCATGACTATCTACCGTCGACCTCCATGGAAGCCGCGTCGTTGAGCTGGTAAGTACAAACCAATACGTAACCTTTCGGTCAAGTTGCTTTGCTCTATGCTTGAAACAAGGCCAGGAAATAGTGCCGGAAGAACAAATTGAGTTAGTTCTCTTCTAATTCCTCCATGATTAAACCCGGATGTCCATGTTTTTTTTAAACCAGCATTGCGTTTCCGTAATATTTTGTTACCAAGATGCACGTTTTCAAGAAAGCAATAACGCTTTTATTTCACAAGTAAGTACTTGGTCAGAATTTGACATATTAAATTTATATTTTGTTCTCATCTTATTTAGTTTTGTAAACTAGGCTAATCTTGTGAACTCGATTTGCCCACGACTACCTTTCATCGTACGAATGCTAGAGTCTCAGCGGGTTTCTATTAGAATGTGCCCTTTTACCCTTTCACTATAGGCAACACACACAGTACACGGAAAACTTATGTGAGGCAAGGGTATATAATGTTTTTTTCATCATTATGGTGCACATAGTATAAGTACATACCATTAAATTCACCGTCTTAAAAACTTGATATTCATAGTAGGCCTTACCGTCAAAAATACTGAAATATTCACAGGTGACCAAGACGTTCATCAAATTAATGCTTGATTAACCTTCTTTTACTTTCTCTTCATGGGAAGGTGATAATGTTGCATCCTGACGCCACTTGTTAAAGTTCATCATACATGTATATTGTCTCGATGAATAACGGTCAGTCATTTTAATACAAAAATGTTTAAAAGACATGATTCTGGGACTTTGAACTTTGAAGCATTTCCAATTTTGGAAGAAAAAAAAATAGAAAATGCACTCGACTCTGTACAGACCCAACAAATAAGTTTTCTCTGTGTGCTTTATTTATTGTTTATTTTTATCAATGGTGATTATCGGGTCATCTTTTTCGCAGCACTGCAGCACTGCAGCCTATCGCCATTTTGTCAAATAATCCGTCCACTTACTCTTGCCAAATTGAACGATACTCGGGTCAAATGTTCTATCCAAATGTCTCACCAATACCAGCTCCAAGATACCCGGGACCCTTTTACAAAAGGGCAACAGATCTCTATGTTTTTAAAAAGAAAATTGACGCTATAAAATTCGCGAGATGGCAGGTGCTGTAGCGTGCTGTATAGCTCGTTCGGGCGTATAGCAAAATGGGCCTTTATTTGTCAGGCCCAATACTTGGGTGTTTGTTTGGGGGGTTATAACCAGCCTATTCACCTACTTTTCTATGATACCTCTCGGCGTGAACAAGGAACAATGGATTTAGTGCGCCGTGTTTCGCTTTTATAGCGGCTGTGCCCTTTTGTGTCCTGCCTTTTGTGGCAACAGTTTATGACCTTACTGTTAAAGGGATCGTATACGTTTGGTAAGTACTCCAAAAATTAATGGCAATAAAAACTTACTTGGTAAGAAGTAGAGCAGCTTTGGATAGTATAATGCATTTTTAGAAACTTTTCACTTCGAATTACCGCGGTTATGGAAAAAGATATCACTTTTTATCCCCAACAAATTGAATCTGAGAAGCGTTACAGCAGTGACGTTTCTCAGATTGTGTATTCCAATGCAGATTATTCTTCCTGCGTGGACAAAACCGCTCCAGAATTTTGGCAATATCTCAAAATCGCTACCACCTTTTGAAATGAAATTGAGGTTAGTTTTATGGTTTATATCTATAACTATATAGGATTGAAACAAACAGTGGGTTCCAATTACCAAACGTACACGATCCCTTTAACTCAGGTTTAAGAGTGGTCCACAGTGACGTGAGCCATGTTGCGGCCGGAAATGTGTTATTATGTAACAGTGAATATGTCCAATACAGTATATATAAACCGCGCCATCTGGCGTATAATATATTTTGGATTATTATTATAATTTCGTTGTTTTATTGATGGTTTTATTTTATCAGAATAGCCCCATCAGTTATCCAATAAGAACGGTTCACCCTGGTGGCCCCGGTGATAAAAGCATTTACACGCGTGTTCTACATGGCACTGCCATGTTATACATGTAACAGTGTTTAACCAGATTCCCTATAATATAGGGAGTCTGGTATATATATTATGTCAGTCGGTGCACCACAATTTGTGTTTTCCTAACAAAGTTCAAGTGGTTTAACTTCGAGCGAACAATTATATTATATAAATGCACCGCCGCAAGGTGCTTTGAATTCTTTGGAATGTCTGTCTGTGTGCGGTCAATAAAGTTTCCTCTTTCTGTGAGCTATTAAAATCATGGCAACTGTTTACATTCGCAGAGTCGTTCGTGACCGACCAGCCATAAATCGCGGGCATCGGGTGAACCGTAGTCAGTGTACTGACGGACTGAGCCGGCGCACGCCCGCTCGAATCACCGGATAGGACTTGCGCCCTTCACCCGTTGTAGTTTGTCGAGCCGGCCGGTTCGCCGTCGCTGCGGACTGAATGCGACCCTAGCTGGCGGCTAACTGTTATCCAATCGCCGTGCTCAGTGATTATCTACCTGTTTTGACTTCCGTGGGGAGTTGTACTGATAAAAACACAAATTCTGCCGATATTTGATAAAGATGACAACAATATGATGACGATATACGCAATGAGTGACCAGGACAGCCAACGTGGACACAGTGAGTACTCAGCTTAAATTTGCGTTCGAGGCGGTCTTCAGAGATGGAGCTGCTCAGCCCAAACATTGTGCGTAGTCTAGCTCAGTTTAAAAACAGCTTAACAGTTAAAACTCTATGTGCTAAGCAAAAACCAGCTGAATACCAGTCACAAACAATATACATAACCTTAAAATTTGATTTGTAACCCTGTTTATGGTCAAGGAAGAATTTTATTGCTAAGCTAATTTTGTTGCGTATATGTTTTTGTTTAACGAAATTGGCTTAATTTAGAAATTTAGAATTGACACTTCGTTTTAGTTCACTTTTTGTATTTTTTGGTATCGTCCTTGAAAAATGGCCTGTTGGAATGAAACCGGCAATGACGACCGGTAATGACGGCTCGATAATGGTAAAAGGTTTTGTGGGGGGGGGGGGGGGGGTAGGGGGGGGGGGGGTAGGGGGGGTAGGGGGGGGGTAGGGGGGGGGGGGTGGAGATTAATATAATATATATCGATCCTATAAAAAAAGTATAAGTTACCACTTATTACTAAACTGAGCGGACACTAAAACATATTTCGCGTGACTACCACTTTAATTTATACACATCTTCAGAGAACGATTGAAAGGACAGGCAGAGTCATGACGTCATCAGTAACTGGTGACGTCGACGTCATTAGTCAGATATTAACGACGAACGTCTATCTTTAATACCGAGGACTTTGTACTCGAACTTGACTATTGCACATTGGATTGTTTGTATTATTTGTTAAAACTATAGCTAGCACGGCAATAAATGTAATAAGCTCAATGGTTCACACAACAAATGTTGGTACTTCAGCCGCACTTGGACTTAAACATGGATCATGAAAGGCGACTCGCGTAAGGTTCATAATTCCTTCACAAAGATCAACCTCGTTTACAATGAGGTTCTCGACCCGTTGCGTTTACCTATAGAGCGATAAGAGTCATAAATAGAGTTTGTTTACCGTTTTGTATAACTCGGTCCAACTTCCACCATTTATGATTCACTGTGTTCGCTCTAAAAACCGGCAGGTATAAAGACAACGTATATTTATATGTGTACAGTACGTGTATACACACATCGTGCTTTCAGTTTTTTTTATGTGTTGAACCACAACTGCCGTGCATTTTGACACCAATCCCTTATTAACATACAGTGTCACATTTTTATGAGGAAGTACACATCCCGTGATCCAACAGAATCCGCGCACGTCAGACAGTTGCAACAACTAACGCAAATTTGCACCCAGATTTAACAGTTAAGTGGTTGAATTTTTATTTCTACCTCGTAGTTTTGTCATCTGGGCACTCGGCCGCAACGCGAGTGTCTCGACAAGCGAAAGTAGACGTCTCCGATGTTAAGCTACTGCCCTCACGCCAACATCATCTCATCCCGAGCCCCTCTTCAGAATGACAAACACCGACTCGATCACGCATGCGCCAGGAACGGAACCACTACGTCATACCCTGCCTTCCTCCCCGATGGTTTATCCCATCACCCCTCCAACCACATGAACGGTCACGTGGTATCTAAAAGACACCCTGTCCCCGGCCCGGGGTATCAGATTGTGGATCCGCCTCTCAGTGAGATACTGCCGAGGCAGTCCAAGATGACCCCCAGCCCGCGGCCGGACCCCGGCCCCGGGAGCAAGACTACGGTCAGGTTCAACGTATCATGCTCTCTGCAGAACTCACACGATGACCTGCCGAGGATAGGTGAACCTAGAGCGAGAGCAGATCAACAGCATAGACTCTCAAGGAACCAGTCCACGCAGACTGATCCACAACGCCCTGCTCCATCCATTCCCAGCAGGTCACCCTCGGCTCACCCCGACCCCTTAACCTGCAACCACCACCGAGCCGAGGAGCCGCCGCGGCTACGGGCTCGCGGCGCGGTCACCCGTGCGTCTGGGTCGGCGCGCGCCCGCTACTCGGACTCCTCCTACTGTTCCTCCTCCTCATCCGGGAAGGGCGGTGCGATAGACAGCAGCGACTCCGCGGACTCTAGTTTCTCAGTAGTCTCGGCCAGGGATCCGGCCGAGGAGTACCCGCTGTCGGTTATCCTCATCGGCGACAGCGGCGCGGGAAAGACTTGTCTCGTGGCTCGGCTGGCTGATAATGTCTTCGTAGACAACTATGACGTCACCGTAGGTGAGTGAACAATCATTTTAGAATGTACATTATTTTGTACTTCGTGTCTTCTTCTTCACAACAAATCATTGCATCTTTTAAAAATGCAGACAATTATAATGAAATTGAAGTGTCACAGTTTGATAACAAATTTGAAGTACATTATAGTGTCGTATAGCTTTTAAGTTTAAATAAAATAATTTAAAAAAATTACTATTAGTATTAAATACAAAAAAAAATCAATATTCGTATACACGAAGTATAAGTATTTAGAGGACATTCATTACAAAATGTGGGTTTTTTCTCTCCATAAAATTATTTAAATGATTTAGTGTATATGTTCCCCTGTCCCCTGATACCCACATAAAGATTTAAAATCAATATTTGTAGAACTTATTTTATATGTTTATCATAAATTTGGGTCATTTTTGTTGTCACCATATTTTACCTATGCGCAATATTCGTTATTGTCATCATTGCGTTTGAAGACTTTTGGTGTTAGAATTGGATGTTTTATTTGAATTATACTTATCAGAGTAAACAGTAGTTCTACGCTACTTGGTATATTTTTTAAAACGAAAGTGTAACTTGCCAATGTCTGGCAAGATATAATCTTCGTGGGTTTTGTTTTGGCCGAAGTGCGCGCCGTGTAATTGATTTCCCAGCCGTCATGTGAATTTGGCAGTCACGCTGTGACCGCAATTGACACATTTCCCCTTGTCTTCCGATATTACGAAATGGGGCGTGACACTGCATAATTAGCGCCAGTAATCACCGTAGCCTGTCATTTGATTAGCAGCCCAATTTCCGTAAACATCACTCCTCATTTTGTTGTGTAGCCTACTACATGTACATGTACATGGCTGCCTTCGATTACCGTTTAGGTTTGGTAGTGTCAGCGGGGTCGCGGCTAATGACTGCCTTGACATTTCTGAGGGAAACGTTACTGAAGCTGAGAAACTTAAAGCAAAGTAAAATATCAACAAAGCCTTTATCCTGAGCTTTCTCAACAATGGAACTCGTCAATTCACGCTCCCATAGGTTGTCCTGGGTTCAAAGTAGTCACCTACACCCCCCCCCCCCCCCCCCCCCACCGGCCTTCAATCCCCAATCCCCCAACAACAAAAACCAAGATTCTGCCTTGAAAATGCTTTGTTTGTGACCTGTAAACAAGTAGCGTTTTCTAAGTGGAAAATTATTTATGACGCCCTTTTGTCACGCTGGCCAACATTGTATAGAAACAAAACCTGTCGCGGCTAGTTGCTTATAAAAAAAACTTGTACGTGTACATGTACTGTTAAAGAAAAAAGGCAATTTACGTCAGAGATTGGTGACGGTCATGATACAAAAAAAAACGGGAAAATAAACACCGAAACTTTAGAAACCAACAGAGTTGACGGGATAATACATGTACATGTACAATGTACATTGTAGTTCTGTAACCTTAATTGATGGTCAGACTATACGTTTTTTAACGGTTTTGACCCTGATAAGAACTTCATCATGTGTCATAACTAACTATATATTATGTACATATCTATAATATATTTAGGAAACGTGACCGACTTGCCGATATTATAATATAATATAAAATGCTTATGTTTACACGTGACACTATTGTTTCTATTCTCACAAACCACATCGAGATATCCTCGGATAATCATTGTTTGCCAAATACCACAGCTATCACTGTTACTATTGAGCTCTAGGTGCAAAGTTCAGGGTCGCGGAAACTTTTAAAGGGACAGTGATAATAGTATATATAAATAAAAAAAATATTTTGTGAATCTTTCTACCCATTTTTTAATGCATGACTCCTCCCTTCAGTTATAATTTTTTTTATTGAAATGTGCCCTTTAAACATTTAATATTGTTCGTGCCTATCCCGACAACTGAGGGCGCTGTTGCTATGACGTCAGTTCGGTTTATTAATATTTTTGGGGGTGGTCTGGTCCTCATGACGTCATCAAATAATTATTCCGCCCTTCGCCAATCAGGAATCGACTTCAACGTCGCCAGGTTCGAGCTCACGGACGGCCGACCAATCAGGCTTCAGATGTGGGACACGGCGGGCCAGGAGAAATACCGCGCCATCACCAGCTCGTACTACCGCAAGGCCATGGGCGTGGTCTTGGTCTACGACGTCACGCGGCGGGAATCCCTCGAGAACATCCTGGGCGTCTGGCAGAAGGAGGTCGAGAAGGTTAGAGTTCAAGGGTCAATATGTTGAATTATTCATCAAAAAGAAGCAAAACATACACGCCTTTTACTAACAAGTAACAAGTTTGTTTCGCTATTTTTTTTATTTTGTTCAGTACGCTGAACCTGACGTTGCACTGATGCTAGTCGGAAACAAAATGGACCTGGACGACTACAGAACGATCACAACCAGAGTTGGAGCCAGGGTACAAGACCATTAATTGTTTAAGTTACTACATTTTGTACATGTACATGTATTATATTCTTGTATTACTACATGTATTACGATCGTGTCCAAACACTTAACTATGGCTTGAAATTACACACGAGTCTATGATAGTGGCTATAGCCATTACCTATAACCTGTGTGCAATTTCAAGCCACAGCCAATTCATATGGACACAGCCTTTATAATCTGTCTACACGACAAGCAACAGGACTCGTTCATGATGACTGATTTTCCATTTTGTATCATTTTTATTTGTGCTATAATTCCGTGAGAAAGTTTCAAGAATTCCATTTTTCTTTTCAATTGTTTTCTTGGTATTATAGCTTGCGTCACAGCTCGGTGCATTATTCTACGAAGTCAGCGCGAAGGAAGACCTAAATGTACGGTCGGCATTTCAGGCGTTCGCAGACGACATCATGGAAAACGTGGTACGTATTCAATTTCATTTGGTTTATAAATTCTGGTCTTGGTTCGCGCCACTTTCCAATTTCTGTCGAATAGCTTTGAATTTACAGCCCGCGGAGGACTGAACTTGTACACATGTAATAAACCGTTTGACCCAAAGTATACAATGTGTTTGACATTTTATTCGCAACTAATAGCCTGAAATAATGTAAAATGCTGTGTTAAATAGGTTTTTTTTATGGCATGGATTATTAGAACAAAAATGTACATAAAGAGATATATTTTGATCTTTTGCTCGCCCTTTTTAATGGTTGTGCCCAGTATTCCAAGCGTAATCCCTGCCTCAGTCCCGACGCCGTCCACCTCGACCACAGCAACAACGACAGAAAAGGGGACAAGACCAAATCGACCTGTAACTGCTCGTAGAGGGCAAGTCATGATGGACCGCCGAGAGAGGGCGTGTTGTCACCATTTGCGCCGGGGATCGGGAGAGGGCGTACCATGGCCCCATGTTGTTCCATCATGACTTGCGCGATCGATCAACGAACACGTGCGAGACTAGACTGGGCATGTTGTTCGCATCGATGGAGGGCTCTCTTTGCACTGGCTAGAGGGCGCTCATCACATACATACCGAGCCGCTGTTACGCAATCGTTTCTGGACATCAAACGTGCGCAAGCACTTCCCGTCTTCAATCGCACTGGGGGCTGGGAAACGCCGGCGATTCGTGCTTCTCAGGAGTTCTGAAAAGAAAGTCACCACGACCTGACCTTTCGAGTTGTTCACAGGTGCAACGTGACCTTTTAAATTGAACGCAGCGCAAATAACCGCGAAACCGGCTACGTCTAGTTTACAGGTCACACAAAATATATCCAATCAGAGCTCAAAACGCAACAGCGCTTTAAAGCGCGCGCCCGCCGTATGCCTGGGCGGTGGGCGCCAGCGAACTTGCAATGAACAGCATAGTGTACTGCCACTTTTTTTGTGGTTTATGAACACAAAACTAACAAGCTGCACATTTTTATTGTTTTTATTATTTAAATGTAGAGTATCACCATTCTTTATAATACACGTATTTGATACACTGGCATGTGCCAAAATAGAAAATACTCAACGAGTAATGACTATGAACGTCATTTCACGTGGAATGTCACTAAAATGTTCAATTAGCTGAAAATATGATATAGTTTAGAGAATAAAGTCTTCAGCAACCACTATAAAAAATGGAACATTTAATTCGTAATAATCTGGTTGAATTTTCACTCAATTCATTTTTTTTTACTCAACTCAAGTCAGTATTGAAGTATTTTGTATGTCCTTTTTTATAAATCTAGAAGAAGAATAGTTATATTATGAACTAAACAAACAAAGAAGATGTAAGATTCTTCTTGTGAGTATGGGCCTTTTCGAAACCGTTGCTTCGTCTTTGGCTTTGGCTTCGCCTCCGAATTCCAAATTTCTGAGAAGCAAAAAGAAATGGAAGAAAATTGAAATAGTCTAACTTTGGGGTTCACATCAATCGAGTGAATGTTTCTGAAGCACAACAGGCGTCAGAATGTGGCTGGAGATCTTGCAGTTGGGAGTCAAAAATTGCCTTAAGCCAAAGACGAAGACGAAGCCAGGGATTCGAAAAGGCCCTATGAATGCTTCCAGATGATTATATTACCGTTTCCTTCATAGTGTGATTCAATACTTTTACTTTATTGTTTAGAGTTAATGCGAGGATGCATTGCATAAATTTTAGTGGTTTTTCTTTTTAACTTCGGTTTTTAAAAATTGCTTCAAATTTTTAGAAAGTGTGTGCAATTATTATGAAGCAAAATATGAGACG
The DNA here is from genome assembly GCA_037893245.1 of Crossaster papposus. Lineage (NCBI taxonomy): Eukaryota > Metazoa > Echinodermata > Asteroidea > Velatida > Solasteridae > Crossaster > Crossaster papposus. Next base: position 316,343 of record JBAIAA010000120.1, on the reverse strand, counting down.
GAAATACTATAACGGATGTTAAATTAAAAGTTCTCTTTTTGAAAGATCGTGAATATTTTGTGGTACGGCCTGTTTTGTTATCTATAAATTTGTGTCTCTAAAGAAAAATATGATAGAGTGCAATAGGCCGTTTGCGCGGTCGCACGAGGGCGCTTTGAAGCGCCATTTTGTGGGACCAACACAATTACGCTTATCGAAGTTGTTTTTGTTCAGTGTTCCTTATATCTCAGGAACAAATCTTTAAAATTGTAATTTTGAGCTGTTGAAATGTTGCAAACTTATTTGGATTTTCCATCGAACGCTGTAGTTACAGCGCCCTCTGCGTTCACGGAAACGGTCTATAGCGGGCGTTTGTCACGAGACTTGTTGACCGACGTCACACTCAGGAATGACAAAAGGGGGCGCCATTCACTCGAAGTACGATGCACATGCACGTGTTTTGCCCTACATACGTGTAATTGCAAGCCCGCTCCTCGCTAAAACTAAGAATAATAATTTAAGTGAACAAAAAAGGAATTCAAGATGGACTTTATTCATTTAGCTTTTTACATTTCCGGCATTGATTTTGTTAAAGCCACTTGTGTATAGTCTACGCAAAAACCTGCCACCCAAGACAACAGGTTAGCTAATAGATCCCCACACACTGCTTTGGAATGCAGGCCGAAGCGTCGGTTGCAGATTCCAACTGGAACATTTCAAAATTGTCCAAAGAGGCATGCCCCCGGAACCCCCCCCCCCCCCCCCTCTCCCTCCTCTCCAACAAGTTATCACTCGAATATCCCCCCTCCTTTCCGTTTGCTCAAAGCTGAGATCCATCTTGACTTGTAAATAGAAACCAATTCGTGGTGGAATTCCCCCTACGAACACAACCAGGAAACGTACGTACATGAACAGTTATCAAAACATTATGACATGTAAACCTGACCACATGTTCAGGAACGTAGCAGTGTCTGTGTAGCAATAACCATGGTGTTTACTACATAGACGTAAGTACGATGCTTCTAGCATTTTTCACCAATTCTTAGTTGTATAATGACGGCATAATTCTATGAATCTATGGCGATTTGCCAGATGTATAATCTCACCGCAGGAACAAACAAAAAGACAAAAACTAAATTCAGCCGATGTAATTTTTAAAGACCAAAAAGCCTGATTAAAAACTGCGGTTTTTGTTATCTGAGCGGTAGTGGGGTCAAAGGTTATCTGGAGGAGATACGATTTTGACAAAAAGATTTCGGTGAAGTGCCAAAGTTCTCCAATGCAACACACATGAAAATGTAGGTGCAAATATTAGTACGATAATTGTTGTAAGCCATGGCACCCGTGTAACCGCGATATGGTGGGTTTTTTTCCGGATCCCGAATTGCCTATTCAATTAGCGGATAATACAAAGGAGAATTCACAGTGAGCCGAGCTACATAGGAACCCCAATCACTGAAGGGAGTTTGCAGACCACGATCTCTTCCGTCGACAAATATATTGTCGACAACACTGTCGGGCAAGTTACTGTCGACTTCACTCAAACCGCTTGAGTTCGTATGCCGAGCGCGACCGACCAAGAGAACCCTGATCGCGTGGGGCGTGGCGGTGACGGTGACGCCCCCGATGTTAGGAAAAGCCACGCCTACTCATTCTCGAAAGCTGTTCAGCGGTTGGCAGGTAAGTGATCGAGCCCATGCGCATGGCTGGTGTGATATGAACTTCAGACTTCTGTGGGAAAATCGCACTTCTTTTCCCTACTATTAAACCATATCAGTGACCGAGACCGAGCAGGCTGGGCATGCGCAATACTATCATTGAGTCTGGATTTCACAGAGTCTGACATTCACGCTACATCGACTTTTATTATTTTCCATCAATAGACGATGTGCCCTCTGTTTTCAAATGTGCCCGGCAGTATGCGCACGCATCATGTTTTACATAAATTTGGTTAAGAGATGACATCAGAGGTCACATAATTCAAAGGCGATCTGACCTGCGACGGAATCACTCTTTAGGCAAATATTATGTAAAACACGATGTGTGCGCATACTGCCGGGCACATTTGAATACAGATGTGAACACATGACATCAGAGGGCACATCGTCTATACTTTGGGGCGCGTAATTTATTTTCCTAGGAGGGTTATAGGGATAATTATTACAAATGGGCGTATTTACACCACACTTAGTGGAAGACACTTAGGCTCTCAGATCCTTACTTTCCCTTAAATTTAACTCACTCCAACAATAAAATTGGAGACCACAAAATAATAGTCAATGACAAAATAAGCAGAGACCGAATTCGAACCCCAGTCGAACGATCTATAACCTAACCCATTATCCACTACTGTGAGAGGTCGACAGAAGCTGTTTTTCAAAGTGCTTTAATGTACCTCTGGGCTAGGTGTAACTAGTTGAATGAGCAATAACAATGTATTAGCGTCATTGTTAAAACTACTGAATAATCATGACGCGAGTGGGCCAAAAGCCCCATTTATGATAATTACCTCTAACCCTACTTGGAAAAACAATTACGCCGTCGGGGCAGACTGACGTCATCTATGAAAACATCTATTTCATCGGTTGCTATGCGTTATCATTCAGTACTCCAGTGTCAAGAACCATCGAGTTACAAGAACAATAGGTCTTGGAGCAAGACAGACCAATGTACCAACAATGTACCCGGATGTCCGCGCTCACCTTAAAGCCCAAGGGAACACAAGACTTCTGACAAATTGTTTAATCGATTTTTACGGCCGGAATTTTTCAAAAGCCAGCTTAATCAGTTCGAGAGCGTTTACAGTACGTTTAGCTCCAGCTTGTCCTTGAAAAGTTCTTCACCATTTGCTTTCCAAGGGAACACAAGACTTCTGACAAATTGTTTAATCGATTTTTACGGCCGGAATTTTTCAAAAGCCAGCTTAATCAGTTCGAGAGCGCTCACAGTACGTTTAGCTCCAGTCCTTTAAAAGTTCTTCACCATTTGCTACAGGTTTGCATTCCAATTCATCTATCCACGCCTGAGTGGCGACATCTGGGCCGATCTCAATTTAATACTGTTTGTTGTGCAATTATTAGCATATGAAGCACGATATGTGGCATAGTCTTGGCCAAGACCAAGCTAGCCCGTTCATTTGTTCCGCGGCGCGCCGTCCGTATTATCTGGGATTATTGAGGGCGCCCTTTATTTATCGCCAGATTCCTGGATTTCTTCCACTAGCTTAGTCTTGGCGCATCGGTCACGTGAACCCGGAAAATTCCGAGGACATTCCAAGCATAGCTCAAATAGCTACTCGCCCCCGCATGCGCACTAAGTCGTTTTTGTTTAATGTGGTGTTCGATTATTATAGTCTGGTTCCCAGACCAAATATTTCTGACTATTTGTGATTTTTCATTTATTATTTAGCCGTTAATGTCACGTGACCAAAAACTGGAGGAATTGCTTAACGTTCGCGATGTTCGAGTGTTTCCAGGTTTTTATAAAATAAAACTCACATTAGCAAAGGTCAACACCAGACGAAATGCCTAAGACTATCACGGTCATTGTAGTCATTGTGCTATTTTTTTGGAAAGAGCCGTTAGAATTTGAATTGTTGCGTCGTCATAGCTACGCTGCTTGTATCGCGTCATTATCTATTTTTTGTCGCCGGCTGCTACCTGACCGGACGTGTAAGAAACCACATTTGGCTATACGTCTAAATTGTAGTGTAGGTCAGGTAGCCGCCGGTGACAACAAATAGATAATGACGCGATGATACAAGCAGCGTAGCTATGACGACGCAACAATTCAAATTCTAACGGCTCTTTCCAAAAAAATAGCACAATGACTACAATGACCGTGATAGTCTTAGGCATTTCGTCTGGTGTTGACCTTTGCTAATGTGAGTTTTATTTTATAAAAACCTGGAAACGCTCGAACATCGCGAACGTTAAGCAATTCCTCCAGTTTTTGGTCACGTGACATTAACGGCTAAATAATAAATGAAAAATCACAAATAGTCAGAAATATTTGGTCTGGGAACCGGACTATAATAATCGAACACCACATTAAACAAAAACGACTTAGTGCGCATGCGGGGGCGAGTAGCTATTTGAGCTATGCTTGGAATGTCCTCGGAATTTTCCGGGTTCACGTGACCGATGCGCCAAGACTAAGCTAGTGGAAGAAATCCAGGAATCTGGCGATAAATAAAGGGCGCCCTCAATAATCCCAGATAATACGGACGCCGCGCCGCGGAACAAATGAACGGGCTAGCTTGGTCTTGGCCAAGACTATATGTGGCAGAGAAACGTACCCCCCTCTTTTGTGTTGACCATTGTGTTCCCGGAATCTCAGGAATTCCTTTTAGGTTTCAAGGGGGGATGGGTTAGGTTACAATAGTGTTAAGTGTGTATAAAGTATGAGGATAAGAGGGGGGTACCCCTCTGACACATATCGTGCTGGGTATACTTATTAGGCCTATAACAAGTGACAATGTACATTTTGTGTACAGTATAATACGGATTTGCTGCACTGCGGTGTTTGCGACAAACGCGCCGCTGGTAGGCTGAACAAAATACAGGTTTACAGTTTCTTCGAGTTGTTGCTCACAGTCACAGGGTGGGTGTTATGCTTGGGATTTACCACGATGAACTCACATAACTTAACGGGGGAACTGAGGTAACAAACGGAAGACTGGGACCATGAAAACGGGCTGTTGTTCGATCTGAAACACCATGGGCTAATACAACAACAACGATTTCATAGACCACTCGGCCGGCCGGCGAAGTAGAAATCCCGTTCGTTTCGCTTTCTTCTTCCTCGATGCAAACTCCTTGTATGTGGACACAATCCGTACACGGAGCGGTTGCACTCGCTGAATCCAGCAAAAAAATCATGCCGATCCAGGAACCTTGGCGATCAGTGGGCCAGCAGAGATTGAGACTAATTCCCAACCAGTGCGCCACTTGCCAGCAAGGCAGGTGTAATAAGGTGTCGAGTGTTAACGGCGTGTTATACTCTCGAACTCCAGGTGAGTAGAGATGATGGCGTGCGTACGTCAATGGGGTACAGTCTGTGACTGAGGACGGGGTCTTATCGTAGTTCCTTCTTCTATGTGTTCCTTCTTCTATGGTCATGTCTTCTGGAGGGGCACCCTATCGAGTAGTTTGTTAACCAGGGTCTTATTTCGTTGCCTTTTTCCCCCATGAATTGCCGACAGAAGGGAGGGAAGGGAGGGGACGGAGGGGAGAACAGGGGCAACTCGTGTAGTGGGTGGGTGGGTGGGTGGGGAGGGTTCACTTCAGACGTTTTTTTAAGGCAATTATTCTTGATTGGTAAAAAATACCAGGGCGCTTAAAGTTAACCCTAACCCTTCCAGATCCAGCACAGTGCATCTGTGGTGACTGCTTGACCTTGCTGGACTCTGCACACAAGTCAATGTGACAAAGTATGCAATATGTTGCGTCTGGCAGGGTTTCTAGCCAAAATACCCTGGAGGGTTAGGGTTAAGAATATACCTTTTCAAAAAGTAATCAACCTATAAATACTGCTCAAAGGCTTACTTAATTATGAAATTATTCCGTCTGGCATGCTGTCATTTTGAAGAAAATAACAAAATGTCAATTCCAAGTTTTAAAAAAGAAACGAAATTACAAATACAAATTCGCTAGGGTAAAATATTGTTTTGTTTCTTTGTGACAGTATTAATAAGAGCTGTCGTTGTGCAATTTTGTCTGTTTGTGTTGAAGCTCTTTAGTTATTTAGCCAGGAGGGAGACGACATTTTGTACGGAGGGATAAATTATGCATCTCTTTTAACGACGGTTTGCAACACATCACTGACACTATATTGTATACCAGGGCTGATATTAATAAAAGCCTGCTAACTTAGCAGCCAAATAGGCCTTAGCAGCCCGCTACTAATCCGTAGTTTACTGCTCCGTGGTTACCAACTAATTTTGTATTCATAAAACCTAAGAATACAAAATGCTAAGAATGTTACCAGCTAGTTGACAGCTAGATATTCTAAGCACGCAGCTGGGACATCAGGCAAGTTGCCAGCTAGTGACTTAGATACACCCCGGATCTAATGTTAGCAGTTAGCTTAGCAACCAACTAAGCTTGGCAAAGTTTTATGAATATGACTTAGCTTCCAACTAGACTTAGCTGTCAACTAGAGGCCATTTTAGCAGCCAACTAGGCTTAGCAGGCTTTTATAAATATCGGCCCTGGTGTTTTTCTCGAACCCCCATTTGTACCCGTACCCCCATTATTGTGGCAGACTTCAGACTATTATTGTTACATATTGTTATACAGACATCTGACACTGTTAGTCCGGGAACACAATAATAAACATAAAAAGGGGGGGGGGGGGTCGATCCCTTTCCCCCATGCATATCTTCATAACTCATACCCGCAAACAGACAGTGAAAATAATACCACCATGCAACTATATACCCCGAACATACATTTAAACGAACTTTCTGTGAACTCGGTTTCGCTCGAGGTGCCTTTCAGTACATTTTTATAAACTGAAACGCCGAGGTAAAACTCAACACCGCACGGCGACTCCTCGCTTTAAAAATATTTATGCGTGTGCATCCAAGCAGAGCACGTCGCACTTTCAACGAGTGAACATCCAGAATATTCACTCTTATGGAATCAGAAAGGAACTATTGATCAGAGAGGAACGAATGTCGTATCTTGACGCTATAGTGGAGTGTCGTGGTCAAGCGGTTAAGAACTCGGTTTTCTGTTCCGCAGAGCGTGGGTTCGAGTCCCGGTGTCGACACGTGTGTCCTTAAGCAAGGCAATTAAACCACTATTGCTTCGTCCTTCGGATGGGACGTTAAGCTGTAGGTCCCGTGCGTTGTGTAATGCACGTAAAAGAACCCAGTAACACTCTTCGCTAAGAGAAGGGGTTCGCCCCGGTGTTCCTGGCAGCGCCTCGGAATAGGCAACTAGATAGATGGCGCTTTACAAATGCATGATCATCATCATCATCATCATATCATCTCATTGAGCTAGGTTAAGTTTAGTCGCTACCCAAGTTATGTCCGAGTCGTTGACCGTATTTCCTTTCTTGTCCAGAGATGATGAATGGGGGACCGGCGCGGCCAAACTCCGAGGAGGTAGACTCTCGTCGGCGGGACCAGCCGTTTAAAGTCTTGATCGTCGGCGGCTCTAGCGTCGGTAAGACCTGCATACTGCGGAGGTTCGTGGACGGGGAGTTTCCTAACAAGTGCAAAGCAACTTTGGGTGAGTCGGGCGAAGGTTTCAAACATCTCATTGGCGGATCTGGGGGGCTGGGGGCTGGGGGCCTTTTCGAATTCCTGACATCGTTTTGGCTTATTAAAATTAAGGCCGATTTAAGGCTCCCAACTGCGGGAACTCCAACCACGTTCTAGTGCCTGTTGTGCTTCAGAAACATTCAGTCGATTGGCGGGTATAAACCTAAAACGTCAAGTATGTGCATTTGCTTCCATTTATATTTGCTTTTCGTTGATTCGGAAATCGGAGGCGCAGGGTCAGAGGTTGTTCCTGGGCCTCGGCGTGACGTCATTTTTGTAATACCCATTTTTACCCATTTTTACCCATCGGTTCTCGATGTCAGGGTTGGATTTCAAAGTCCGCTGCGTTCAAGTTGGTGACCGCTTGGTCAAGATGCAGCTGTGGGACACGTCAGGCCAGGAGAGGTTCCGGTCAATGACCCAGGCTTACTACAGGGGCGCTGCGGGGGTCATGGTCGTCTATGACGTCACAGAGGAGACCACGCTACGCGGGCTGCCCAGCTGGCTAGAAGACGTGAAGAAGGTATGCTGAGGAGCCTGGCGGGGCGTGATTGGCAGGTGGGGTGTGATTGGCAGGTGGGGCGAGGGAGGCATTTAACAAAGACTGCTATATGAAACAAGAACAAAGTGGGCCCCTTCTTTTGTGGACGTTGTGTTCCTGGAACCTCTGGAATTTGTATCAGACTAGGGATATGTGTTGACATAGGTTGGAGCGTGTTCAGTAATAGAAACACCCCTCTCCCGTTAATGGTTGATTACTCATAAGGATGACGCCACAAACAGTCAGTCTCTGATGGAAAATAAGAGGGCGCTGTAACGGCATGCCGGCACGCAAAAACATTTTTCCCAAACCTAACTGGCAGATTTCATGAATTATTCAGTAGTTGCGCTGATCGCTGTACAACACTTGGGTTCTAGGTCTCTTTTTGCCCCTTAAATTAAAAATACTCCAAAGATATCAATTTGATTAGAAAAAACGAGGTGACCTACAGCAGGGATCTTGGACCCATAGCCCATCCCACTATCCACTACACTACGTATAGCAGCTCGACAACAGCTGTTCTTTAAAGTGATTTAATGTAACGAGTTAACTAAATTACAACAATGCTGTGACGTCATGTTTTTTTTCCGATGAATAAACATAACTTCTCATTCAAACTACTGAATAATTCATGAAATCCGCCAGTTACGTTTGAAAAAAGAAACCCCCCCCCCCCCTCCTCCATGGTTGAAGACGTCATAAGGATGACGCCACAAACAGTTACCTGCTGGAGAAAAAAGAGGGCGCTGTAACGGCACACAGTTAATTGAAAAATGGTCCACGTCAGTTTACACTTTTAACTCGGCTCAAAAGTAATTTTTTTCCAATATTAATTTTGTTTACATAAAGTAATCTCGCTAAACTGCGGTATTGTTGGTACAGTACCTAGAAAATGGAGTTGCAAAAAAATCTGCCTTTTGGATTGGCATGTTTTAAATGAATTTATGCCAAAACAATTAAGAATGCCGATCAAGGTAATATTAGGCCAAATAAAAAAAAAACATGTTTAGCGTCACCGCCCGCTTCCTTTTGGGGTCCGCCTCCTTTTTTTTTTTTTTTTCTTTTTGAAAAAAATGATAAATTTGTACATTTTGGTAAAAACAAATATAAAAAAATTAAAAATTAAAAAAAAAAAATTAATTTTTTTTTGAAGATCGTATTTTAGACTTTAGAATCATGTGTGTACATGCTCTGGAAATATTTTGTTTCTAATAGGAAGGCTAGGGTGTGACGTGTAGTCGTGTACGGTGCATACATGATAAACCCACATGAATTTTGATTTTTAATCGTGGGTGAAACATGTTTTAATTTTAAATTGCAAGATAGGGTGTGACATGTTCACTACATCGTGACTCGAATTAAATTGTGTCAGCCGGCCATTTTGAAAAAAAAAAAAAAAAAAAAAAAGGGCTTCCTCTTTACTTAAAAAAAAAGGCATGACGCTAAACATGTTTTTGTTTTATTTGGCCTTAATCACTTTTGCAAGTTTTGTTTGTACTTTAATCGCTGCTGTTGCTATTCGTTTGGTGGCAATTTTTGAGGGATGGCATTTTAATAATCGTCATCCAATTTAATTCGTCATTTTTGTATTTGTTTTACTTCGATAGTACGCCCCAGAAGATGTAGATATCATCATACTGGGGAACAAATGTGACGTGGTTGAACAGCGAGTGGTTTCCAATGAGGCTGGAGAAGAGGTTAGTCGATCGATTGTTTATGTCTTATTGAGTCCTATGACTGATTATTATTATTAAGCCGTAGTCTCCAAATTCAGGGGTATTGGACTTATTGAGTTGGGCAGTATGGGCCTGTGGCCAGTTAACCCCAGGTTTTGAAAATGCCGCCGTGACTTGTTTTTCAAGCTACGTTTGACCTTACTTAAGGGCCTTTTTTTCGAATTCCGAATCGCAGAGAAGCAAATATAAATGAAGGCAAATAAAAATAGTTAAACTTTTAGGTTCAAATCAATCGATTAAATGTTACTTAAGCACGACAGGCTGGAGATCTCGCAGTTGAAAATCTAAAATCACCTTGAACCAAAGACGAAACCAAGCCAGAGGTTCGAAAAGGTCATATGTGAGGTCATTTACCCACAATCCTTTGCGTTATGTTTTTCCCAAAAGCACATTTTTCGTTCCAACACAGTTTGCGAGAAGCCAGGGAGTGAAGTTTTTCGAGACCAGTGCGAACGACAACACGAACATAATGGAGGCCTTTGAGGCAATGGCGGTGCTGCTAGCGGGCAAAGTCACCGAGGTAACGAACCAAAACGGTCATCTTGTTTAGCGCCCTCTCGTGATTGAAAACCAACCAATAAGTTGGTGTCCCGTTTAACCAGTTAGCGCCGGGATTATTTTAACATCACCGAGCCGAGGGGCGGGATTATTTTTAAGAAAACTCGAACCGAAGCGGGTTCAGGCCGATAGTGCCGGGAAGTACACCCACTGGTTAAATTGGTTATAGATCTACATGTAAATGCAAAGTTTTAATTTTCATTTCGTACGCCTCTTATTAATTTCAGACCGGGAAACGAGTTAACAGCCTAGCGATTACGTCACCGGTCGACGCCAATGGTAACACCAACAAACATGGCGGACCGCAGCAGACGAAACCCAATTGTGCCTGCTAACACTAGAGGGCGTCTTGCAGGATAATTCCAAGGGCAAAGAATATAAATAACTTCCTTTAAAACGAGTAACAAAATGACAAGTTCTGGAAAGGATGTAGATGGATTTGAAGTAAAAAGAAAAGAAAAAAGAGCTGCCAATTTGAGAAGGAAGTTATTGGATTGAGAAGGGAAACGCTGATTGACACGAAACGTGTGAGAGTTATTGCTAATTGATGGCAGGTTTGCCTGGAAACTGGGACCCGTTTATACTATTACTTTGTTAATGTAAGTTGTCAATTCTGAATGTTTGATATGTAATTGTTTTGGATGATCAGAACAAAATCGGCTGTACATAGTTCTAGATGTCTAACATCCAAGTTCATTAATGATTACGTTAACGTTTCCATGACGACAATTGCAATATTTTGAAAACTTGATCTTGTGCACATTGTATATTTTGTATACGATTTATTGTAATTATATCTTCTGAGGATTGGCCGCGCCGAAAAGGGCCGATAGTTTGCATTTTTGTTTGTAAATAAAACACTTTAGTGATAAATTGCGTCTCTTAGTTTTGTAAATGTTGAATTTCTAGACCACCATCCTTGTCTGCACCATGTGTCCACACATAATTATAGTCCATGGCATGATCGCCAAAACTTCTAGAATTTAATGATGGCCATCATAATGAAGAACATGGATGTTGGCATTATACCCATGACTGGCAATGAAACCACTAGTGCAGAAGATGCCTACTTGACCAGAGAAGCCATTCCAACTCGAATTTGGACGGATTACAAACAAATTGTTGACAATTTCCATCAAAAAAAATGACTTTCATCAAAACGACTTAAATATTATCTTTGATGCAGGAGGAACATCAATCGATGAAAACAAAGCAAGTTTGCGAATATTTTGTAAAAAAATTATTATTTTGAAAATTTGAAAGAAATACAAGGGGTTAACCCACTTTGTTATCTAAATTTGGCCAAATATAGATTTTTCTCCAAACGTCTTAAATATCATATCTGATGCAGGAGGAACATCAATCCATAAAAACAAAGCTAAAATTGCAAATTTTTATTTGATTTTTCCTCAAATTTTCGACCAAATGTTTTATTTAACGTGAATTTCGTTCAAATTCCAGTTTGAATGGCTTCTCCTGTCCTGTAGGCTTCTTGTGAAGGAATTTTAAAAAATAAAATTTTGGGCCAAAAATTGAAAAAAATACAAGGGGTTGCCCACTTTTTTGTATAAGTTTGGCCAAAAATAGATTTTTCTCCAAACGTCTTAAATATCATCTCTGATGCATGAGGAACATCATTCCATAAAAACAAAGCTAAAATTGCAAATATTTTGTGAAATATGACCTATTTTTGAAAAAAAACAAACTATTTTTATTAGATTTTTCCTGAAATTTTTGACCAATTGTTTTATTTAAGGTGAATTTCGTTCAATTTCCAGTTTGAATGGCTTCTCCTGTCCTGTAGGCTTCTTGTGAAGGAGTTTTAACAAATATAATTTTTGGCCAAAAATTGAAAAAAATACAAGGGGACCCACTTTTTTATATAAAAATGGCCCAAAATAGATTTTTCTCCAAACGTCTTAAATATCATCTCTGATGCAAGAGGAACATCAATCCATAAAAACAAAGCTAAAATTGCGAATATTTTGTAAAATATGACAAATTTTTGACCAAAAAAACACGTATTTTTATTTAATTTGTTCTGAAATTTTCGACCAAATGTTTTATTTAACGTGAATTTCGTCCAAATTCTAGTTGGAATGGCTTCTCCTGTCCTGTAGGCTTCTTGTGAAGGAGTTTTAACAAATATAATTTTTGGCCAAAAATTGAAAAAAATACAAGGGGTTCACCCACTTTTTTATCTAAATTTGGCCAAAAATAGATTTTTCTCCAAACGTCTTAAATATCATCTCTGATGCAAGAGGAAGCTAAAATTGTAAATATTTTGTGAAATATGACCTATTTTTGACCAACAAAAACATATTTTTATTTGACCAAATGTTTTATTTAACGTGAATTTTGTCAAAATTCTAGTTGGAATGGCTTCTTCTGTCCTGTAGGCTTCTTGTGAAGGAGTTTTAACAAATATAATTTTTGGCCAAAAATTGAAAAAAATACAAGGGGTTAACCCACTTTTTTATCTAATTTTGGCCAAAAATAGATTTTTCTCCAAACGTCTTAAATATCATCTCTGATGCATGAGGAACATCATTCCATAAAAACAAAGCTAAAATTGTAAATATTTTGTGAAATATGACCTATTTTTGACCAACAAAAACATATTTTTATTTGACCAAATGTTTTATTTAACGTGAATTTTGTCAAAATTCTAGTTGGAATGGCTTCTTCTGTCCTGTATGCTTCTTGTGAAGGAATTTTAACAAATATAATTTTTGGCCAAAAATTGTTATCTAAATTTGGCCAAAAATAGATTTTTCTCCAAACGTCTTAAATATCATCTCTGATGCATGAGGAACATCATTCCATAAAAACAAAGCTAAAATTGTAAATATTTTGTCCAAATTCTAGTTGGAATGGCTTCTTCTGTCCTGTAGGCTTCTTGTGAAGGAGTTTTAACAAATATAATTTTTGGCCAAAAATTGAAAAAAATACAAGGGGTTAACCCACTTTTTTATCTAATTTTGGCCAAAAATAGATTTTTCTCCAAACGTCTTAAATATCATCTCTGATGCATGAGGAACATCATTCCATAAAAACAAAGCTAAAATTGTAAATATTTTGTGAAATATGACCTATTTTTGACCAACAAAAACATATTTTTATTTGACCAAATGTTTTATTTAACGTTATAAAAACAAAGCTAAAATTGCAAATATTTTGTGAAATATGACAAATTTTTGACCAAAAAAACACGTATTTTTATTTAATTTGTTCTGAAATTTTCGACCAAATGTTTTATTTAACGTGAATTTCGTCCAAATTCTAGTTGGAATGGCTTCTCCTGTCCTGTAGGCTTCTTGTGAAGGAGTTTTAACAAATATAATTTTTGGCCAAAAATTGAAAAAAATACAAGGGGTTCACCCACTTTTTTATCTAAATTTGGCCAAAAATAGATTTTTCTCCAAACGTCTTAAATATCATCTCTGATGCAAGAGGAAGCTAAAATTGTAAATATTTTGTGAAATATGACCTATTTTTGACCAACAAAAACATATTTTTATTTGACCAAATGTTTTATTTAACGTGAATTTTGTCCAAATTCTAGTTGGAATGGCTTCTTCTGTCCTGTAGGCTTCTTGTGAAGGAGTTTTAACAAATATAATTTTTGGCCAAAAATTGAAAAAAATACAAGGGGTTAACCCACTTTTTTATCTAATTTTGGCCAAAAATAGATTTTTCTCCAAACGTCTTAAATATCATCTCTGATGCATGAGGAACATCATTCCATAAAAACAAAGCTAAAATTGTAAATATTTTGTGAAATATGACCTATTTTTGACCAACAAAAACATATTTTTATTTGACCAAATGTTTTATTTAACGTGAATTTTGTCAAAATTCTAGTTGGAATGGCTTCTTCTGTCCTGTATGCTTCTTGTGAAGGAGTTTTAACAAATATAATTTTTGGCCAAAAATTGTTATCTAAATTTGGCCAAAAATAGATTTTTCTCCAAACGTCTTAAATATCATCTCTGATGCATGAGGAACATCATTCCATAAAAACAAAGCTAAAATTGTAAATATTTTGTGAAATATGACCTATTTTTGACCAACAAAAATATATTTGTATTTGACCAAATTTTTTATTTAACGTGAATTTCGTCCAAATTCTAGTTGGAATGGCTTCTCCTGTCCTGTAGGCTTCTTGTGAAGGAGTTTTAACAAATATAATTTTTGGCCAAAAATTGTTATCTAAATTTGGCCAAAAATAGATTTTCTCCAAACGTCTTAAATATCATCTCTGATGCATGAGGAACATCATTCCATAAAAACAAAGCTAAAATTGTAAATATTTTGTGAAATATGACCTATTTTTGACCAACAAAAACATATTTTTATTTGACCAAATGTTTTATTTAACGTGAATTTTGTCAAAATTCTAGTTGGAATGGCTTCTTCTGTCCTGTATGCTTCTTGTGAAGGAGTTTTAACAAATATAATTTTTGGCCAAAAATTGTTATCTAAATTTGGCCAAAAATAGATTTTTCTCCAAACGTCTTAAATATCATCTCTGATGCATGAGGAACATCATTCCATAAAAACAAAGCTAAAATTGTAAATATTTTGTGAAATATGACCTATTTTTGACCAACAAAAATATATTTGTATTTGACCAAATTTTTTATTTAACGTGAATTTCGTCCAAATTCTAGTTGGAATGGCTTCTCCTGTCCTGTAGGCTTCTTGTGAGGAGTTTTAACAAATATAATTTTTGGCCAAAAATTGTTATCTAAATTTGGCCAAAAATAGATTTTCTCCAAACGTCTTAAATATCATCTCTGATGCATGAGGAACATCATTCCATAAAAACAAAGCTAAAATTGTAAATATTTTGTGAAATATGACCTATTTTTGACCAACAAAAACATATTTTTATTTGACCAAATGTTTTATTTAACGTGAATTTTGTCAAAATTCTAGTTGGAATTGCTTCTTCTGTCCTGTATGCTTCTTGTGAAGGAGTTTTAACAAATATAATTTTTGGCCAAAAATTGTTATCTAAATTTGGCCAAAAATAGATTTTTCTCCAAACGTCTTAAATATCATCTCTGATGCATGAGGAACATCATTCCATAAAAACAAAGCTAAAATTGTAAATATTTTGTGAAATATGACCTATTTTTGACCAACAAAAATATATTTGTATTTGACCAAATTTTTTATTTAACGTGAATTTCGTCCAAATTCTAGTTGGAATGGCTTCTCCTGTCCTGTAGGCTTCTTGTGAAGGAGTTTTAACAAATATAATTTTTGGCCAAAAATTGGAACAAATACAAGGGGTTAACCCACTTTTTTATCTAAATTTGGCCAAAAATAGATTTTTCTCCAAACGTCTTAAATATCATCTCTGATGCATGAGGAACATCATTCCATAAAAACAAAGCTAAAATTGTAAATATTTTGTGAAATATGACCTATTTTTGACCAACAAAAACATATTTTTATTTGACCAAATGTTTTATTTAACGTGAATTTTGTCCAAATTCTAGTTGGAATGGCTTCTTCTGTCCTGTAGGTTTCTTGTGAAGAAGTTTTAACAAATATAATTTTTGGCCAAAAATTGAAAAAAATACAAGGGGTTAACCCACTTTTTTATCTAAATTTGGCCAAAGAAAGATTTTTCTAAAAAACGTCTTAAATATCATCTCTGATGCATGAGGAACATCATTCCATAAAAACAAAGCTAAAATTGTAAATATTTTGTGAAATATGACCTATTTTTGAGCAACAAAAACATATTTTTATTTGACCAAATGTTTTATTTAACGTGAATTTCGTCCAAATTCTAGTTGGAATGGCTTCTCCTGTCCGGTAGGCTTCTTGTGAAGGAGTTTTAACAAATATAATTTTTGGCCAAAAATTGAAAAAAATACAAGGGGTTAACCCACTTTTTTATCTAAATTTGGCCAACAAAAGATTTTTCTCCAAACGTCTTAAATATCATCTCTGATGCATGAGGAACATCATTCCATAAAAACAAAGCTAAAATTGTAAATATTTTGTGAAATATGACCTATTTTTGACCAACAAAAACATATTTTTATTTGACCAAATGTTTTATTTAACGTGAATTTTGTCAAAATTCTAGTTGGAATGGCTTCTTCTGTCCTGTATGCTTCTTGTGAAGGAGTTTTAACAAATATAATTTTTGGCCAAAAATTGTTATCTAAATTTGGCCAAAAATAGATTTTTCTCCAAACGTCTTAAATATCATCTCTGATGCATGAGGAACATCATTCCATAAAAACAAAGCTAAAATTGTAAATATTTTGTGAAATATGACCTATTTTTGACCAACAAAAATATATTTGTATTTGACCAAATTTTTTATTTAACGTGAATTTCGTCCAAATTCTAGTTGGAATGGCTTCTCCTGTCCTGTAGGCTTCTTGTGAAGGAGTTTTAACAAATATAATTTTTGGCCAAAAATTGTTATCTAAATTTGGCCAAAAATAGATTTTCTCCAAACGTCTTAAATATCATCTCTGATGCATGAGGAACATCATTCCATAAAAACAAAGCTAAAATTGTAAATATTTTGTGAAATATGACCTATTTTTGACCAACAAAAATATATTTGTATTTGACCAAATTTTTTATTTAACGTGAATTTCGTCCAAATTCTAGTTGGAATGGCTTCTCCTGTCCTGTAGGCTTCTTGTGAAGGAGTTTTAACAAATATAATTTTTGGCCAAAAATTGTTATCTAAATTTGGCCAAAAATAGATTTTCTCCAAACGTCTTAAATATCATCTCTGATGCATGAGGAACATCATTCCATAAAAACAAAGCTAAAATTGTAAATATTTTGTGAAATATGACCTATTTTTGACCAACAAAAACATATTTTTATTTGACCAAATGTTTTATTTAACGTGAATTTTGTCAAAATTCTAGTTGGAATGGCTTCTTCTGTCCTGTATGCTTCTTGTGAAGGAGTTTTAACAAATATAATTTTTGGCCAAAAATTGTTATCTAAATTTGGCCAAAAATAGATTTTTCTCCAAACGTCTTAAATATCATCTCTGATGCATGAGGAACATCATTCCATAAAAACAAAGCTAAAATTGTAAATATTTTGTGAAATATGACCTATTTTTGACCAACAAAAATATATTTGTATTTGACCAAATTTTTTATTTAACGTGAATTTCGTCCAAATTCTAGTTGGAATGGCTTCTCCTGTCCTGTAGGCTTCTTGTGAAGGAGTTTTAACAAATATAATTTTTGGCCAAAAATTGTTATCTAAATTTGGCCAAAAATAGATTTTCTCCAAACGTCTTAAATATCATCTCTGATGCATGAGGAACATCATTCCATAAAAACAAAGCTAAAATTGTAAATATTTTGTGAAATATGACCTATTTTTGACCAACAAAAACATATTTTTATTTGACCAAATGTTTTATTTAACGTGAATTTTGTCAAAATTCTAGTTGGAATTGCTTCTTCTGTCCTGTATGCTTCTTGTGAAGGAGTTTTAACAAATATAATTTTTGGCCAAAAATTGTTATCTAAATTTGGCCAAAAATAGATTTTTCTCCAAACGTCTTAAATATCATCTCTGATGCATGAGGAACATCATTCCATAAAAACAAAGCTAAAATTGTAAATATTTTGTGAAATATGACCTATTTTTGACCAACAAAAATATATTTGTATTTGACCAAATTTTTTATTTAACGTGAATTTCGTCCAAATTCTAGTTGGAATGGCTTCTCCTGTCCTGTAGGCTTCTTGTGAAGGAGTTTTAACAAATATAATTTTTGGCCAAAAATTGGAACAAATACAAGGGGTTAACCCACTTTTTTATCTAAATTTGGCCAAAAATAGATTTTTCTCCAAACGTCTTAAATATCATCTCTGATGCATGAGGAACATCATTCCATAAAAACAAAGCTAAAATTGTAAATATTTTGTGAAATATGACCTATTTTTGACCAACAAAAACATATTTTTATTTGACCAAATGTTTTATTTAACGTGAATTTTGTCCAAATTCTAGTTGGAATGGCTTCTTCTGTCCTGTAGGTTTCTTGTGAAGAAGTTTTAACAAATATAATTTTTGGCCAAAAATTGAAAAAAATACAAGGGGTTAACCCACTTTTTTATCTAAATTTGGCCAAAGAAAGATTTTTCTAAAAAACGTCTTAAATATCATCTCTGATGCATGAGGAACATCATTCCATAAAAACAAAGCTAAAATTGTAAATATTTTGTGAAATATGACCTATTTTTGAGCAACAAAAACATATTTTTATTTGACCAAATGTTTTATTTAACGTGAATTTCGTCCAAATTCTAGTTGGAATGGCTTCTCCTGTCCGGTAGGCTTCTTGTGAAGGAGTTTTAACAAATATAATTTTTGGCCAAAAATTGAAAAAAATACAAGGGGTTAACCCACTTTTTTATCTAAATTTGGCCAACAAAAGATTTTTCTCCAAACGTCTTAAATATCATCTCTGATGCATGAGGAACATCATTCCATAAAAACAAAGCTAAAATTGTAAATATTTTGTGAAATATGACCTATTTTTGACCAACAAAAACATATTTTTATTTGATCAAATGTTTTATTTAACGTGAATTTTGTCCAAATTCTAGTTGGAATGGCTTCTTCTGTCCTGTAGGCTTCTTGTGAAGGAGTTTTAACAAATATAATTTTTGGCCAAAAATTGAAAAAAATACAAGGGGTTAACCCACTTTTTTATCTAAATTTGGCCAAAGAAAGATTTTTCTCCAAACGTCTTAAATATCATCTCTGATGCATGAGGAACATCATTCCATAAAAACAAAGCTAAAATTGTAATTTTTGTGTGAAATATGACCTATTTTTGACCAACAAAAACATATTTTTATTTGATCAAATGTTTTATTTAACGTGAATTTTGTCCAAATTCTAGTTGGAATGGCTTCTTCTGTCCTGTAGGCTTCTTGTGAAGGAGTTTTAACAAATATAATTTTTGGCCAAAAATTTATCTAAATTTGGCCAAAGAAAGATTTTTTTTCCAAACGTCTTAAATATCATCTCTGATGCATGAGGAACATCATTCCATAAAAACAAAGCTAAAATTGTAAATATTTTGTGAAATATGACCTATTTTTGAGCAACAAAAACATATTTTTATTTGATCAAATGTTTTATTTAACGTGAATTTTGTCCAAATTCTAGTTGGAATGGCTTCTTCTGTCCTGTAGGCTTCTTGTGAAGGAGTTTTAACAAATATAATTTTTGGCCAAAAATTGAAAAAAATACAAGGGGTTAAACCACCTTTTTATCTAAATTTGGCCAACAAAAGATTTTTCTCCAAACGTCTTAAATATCATCTCTGATGCATGAGGAACATCATTCCATAAAAACAAAGCTAAAATTGTAAATATTTTGTGAAATATGACCTATTTTTGACCAACAAAAACATATTTTTATTTGATCAAATGTTTTATTTAACGTGAATTTTGTCCAAATTCTAGTTGGAATGGCTTCCTTCTGTCCTGTAGGCTTCTTGTGAAGGAGTTTTAACAAATATAATTTTTGGCCAAAAATTGAAAAAAATACAAGGGGTTAACCCACTTTTTTATCTAAATTTGGCCAAAGAAAGATTTTTTTCCAAACGTCTTAAATATCATCTCTGATGCATGAGGAACATCATTCCATAAAAACAAAGCTAAAATTGTAAATATTTTGTGAAATATGACCTATTTTTGACCAACAAAAACATATTTTTATTTGACCAAATGTTTTATTTAACGTGAATTTTGTCCAAATTCTAGTTGGAATGGCTTCTTCTGTCCTGTAGGCTTCTTGTGAAGGAGTTTTAACAAATATAATATTTGGCCAAAAATTGACAAAAATACAAGGGGTTAACCCACTTTTTTATCTAAATTTGGCCACAAAAAGATTTTTCTCCAAACGTCTTAAATATCATCTCTGATGCATGAGGAACATCATTCCATAAAAACAAAGCTAAAATTGTAAATATTTTGTGAAATATGACCTATTTTTGACCAACAAAAACATATTTTTATTTGACCAGATTTTTTATTTAACGTGAATTTCGTCCATATTCTAGTTGGAATGGCTTCTCCTGTCCTGTAGGCTTCTTGTGAAGGAGTTTTAACAAATATAATTTTTGGCCACAAATTGAAAAAAATACAAGGGGTTAACCCACTTTTTTATCTAAATTTGGCCAAAGAAAGATTTTTCTCCAAACGTCTTAAATATCATCTCTGATGCATGAGGAACATCATTCCATAAAAACAAAGCTAAAATTGTAAATATTTTGTGAAATATGACCTATTTTTGACCAACAAAAACATATTTTTATTTGATCAAATGTTTTATTTAACGTGAATTTTGTCCAAATTCTAGTTGGAATGGCTTCTTCTGTCCTGTAGGCTTCTTGTGAAGGAGTTTTAACAAATATAATATTTGGCAAAAAATTGAAAAAAATAAAAGGGGTTAACCCACTTTTTTATCTAAATTTGGCCAAAGAAAGATTTTTTCCAAACGTCTTAAATATCATCTCTGATGCATGAGGAACATCATTCCATAAAAACAAAGCTAAAATTGTAAATATTTTGTGAAATATGACCTATTTTTGACCAACAAAAACATATTTTTATTTGACCAAATGTTTTATTTAACGTGAATTTCGTCCAAATTCTAGTTGGAATGGCTTCTCCTGTCCTGTAGGCTTCTTGTGAAGGAGTTTTAACAAATATAATTTTTGGCCAAAAATAGATTTTTCTCTAAACGTCTTAAATATCATCTCTGATGCATGAGGAACATCTTTCCATAAAAACAAAGCTAAAATTGTAAAAATTTTGTGAAATATGACCAAAAACATATTTTTATTTGACCAAATGTTTTATTTAACGTGAAATTTGTCCAAATTCTAGTTGGAATGGCTTCTTCTGTCCTGTATGCTTCTTGTGAAGGAGTTTTAACAAATATAATTTTTGGCCAAAAATTGAAAAAAATACAAGGGGTTAACCCACTTTTTTATCTAAATTTGGCCAAAAATATATTTTTTTCTAAACGTCTTAAATATCATCTCTGATGCATGAGGAACATCATTCCATAAAAACAAAGCTAACATTGTAAATATTTTGTGAAATATGACCTATTTTTGACCAACAAAAACATATTTTTTATTTGACCAAATGTTTTATTTAACGTGAATTTCGTCCAAATTCCAGTTGGAATGGCTTCTCCTGTCCTGTAGGCTTCTTGTGAAGGAGTTTTAACAAATATAATTTTTGGCCAAAAATTGAAAAAAATACAAGGGGTTAACCCACTTTTTTATCTAAATTTGGCCCAAAATAGATTTTTCTCCAAACGTCTTAAATATCATCTCTGATGCATGAGGAACATCATTCTATAAAAACAAAGCTAAAATTGTAATTATTTTGTGAAATATGACCTATTTTTGACCAAAGAACCCCTATTTTTATTTTATTTTTCCGAAAATTTTCGACAAAATGTTTTATTTAACGTGAATTTCGTCCAAATTCCAGTTGAAATGGCTTCTCCTGTCCTGTAAGCTTCATGTGAAGGAGTTTTAAAAAAATATTATTTGGGGAATATTTAGGGGGGGGAAATGTATTATTTTAACAATTTGAAGAAAAATAATTATCAAAATTGGGCGAAAAGTGACTTTTCTCAAAACGACCTAAATTTTATCTTTGATGCAAGTGGAACAATCTATGAAAACAATGGTGCAATTATTTTTAAATAGCTTATAATGTCTAAAAGTTCCCTCTCGTAGGCCAAAATATAAAAAAAAAATACAAAATACAACATACAACAAGTAATGTACATTGTACTCACAAGAATAGATTTTTTTTTTACAATAACGGACCAATTTTAATTGACCATTTTGTTAACAATAAAATTAAAAATAGTTTTTCTTTAAATTCTTTTTATACTGAAGAGAATTAATAATCACAACTTCCAAAAGGACAAACGATTTCATTTTAGAAATACATGTGTATATAATAATACTCGTACAGACAGCAAAATATACATAATTGTTGTTAAAAGCAATTCTAAATTTGCAAAATTGTGAAAAACCAACTTTTGTAAGATATTTCTTAATAATTCGGTACCGGGTAGTACATTTGCACAGGTTCATTCCGTAAGTAATTGTGACACAAAGTATGACATTTTGCTACATTTCTAGTCACATTTCATCTATCGACTAGTCAATGTATATTCCTGTTATTTTGTCTTGGATGTTGGACAAAACTGGGCAATTTTGTTTACCATTTAAATATTAGTTTCCTGAGAAATTCGACTATACATGACAAATTCGGTACTTTTGAATGGTTCGATCACAACCTAAAGAATTGGTTGAGTGTTTTTTGGCCCTTAACGAGCGCCACCTGTTTTTTCTTCTTCGGACCCCCGGCCCCGCCCTTCTTGGCTTTCTTGCTCGGCTGACCACACCCTGTGTCCTCCATCAGAACTCTCTTGGCTCGTCTCTTGACCCCCTCCCCTTTTTTGGTCAACCCCGCCCCTTTCGTCTTACTCGCTTCCCCAAGCGTCGCTGGCAGGTTTTCCTTGTCCAGCGCAGCCTCTGTCATCCTAGCGACGCCCACTTTAGGGTGTGGTCGCCTAGGGGTGTGGTCAATAGTGCCCCGCCCAGTTGTTGGTCGAGCAGGCGGAGACTCAAACTCGTGGGAGAAGACTCGCGCCTGGTGGCGTTTCTGGGGCGGTGTCTCGGCCCAGAGTTTGATCCGCGGCTGGGAGGTTGGCTGGCTCGCGGCGTTGACCTCGATGTTCAGGTTTCGTTCCTGGAGGGGTTTCCTGTGGTCTAGCTCCGCCCATGCCATGTCCGACTTGTACCCCGAGATTTTCGATCGTTTCGTCTCCTGTTGGAAAAATAATGAGCAAACGTTCAACTCTGTTGTCCCACAGATTTTCTAACGGTTCAAATTATCTTAAAATCCTGGCAATTCCTTCGTCTGGAAGGTTTTAATATATCAGTTCATACTTCAGACTTTCATTTTTGTTTGTCTTACCTCCTTTGGTTTGATAAGTCTGTCTCTCAGCGCTAGGTTCTCAGGCGACTTGGGATTGTCTACCAGGGGGGATCTGTAGATGAATTATAATAATACTTGATTATTCATAAATTGAACCAATTTACATCGTAAACTGTGCTAACAGAAAATAGCAACAGTTTTTCTACAAGAGCCACAGAGTCAAAAAACAAAATTTCAAAAGTATTAGTAGTCCATGGATACGCCAAATTCATATTATCGAGTCGCTTCAAGTCCCTGCAAGTTCATCACAAGTCAATCACGAGTCCTTCAGTCTCAGTGCAAATCACTAGCTATTCAAATGAACTGTTGACAAAAGCATTCCTTTGTCATTGTTCAACCAGTTACTTGCGACTGGGTTTATGAGAGGACTTCATGAGAGGACTTCATGAGAGGACTTACAGAGAGGACTTACAGAGAGGACTTACAGAGAGGACTTACAGAGAGGACTTACAGAGAGGACTTACAGAGAGGACTTACAGAGAGGACTTACAGAGAGGACTTACCGCAGAGAGGACTTACAGAGAGGACTTACAGAGAGGACTTTCAGAGAGGACTTTCAGAGAGGACTTTCAGAGAGGACTTTCAGAGAGGACTTTCAGAGAGGACTTTCAGCCTGAACCCGCATTACATTCATGGAACACGAACAAAATGGCTTCCTCGTGAATATAGGTCCATAACCAGAATGTGTATTAATGAGAGCCGACTGTATATTCACCCTGGGTGTGCTTGCTTCGTTCCTTTCATCTAAAGCCGTCAGCAGAACGTCAAATTTACTACTCAATTTCTGGCAGACTTTTTCCACGGCCGCCTGCCGGAAGACAGTGCCCCGAGTCTTGCACAGGATGCTCTTGATGGAAAGCAACACCTTGGAAATGGATTGTCTGTACTCGGAGAGAAAAAATGAGAAGACAAAATCAAACGAGTAAAATATTAACCAGTTTGTGTCGGAGGAGGTTGTTTACACACGCAAAGTTTTTTTCGGAATTCAAAATGAATAAAAAACGGATAATAAACATCATAAACGAGGCCAGAAATATATCTGTCAGCATCCAGCTCGCAGCGAGCGATCGCTGGAAATATCAGGGTGTGCTACCCACAGATGTCAGCCTGAACTTGTCTCGGATCGAGGATAGTGAAAAAAAAAACTCACGTGCCTGGGCCCGGTCAATGTCAAAATAATCTTGACGCGAACTGGTTAATAAGCCAGTCTAATATTCCATGTGTAAGATTGACAATTTTTGGTTTTCAAGAAAAACATTTCATCGTATTTTATCAAGATTGTCGTGTTCTGAAGTAAACAAACTTGTTAAGACAGAGAAGAGTTTTTAAGCATTTGGTGTGTCGGTCGGCTTCTGATTAACATAATTTCGTTCGAAATACGTTTCGTAGCCCAATTGGGCAGTTTTCATGCTGTAATGACAGTGAGAAACTATGTCCTTTTTCAAGGCGGAAATTCTTAAAAAACTACGAACCTTGTGTCTGGAACCTCCTCCACCAGCACCTGTAGCTGCTGGACGTTGGTGACAAACTCCCCCAGGCTCTTGACGTGATCTGCCAGGGCCGCCATCTCGGAGCTGGAAGCGTAGCCTCGGCGACCGAGCCTCAACCGGGTTATGTACGTCACGGCGGTCTAAAGATTCAAGCGTAAAGCAAATGGACTAATAAAGGAGTACATTCAAGGTTCCCGCCACCATTTCATGAAAACAAAATTCCTAGAGTTTTAAGGTCAGGGGTCAAAGGTCAGGGATCGTGTCAAGGGTCGGAAGTCAGGTTGAGAGTCATGTCGGGGGTTGGGGTTGAGAAGATGGGGTTGAGAATATGGGGTTGAGAAGATGGGGTTGAGAAGATGGGGTTGAGAAGATGGGGTTGAGAAGATGGGGTTGAGAAGATGGGGTTGAGAAGATGGGGTTGAGAAGATGGGGTTGAGAAGATGGGGTTGAGAAGATGGGGTTGAGAAGATGGGGTTGAGAAGATGGGGTTGAGAAGATGGGGTTGAGAAGATGGGGTTGAGAAGATGGGGTTGAGAAGATGGGGTTGAGAAGATGGGGTTGAGAAGATGGGGTTGAGAAGATGGGGTTGAGAAGATGGGGTTGAGAAGATGGGGTTGAGAAGATGGGGTTGAGAAGATGGGGTTGAGAAGATGGGGTTGAGAAGATGGGGTTGAGAAGATGGGGTTGAGAAGATGGGGTTGAGAAGATGGGGTTGAGAAGATGGGGTTGAGAAGATGGGGTTGAGAAGATGGGGTTGAGAAGATGGGGTTGAGAAGATGGGGTTGAGAAGATGGGGTTGAGAAGATGGGGTTGAGAAGATGGGGTTGAGAAGATGGGGTTGAGAAGATGGGGTTGAGAAGATGGGGTTGAGAAGATGGGGTTGAGAAGATGGGGGTTGAGAAGATGGGGGTTGAGAAGATGGGGGTTGAGAAGATGGGGGTTGAGAAGATGGGGGTTGAGAAGATGGGGGTTGAGAAGATGGGGGTTGAGAAGATGGGGGTTGAGAAGATGGGGGTTGAGAAGATGGGGGTTGAGAAGATGGGGGTTGAGAAGATGGGGGTTGAGAAGATGGGGGTTGAGAAGATGGGGGTTGAGAAGATGGGGGTTGAGAAGATGGGGGTTGAGAAGATGGGGGTTGAGAAGATGGGGGTTGAGAAGATGGGGGTTGAGAAGATGGGGGTTGAGAAGATGGGGGTTGAGAAGATGGGGGTTGACCAAATGTTTTATTTAACGTGAATTTTGTCCAAATTCTAGTTGGAATGGCTTCTTCTGTCCTGTAGGCTTCTTGTGAAGGAGTTTTAACAAATATAATTTTTGGCCAAAAATTGAAAAAAATACAAGGGGTTAACCCACTTTTTTATCTAAATTTGGCCAAAATAGATTTTTCTCCAAACGTCTTAAATATCATCTCTGGTGCATGAGGAACATCATTCCATTAAAACAAAGCTAAAATTGTAAATATTTTGTGAAATATAACCTATTTTTGACCAACAAAAACATATTTTTATTTGACCAAATGTTTTATTTAACGTGAATTTTGTCCAAATTCTAGTTGGAATGGCTTCTTCTGTCCTGTAGGCTTCTTGTGAAGGAGTTTTAACAAATATAATTTTTGGCCAAAAAATGTTATCTAAATTTGGCCAAAAATTGATTTTTCTACAAACGTCTTGAATATCATCTCTGATGCATGAGGAACATCATTCCATAAAAACAAAGCTAAAATTGTAAATATTTTGTGAAATATGACCTATTTTTGACCAACAAAAACATATTTTTATTTGACCAAATGTTTTATTTAACGTGAATTTCGTCAAAATTCTAGTTGGAATGGCTTCTCCTGTCCTGTAGGCTTCTTGTGAAGGAGTTTTAACAAATATAATTTTTGGCCAAAAATTGAAAAAAATACAAGGGGTTAACCCACTTTGTTATCTAAATTTGGCCAAAAATATATTTTTCTCCAAACGTCTTAAATATCATCTCTGATGCATGAGGAACATCATTCCATTAAAACAAAGCTAAAATTGTAAATATTTTGTGAAATATGACCTATTTTTGACCAACAAAAACATATTTTTATTTGACCAAATGTTTTATTTAACGTGAATTTTGTCCAAATTCTAGTTGGAATGGCTTCTTCTGTCCTGTAGGCTTCTTGTGAAGGAGTTTTAACAAATATAATTGTTGGCAACAAATAGAAAAAAAATACAAGGGGTTAACCCACTTTTTTATCTAAATTTGGCCAAAAATAGATTTTTCTCTTAACGTCTTAAATATCATCTCTGATGCATGAAGAACATCATTCCATAAAAACAAAGCTAAAATTGTAAATATTTTGTGAAATATGACCTATTTTTGACCAACAAAAACATATTTTTATTTGACCAAATGTTTTATTTAACGTGAATTTTGTCCGAATTCTAGTTGGAATGGCGTCTTCTGTCCTGTAGGCTTTTTGTGAAGGAATTTTAACAAATATAATTTTTGGCCAAAAATTGAAAGAAATACAAGGGGTTAACCCACTTTTTTATCTAAATTTGGCCAAAAATAGATTTTTCTCTTAACGTCTTAAATATCATCTCTGATGCATGAAGAACATCATTCCATAAAAACAAAGCTAAAATTGTAAATATTTTGTGAAATATGACCTATTTTTGACCAACAAAAACATATTTTTATTTGACCAAATGTTTTATTTAACGTGAATTTCGTCAAAATTCTAGTTGGAATGGCTTCTCCTGTCCTGTAGGCTTCTTGTGAAGGAGTTTTAACAAATATAATTGTTGGCAAAAAATAGAAAAAAAATACAAGGGGTTAACCCACTTTTTTATCTAAATTTGGCCAAAAATATATTTTTCTCCAAACGTCTTAAATATCATCTCTGATGCATGAGGAACATCATTCCATAAAAACAAAGCTAAAATTGTAAATATTTTGTGAAATATGACCTATTTTTGACCAACAAAAACATATTTTTATTTGATCAAAAGTTTTATTTAACGTGAATTTCGTCCAAATTCTAGTTGGAATGGCTTCTCCTGTCCTGTAGGCTTCTTGTGAAGGAGTTTTAACAAATATAATGTTTTGGCCAAAAATTGAAAAAAATACAAGGGGTTAACCCACTTTTTTATCTAAATTTGGCCAAAAATAGATTTTTCTCCAAACGTCTTAAATATCATCTCTGATGCATGAGGAACATCATTCCATAAAAACAAAGCTAAAATTGTAAATATTTTGTGAAATATAACCTATTTTTGACCAACAAAAACATATTTTTATTTGACCAAATGTTTTATTTAACGTGAATTTCGTCCAAATTCTAGTTGGAATGGCTTCTCCTGTCCTGTAGGCTTCTTGTGAAGGAGTTTTAACAAATATAATTTTTGGCCAAAAATTGAAAAAAATACCAGGGGTTAACACACTTTTTTATCTAAATTTGGCCAAAAATAGATTTTTCTCCAAACGTCTTAAATATCATCTCTGATGCATGAGGAACATCATTCCATAAAAAAAAAAGCTAAAATTGTAAATATTTTGTGAAATATGACCTATTTTTGACCAACAAAAACATTTTTTTATTTGATCAAAAGTTTTATTTAACGTGAATTTCGTCCAAATTCTAGTTGGAATGGCTTCTCCTGTCCTGTAGGCTTCTTGTGAAGGAGTTTTAACAAATATAATGTTTTGGCCAAAAATTGAAAAAAATACAAGGGGTTAACCCACTTTTTTATCTAAATTTGGCCAAAAATAGATTTTTCTCCAAACGTCTTAAATATTATCTCTGATGCATGAGGAACATCATTCCATAAAAACAAAGCTAAAATTGTAAATATTTTGTGAAATATGACCTATTTTTGACCAACAAAAACATATTTTTATTTGACCAAATGTTTTATTTAACGTGAATTTCGTCAAAATTCTAGTTGGAATGGCTTCTCCTGTCCTGTAGGCTTCTTGTGAAGGAGTTTTAACAAATATAATTGTTGGCAAAAAATAGAAAAAAAATACAAGGGGTTAACCCACTTTTTTATCTAAATTTGGCCAAAAATATATTTTTCTCCAAACGTCTTAAATATCATCTCTGATGCATGAGGAACATCATTCCATAAAAACAAAGCTAAAATTGTAAATATTTTGTGAAATATGACCTATTTTTGACCAACAAAAACATATTTTTATTTGACCAAATGTTTTATTTAACGTGAATTTCGTCCAAATTCTAGTTGGAATGGCTTCTCCTGTCCTGTAGGCTTCTTGTGAAGGAGTTTTAACAAATATAATTTTTGGCAAAAAATTGAAAAAAATACCAGGGGTTAACCCACTTTTTTATCTAAATTTGGCCAAAAATAGATTTTTCTCCAAACGTCTGAAATATCATCTCTGATGCATGAGGAACATCATTCCATAAAAAAAGAGCTAAAATTGTAAATATTTTGTGAAATATGACCTATTTTTGACCAACAAAAACATACTTTTATTTGACCAAATTTTTTATTTAAAGTTAATTTCGTCCAAATTCTAGTTGGAATGGCTTCTCCTGTCCTGTAGGCTTCTTGTGAAGGAGTTTTAACAAATATAATTTTTGGCCAAAAATTGAAAAAAATACAAGGGGTTAACCCACTTTTTTATCTAAATTTGGCCAAAATAGATTTTTCTCCAAACGTCTTAAATATCATCTCTGGTGCATGAGGAACATCATTCCATAAAAACAAAGCTAAAATTGTAAATATTATGTGAAATATGACCTATTTTTGACCAACAAAAACATATTTTTATTTGACCAAATGTTTTATTTAACGTGAATTTTGTCCAAATTCTAGTTGGAATGGCTTCTTCTGTCCTGTAGGCTTCTTGTGAAGGAGTTTTAACAAATATAATTGTTGGGAAAAAATAGAAATAAAATACAAGGGGTTAACCCACTTTTTTATCTAAAGTTGGCCAAAAATAGATTTTTCTCCAAACGTCTTAAATATCATCTCTGATGCATGAGGAACATCATTCCATAAAAACAAAGCTAAAATTGTAAATATTTTGTGAAATATAACCTATTTTTGACCAACAAAAACATATTTTTATTTGACCAAATGTTTTATTTAACGTGAATTTCGTCCAAATTCTAGTTGGAATGGCTTCTCCTGTCCTGTAGGCTTCTTGTGAAGGAGTTTTAACAAATATAATTTTTGGCCAAAAATTGAAAAAAATACCAGGGGTTAACACACTTTTTTATCTAAAGTTGGCCAAAAATAGATTTTTCTCCAAACGTCTTAAATATCATCTCTGATGCATGAGGAACATCATTCCATAAAAACAAAGCTAAAATTGTAAATATTTTGTGAAATATAACCTATTTTTGACCAACAAAAACATATTTTTATTTGACCAAATGTTTTATTTAACGTGAATTTCGTCCAAATTCTAGTTGGAATGGCTTCTCCTGTCCTGTAGGCTTCTTGTGAAGGAGTTTTAACAAATATAATTTTTGGCCAAAAATTGAAAAAAATACCAGGGGTTAACACACTTTTTTATCTAAATTTGGCCAAAAATAGATTTTTCTCCAAACGTCTTAAATATCATCTCTGATGCATGAGGAACATCATTCCATAAAAAAAAAAGCTAAAATTGTAAATATTTTGTGAAATATGACCTATTTTTGACCAACAAAAACATTTTTTTATTTGATCAAAAGTTTTATTTAACGTGAATTTCGTCCAAATTCTAGTTGGAATGGCTTCTCCTGTCCTGTAGGCTTCTTGTGAAGGAGTTTTAACAAATATAATGTTTTGGCCAAAAATTGAAAAAAATACAAGGGGTTAACCCACTTTTTTATCTAAATTTGGCCAAAAATAGATTTTTCTCCAAACGTCTTAAATATCATCTCTGATGCATGAGGAACATCATTCCATAAAAACAAAGCTAAAATTGTAAATATTTTGTGAAATATAACCTATTTTTGACCAACAAAAACATATTTTTATTTGACCAAATGTTTTATTTAACGTGAATTTCGTCCAAATTCTAGTTGGAATGGCTTCTCCTGTCCTGTAGGCTTCTTGTGAAGGAGTTTTAACAAATATAATTTTTGGCCAAAAATTGAAAAAAATACCAGGGGTTAACACACTTTTTTATCTAAATTTGGCCAAAAATAGATTTTTCTCCAAACGTCTTAAATATCATCTCTGATGCATGAGGAACATCATTCCATAAAAAAAAAAGCTAAAATTGTAAATATTTTGTGAAATATGACCTATTTTTGACCAACAAAAACATTTTTTTATTTGATCAAAAGTTTTATTTAACGTGAATTTCGTCCAAATTCTAGTTGGAATGGCTTCTCCTGTCCTGTAGGCTTCTTGTGAAGGAGTTTTAACAAATATAATGTTTTGGCCAAAAATTGAAAAAAATACAAGGGGTTAACCCACTTTTTTATCTAAATTTGGCCAAAAATAGATTTTTCTCCAAACGTCTTAAATATTATCTCTGATGCATGAGGAACATCATTCCATAAAAACAAAGCTAAAATTGTAAATATTTTGTGAAATATGACCCATTTTTGACCAACAAAAACATATTTTTATTTGACCAAATGTTTTATTTAACGTGAATTTCGTCAAAATTCTAGTTGGAATGGCTTCTCCTGTCCTGTAGGCTTCTTGTGAAGGAGTTTTAACAAATATAATTGTTGGCAAAAAATAGAAAAAAAATACAAGGGGTTAACCCACTTTTTTATCTAAATTTGGCCAAAAATATATTTTTCTCCAAACGTCTTAAATATCATCTCTGATGCATGAGGAACATCATTCCATAAAAACAAAGCTAAAATTGTAAATATTTTGTGAAATATGACCTATTTTTGACCAACAAAAACATATTTTTATTTGACCAAATGTTTTATTTAACGTGAATTTCGTCCAAATTCTAGTTGGAATGGCTTCTCCTGTCCTGTAGGCTTCTTGTGAAGGAGTTTTAACAAATATAATTTTTGGCAAAAAATTGAAAAAAATACCAGGGGTTAACCCACTTTTTTATCTAAATTTGGCCAAAAATAGATTTTTCTCCAAACGTCTGAAATATCATCTCTGATGCATGAGGAACATCATTCCATAAAAAAAGAGCTAAAATTGTAAATATTTTGTGAAATATGACCTATTTTTGACCAACAAAAACATACTTTTATTTGACCAAATTTTTTATTTAAAGTTAATTTCGTCCAAATTCTAGTTGGAATGGCTTCTCCTGTCCTGTAGGCTTCTTGTGAAGGAGTTTTAACAAATATAATTTTTGGCCAAAAATTGAAAAAAATACAAGGGGTTAACCCACTTTTTTATCTAAATTTGGCCACAAATAGATTTTTCTCCAAAGGTCTTAAATATCATCTCTGATGCATGAGGAACATCATTCCATAAAAACAAAGCTAAAATTGTAAATATTTTGTGAAATATGACCTATTTTTGACCAACAAAAACATATTTTTATTTGACCAAATGTTTTATTTAACGTGAATTTCGTCTAAATTCTAGTTGGAATGGCTTCTCCTGTCCTGTAGGCTTCTTGTGAAGGAGTTTTAACAAATATAATGTTTTGGCCAAAAATTGAAAAAAATACAAGGGGTTAACCCACTTTTTTATCTAAATTTGGCCAAAAATAGATTTTTCTCCAAACGTCTTAAATATCATCTCTGATGCATGAGGAACATCATTCCATAAAAACAAAGCTAAAATTGTAAATATTTTGTGAAATATAACCTATTTTTGACCAACAAAAACATATTTTTATTTGACCAAATGTTTTATTTAACGTGAATTTCGTCCAAATTCTAGTTGGAATGGCTTCTCCTGTCCTGTAGGCTTCTTGTGAAGGAGTTTTAACAAATATAATTTTTGGCCAAAAATTGAAAAAAATACCAGGGGTTAACACACTTTTTTATCTAAATTTGGCCAAAAATAGATTTTTCTCCAAACGTCTTAAATATCATCTCTGATGCATGAGGAACATCATTCCATAAAAAAAAAAGCTAAAATTGTAAATATTTTGTGAAATATGACCTATTTTTGACCAACAAAAACATTTTTTTATTTGATCAAAAGTTTTATTTAACGTGAATTTCGTCCAAATTCTAGTTGGAATGGCTTCTCCTGTCCTGTAGGCTTCTTGTGAAGGAGTTTTAACAAATATAATGTTTTGGCCAAAAATTGAAAAAAATACAAGGGGTTAACCCACTTTTTTATCTAAATTTGGCCAAAAATAGATTTTTCTCCAAACGTCTTAAATATTATCTCTGATGCATGAGGAACATCATTCCATAAAAACAAAGCTAAAATTGTAAATATTTTGTGAAATATGACCTATTTTTGACCAACAAAAACATATTTTTATTTGACCAAATGTTTTATTTAACGTGAATTTCGTCAAAATTCTAGTTGGAATGGCTTCTCCTGTCCTGTAGGCTTCTTGTGAAGGAGTTTTAACAAATATAATTGTTGGCAAAAAATAGAAAAAAAATACAAGGGGTTAACCCACTTTTTTATCTAAATTTGGCCAAAAATATATTTTTCTCCAAACGTCTTAAATATCATCTCTGATGCATGAGGAACATCATTCCATAAAAACAAAGCTAAAATTGTAAATATTTTGTGAAATATGACCTATTTTTGACCAACAAAAACATATTTTTATTTGACCAAATGTTTTATTTAACGTGAATTTCGTCCAAATTCTAGTTGGAATGGCTTCTCCTGTCCTGTAGGCTTCTTGTGAAGGAGTTTTAACAAATATAATTTTTGGCAAAAAATTGAAAAAAATACCAGGGGTTAACCCACTTTTTTATCTAAATTTGGCCAAAAATAGATTTTTCTCCAAACGTCTGAAATATCATCTCTGATGCATGAGGAACATCATTCCATAAAAAAAGAGCTAAAATTGTAAATATTTTGTGAAATATGACCTATTTTTGACCAACAAAAACATACTTTTATTTGACCAAATTTTTTATTTAAAGTTAATTTCGTCCAAATTCTAGTTGGAATGGCTTCTCCTGTCCTGTAGGCTTCTTGTGAAGGAGTTTTAACAAATATAATTTTTGGCCAAAAATTGAAAAAAATACAAGGGGTTAACCCACTTTTTTATCTAAATTTGGCCAAAATAGATTTTTCTCCAAACGTCTTAAATATCATCTCTGGTGCATGAGGAACATCATTCCATAAAAACAAAGCTAAAATTGTAAATATTATGTGAAATATGACCTATTTTTGACCAACAAAAACATATTTTTATTTGACCAAATGTTTTATTTAACGTGAATTTTGTCCAAATTCTAGTTGGAATGGCTTCTTCTGTCCTGTAGGCTTCTTGTGAAGGAGTTTTAACAAATATAATTGTTGGGAAAAAATAGAAATAAAATACAAGGGGTTAACCCACTTTTTTATCTAAAGTTGGCCAAAAATAGATTTTTCTCCAAACGTCTTAAATATCATCTCTGATGCATGAGGAACATCATTCCATAAAAACAAAGCTAAAATTGTAAATATTTTGTGAAATATAACCTATTTTTGACCAACAAAAACATATTTTTATTTGACCAAATGTTTTATTTAACGTGAATTTCGTCCAAATTCTAGTTGGAATGGCTTCTCCTGTCCTGTAGGCTTCTTGTGAAGGAGTTTTAACAAATATAATTTTTGGCCAAAAATTGAAAAAAATACCAGGGGTTAACACACTTTTTTATCTAAAGTTGGCCAAAAATAGATTTTTCTCCAAACGTCTTAAATATCATCTCTGATGCATGAGGAACATCATTCCATAAAAACAAAGCTAAAATTGTAAATATTTTGTGAAATATAACTGGTTTTATCACGGAGTTAACTTCGACACGCGACGATTGTGACATGGGCGACGCCATGATTGTTTTGATTTGCAATGATACAATGGCCTATGACCTGAGTTGTGATTGAGAATTCGGATCACGTGGTACCAGAGCGCATGTATTAATCTATGTACTCCCCTGACCGAATTTTGTCTCTCGTGGATTGCGAGAGATGAAACCCTAACGCTGTACATGACTTTTCTATTTGAAATAATGGTACTGGGCGGACATCTGCCCTTAACTGAATTGCACTGATTGGAATGGCAGTATGAGAATCATTATTAACATTGTACTCACCCCCACCCCTTACTCCGCTAGTGCTATACTACTACTAGGACCCGCGAACGGATCAGTGTTATTGTTCATGTTGTTGTCATGGTGTAGCAGTTCATTTAGCGAGGAGGCGGCTGGGTCTCTGGGTGCAGAACATCCAGATCTGAGACCGAGCTTATGTTCCCCGCGTCCGCTGCCTCTCATAGACGGCTCCTTGTGCAGGGCAGGCACAGCTTCACTGCGTCCGCTGCCTCTCGCAGCGGGCGGCTCCTGGTGTGGGGGAGGCCGACACAGCAGCCCCCCGTCCTCTGCCCCTTACAGACGGTTGGCGCTTCCTGGACTTCATTGGCGGGGGCACTCCGTCGTCAACTGTATGTGGCCGAGCTGTGCGACCGGGTCGGCGGCTAGCTACGGCGTTCTTTCGGTACGGCGTGTCCGAAGGGGTGGCGAGCAAATCTTCCACAAAACGCTAGTTACGGCGGAAGTTGTCGTGTTAGACGTATACAAGGAGTTGTCTGATTATAGACAAGTGTTTCGTCCACAAGTGGTTTCGTCCGGGTGACCCCAGTCCAGTTTTTGTCCCCACAAAACAAAAATTTAAGAAGTTTTGGTCAACAATTTTTTCTGAGTTGCTGATAGCTGCAACCAAATTGGCGGCCCGAATGCCTCGTGTTCTGGGTTAAATACCCAAACTCTTCGGACTGTCTTTTCTTCTCATTGGTCAAGGTAGGATATCTTAAGTTCTCCATTGGTCAATCTTACCTATTAATTTGCATATCTACCAGATATAACCTTATATGGTAAGGAATTTATTTCCCCCCTTCTTCTTGAGCAACCTTCTAAACGACCAAGCTATTATTGCTGGTCGTGCAATTTTTCAGAATGACCTTAGAAACGTTTTTGCCTACGACGCCAAAAAGAGTTTAGGCTTTATGTGCCCCAAGTATAACGTATTTTATCTTTTATGGATAAAATTAATTTTTATTTGACCAAATGTTTTATTTAACGTGAATTTCGTCCAAATTCTAGTTGGAATGGCTTCTCCTGTCCTGTAGGCTTCTTGTGAAGGAGTTTTAACAAATATAATTTTTGGCCAAAAATTGAAAAAAATACCAGGGGTTAACACACTTTTTTATCTAAATTTGGCCAAAAATAGATTTTTCTCCAAACGTCTTAAATATCATCTCTGATGCATGAGGAACATCATTCCATAAAAAAAAAAGCTAAAATTGTAAATATTTTGTGAAATATGACCTATTTTTGACCAACAAAAACATTTTTTTATTTGATCAAAAGTTTTATTTAACGTGAATTTCGTCCAAATTCTAGTTGGAATGGCTTCTCCTGTCCTGTAGGCTTCTTGTGAAGGAGTTTTAACAAATATAATGTTTTGGCCAAAAATTGAAAAAAATACAAGGGGTTAACCCACTTTTTTATCTAAATTTGGCCAAAAATAGATTTTTCTCCAAACGTCTTAAATATCATCTCTGATGCATGAGGAACATCATTCCATAAAAACAAAGCTAAAATTGTAAATATTTTGTGAAATATAACCTATTTTTGACCAACAAAAACATATTTTTATTTGACCAAATGTTTTATTTAACGTGAATTTCGTCCAAATTCTAGTTGGAATGGCTTCTCCTGTCCTGTAGGCTTCTTGTGAAGGAGTTTTAACAAATATAATTTTTGGCCAAAAATTGAAAAAAATACCAGGGGTTAACACACTTTTTTATCTAAATTTGGCCAAAAATAGATTTTTCTCCAAACGTCTTAAATATCATCTCTGATGCATGAGGAACATCATTCCATAAAAAAAAAAGCTAAAATTGTAAATATTTTGTGAAATATGACCTATTTTTGACCAACAAAAACATTTTTTTATTTGATCAAAAGTTTTATTTAACGTGAATTTCGTCCAAATTCTAGTTGGAATGGCTTCTCCTGTCCTGTAGGCTTCTTGTGAAGGAGTTTTAACAAATATAATGTTTTGGCCAAAAATTGAAAAAAATACAAGGGGTTAACCCACTTTTTTATCTAAATTTGGCCAAAAATAGATTTTTCTCCAAACGTCTTAAATATTATCTCTGATGCATGAGGAACATCATTCCATAAAAACAAAGCTAAAATTGTAAATATTTTGTGAAATATGACCCATTTTTGACCAACAAAAACATATTTTTATTTGACCAAATGTTTTATTTAACGTGAATTTCGTCAAAATTCTAGTTGGAATGGCTTCTCCTGTCCTGTAGGCTTCTTGTGAAGGAGTTTTAACAAATATAATTGTTGGCAAAAAATAGAAAAAAAATACAAGGGGTTAACCCACTTTTTTATCTAAATTTGGCCAAAAATATATTTTTCTCCAAACGTCTTAAATATCATCTCTGATGCATGAGGAACATCATTCCATAAAAACAAAGCTAAAATTGTAAATATTTTGTGAAATATGACCTATTTTTGACCAACAAAAACATATTTTTATTTGACCAAATGTTTTATTTAACGTGAATTTCGTCCAAATTCTAGTTGGAATGGCTTCTCCTGTCCTGTAGGCTTCTTGTGAAGGAGTTTTAACAAATATAATTTTTGGCAAAAAATTGAAAAAAATACCAGGGGTTAACCCACTTTTTTATCTAAATTTGGCCAAAAATAGATTTTTCTCCAAACGTCTGAAATATCATCTCTGATGCATGAGGAACATCATTCCATAAAAAAAGAGCTAAAATTGTAAATATTTTGTGAAATATGACCTATTTTTGACCAACAAAAACATACTTTTATTTGACCAAATTTTTTATTTAAAGTTAATTTCGTCCAAATTCTAGTTGGAATGGCTTCTCCTGTCCTGTAGGCTTCTTGTGAAGGAGTTTTAACAAATATAATTTTTGGCCAAAA
This sequence comes from Crossaster papposus, assembly GCA_037893245.1. Lineage (NCBI taxonomy): Eukaryota > Metazoa > Echinodermata > Asteroidea > Velatida > Solasteridae > Crossaster > Crossaster papposus. The sequence goes on along the minus strand of JBAIAA010000120.1, from coordinate 278,675 downwards.
ATTGAAAAAAATACAAGGGGTTAACCCACTTTTTTATCTAAATTTGGCCACAAATAGATTTTTCTCCAAAGGTCTTAAATATCATCTCTGATGCATGAGGAACATCATTCCATAAAAACAAAGCTAAAATTGTAAATATTTTGTGAAATATGACCTATTTTTGACCAACAAAAACATATTTTTATTTGACCAAATGTTTTATTTAACGTGAATTTCGTCTAAATTCTAGTTGGAATGGCTTCTCCTGTCCTGTAGGCTTCTTGTGAAGGAGTTTTAAAAATATAATTTTTGGCCAAAAATTGAAAAAAATACAAGGGGTTAACCCACTTTTTTATCTAAATTTGGCCACAAATAGATTTTTCCTCCAAAGGTCTTAAATATCATCTCTGATGCATGAGGAACATCATTCCATAAAAACAAAGCTAAAATTGTAAATATTTTGTGAAATATGACCTATTTTTGACCAACAAAAACATATTTCTATTTGACCAAATGTTTTATTTAACGTGAATTTCGTCCAAATTCTAGTTGGAATGGCTTCTCCTGTCCTGTAGGCTTCTTGTGAAGGAGTTTTAACAAATATAATTTTTGGCCAAAAATTGAAAAAAATACAAGGGGTTAACCCACTTTTTTATCTAAATTTGGCCACAAATAGATTTTTCTCCAAAGGTCTTAAATATCATCTCTGATGCATGAGGAACATCATTCCATAAAAACAAAGCTAAAATTGTAAATATTTTGTGAAATATGACCTATTTTTGACCAACAAAAACATATTTTTATTTGACCAAATGTTTTATTTAACGTGAATTTCGTCCAAATTCTAGTTGGAATGGCTTCTCCTGTCCTGTAGGCTTCTTGTGAAGGAGTTTTAAAAATATAATTTTTGGCCAAAAATTGAAAAAAATACAAGGGGTTAACCCACTTTTTTATCTAAATTTGGCCAAAAATAGATTTTTCTCCAAACGTCTTAAATATCATCTCTGATGCATGAGGAACATCATTCCATAAAAACAAAGCTAAAATTGTAAACATTTTGTGAAATATGACCTATTTTTGACCAACAAAAACATATTTCTATTTGACCAAATGTTTTATTTAACGTGAATTTCGTCCAAATTCTAGTTGGAATGGCTTCTCCTGTCCTGTAGGCTTCTTGTGAAGGAGTTTTAACAAATATAATTTTTGGCCAAAAATTGAAAAAAATACAAGGGGTTAACCCACTTTTTTATCTAAATTTGGCCACAAATAGATTTTTCTCCAAAGGTCTTAAATATCATCTCTGATGCATGAGGAACATCATTCCATAAAAACAAAGCTAAAATTGTAAATATTTTGTGAAATATGACCTATTTTTGACCAACAAAAACATATTTTTATTTGACCAAATGTTTTATTTAACGTGAATTTCGTCCAAATTCTAGTTGGAATGGCTTCTCCTGTCCTGTAGGCTTCTTGTGAAGGAGTTTTAACAATTATAATTTTTGGCCAAAAATTGAAAAAAATACAAGGGGTTAACCCACTTTTTTATCTAAATTTGGCCACAAATAGATTTTTCTCCAAACGTCTTAAATATCATCTCTGATGCATGAGGAACATCATTCCATAAAAACAAAGCTAAAATTGTAAATATTTTGTGAAATATGACCTATTTTTGACCAACAAAAACATATTTTTATTTGACCAAATGTTTTATTTAACGTGAATTTCGTCCAAATTCTAGTTGGAATGGCTTCTCCTGTCCTGTAGGCTTCTTGTGAAGGAGTTTTAACAAATATTATTTTTGGCCAAAAATTGAAAAAAATACAAGGGGTTAACCCACTTTTTTATCTAAATTTGGCCAAAAATAGATTTTTCTCCAAACGTCTTAAATATCATCTCTGATGCATGAGGAACATCATTCCATAAAAACAAAGCTAAAATTGTAAATATTTTGTGAAATATTACCTATTTTTGACCAACAAAAACATATTTTTATTTGACCAAATGTTTTATTTAACGTGAATTTCGTCCAAATTCCAGTTGGAATGGCTTTTCCTGTCCTGTAGGCTTCTTGTGAAGGAGTTTTAACAAATATAATTTTTGGCCAAAAATTGAAAAAAATACAAGGGGTTAACCCACTTTTTTATCTAAATTTGGCCAAAAATAGATTTTTCTCCAAAGGTCTTAAATATCATCTCTGATGCATGAGGAACATCATTCAATAAAAACAAAGCTAAAATTGTAAATATTTTGTGAAATATGACCTATTTTTGACCAACAAAAACATATTTCTATTTGACCAAATGTTTTATTTAACGTGAATTTCGTCCAAATTCTAGTTGGAATGGCTTCTCCTGTCCTGTAGGCTTCTTGTGAAGGAGTTTTAACAATTATAATTTTTGGCCAAAAATTGAAAAAAATACAAGGGGTTAACCCACTTTTTTATCTAAATTTGGCCAAAAATAGATTTTTCTCCAAAGGTCTTAAATATCATCTCTGATGCATGAGGAACATCATTCCATAAAAACAAAGCTAAAATTGTAAATATTTTGTGAAATATGACCTATTTTTGACCAACAAAAACATATTTTTATTTGACCAAATGTTTTATTTAACGTGAATTTCGTCCAAATTCTAGTTGGAATGGCTTCTCCTGTCCTGTAGGCTTCTTGTGAAGGAGTTTTAACAAATATAATTTTTGGCCAAAAATTGAAAAAAATACAAGGGGTTAACCCACTTTTTTATCTAAATTTGGCCAAAAATTGATTTTTTTCCAAACGTCTTAAATATCATCTCTGATGCATGAGGAACATCATTCCATAAAAACAAAGCTAAAATTGTAAATATTTTGTGAAATATGACCTATTTTTGACCAACAAAAACATATTTTTATTTGACCAAATGTTTTATTTAATGTGAATTTCGTCCAAATTCTAGTTGGAATGGCTTCTCCTGTCCTGTAGGCGTCTTGTGAAGGAGTTTTAACAAATATAATTTTTGGCCAAAAATTGAAAAAAATACAAGGGGTTAACCCACTTTTTTATCTAAATTTGGCCAAAAATAGATTTTAATCCAAACGTCTTAAATATCATCTCTGATGCATGAGGAACATCATTCCATAAAAACAAAGCTAAAATTGTAAATATTTTGTGAAATATGACCTATTTTTGACCAACAAAAACATATTTTTATTTGACCAAATGTTTTATTTAACGTGAATTTCGTCCAAATTCTAGTTGGAATGGCTTCTCCTGTCCTGTAGGCTTCTTGTGAAGGAGTTTTAACAAATATAATTTTTGGCCAAAAATTGAAAAAAATACAAGGGGTTAACCCACTTTTTTATCTAAATTTGGCCCCAAAAAGGATTTTTCTACAAACGTCTTAAATATCATCTCTGATGCATGAGGAACATCATTCCATAAAAACAAAGCTAAAATTGTAAATATTTTGTGAAATATGACCTATTTTTGACCAACAAAAACATATTTTTATTTGACCAAATGTTTTATTTAACGTGAATTTTGTCCAAATTCTAGTTGGAAAGGCTTCTTCTGTCCTGTAGGCTTCTTGTGAAGGAGTTTTAACAAATATAATTTTTGGCCAAAAATTGAAAAAAATACAAGGGGTTAACCCACTTTTTTATCTAAATTTGGCCAAAAATAGATTTTTCTCCAAACGTCTTAAATATCATCTCTGATGCATGAGGAACATCATTCCATAAAAACAAAGCTAAAATTGTAAATATTTTGTGAAATATGACCTATTTTTGACCAACAAAAACATATTTCTATTTGACCAAATGTTTTATTTAACGTGAATTTCGTCCAAATTCTAGTTGGAATGGCTTCTCCTGTCCTGTAGGCTTCTTGTGAAGGAGTTTTAAGAATATAATTTTTGGCAAAAAATTGAAAAAAATACAAGGGGTTAACCCACTTTTTTATCTAAATTTGGCCACAAATAGATTTTTCTCCAAACGTCTTAAATATCATCTCTGATGCATGAGGAACATCATTCCATAAAAACAAAGCTAAAATTGTAAATATTTTGTGAAATATGACCTATTTTTGACCAACAAAAACATATTTCTATTTGACCAAATGTTTTATTTAACGTGAATTTCGTCCAAATTCTAGTTGGAATGGCTTCTCCTGTCCTGTAGGCTTCTTGTGAAGGAGTTTTAACAATTATAATTTTTGGCCAAAAATTGAAAAAAAATACAAGGGGTTAACCCACTTTTTTATCTAAATTTGGCCACAAATAGATTTTTCTCCAAAGGTCTTAAATATCATCTCTGAGGCATGAGGAACATCATTCCATAAAAACAAAGCTAAAATTGTAAATATTTTGTGAAATATGACCTATTTTTGACCAACAAAAACATATTTCTATTTGACCAAATGTTTTATTTAACGTGAATTTCGTCCAAATTCTAGTTGGAATGGCTTCTCCTGTCCTGTAGGCTTCTTGTGAAGGAGTTTTAACAATTATAATTTTTGGCCAAAAATTGAAAAAAAATACAAGGGGTTAACCCACTTTTTTATCTAAATTTGGCCACAAATAGATTTTTCTCCAAAGGTCTTAAATATCATCTCTGAGGCATGAGGAACATCATTCCATAAAAACAAAGCTAAAATTGTAAATATTTTGTGAAATATGACCTATTTTTGACCAACAAAAACATATTTTTATTTGACCAAATGTTTTATTTAACGTGAATTTCGTCCAAATTCTAGTTGGAATGGCTTCTCCTGTCCTGTAGGCTTCTTGTGAAGGAGTTTTAAAAATATAATTTTTGGCCAAAAATTGAAAAAAATACAAGGGGTTAACCCACTTTTTTATCTAAATTTGGCCAAAAATAGATTTTACTCCAAACGTCTTAAATATCATCTCTGATGCATGAGGAACATCATTCCATAAAAACAAAGCTAAAATTGTAAATATTTTGCGAAATATGACCTATTTTTGACCAACAAAAACATATTTTTATTTGACCAAATGTTTTATTTAACGTGAATTTTGTCCAAATTCTAGTTGGAATGGCTTCTCCTGTCCTGTAGGCTTCTTGTGAAGGAGTTTTAACAATTATAATTTTTGGCCAAAAATTGAAAAAAATACAAGGGGTTAACCCACTTTTTTATCTAAATTTGGCCACAAATAGATTTTTCTCCAAAGGTCTTAAATATCATCTCTGATGCATGAGGAACATCATTCCATAAAAACAAAGCTAAAATTGTAAATATTTTGTGAAATATGACCTATTTTTGACCAACAAAAACATATTTTTATTTGACCAAATGTTTTATTTAACGTGAATGTCGTCCAAATTCTAGTTGGAATGGCTTCTCCTGTCCTGTAGGCTTCTTGTGAAGGAGTTTTAACAATTATAATTTTTGGCCAAAAATTGAAAAAAATACAAGGGGTTAACCCACTTTTTTATCTAAATTTTGCCACAAATAGATTTTTCTCCAAAGGTCTTAAATATCATCTCTGATGCATGAGGAACATCATTCCATAAAAACAAAGCTAAAATTGTAAATATTTTGTGAAATATGACCTATTTTTGACCAACAAAAACATATTTTTATTTGACCAAATGTTTTATTTAACGTGAATTTCGTCCAAATTCTAGTTGGAATGGCTTCTCCTGTCCTGTAGGCTTCTTGTGAAGGAGTTTTAAAAATATAATTTTTGGCCAAAAATTGAAAAAAATACAAGGGGTTAACCCACTTTTTTATCTAAATTTGGCCAAAAATAGATTTTACTCCAAACGTCTTAAATATCATCTCTGATGCATGAGGAACATCATTCCATAAAAACAAAGCTAAAATTGTAAATATTTTGCGAAATATGACCTATTTTTGACCAACAAAAACATATTTTTATTTGACCAAATGTTTTATTTAACGTGAATTTTGTCCAAATTCTAGTTGGAATGGCTTCTCCTGTCCTGTAGGCTTCTTGTGAAGGAGTTTTAACAATTATAATTTTTGGCCAAAAATTGAAAAAAATACAAGGGGTTAACCCACTTTTTTATCTAAATTTGGCCACAAATAGATTTTTCTCCAAAGGTCTTAAATATCATCTCTGATGCATGAGGAACATCATTCCATAAAAACAAAGCTAAAATTGTAAATATTTTGTGAAATATGACCTATTTTTGACCAACAAAAACATATTTTTATTTGACCAAATGTTTTATTTAACGTGAATGTCGTCCAAATTCTAGTTGGAATGGCTTCTCCTGTCCTGTAGGCTTCTTGTGAAGGAGTTTTAACAATTATAATTTTTGGCCAAAAATTGAAAAAAATACAAGGGGTTAACCCACTTTTTTATCTAAATTTTGCCACAAATAGATTTTTCTCCAAAGGTCTTAAATATCATCTCTGATGCATGAGGAACATCATTCCATAAAAACAAAGCTAAAATTGTAAATATTTTGTGAAATATGACCTATTTTTGACCAACAAAAACATATTTTTATTTGACCAAATGTTTTATTTAACGTGAATTTCGTCCAAATTCTAGTTGGAATGGCTTCTCCTGTCCTGTAGGCGTCTTGTGAAGGAGTTTTAACAAATATAATTTTTGGCCAAAAATTGAAAAAAATACAAGGGGTTAACCCACTTTTTTATCTAAATTTGGCCAAAAATTGATTTTAATCCAAACGTCTTAAATATCATCTCTGATGCATGAGGAACATCATTCCATAAAAACAAAGCTAAAATTGTAAATATTTTGTGAAATATGACCTATTTTTGACCAACAAAAACATATTTTTATTTGACCAAATGTTTTATTTAACGTGAATTTCGTCCAAATTCTAGTTGGAATGGCTTCTCCTGTCCTGTAGGCTTCTTGTGAAGGAGTTTTAACAATTATAATTTTTGGCCAAAAATTGAAAAAAATACAAGGGGTTAACCCACTTTTTTATCTAAATTTGGCCACAAATATATTTTTCTCCAAAGGTCTTAAATATCATCTCTGATGCATGAGGAACATCATTCCATAATAACAAAGCTAAAATTGTAAATATTTTGTGAAATATGACCTATTTTTGACCAACAAAAACATATTTCTATTTGACCAAATGTTTTATTTAACGTGAATTTCGTCCAAATTCTAGTTGGAATGGCTTCTCCTGTCCTGTAGGCTTCTTGTGAAGGAGTTTTAACAAATATAATTTTTGGCCAAAAATTGAAAAAAATACAAGGGGTTAACCCACTTTTTTATCTAAATTTGGCCAAAAATAGATTTTTCTCCAAACGTCTTAAATATCATCTCTGATGCATGAGAAACATCATTCCATAAAAACAAAGCTAAAATTGTAAATATTTTGTGAAATATGACCTATTTTTGACCAACAAAAACATATTTTTATTTGACCAAATGTTTTATTTAACGTGAATTTCGTCAAAATTCTAGTTGGAATGGCTTCTCCTGTCCTGTAGGCTTCTTGTGAAGGAGTTTTAACAAATATAATTTTTGGCCAAAAATTGAAAAAAATACAAGGGGTTAACCCACTTTTTTATCTAAATTTGGCCAAAAATATATTTTTCTACAAAACGTCTTAAATATCATCTCTGATGCATGAGGAACATCATTCCATAAAAACAAAGCTAAAATTGTAAATATTTTGTGAAATATGACCTATTTTTGACCAACAAAAACATATTTTTATTTGACCAAATGTTTTATTTAACGTGAATTTCGTCCAAATTCTAGTTGGAATGGCTTCTCCTGTCCTGTAGGCTTCTTGTGAAGGAGTTTTAACAATTATAATTTTTGGCCAAAAATTGAAAAAAATACAAGGGGTTAACCCACTTTTTTATCTAAATTTGGCCAAAAATAGATTTTTCTCCAAACGTCTTAAATATCATCTCTGATGCATAAGGAACATCATTCCATAAAAACAAAGCTAAAATTGTAAATATTTTGTGAAATATGACCTATTTTTGACCAACAAAAACATATTTTTATTTGACCAAATGTTTTATTTAACGTGAATTTCGTCCAAATTCTAGTTGGAATGGCTTCTCCTGTCCTGTAGGCTTCTTGTGAAGGAGTTTTAAAAATATAATTTTTGGCCAAAAATTGAAAAAAATACAAGGGGTTAACCCACTTTTTTATCTAAATTTGGCCAAAAATAGATTTTTCTCCAAACGTCTTAAATATCATCTCTGATGCATAAGGAACATCATTCCATAAAAACAAAGCTAAAATTGTAAATATTTTGTGAAATATGACCTATTTTTGACCAACAAAAACATATTTTTATTTGACCAAATGTTTTATTTAACGTGAATTTCGTCCAAATTCTAGTTGGAATGGCTTCTCCTGTCCTGTAGGCTTCTTGTGAAGGAGTTTTAAAAATATAATTTTTGGCCAAAAATTGAAAAAAATACAAGGGGTTAACCCACTTTTTTATCTAAATTTGGCCAAAAATAGATTTTTCTCCAAACGTCTTAAATATCATCTCTGATGCATGAGGAACATCATTCCATAAAAACAAAGCTAAAATTGTAAATATTTTGTGAAATATGACCTATTTTTGACCAACAAAAACATATTTTTATTTGACCAAATGTTTTATTTAACGTGAATTTTGTCCAAATTCTAGTTGGAATGGCTTCTCCTGTCCTGTAGGCTTCTTGTGAAGGAGTTTTAACAAATATAATTTTTGGCCAAAAATTGAAAAAAATACAAGGGGTTAACCCACTTTTTTATCTAAATTTGGCCAAAAATAGATTTTTCTCCAAAGTCTTAAAAATCATCTCTGATGCATGAGGAACATCATTCTATAAAAACAAAGCTAAAATTGTAAATATTTTGTGAAATATGACCTATTTTTGACCAAAGAACCCCTATTTTTATTTTATTTTTCCTAAAATTTTTGACCAAATGTTTTATTTAACGTGAATTTCGTCCAAATTCCAGTTGAAATGGCTTCTCCTGTCCTGTAGGCTTCATGTGAAGGAGTTTAAAAAAAAATATAATTTGGGGAATATTTAGGGGGGGGGGAATGTATTATTTTAACAATTTGAAGAAAAATAATTATCAAAATTGGGCGAAAAGTGACTTTTCTCAAAACGACCTAAATTTTATCTTTGATGCAAGTGGAACAATCTATGAAAACAATGGTGCAATTATTTTTAAATAGCTTATAATGTCTAAAAGTTCCCTCTCGTAGGCCAAAATATAAAAAAAAAATACAAAATACAACATACAACAAGTAATGTACATTGTACTCACAAGAATATAATTTTTTTTTACAATAACGGACCAATTTTAATTGACCATTTTGTTAACAATAAAATTAAAAATAGTTTTTCTTTAAATTTTTTTTATACTGAAGAGAATTAATAATCACAACTTCCAAAAGGACAAACGATTTCATTTTAGAAATACATGTGTATATAATAATACTCGTACAGACTAAGCAAAATATACATAATTGTTGTTAAAAGCAATTCTAAATTTGCAAAATTGTGAAAAACCAAATTTTGTAAGACATTTCTTAATATTTCGGTACCGGGTAGTACATTTGCACAGGTTCATTCCGTAAGTAATTGTGACACAAAGTATGACATTTTGCTACATTTCTAGTCACATTTCATCTATCGACTAATCAATGTATATTCCTGATATGTTGTCTTGGATGTTGGACAAAACTGGGCAATTTTTTTTACCATTTAAATATTAGTTTCCTGAAAAATTCGACTATACATGACAAATTCGGTACTTTTTAATGGTTCGATCACAACCTAAAGAATTGGTTGAGTGTTTTTTGGCCCTTAACGAGCGCCACCTGTTTTTTCTTCTTCGGACCCCCGGCCCCGCCCTTCTTGGCTTTCTTGCTCGGCTGACCACACCCCGTGTCCTCCATCAGAACTCTCTTGGCCCGTCTCTTGACGACCCCCTCCCCTTTTTTGGTCAACCCCGCCCCTTTCGTCTTACTCGCTTCCCCAAGCGTCGCTGGCAGGTTTTCCTTGTCCAGCGCAGCCTCTGTCATCCTAGCGACGCCCACTTTAGGGTGTGGTCGCCTAGGGGTGTGGTCAATAGTGCCCCGCCCAGTTGTTGGTCGAGCAGGCGGAGACTCAAACTCGTGGGAGAAGACTCGCGCCTGGTGGCGTTTCTGGGGCGGTGTCTCGGCCCAGAGTTTGATCCGCGGCTGGGAGGTTGGCTGGCTCGCGGCGTTGTCCTCGATGTTCGGGTTTCGTTCCTGGAGGGGTTTCCTGTGGTCTAGCTCCGCCCACGCCATGTCCGACTTGTACCCCGAGATCTTCGATCGTTTCGTCTCCTGTTGGCGAAATAATGAGCAAACGTTCAACTCTGTTGTCCCACAGATTTTCTAACGGTTCAAATTATCTTAAAATCCTGGCAATTCTTTCATCTGGAAAGTTTTAATAAATCAGTTCATACTTCCGACTGTCATTTTACTTGTCTTACCTCCTTTGGTTCGATAAGTCTGTCTCTCAGCGCTAGGTTCTCAGGCGACTTGGGATTGTCTACCAGGGGGGATCTGTAGACGAATTAGAATAAAACTTGATTAATCATAAATTGAAACAATTTACAACGTAAACTGTGCTAACAGTAAATAGCAACAGTTTTTCTACAAGAGCCACATAGTTCAAAAGTATTAGTAGTCCATGGATACGCCAAATTCATATTATCGAGTCACTTCTAGTCCCTGCAAGTTCATCACAAGTCAATCACGAGTCCTTCAGTCTCAGTGCAAATCACTAGCTATTCAAATGAACTGTTGACAAAAGCATTCCTTTGTCATTGTTCAACCAGTTACTTGCGACTGGGTTTCAGAGAGGACTTTCAGAGAGGACTTTCAGAGAGGACTTTCAGAGAGGACTTTCAGAGAGGACTTTCAGAGAGGACTTTCAGAGAGGACTTTCAGAGAGGACTTTCAGAGAGGACTTTCAGAGAGGACTTTCAGAGAGGACTTTCAGAGAGGACTTTCAGAGAGGACTTTCAGAGAGGACTTTCAGAGAGGACTTTCAGAGAGGACTTTCAGAGAGGACTTTCAGAGAGGACTTTCAGAGAGGACTTTCAGAGAGGACTTTCAGAGAGGACTTTCAGAGAGGACTTTCAGAGAGGACTTTCAGAGAGGACTTTCAGAGAGGACTTTCTGAGAGGACTTTCTGAGAGGACTTTCTGAGAGGACTTTCTGAGAGGACTTTCTGAGAGGACTTTCTGAGAGGACTTTCTGAGAGGACTTTCTGAGAGGACTTTCTGAGAGGACTTTCTGAGAGGACTTTCTGAGAGGACTTTCTGAGAGGACTTTCTGAGAGGACTTTCTGAGAGGACTTTCAGAGAGGACTTTAAGAGAGGACTTTAAGAGAGGACTTTAAGAGAGGACTTTAAGAGAGGACTTTCAGAGAGGACTTTAAGAGAGGACTTTAAGAGAGGACTTTAAGAGAGGACTTTAAGAGAGGACTTTAAGAGAGGACTTTAAGAGAGGACTTTAAGAGAGGACTTTAAGAGAGGACTTTAAGAGAGGACTTTAAGAGAGGACTTTAAGAGAGGACTTTAAGAGAGGACTTTAAGAGAGGACTTTAAGAGAGGACTTTAAGAGAGGACTTTAAGAGAGGACTTTAAGAGAGGACTTTAAGAGAGGACTTTAAGAGAGGACTTTCTGAGAGGACTTTAAGAGAGGACTTTAAGAGAGGACTTTCTGAAAGGACTTGCAGGGACTTGAATACAACTCTAGACTTGACTACTTCCCAGGTTTTTACTCACAGATAACGTCCGTTAAAGCACGCCCATTGGCTTTGAGAACCTAAAGCCTATCCCAATCTGATATATGTCGCCGTACCTGAACTGGGCCAGTAACGACGGCATTCGGACGGGTGTAGCCTGCGTCAGGGTACAATCAGTCAGTAAGCCGAGGGCAGGGCTTTGGTAGGCGGGGCTTGTTGCCTCCTGATCAAGGAATGCTAAGATCACTTTGAGGGTTCGTCGGCCCAACATGCTCCCTCCTTGATTTACGGCCTACGCGGACAAAGGTAAATAAATAAATAAAAACAGGATAGACTCTTGGCCAGGATTATTTTGACACTGACCGGCCAGGTGCGGGATAGTTCTTTACAAACTTTTCATCGAAAGGTAATCCGTTTGTGAGACAATGTAAGACTTCATTTTTTAGAAACAGCCCATTTCAACGTGGTGTCGTATACTGGAATGAACTCAACATTGATTTAAAAAAGTGTAATTCTGTGGTTTCATTTGCCAAAAAATTGAAGAAATCAATGATTAATACTTATGCTTAATATATTTGTTCTTTACTGATTTGCTTAGCTATTATGTAACATACTGTACCGGGTCTCACTCTCTATTGTCCTGATTTTGTCCGTGTGTAGTTTTTGTCCTGTCCCAGGGAAAGGTACAAAAGCTTTGCTTCACCGTTTTCCTGCATGTTGACATCTTTTTTTTATGCTTTCGATTATGTAATGTCTGATGAATACTCTGTAAATACATACATGTTTTCTCCTTTATGTGCATAAGAATTGTAACTGAGGATGTCAATGTGAAAATAAATGTTGAGTTGATTGAATCTGAGACAGGTTCAGGCCGTCATCTGTGGGTAGCACACCCTAATATTTTTGGCCTCGCTCGCTGCGAGCCGGTCGCTGACTGATATTTCCGGCCTTGCTCGTGACGTGTTTATCCGTCATCCATATTGAATCGCGAAAATTTGTGTGCGTGTATACACGGCTTCCGACGTGAACTGGTTAACCAGTTCGGGCTGGAGGACGTATATACACGCAAAGTTTTCCCCAGATTCAAAACGAATGACGCATAAACACGTCACGATCAAGCAAGGCCGAAAATGTCTGTCAGCAGCGAGTTAAGGACGGAAATGCGCGGGTGTGCTTCCCGGTACCATCAGCCTGAACCTGCAATACATTCAGGGAACACGACCAAAATCACCTCCTCGTGAATATAGGTCCATAACCAGAATGTGTATTAACCCTAACTCCCTACACAACAAAGGAAGTTGGAGGATTTTGAAGGAATTGTATTGTTCAATAACAATGGTGAGGGAGTTAGGGTTAATGAGAGCCGACTGTATATTCACCCTGGGTGTGCTTGCTTCATTCCTTTCATCTAAGGCCGTCAGCAGAACGTCAAATTTACTACTCAATTTCTGGCAGACTTTTTCCACGGCCGCCTGCCGGAAGACAGTGCCTCGAGTCTTGCACAGGATGCTCTTGATGGAAAGCAACACCTTGGAAATGGATTGTCTGTATTCGGAGAGAACAAATAGGAAGAAAGAATCAAACGAGTAAAGGAGTAATATTAACCAGTTTGTATTGGAGGACGTTGTTTACACGCAAAGTTTTTTTCGGAATTCCAAATAAATAAAAAACGAATAAACACGTCATAAACGAGGCCAGAAATATATTTGTCAGCAACCAGCTCGCAGCGAGCAATCGCTGGAAATATCAGGGTGTGCTACCCACAGATGTCAGCCTGAACTTGTCTCGGATCGAGGTCCCGCATCTGGGCCCGGTCAATGTCATAATAATCTTGACGCGAACTGGTTATTAAGCCAGTCTAATATTCCATGTGCAAGATTGACAATTTTAGTTTTCAAGAAAAACATTTCATCGTATTTTATCAAGATTGTCGTGTTCTGAAGTAAACAAACTTGTTAAGACAGAGAAGAGTTTTTAAGCATTTGGTGTGTCGGTCGGCTTCTGATTAACATAATTTCGTTCGAAATACGTTTCGTAGCCCAATTGGGCAGTTTTCATGCTGTAATGACAGTGAGAAACTATGTCCTTTTTCAAGGCGGAAATTCTTAAAAAACTACGAACCTCGTGTCTGAAACCTCCTCCACCAGCACCTGTAGCTGCTGGACGTTGGTGACAAACTCCCCCAGGCTCTTGACGTGATCTGCCAGGGCCGCCATCTCGGAGCTGGAAGCGTAGCCTCGGCGACCGAGCCTCAACCGGGTTATGTACGTCACGGCGGTCTGAAGATTCAAGCGTAAAGCAAAAGGACTAATAAAGGAGTAGATTCAGGGTTCCCGCCGCCATTTCATGAAAACAAAATTTCTGGAGTTTCCAGGTTAGGGGTCGGGTCGGAGATCAGAGATCGGGTCAAGGGTCGGAAGTCGGGTCGAGAGTCATGTCGGGGGTTGGGTTGGGAAGATGGGGTTGGAAAGATGGGGGTTGGGTTGGGGATTGGGTCGGGGGTTGGGTCGGGGGTTGGGTCGGGGGTTGGGTCGGGGGTTGGGTCGGGGGTTGGGTCGGGGGTTGGGTCGGGGGTTGGGTCGGGGGTTGGGTCGGGGGTCAGGGTTGGGAAGATGGGGGTGGGGAGGAGTGGAGATTGGGAATGGAGGTGGGGATTACGGGTGGAGGTGGCATATGGGTGGGGGTGGGGGTGGGGGTGGGGGTGGGGGTGGGGGTGGGGGTAAAGGTGAGGCATGGGAATGGGAGTTGGGTCGGCAGATGGGGCAAGATAATTTTACCTACTTGATACATGGGCATATTTTTCATCTTTGCAGCGTTCTTCAAGACGGTGAATCCTTTGTGGTTCAGGCCTGAGGGTGAGTAACTGAGGCATCTGGCTAGGCTAATCTCATCCCGAGAGTTGACCAGAAGGCTGAGGAACGACAGGAAGACGTGTCGCACGAGAGTCTAAGGAGGAAACATGCGACCCAGCATAACAACAAAAAGTTTTAAAAAACTAATTTGGAGATAGATAAAAACGACACTTAGGGAGACAATCCGATAGGGATGTACACAAACTTAAAACAGTCCTAAACTTGTTTACCCTAACCCTTTACTCCAAGATCTTCGAGATGCTATTTAGACCCCAATCTGTCGTTCTAGAGCAAAAATAACTCCCAAATATCGTTTTTTTAAGGTAGCTAGACACTTAGGGAGACACTGAAATGTCTCCCTAATTGTTACTGTCTCCTTATTACCTAAAATCTTACGCTAATTTGTCTCCCTAAGTGCTCATTTAGTGAAATAACAGACTCACTTCGGTGGACGAAACGGGGGATCTTGGAGTTTTTGGCGTCGACACTGGAAAAGACCGGTCTTCGCTCGAATCCTCCCACTCGGTTTCCCACCCTCTCTGGTGAACCTCGAGTCGAAATTCCCCACTGCTGCTAAGCTCCGTCGTTCCCTGATCCAACATTTCAACTTGGATTTCGGTCACGGACATCTGGCCACATAAGAGCTCCAAGATTTCTCTCTGCGTAATCAAGGATCGAGATGATTCAAACACTTCTTACCAGACAAAAAAATTATAACAGGTCAGTTAAACGAAATTTACTATAAAACTATACAGCCCCCCAAATCCACTCATTCCTGGTAATTCAAGCAATTACCAATGGTGTATCCCTTTACATCTACTCATTTCTGGCAATTCAAGCACTTACCAATGATGTATCTTACCTTTACATCCACCCATTCCTGATAATTCAAGCAATTACCAATGGTGTATCCTACATTTACATCCACCCATTCCTGATAATTCAAGCAATTACCAATGGTGTATCCCTTTACATCTACTCATTTCTGGCAATTCAAGCACTTACCAATGATGTATCTTACCTTTACATCCACCCATTCCTGATAATTCAAGCAATTACCAATGGTGTATCCTACATTTACATCCACCCATTCCTGATAATTCAAGCAATTACCAATGGTGTATCCTACCTTTACATCCACCCATTCATGATAATTCAAGCAATTATGTATCCTACCTTTACATCCACCCATTCCTGATAATTCAAGCAATTGCCAAAGGTGTATCCTACCTTTACATCCACTCATTCCTGATAATTCAAGCAATTACCAATGGTGTATCCTACCTTTACATCCACCCATTCCTGATAATTCAAGCAATTACCAATGGTGTATCCTACCTTTACATCCACCCATTCCTGACAATTCAAGCAATTACCAATGGTGTATCCTACCTTTACATCCACCCATTCCTGACAATTCAAGCAATTACCAATAGTGTATCCTACCTTTACATCCACCCATTCCTGATAATTCAAGCAATTACCAATGGTGTATCCTTCCTTTACATCTACCCATTCCTGATAATTCAAGCAATTACCAATAGTGTATCCTACCTTTACATCCACCCATTCCTGATAATTCAAGCAATTACCAATGGTGTATCCTTCCTTTACATCTACCCATTCCTGATAATTCAAGCAATTACCAATGGTGTATCCTACCTTTATTCACAGTAAGCATTTGCAGACTATTTTTTGGTGATAAATGCACTATCCTATATGCCTTGAAGGAGTTTAATCTTGATGTGTACCCCACCTCGGTCAAGTTTTAGATCTTTACTGACCTCCAGCGATTCGGTCGGCCATCGCAGAACTATCATTTTTGTCCTCGTCCTAAACGACCGCACAACATCGACGTTCTTCTCCAGCAAACTCCGGACTTGAAGAAAGACGTCCACGACATCCAGCATGTTACTGCTGGACAGGAATGCTTGGTACAGTCCTCTCACCGACTGAGACGTTGGGAACTGAGTCGAAGAGATTTCGTCAGGCGAGCTTCCATCGCGATTATCGGAGAGTTTGCTCTCGTTGAGTTCTTGGGTCATGCAGAAAACCTCGCTCGCATCCGTGTCGTAAATGTCATATTTCTGAGAGAGGAAATTATAAAAATGTCAAACGGGTTAAAGAAGGAATTTAAAAATACTATCACAGCACTATACAGATGGTTTTTGGAATAAGCCATTTGTCAGTTAAATTTGAATAACATCTGGTACAACGAACTTGCTGGAAATGCGTGGCACTTTTAAACTTTTGAATACTCCAAATCAAAGAGACCGTTACTGTTATATCATGTGATTCAGGGCAAGCCTTACGCTAGCAACCCCTAGCTCCCGAATGGTCTAGTGTCCGGGGAAATTCAAAAATAAAATGTGCCACGCCTTTGAGCAATGAGTCAGTATACCAGATGTTATTCAAATGTAACCAGTTCGTGCCGGATGACGTATATAAACGCACAAATTTCCCCAAATTCAAAACGGATGACGCATAAACACGCCAAGTTCAAGTTCGGAAATGTCTGTCAGCAGAGAAGGCTGGAAATGCGTGGGTGTGCTTCCTGGCACTATCAGCCTGAACACGCTTCGGATCGTGTTTCGTTAAAAATAATCCCGCCCCTCGGCTCGGCGATGTTAAAATAATCCCGGCGCGAACTGGTTAACTCGCAAATGGTTTATTCGGGAGAATACTGGGGTACAGAAATTTCATCCCAAGGACACAACATATGGCCAGCGGCCCAGCTGGATTCAAACCCCTCACCCTCTGCTCCTGATAGTTAGGGACTCTAATAACTGCAAGGCCACACGTCCCAGTATAGCACAAAGTAAACAAGTAAATAAAAAACATTTAAAAAACCTGTTTGCCGAATTCCGCTAGGCAGAGCTGTACGACCACCAGCTGCGACTCGGACGAGAGAACTGTCTGGCAGCCCGGGCCGCTCGATTTCAGGCGACGGTGAAACTCCACTAGAACCTGGGACAGGGTTTTGACCGGCACGGCAGCATCGAAACTCTCATTGCGTCCTGGACCAACGATGATTATATCTCCATCTGATTGGAAAAACAAACAAAAAATGTTTTATTCAAAAACCACTTTGAAACTTTACTGTCTTTTAATAGCAGAGTGGGGTATGGGAAGACGCAGAAAACTCTAGTCTAATCTCGGACAAAACTAAGGAGCACAATTAATTTTGTATACACTTTAAATGCGTTAAATTTATATTTTACAATTAGTACCTAGGGCGCTTCTGAAGAATCATTGGTCTATTACCAGAAAGAATTAATAATAATACAAAAATGTATAATAATACCGCAAGGCAAATCTTGGAAACACGGCAGTTTCTTTACAACATCAAGAATCGCAGGTAGATGCATCGGATCATAGCCAGTCAGATGGTAGACGGAACCCTGGGCATATGAACACTCTGCGGCCATCTGTAATACTGAAAATAGGATTAAAAGAACGTTGCACATTTTACAAGAACAGGCCCGTACGCAGGGGGGGTGCGACGGGTGCGTACGCACCCCCCCCCCCCCCCCCAAATTACCAAAAGGTCCACATTTTCCGGGGTAAATAATGGTATTTTGATGTAGAAATAACGGTACTGGCACACGAACAATTTTGGTCCCATTGTTGGTCCCATCAAGTACAAATTCGCACTCCCCCATAAAAAAACCTGCGTACGGGCCTGAAAAACCACTTTGTATAGCTTCTGTAAAAGCCCTTTTCACACTAAACTTCCTCTGGACCGGGGTTAAACACAACGCTGGGAGAAACATGCTGCTGAGTGCTGGATGGTTCAAGCATCTATGGAGGTAGAATTAAATGGTTCAATCCCGTGTCGTGTTTATCCTGTCGTGTTTATTAGAAATGTTTCTGTTTCTCTGTCCCAGTTCATTTCTTTTCAACATTTGTGTACTCCTTCATTAGGATGAGTATGAAGAAGACAAAACAGCGTCAGATTGCATCATGGACACTCTATAATAACTAGGCTTTAATAAAGATGTATTTGTGTACAGTCCGACTAGAGTCGTACACTTTTTTAGTAGTACTACGTAGACAGACTGTTGAAGCGACACTTACTTTTTCCAACAAAAGTCATGCAATATACACGCTAGAGCAGTGCGTCACTACGTACAATGAACAACAGTGATAAAGAAATTTGTTTTCTTGGTGGTCCACTGGTCGGTTTGCCAACTTATTCTGAACTGAAGTTGTTTTTATCTCCGTGTCCGTTTTTTCGTGTACATCATTCATGTATAATGTAATTGCAGCCAGCAATGTGTTTTAAAGTCCCCTCGGTTAAAGGTCAATCAATTAGTCAGCCAATCAGATTGCACGGATCTGGGACGGCGTAGTCCATTTGCAACTAGAAATAGGGGTGGGCTCTACCAATTGTCCGAATGCACAATTTGCTGTTGGTAATTTATCAAGAACATCGATGTTACAATACGCGAATTTTAATTCGTTCAATCAAATACAAGTATTTCAAGTTGTACTTCAAATATATGTCGTTTAATGCTCAAACAATGACTTACCTTTTACTTATAATGGGGGCGACCCAAGTGAATGGGAGTACACGTACGACAAGTGCAGCGTTGGTAGGCCGCGCCTTTCTATGTAGTCTTTGTTCCAAGACGTCCTCCCCGCGCGCATAGCCCATCGATATGCGGGCGCCCTCTATCGTACGCCGAAGACCAGCGCACTGGAAAGGACGTCTTGGCTATCTTGCATTTGAACAGCGTGTGACCTCTTATATAAAATTCAACAGGCAGGTCAACAGAATAATAACGCTTGCGCACTGGAGAAAGTTTATGTTTTAGTAATGAGTTAGTTAGTCAGGTAACATGTACCTTCTTTCTCGAATTAAACTCTTGCCAAACCCAGTAATAAACAAACAATCACGTATAAATTGTCAAAGAGCACTGACCTAATGATTTCCCGCGGAATCGTGCGGCAACGTTTACTATTCTGTCACGGGTAAAATAGTGATTCCTTTACTTTAATCATACTGCGAGTTTCTTTTATCAAGCTTAATAAGTTGAGCAATAACGGGCTCCACGTCAATTACGATTTGCTGGTAAAATAGGTCATTAAATAAGTCGCTATACACCACATCTTACGCCACCTAATTAAATTGACTGCGCAAGCTGCGCCATAATTTGTTGCGTGGGCCGTGGACTTACGCACTGTCAAACTCTCGTAAAACTGTCGTAAGCGAAATGTTGCGCAGCAAAATATGGTGGCGCAAGGGGGCTTGCGCCATTGCGTAAGGTGATATCGGCTGCAGTGAGTCTGCGTTGATGTGTAATGCGTGTTGCGTCACGCGATTACGGCGCGCAACATCACACGCGCGTGCACAAATGCCACACAATTCTGACCGGAACTGTCCGAGTGACGTGAAAATGCCGAGAGAGCCAAGACGTCCTATCCGATGGTCTTTGCCGTACGTTGAGGGCGAAGGGTGATATGCGCCCTCTGTCTTCAAGCTCAGCAGTCAGGAATGAAGATATGCGAAACGTTCAAGTACAACATTTAATTTCACAACGCAAACGAAACAAACTCAAATGAACTCAACAGCTGATCGTCTGCTCGTGTATGTAGCAATTATATCCTTTCTATAAGCAAACCAAACTATAGTCTTATACTTAAAGAAAATATAATGACATAATTAGTGTTCTACTTTTGAAACAAAGACAAGTTTGTATAGTTTGTGGCTGGGATACACTTTCGCTTTTGCGCACGACGTCGTATGTAGATTTGGAAACACGTTACAATCAGTTCGTCAACAATATTGCGACTATTTAATTGTCTTTTTTTTAATGAAACATGAAACATGAAACATGAGCAAACGTACGTAGGGCATCAATTCAGGTAGAACCCTCAAAATTACCGGTATTTTTAGCAATTATTAGCACCAACCGTTGCCAACATCAACAGTTCGGGTTTTTTTTAAACAAAATCGGGTGGGCAGCGAATTTGGCCTGCACAGCCAGCTGCATGCAATTGCGCTTCCGTTTCGTGGGCGATGCAGTAGAATTGTGAAATCTTGTTAATAAATCAGATATTTTCTTAAACATTTCATATTTTTGCCAGTGATATAAAAAAAAACATTCACGTCATTCTGAACTATTAAAAGGTATGTTATTGTAAAGTTGTTTATCAAACTCGTCTAATATTGGCGGACTCGGTGACTGCGTCGTTACAACAAAAAAACGCCTCACTTAAAAATACCCTTATTTGGAATCACAGTTATACGTGTATTTGTAGAGTGTCGTGGCCGGGGGCGGTTAAGAACCCGGTTTTCTGTTCCGCAGAGCGTGAGTTGGAGTCCTGGTTTTGACACATGTGTCCTTAAGCAAGGCAATTAAACCACTATTGCTTCGTCTTTCGGATGGGACGTAAAGCTGGAGGTCCCGTGTGTTGTGTAATGCACGTAAAAGAACCCAGAAAAACTTATCGCTAAGAGAAGGGGTTTGCCCCGGTGTTTCTGAAGGATCAAGACAGCTACCTTCTCGTGGTGATCCGGCTAAGAGACAAAAGACCTCTCGAACTAAAGCTGTCAATCAGGACTTCGGTCCATACGCATTATTATTATTATTATGTATTTCATGCGCCCCGACTGGTCAATGTTATTGTAATATAAAGGCCAAATATCTTTCACGTGACATACTCTAATTGTGTGCTAAATTTCACGCTTTCAAAGGCAAAATCCTAACGCTCAAACAGAATCGATCGTCAATGAAAAGAACCCACCAGTGTTAAAGTTTAAAGATATATCACATGCAACTACACACCTATAGTTAATTCAATTTAAAACAATAGCAAACTGCTATACAAAATTACAACCAATTGAGGGAAATCAAACAAATCAAAACAACAGCTGATTTGTAAATCACAAACACTGAATTCAACCTATTTGTGACCCAGCACGAGTAAATGAGACACTTTGAGGCAAAAATGAAAATTGAGATTTTGATTTCATCATTTAAAGCTTGTTTTTGCCTCAAAGTGTATCATTTACTCATGCTGGGTCATATTTGTTGGTACCTTGTCAACAATTAACATATCATATTTTGTGTTATTTTTGTGTGTTCGTATAATTTCAATGGCCACAAAATGATATTTAACGTCCCTTAAAAATATGCAAAGTTCTACAACAACCAAAAAAATCACAATCTGCAAGTTGATGTTCAAATTGACTTAGCCTTGTGTGCAACACAACTATATAGAACTTGGTCTATTGTAAGAAAACTTTGCATATTATTATTAGTCAGAATGTTCTTTCTTGATAACAGCAACTGCAAAATGTGCTAATTATGATTTTAAATAAATTTTTGAATTAAAAACTCTTTATCCAATTACCTTTGGAGTCAAATATTTTATAATATTATCATCAGTGGTTGGAATGAAAAATATAAGGGAAATGCAATATTATTGTATGCAACTTGAAATATCTTTCTCAGTTTAATATTGCAATATTGCAATATTGAAGTCGTTTAAACTGACATGGGGACTGTCGACGTTTCACCGTATTGAATTACCAGTCCCCCGACCCACACCTGGGCTGTTGCTACTTTTTTGATAAGCCTATAGCAGTTCAAAGAACTGCGGTTTGAAACATTTTCAAAGTTATAACGCGTGCACAGTACATACATGACATGTATGCGTTGTTCACAATGTGACACCGCAATCCATTCATTAACCATATTCTACCACAAATATCACATTATTTCAAATGCAGAATATCACCCACGTTTTCACAACAACGTATTTTATTGATCTGTACGTCGTAAACAAACGTAAATAACAACCTGTAAACCGAGGGATCGGCGATTTCAACGTTCGATCGCAACTCTACGATCCGCCATCTTGAATGTTGACGTCATTTCGAGAAAGCAACATGGGCCAATTGTACCCATTTCGAGGCAATAATTGCCTATTTTGTTGTACGCTACAATGTAGGTCAACTTGACCTAGTATAGCTAGGGCAAATATTCTTTCTTACACTACTGCAATATTTTTAAAAGCACAATCAAAAGGTCAAAGGTCGAATACTAGTCAAATCGCCATTGAACCCATAATTGGGTAAGAAAGTACCCAACTTTTGTACCCAACACATTTACTCAGCCGATTTTGACACTTCTTTTATTTAGAGTGAAGGATTTATTTGGATAACTTTAAATTAATGAGATTCATATACGGATTGACTAAAAATTATTATACTGCGTGTGACGTACGCTGACAAATAATTATTTTAAAAAGGGCACAACGTGGGAATCGTGTGGTGTTTTCTTAAAAAAAATCAGAAACCTTAACAACAACACTGTCCCAAATTTGGAAGCATTCATGGTTTTCAGGTATAGCAACCAGTCAAACGGAAGGACAATGAAAATAGCCGCGCTCTGACGAAAATGGAAGATAGGTTTATAGCGGATCTTGCAATCGTAGGCCTAAGGGACATGTATAAAAAAGAGAACTCGCGCTGTTTCTTGACAAAAGACTAGACTAGCGAGAGGAAACGACAGCCGTATAGTCGCAACAGGTACAGAATTTGTCGACATTATTGGGGAAAAAAACATCGACAACAACAAAAATGGTGAGAATAAATGTATCTCTTTTATTGTTATGGATATTATAAATCATGTTTGGAGGACTGTTGCAACTAATATTGCAGTAATTATTAACGAATAATATCACACAAATTGACCGATATTGTATCACTATACCGATAATGTAACAACAAATTGGATGACAGTAAACAGTAACGTTGATATCAGTCAATATTTTGTTTAATTTTGTTAAAGTGAACAAATATTGGCAAGGCGGAATTTGAACCCGCGACCTACCGGACCGGCGCTCTACCAACTGGGCTATCTTGCCAATTATGTTGGCGGTCACCCAATTTGTCAGTATCCTTGTTTGGGGGCGCTAGTCAGAAGTCCTAAACACCAGAATTCCGTGTGGCTAGGAATCACGCCCGATTTTACGATACAACCTGGGAAAGCGACATTGTGGGGAATCACTCAATGAGGATACGACTTTTTATCTTATACTACACAAATAAAAATCTGCCTAAATGTCAAAGTAAACAAAGTAATTAATTGGCAAGGCTGGACTTGAACCTGCGACCTCCAAAATATCGGACCGGCGCTTTACCAACTAAGTTGGTAAAGCGCGGATCCGATATCATGAAGATCGCAGGTTCAATTCCCGCCTTTTCTTTGTTCAATTTCTTTTGTTCACTTTGAAATTTATGCCAATTTACCTGGGGCAAATTTTTTATAAAACATGTAAGCACAAAAATTTGCTTAGCACAAAAACAGTTTTGCTCATTAAAAACAGGTTACCAGCTAAAACTCTTTTCACGCTAAATCCAGCTAAATACCCGTCACAAACAATAAACATCACCTGACAATTTGATTTGTAACCTTGTTTTCCTCCAAAGCAAGAATTTCTATGCTAAGCAAATTTCTGTGCTTACATGTTTTATGAATTTGGCCCCTGGTCAATATTTTGTTGTGACATTATCGGTTTAGTGATACAGTATCGATCAATTTGTGTGACATTATCGGTTAGTGTTACAGTATCGATCAATGTGTGTGACATTATCGGTTAGTGATACAGTATCGATCAATTTGTGTGACATTATCGGTTATTGATAAAGTATCGATCAATTTGTGTGACATTATCGGTTAGTGATACAGTATCGATCAATTTGTGTGACATTATCGGTAAGTGATACAGTATCGATCAATGTGTGTGACATTATCCGTTAGTGATAGTGATACAATATCGATCAATTTGTGTGACATCATCGGTAAGTGATACAGTATCGATCAATTTGTGTGACATTATCGGTAAGTGATACAGTATAGATCAATTTGTGTGACATTATCGGTTAGTGATACAGTATATATCAATTTGTGTGACATTATCGGTAAGTGATACAGTATCGACCAATTTGTGTGACAGTATCGGTTAGTGATACAGTATCGATCAATTTTGTGTGACATTATCGGTTAGTGATACAGAATCGATCAATTTGTGTGACATTATCGGTAAGTGATACAGTATCGATCAATTTGTGTGACATTATCCATTGGTTACTACATTATCGGTTGTAAGAATGACGTTTCAATTATGTTACCCAAAAGGCCCTTGCCATACAAATCAATCGTGTTTTTGTTTTAAACTCTGATATTTGGCTCGTGTTCTTCTTTGCCACTGCACTAACATTATTTAATTATAGGTGGGATGATAACTAAAGCTATTTTTTCTCCAACTAATTGCGTTTTATTAGTTATGATATCATGTGTTTTCTTTATCCATGTGGTAATGTCCATGCCTTGTGTATGTAAAGACTAGGCGGCCTTCAATGCTCTCTATTTCGATTCAACAAAGATCCAATTCGCCTTATATGGGGCACACAAGTGACAAAAAAACGTTGGCCGTAGTGCTATAATTCACTGAACGATTCTGTCAATTTCTATTTTGGAAACTGGCCGAAACTGCAACCTCTTGTCTAAATACCTTCTATTATTTTTATTTTTTTTGTTCTCTCAAAAATACATGTAGCTTCATTATAAAAACAAGTAATGCGCTTTAATAGGGCTGCGAGAAGTCCTAATTTGTCGTCATTCGATATAAACGCATGCGCACTCTGGCTTTATGAGACAGGAAGCATGTCAACTTAAGCCCTGTAGACCTAGGCCGTTTTCTAAACCCCAACTTCGTTTCCGTTTTTGGCTTCGTTCCTGCAGTTTGGCAATAGTGATAGAGTCAGAACGAAGCCTAACCTGGGGTTTGGGAAACCGGCCCTAATGACGCAATGGCGTTGTCTTTATGCACTATAAGAGGGTACCGAAGTCAAGACGCCAGACTAAGTAAGAACAGACTATCACATAAGAACATACGTAAACATTTTATACAGGTAAAACTAGTATATATATCAATAACAATATTTCCCTTATTTAGCGTTTCCTTTTAAAATAGTCTTTAATTTATCTTCCACCTAAGCTTTTTAACAATGTCAGATTATCCTTAAAAGAAGACTACTAACCAATCTTCTTTTTATTTGTGTCTAGTTGAAAATTAACGTCGTCAGGCTCGCTTGTCTGCTTGGCATTATCCTGCTCCTAACCTCCTTCATTACGCCTGGAATCGGGAGCAAAACCCGGCGCAACAGCCGAACCAGACGCGGTAAACGACCCGGCACCGTGGACCGGGAGCTGGCGAGACCGGACGAGCTCGAGGGCGGTGAATCCCCGGCACGACACGGGGACAAGAAAGACCGAGATCGGCCCAGCAAGAGGCAGGCGAACCGGCTGAGTGTGGCCGTGTCGTGGAGCCCCCAGCCGCCGATAAGCCCGGTTCCGTCCGCCGAACTTTGCCAGTGTTCCTGGGGGTACGACTATCACGAGGACGCCGATCGCATCCCGCGCCGAATACCCTTCGCGCGCTGCACGAACCCGGACGGTAATAATTGCCGTAATAGTCTGACGGGCAGCTGCCACCTTCACAACTACACCGTCGCCGTACTGCGGCGCGTACAGACGGCCAGTCCACATTGTACAGACTCGCTCGACGATTACGAAGTCACGTACGAGTCCGTACCTGTCGCCTGCGTATGTCTGGAAAACCGGCCGTAGTGGCTGGTTGGTGGTTTAAAACTAAGATGGTACAAACAGATTATGACAAACAACCTTAACCCACGATCCAGTATGGAACATGACCCGGCTTTCACAAAAGGATTCACCTGAAAGAAACACTGAAATAATTAAAAACTGGCTTCCTGCCAATAACTTACTTGTCGAAAATTGAAAAGTGTGAAATTAGCTATGAAAGTATAGAATCAGTGAAAGTGGTAAAGTCGATCACGGTGGTAAAACAAAATAAGGGGTTTAGTTTGATGTGGAATAAGAAAATGTGGGCGAGTAAAATTTATGGTAAATAAAAATAGAAAAAAGAGATGAAATTTTGATTGTCGAGTCATACATAATAATTATGCAATAAGATATGGAGCAAACGGGATCCAAGCTTCTTTTGTGGGGTCATTGTGTTCCTTGAATCTCAGGGATTCTTTGCAGATATATATAGGGAGATGTGTTAGGTAATGTAATGTAGGGTGTGTAGTATAGTTACAAGGACAAGAGGAGTACCATCGGCCTTATGCCCCATATTTATTTAGCTGTCAACTGTGGATGGAGTAACCTCAATGGTTAATTTCAATAATATATGCAATAATCGCAGAATAATCTAAATTGTTTATTTTTGTATAATTATTTATATTTGTATATGATTTATTTTTGTAACGTTTAGAGCAAAATGTATATAGGAAATGGAATGTGATATTTAATGGGGAAAAACAGGCTACGAATCTGCTATAATATAAAACAAAAAGATGTGCGAAGTTCTAAGGGGAAGGATTATCTTGAAGTCCAGTTTGTTCCCCATGTCATACGAAATTTATTTAGGTAAATAAAAGTAGCACCAGTCTATTGCATTTATACACATAATTTCATTTCTCAGTAAAACCTACTCAATTTCTTTGCCAACACTTTGTGTGTGCAACACATTCAACATAACGAGACTAGAAAAACAAACAAAAAAACCATTTAGATTATTAATGACAAACTATGACAACACGTGACGTCACGAAATCCTAAAAAAAAACTTGCTCTGGTTCATCAAGACTTTTGCTTTCGGTGTAGAGGACTAAAATAAGAAAACACAAGGTCGAATGCTCAAATTAAACCTTCGCATGGTTTTGTTTTTTTTACGTTGACATTTTCATATTATATAGGCCTACAATTATTTATACATGATTAGGTAAAATCAACTTTCATGTGTTCTATCGAAAGAGGTCAGTTTAAAAAAAGACACTTTCGCAATTATCTACTAAGTAACCAACCAAATAATTGTTCAAAATCTTGCTGTGAAATTCCTCCCTATTACACAAACCAAACATTATTTAGTTTATAGGCTCTTAAATCATTTGCTGTTTACTCTGTAATTTAATGAGTGGTATTGATACGACGGCACTGTATATAAAAAGATATTAAAACGACGTATTTTTTTTTTAAATGGAGCCACATTTTCCAATTTGTTTTCAAACTGTTATTCTCCTCCTTTAAAGGGATCGTATACGTTTGGTAATTGGAACCCACTGTTTGTTTCAATCCTATATAGTTATAGATATATACCATAAAACTAACCTGTACAAATTTCATTTCAAAAAGGTGGTAGCGATGTCGAGATATTGCCGAAAATCTGGAGCGGTTATGGATATGTCCACACAGGAAGAACAATCTGCATTGGAATACACAGTCCGAGAAACGTCACTGCAGTAACGCTTCTCAGATTCAAATTTTTGGGGATAAAAAGTGATATCTTTTTCCATAACCGCAGTACATATAGAAGTGAAAAGTTTCTAAAAATGCATTATACTATCCAAAGCTGCTGTACTTCTTACCAACTAAGTTTTTTTTGCCATTAATTTTTGGAGTAATTACCAAACGTATACGATCCATTTAAGGTGTTAAAACGACGTAATTTCTCAAAATGGAGCTAATTTTCTCAATTAGTTTTCATCAGAAAACGGTTATTCTCCTCCTTTAAGCGGTGATAATAATTATTAAGCGATATTTGTAATACGGCAACTCGTCGTTGTTGAGTGTGGTTGGAGTTCATTTTCCCCACAGCGGATGTTGCCCGGTTGGAGTGAAAACAGTTGCTTTCGAAAGCAGTCTTGAAGACCCCGACATTCTTATTGTTACTCCACATTAACTTTGGCATTAGCAAGTTGAAGAGGGATGGGGGTGGGGGGGGGGGGGGGGGGGGTGTCGTCTTTGACTTGATCCCAGCGCAGCAGATCTGGGATGAAAGGCACTCCGATGGCTTGGCACAGCAGCCGGGAGGCTTCCGCGGGCTTTGCGAGCAGTTTGTCGGTGTCTAACACTACGGACGCTGGCTGGCCGAGGGTCGTACTCGTAGTGACGTGTAGTCGTACATGCCAACCAAGGCTTTGCAAATATTGGGCTGTATTCACCAGGTGAAATTAGACATCATTTTGAAAATAAGAGACTAATTTCTAATGTGAAGTGATCGATTTGAAAGGATGATGCATCAGAACGGCGTGAATGTAGCCTTCGGCCGGGTATCATTTCCATCCGCCATCCCAACGATTCGCCAATTTCTTTCCCGACAATGAAAGCTTTGTCCGGGTACGGCTGCTCGCACATTTCCTTTCATGATTTGATATTGACACTAACCTTCAGTGGCCATGCTGGCCACACCCAAACCCGGTACCTCCGCAGTCGTTAAAGACCCTACAACAACGGGTACCCGTGGACGACCAGCAAATCCGGGAGCTGTGACAGCGCCCTCATGAGGGCGGTGGCAAAGAGATCGCGGAGAGCTCCCACAGACATATAAACACATAGACCGCCAGGTCCTATTCAAAACTACAGGATGATTTCGTGATTTCGCGGCGCCCGACTAAAATACCAACTATGGGCAAATTTAGCCCTCGGTATAGGGAATTTGTACACACCCGAACTGTTCCAGTCAAATAATTATATGAAGCCATTTATCGATTTAAAAGAAAATTACATAGGGCTATACCATATACCATGTAGATTAAGCATAACCAGTGTCAATCTTGATACCCTAAAATAAAGAAGTTTTAGGCCCATTTTTGTGTCAAGCGCGTTGCCCGGTATGCGCACAGAACGTAAAAAGCGCGCGGTGCGTTGCCCGTCGAACGAAATAGTGTACACAATTTATATGAACGCGCGTGCAAAGTGCGTTGCACGATATGCGCGAAATTATACGCGCTTGGCTTTTTATAGCTACACGCGCATGCCGTGCAGCCTACGCGTCGTTTTGCCCATACTTTGCAAATCACGGTTTTGTGCACACGACTGGCGGTCTATAGGTTTATATGTCTGTGCCCCCACCACAGACATATAAACACATAGACCGCCAGGTCCTATTCAAAAGTACAGGATGATTTCGTGATTTCGCGGCGCCCGACTAAAATACCAACTATGGGCAAATTTAGCCCTCGGTATAGGGAATTTGTACACACCCGAACTGTTCCAGTCAAATAATTATTTGAAAGCATTTATCGATTTAAAAGAAAATTACAGAGGGCTATACCATATACCATGTAGATTAAGCATAACCAGTGTCAATCTTGATACCCTCAAATAAAGACGTTTAGGCCCATTTTTGTGTCAAGCGCGTTGCCCGGTATGCGCACAGAACGTAAAAAGCGCGCGGTGCGTTGCCCGTCCAACGAAAGATATATAAACGCGCGTGCAAAGTGCGTTGCACGATAGGCGCGTAATTGTACGCGCTTGGCTTTTTATAGCTACACGCGCATGCCGTGCAGCCTACGCGTCGTTTTGCCCATACTTTGCAAATCACGGTTTTGTGCACACGACTGGCGGTCTATAGGTTTATATGTCTGTGAGTGCTCCACACGGGGACTCGCTTTTGCGTTGCCATGGTAGTTTTGTGAAGACAGCTGGACAGGTAGGCGCGTTGTAGTTGCAGGTGGAAATATGCAAATGACTGCGTTGTCTAAACTACAAACACAAAATGAGGCGTGGTTAGAATTAAAGGCATGGGGAAAAGACAGACGACAACGCACCAATAACAGTGGTCGACCTCCAACCCCTCCTCCAAAAAAACCACACCCAGACAATCCACCCAGAAATCGCCACGAAGTACAAATACCTATCACCCAAGCGCATTAATCCCAGTGTCGTAACTGTGTTTAAAAAAAACCCGGCACGGGTACGAAGTTTAAAATACGCAGGACAGATGTTTTTATAGTATACCGCTTTATTCAAGCATTCAAGCATATATACTAGGCATGTCATCGGGGAAGTTTATGCCGTCATATTAAACACGTGTCCCGACTACAGCCTGAGCCTCGTTCTGAATCCACAAGGATAACAAGGGAACTAGACACGAGAGCTTGTTTGCTTTCAACAAAAAGCTAAAGAAATGATTAAACAAACTTCAGGGTTTGACGTCCACCCATTTTGACGGAGTTTGGGTACATGTACTACAGTATTCTGTTCACAGTTAGTTCGCTGCGTCCATAGCCGCGTTCGCATTGGAGTTTTTTTGGTAAAACCTACGGAGAACTTAACCAAATTAAATCCAATGTGGACAGGCGGTAACATTGTCAAATTGTCCATTTTACCCTCCGCAACAGTAAGATGTACAGGTCCAAGCTTCTAGCGGAGAAATTAACACCGTGAACTTTGACAATCACGTACCGTAACATTTGACAATATTAAGTCCAATGCGAACGCGGCTTATGGCGTCATAAGTATACACGTGCACGTGATCCGATACTGGCAAAGTCCGCCCTTGAGTTTGGATCACTGACCTCTACACCAGAGGTCAGTAATTTGGATCCATGTGGGTGTGCGCGCGCCTATAGCCTAGCCTCTGAGTTAACGACGACCAACCACTCCAGGATTGAGTTTAGATCCATGTGTGCGCCTAGCCTCGGCGTTATTGACGACCAACCAGGATTGTAGTACTACTTGACGCAGTACTTGAACTTGGCAGAATTTCAAATGTATGTTTTGTTTGTGTTTTTTTTTTATTTCTTCAAAACTACATATAACTGGTTACCCGAAATCCCACGTCAAAACTTCTTTCCGAAAACATGAATTTATAGAATGATGTTACGTCATTAAAGACACAACTAAATTTAGCTTTTTGACCATGATGATCAGTTATAATTGAAGAGAAACTCCCAACAACCTAGGAAAACAACGCGGACTGGGACGGTAAATAAACGAAAAAGAAAACGATCCGGCTTAAAATGTCAAAAGTTAACAAACATCCGGGAATGGGCGTGCTCTCAGCAGCTTTGTAGCCAATCAGGACCGGCGTTCTTAAAGTTACCCACGAATTCAGCCAACAAGAAGCGGCGTTTCATCGCTGGTTGGTCCGCCGCGCGTGCTGTAAAGCCACGTTCTCATCCGACCCGCGTAGGCGTAACGTGGGGTCTACGTAGAGATTTGGGGGTTGTACATGTACGTCCGTGGCCCCTCCGCGGTTGGCCTGCGCGCACTACGCAAGTAATTTTAAGCTATCTGACACCCGCGTATAGCCTTCATGTTCCTATGTGGAGAAAAATTGGACATGCACAATTTTTGGTCTGCGACGATTTGTTGCATTTTCTACGTATACCGGACGCAGGCGATGTGACCACTCCCAGGTAGAATTTGCCCACGTAGAAACAAATGGCCACGTATGAAAATGTACTGCCCTTTCCCGCCCAGGCAAGGTACGGTTCGCGACCGCCTACGTAACTCAAGGATGCCCGTTACGCCCCTTCAATGGTCATTATTGTAAGCCTTTCTTTAAACAAAAAATTATTTTAAGAGGGATTTTGTGAAAGACAATCTTGAAGTATACAAAAAAAACATGCCGTCATGGTTCTATTTCTGTGGCTGGGAAAAAAAGCTTAAAAGTAGAACAGTTTTACACCGAGAATTATCAAAACCTCTTTACTGAGCTTAGATTCACATTCAACCAACTCTGCGTCAAGGGAGCTGCTTAGAATAGCACAGACTCTATACGAGAACTTTGCTTCAACGTTCCAGTTTCATATAATTCTCATTGCTAGCACATCCAGGGAAAATGGCAAAGAATGATCAACCGACCTCGTCTTATTGGCAGCCGAAGTTTGGCTTCTTGCTCCCGGGGAAGTCCCCCGCGGCACTTAGCGTGTCCGCCCTGCTCCTCTTGGCCGTCCTGTCTCCCCTGCGAGCCATGCCCCTCTCCGCTGAGGACGTCGGGGATCCCTCGGACTCGGAGTGTTCAAGCCCACTGACTGAATTAATCCACAGCTTGACTGGTGATGATGCGAGTCGCTTCTATCCTTACCAGGAGTCATTCGGGATCCTGCCCTTTAATCTGACGGGCTTTCTTCCGCAGCTGCCGGCGATGTCGTCCCGACCAGAGACCGGCACCATCACCAGCGGCGGCGCCTCCACCACCTGCCCGTGGATCTACGAGACAGACCACGACCCCGACCGGTATCCAAGCGTGATCCCCTTCGCCGTGTGCCGTTGCCGGGGCTGCCTAGACCGGGCCGCTGACGAGGCTGAAGACATGCAATGCCGTCTGGTGAGATACCGAATGCAAGTGCTGAGACGAAATGGCTGCTTGGGCGGATTGTTCAGATACGACTTCAAGTTACTGTCCGTTCCCGTTGCGTGCGCCTGCATGCGTCTCTCAAGTACTTCGTCCCAGAGCAGACCTCCGGGTATTATTGGCAAATAAAGAAGACAACCGCTATATACACTGGTTAGTTTTTAGTGACTTTCAGATTTAAAGGGATAGTATACCTTTTTGCAACTTTCCAAAATGTAACCAAACTAAATTTTAACATATTCATGACTCTAAACTCTTTGTAAAACATTTCCTTATGGCAAGCTGTCATTTTGAAGAAAATACTGAGACTCATTTTTGAACATTTCCTTGGTTCAACATTTTGAAATCTTAGAATGTTATTTCCTCGAAATATACAAATTCCCGAAAATGTTATGTTTTAGATTGTTTACTTATCCTATTTCAAACATAGAATGGACGTTTTATAACTGATGATCATAACAAATTATTTTATTGGTCTATGCACAATTTGTGTGTAATTTTCACATATGAAATATATCATTTGTATAAAGATGAAAAACTAAAAACATGCTTCCGACTGTCTGTGATAGTCGTAACACTATTGTCGATAAAGGTGTATCACCGTCGTAATGTAAATCCTATGGATTATGGTTAGATTTATATTCTATATAGAACGAACAAGTTAAGATGTTAACATAAAAATTTTAACTGCGTTTAATATAAAAAAAACTGACATTTATTTTCTCTACCACACTTTAAATTACCGCTTCATTAATTTTTTTTCGAAACACGATATTTTTAAATAGCGTATAATGAATGTGATTTGACTTTTAATTTATACAGCATGATTTTTGTTAATCACATTGAATAGAATGTTGTAACGTAATTACACTGTGATTGAAGAACATAACTCTAAGATCAGGGGCTAATTTCACAAAACATGTAAGCACAACAATTTGCTTAGCACAAAAATAGTTTTGCTCAGTAAAAACAGGTTACGAGTCAAAACACACCATGTGCTTTTCATGCTAACCAAAAAACTAGCTGAATATCAGTCACAAACAATAAACATCACCTGACAATTTGGTTTGTAACCCTGTTTTTTCCTATAAGGAAGAATTGTTATGCTAAGCAAATTGTTGTGCTTACATGTTTTATGAAATTGGCCTATGGTGACACCAGGCTTTGTTTGCATGTGCGCGTTCTATGTGATAGTCTATCCCTGCTTCGTCTGGCGTCCCGACTTCGCTCCCACAGCAAAGTACATAGTGTAAACAAAGCCATTACGTCATCAGGTCCCAGATCTATTAACGACTGTGGATAAATATTGTTTGTATAGCTTTGATGCGATTATTGTATAGATGAAAAGGACATTCAACTTTACGTCATCCGTACTTTAATATATAATAAAACAAAATGTTTGTTTTTTTGCATGGCACTTGCTGTAATAATCAAGAATAAAAGAGTTACTCAGAAATGGTAAATTGTTCGAACCCACGCCAGATGAAATCTTTCTAAAAGTAGGGTGGAAAAAATAGGGATGAACACCTTATATTCTGCTTTTATACTCTCCGTTTCTCTGGTTCTCGTTTTTGGAACTCCATCATTAGATCATTGTCGTCTGTGGGCCGTTTTAAATCGTCTTACAAAAAGGCGCGCGTTCCTGTCACAATGTGTAATGTTGCTTCCCTCCATAGCTCCTCTCATTATTGCTACAGTGTTAATGTGATATCTCCATCATATTTACTTATCTTCATTGGAATTGTCTGTTTGTCTCAGTCTTCACTGTCCCCTCCATCTGTTTGTTTTATTCTTCTTTGTTTTCTGCCCCTTGTCCGTTCGTTCATATTCATTCCTGTCGTCTGTATAATATAGACCGTCCATTGATTGTCTGTGTCAGGCTGTTCTCTACAACAAGCCTCAGTTTATTTAAACAACCTTAAACTTGTCATAATCCTCTTTTAATTAATAGTCTTTAGTTTACAATTCCAGATTATGTGCTATATATATTTTTTTAATTTGTTATCTATGTTTAATGTTTTATCTGAAAATCTAACCTGACTTGCTAGTGAAAAGTTTGAAAATAAACGTTGTTATTAATTGATTAATTATTGATTGGTTGACAGAGTGCGGTGCGGGGACCAGGTGACACTGTGCCAGTTAATAAATTATCACGGTGACATTGTAAAATGTTTGTGCGCGTTAAAGGGATCGTATACGTTTGGTAATTACTCCAAACATTAATGGCAATAAAAACTAACTTGGTAAGAAGTACAGCAGCTTTGGATAGTATAATGCATTTTTAGAAACTTTTCACGTCGAAGTACGTACTGCGGTTATGGAAAAAGATATAACTTTTTATCTCCAAAAATTTGAATCTGAGAAGCGTTTACTGCAGTGACGTTTCTCAGATTGTATTCCAATGCAGATTATTCTTCCAGCGTAGACATAACCGCTCCAGATTTTCGGCAATATCTCAAAATCGCTACCACCTTTTGAAAAGAAATTTGTACTGGTTAGTTTTATGGTATAGGGCCTATATCTATAACTATATAGGATTGAAACAAACAGTGGGCTCAAATTACCAAACGTATACGATCCCTTTAAACGTTGAATAATTAAATGTACTAAACAAATTATAATTATTAGCCATTTCATCATATATTGTCTGTTAACTGGGTGGTACCTTTGTACGTTGGCGTTCCAAAGTCGCTTCGACTCCCAGCTCCCCACCCCAGAATAGATTTTAGTTGGGGACATACGTACTTTTATGCACAAAGGCTTTCTTGCTTTGAAGCTGATATGATTGCGATAGTATTTCTTGCTTTTGTGTTGACTTGTGAACCGATATGCTTTCATTTTCGTTTTCATTTCATTCCGATTCGCAGTATCGGTTGCGACGCATGCGCCCCGACGTTGTTGACTTGTTTACGTTATTCCTCCGTGGTTTATCTAGGCCTATAAAACAAAGTAACAATTTTTTGAATATTGGTGTGCGCATGCGCAATTTGGACATCGAAGTGGCTCAACAGCAATTTGTCTTACCCCCCAAACAAATATGTTAGTGCGAAATGACATAAATCGTCCCGCCATTTTTTTATTCCTGGATTTTTTTTTAATGGCCTGCCACCATTAAAGTCAATGACCAATATTTTTCGAGGAAACATTATGGCGCCATAAGTAACCTGCGGTTTCCCGCCATAGGCGTCTCACCAATTCCACAACCCATTTGGTATGCGCCTGCACGCATGTATGTTGCTAAGTATTAGTCATAACCGCTCTGCGCGTGTTATACGTATACTGCCGACGACTAGAGCCGAAATCAGTTTAGTTGTCTGTTTCGGCGTTCGACTGGACGGTGCGTGTGGAGTCTAGTTTTTGCTCGACACTATATGGTGCTCAATTATCGACTCGGTGCGACATAATACTAGTCTGGCCGTATTTCTAGTCTCCTTCCCAGCCGCGTATCTGTGTCTCGGACAGTATTTCAAGTTGATCAACAATGGTAGGTGTAACTTTTTTTAAATTTGTGACGATTAATTATTTTGTTTTGTATATACTGTAAATGTTTGTGTAGACTATAGACTGTGCCATTTTAAGTTGAATTTCGGCCAGAGCCGGAATTATTACACGTACAATTCGTGCAACAGTTAAAATCACCATGACTAAGAAAATTCAACCTTAGGATGTCGGACTCAGAACTTGAAACTTGAGTTATTAATTTTCAGAAATTGCAAAAGTGCCCGATTTGAGACTAAGGTCTAATTATTTATCCAAACTCCTGAACACAAATTACAGAAAATGTTGCTACAGGGAATTAATGTGATAGACAAAAGCAACCGAATAAATTTAGCAGGAAAAAAGGCACAATGACGCTCTTTGGCAGCGCAGATTTGGCTAAGCATTTATTACACCACGTGCTTAGTAGATCTAGGCTTAGGCCTATGCATTCAAATAGCAATTTGCTTACCAGAAAGCAGCGAAAAAGGAAGAACGTTTGGTAATGTGAGTTTGGGGTTTTCCCACTATACAACCACAAACGCGCACACCACAATAGACAATAGTATTGGGTACCACCCATGTATCAACCCGACCGGTTACATCCGGGTTTAGGGCCAAAGTGCAAAACAATTATACTACATGTATATTGGCTTTCTTCCCAAATCTGCTTGTGTACTTTGTTCTCCATCCCCCACTTATCGTGTGACATTAGGAATATAATTTGTCAAATAATCTTGTACTTTGTATATACAGGTATTTATTTGATTTTGTTGCCATTTATTTGTGTGTGTGTTTCTCCGGTATTGAACGATAGCAGAAATATAGTTCCCATTTAAAAAAGTAAAACAAAAGTATTTATTTATTTGTTTTTATTTGTTTTTATTATTATTTTTACAATTTGTTTGTTTTGTTTGTGGGGGGGGGGGGGGGGTGTCACTGACGAATGTACTTTAATTTGTGAAGTGGTTACGGTAGAACTTGCCGCATTTGATAAACATCCGCCCCTTTTGGTTATTTTTAAATAATCTCCGATATATTCGTAAAGATCGGATAAGGCAAAAAGCACGTCCTTTTTATCCTTATTGAATTAGTCGAACCTGTAAGGAGCCTAGTTTTGTTTCCCACAGTGTAAGAAACAAAGGCTCCTCTGTTTTGTTCATGGTGATGTTGTTTTTTTCGTATAAACTATTCCCGCCCCTGACTTTTCTACCCCTGTTTGTAGAAGGCGTAGGCTATACGTGTATTATTATGAATCTGCCACAAACATAATATTTGTCATTTTCAACCGTCTGTACATGTTTTCGTTTCCAGTCGCCTACCTTCCGTAGATTCCACACGGGCCACCTCTCCAAGTTATATACTGCACTGGTGGTCGCCATTTTGTTTCTAGTACCAGCGGTGACCTCTGACCCCGGCAAGACCGGCTGCCTCGTTCCCGACGATATTCAGCTTCTGGCCATGCTGCTATCGAACGGTGGGGTCGTACTGATCCCCCCGGGGACTGAGGCAGGCGGGAAGGCGCAATCTCCCGCCCAAGACCCCCGCGAGTTATTCCGAGTCGGCCGAGCTGATCTCGACTCGCCGGCCACTCCGGGCGGCGACTGGCACTGCCCTGTCGGGGAGAAACCGCCCCAGGGCGCCCCGGCGAACGAGCTGGCCGTGTGCCCGTGGCGCTACGTGGTAGACCGCGACCCTGCCCGCTACCCGCCTACGGTCGCCCGCGCCGTTTCACGGTGCAGCGCCTGCTTGGGTCCCGGTGGCTCCGTGATGGACGGGACGCGATGTGAACCTGTCATCTATCAAGGCAAGGTGCTGAGGCAGAGGGGATGTGAACAGCCCGGCGGTGTTATGAGATACGAGGTGGAGGACATGCCGCAAACTGTCGCATTCCAGTGCACCTTCATTCCCAAATCGCCATAAAACTGTCTCAAAACTGTCCTTGCTGTTCGTTTGTTTGTTTGTTTGCTGGGGTGGTTGTTTGTTTGTTGGGGGTGTTTCGGTTTAGTTGTTTATTTATTTTTATTTAGTTTGTTTTAAATTGACTTTACCAGTTTTGTTGGGGTCCTTTTTTATCGTCTATCATTAGTTTATATTTTCATGTTTCTTATAAATGTAATTTTCCCTTTGTGTTTCCCCTATAATTTTTGTGTGACTTATCGTGTGACATTTGGAATATAATTTGTCAATTAATCTTGTATTTTGTATGTACAGGTATTTTTTAGATTTTGTTGCCATTTATCTGTGTGTGTTTTTCTCTGGTATTGAACGATAGTAGAAATAAAGTTCCCATTTTAAAAAGTAAAACTAAAGTATTTATTTATTTATTTGTTTTTATTTGCTTTTATTATTATTTATATTACTATTTTTATATTTTTATATTTATTTTATATTTTTTTATTTATTTTTTATTTTTTTTAATTTTTTTTTTGGGGGGTGGTCTTACTGACGAATGTACTTTAATTTGTGAAGTGGTTGCGGCTTGGTCAGTATAAGACGGTAACAAAATCGTACAACTTATGAGATGCCAGGGTGCGATCGTATTGTTTACGGTCGAACCGTTGTTGCATTTACTGATACACCGTATTTTGTCACGGTAACAAGTCTTTCAATTCTGCCGCTTTACAGACTTTCCACCGTAAAAAAATACGGTCTGTCGGTGAATACAACTCCGGTCCGACCGTAAACAAATTACGTCGAAACTCTATACATATCGCTGCACGACTTTGGACCGTAATTTTGTTAAATTTTGTTTTTTACACTACGTTTGAGGCAATTAAAGATTCAAATGATTTGTCCCCGCTGGACAGTTTGGAAGGCTTTGACAGAACTAGAGTTTGGTCAATTCAGGTCACTCCCCTTGTGGTCGGATTGATTTATGGATATGAACTAGTTCAGTCTTGGCTTGATACTATAACCTCAATTCGAGCACTCAGCCAGTCTCACTTTAGTTCGAGCAGCCGAGCTGTTTAGATGTAGAAATTTCGTCTTGCAAAAAATTCCCTCCTCCACCCCGTCATTGCCGCCTATTTTCATGAACATTGTTTTGAGATTATATTTTTTTTTTGTCAAATTCGTATGCAGCCTGCATCATGTTATGTTGCAATTTGCCGATTCTAGAGTGTTTGGTAGTGATTATTAATTTGCTGTACTCGGTTGCCATTGATAATGTACTGGAGCCAGAAACTACTTTGTAAATAGCTATTTGATTTATTCAATCAAGTTAATTAATTTTTTTTTTTTTTATAATATTTCTTATTTTGTCTTTCCAATAAATTCGATCAAGATTTGCGTAAATTTTCATTTAAGTATGTAAACCGTTGTTTGTGATATTAAAAACGTTCATAATACACAATGTAAACGGATGTTTTATGATTGATGGTAGCCATAATATGCAAATCGCGGTGACGTCATCAAAAGTAGTCTCTGATTGGCTCTGCCAACGCAATCTGTGACGTCACAGCTTTTCGTCGATGCTATAACTAAGTACAAGAAAACATAGTACTCGAAAACATCGAAGTGAAAACGGCAAAACAATTATAGCTACGTCAAAGCTCTGTCGAAGGAGTGCTTGACATTTCCCCCCCGAAAAATAGTGGGAGAAAAAAAATAAACACCCACTGAAATTTAACCCACAAAGTACCCATAATACGTCCTCTTTACAAGTAAAATAACAAACAGAAGCAGTATTTTTCCTGCATAAAGTAGGTTTAGAGAAATTATCACTGTAGGTTTCGATATTGAAGTAAACAGAGCAGTTTTGCCCCCAGTTAAAATGAGGAAACAACCGACCGTTTTATACGCTCTTGCTCTTTCAGTTAAACTCCAATTCGTTTTGATTAGATGTTCATATTGTGCAAAGGAACCGCAACCGAAACTCGCACGTTACTTGTTTGAATAGCGCATATCAAATTGGAGTTCATCAATCAAAAAAAAGGACTTGCTATCAGAATTTTTTTCATTTTTTTTTTTAAGAATTCGTCCTTAAAACTACCTTTTGGGGCAGTTTTATTTTAATATAATGTGAGATTTGATGGTTTGCATGGCGAAAATAAAACCATCAGAAATTAGTTTGCGGTAGCACCATGTGGTACTTCTCTTAAACGAGTTGTGTGGTTCTGAAAACCGGAGGGAATTCAACGTTTCGGTCAGTATTCTCTGCCCGTCGTCGTCAATACATCTCTAATAAAGCAGGCCACATTATTAATAACGTCAAGTATAGCCAAGTATACCTTTTATTTTGGTATGTTGTGGCTTTAGTTTTTTAGTTTTTTTTCGTTTCAACAGAATTTTTATATTTCTCATTCTATTGATGATTTGAAATCTACCGGCGCGTTATTTACTGCGTAGTAAATTTGTCTAAAATAAGCTTTTTTACAACTAGAGTATGGCCATGTTCGAATTGTTGGCTTTGGATGTGACTTCGGCCGTTGCTATACTGGTGCTCAGGGCGGACAATAGCCGCCCATAGCAACGGCCAAAGTCACAGCCAAACCTGGCAATTCGGACAAAAATGTATGACACTCAAAACGACGTACATAAGCTAAAACATGAATGATTTATTGTAATCGCACGATACTGCCTCAATATACTACAACCCACAGGGTGCTGTCATCACCTGACATATCACGTGATCAAACTGTGGCATCTCCTTAGTATAAGGAACATACAAAACAATCCACACAGTGGATACTTTTAAAAGGTTTGATTGTCTGGCTTTCTTAATGTTGAACGAAAGAGAAATTGTATTTTTATTTTGGCACAAATACAAATGGAAGATCTAATTTCTTTTCTCGCTCACGCTGCTAAAGCGCGTCGCGTCAAACTACAGAGGGCGGTTGTGCTCGCACCCCGTCACTATGCTAGAAGTATTTTAAAATAATATTTTAAAATTGTAAGCGAAACATGTGTTAGGTACATGTATACGCGTTACGGATTATACTGTTCACAGCTAGCTTTGTCTACCTAATTAGCATTAAAGGTAGTATACACCATTTGCAGATATCGAAAATATTTACTACCGAATTATTAAGAAATATCTTACTCATTTAAAAGTATATAATGATTCTAGGCATCCAGCAAAATGATTGCGCTAGATATCCTGTAATTATTCCCCAAAATATAATTTTATAAAGACAAATTCGCGATCGCCGGACGGCGATCTCGAAAAAACAAAGATAACATAAGAATAACTGCCCGACGCCGGTTGAAAACAAACGCTGTTTTTCGTGCTTTTCTCGGCATCCATGATTGTAAAACTTCGGACAGGTCAGTTAAACGATATTTACTATGAAATACAACCCCCCGAATCTACCCATTAATGATAATTCAAGCAATTACCAATGGTGTATCCTACCTTTAAGGAAAAGCGAGTATATAAATATATACGGATATATCTTTAGATTATTATTAAAAAATATATTGTACGATGGGATCATATAGTGAACAAGATTGTCTATACAAAACTATCAGTACACTATAAATTATACTATGAATTAGAAGTCCCATGTCCGAGTACATATAAATATATAAATATTGTTTGTTATATATAATCTTTAAAATCATGACATAGCCAAAAGATCCTCTCTGGAAAAAAAACCCGTACATCTTTAAAAAAATAAAATATTATAATTGTTCACAGTTACTATAAATAAAGAATATGTAATTCTATACAGTTCAGTCGATGTTTTCACTCGATTATTTCAAAATTAGTTTTCGGTCATTGCAACATTAACGCCCCCCTCAACACACAACTATTAATTTCCCTCCCTCC
Organism: Crossaster papposus; assembly: GCA_037893245.1. Taxonomy (NCBI): domain Eukaryota; kingdom Metazoa; phylum Echinodermata; class Asteroidea; order Velatida; family Solasteridae; genus Crossaster; species Crossaster papposus. The sequence continues at coordinate 236,697 of JBAIAA010000120.1, read as the reverse complement.
ATGAACATTCTTTCAATCCACATCTGTGAAATAATCAAAGTGTTTCTCCTCACGTCTCCATAACTCTAAACCATTTTTACACTAAGAGTTCTCAAAAAGGGGATAAAACATTGTGTGGACGTGGATAAAGTCCACGCAATATATTCGGTTTGTGTATTGTGTGGACTTTCTGTTGTTTGCTGGGGCCAACTCCATAGAGCTGCTAAGCACAATTATTTGCTTAGCACAACAAAGTCTTGCTCATTAAAAACAGGTTACCCGCCAAAATTCTACGTGTTTTTCATGCTAAGCAAAAAAACAGCTGATTATCAATCAAAAACAATAAATACCACGTGAACATTCGGTCTGTAACCTTGTTTTTGCCAAAGACAAATTGTCATGCTAAGCACATTTTTTGTCCCATTATTTTACTGAGGTCTGGTCACGGGACGGCTGCAGGTGAAGGCTACGGGGATGGGCAGGTATTCCACTCGGTAGGTGTAATTGCCGTCTGCGCATTCGGTCCGATTCAGTACCTTCATCCTGTAGATGATTGGCTCGCAGTTAGCGTCGAAGATCTCGTCGCCTGCGTAGAGAGGTGAACAGAAAGGTGAACGTGAATGTACGGTACAACTGAGGTCGTCATTAAAAGAAACATGTAATAAGGATTTTTTTTGTTTAAATCAATAAAGTATAATGTTGACAACAACATTATTTGTGTGGTTGTGTTTATTTTCTGTGAAAAATGGCAGAAAATAATTGTTGAAAATTTTGGTCAAACCATGCACTCCGCCCCTCGAATGGAAGCCTCATTAACATAAAACCTCGCGAGGGGTATGACGAAAATCGAGGCAGAGACTCGCCGCGCTGCCAACCGGCAAATTACTACACTAAACGTACACTAGAACCAGTTTTGCTTTTTATTCACATTTAATACAGATAAATCTATTAAATTAAAACAAAAATGCGTAATGAAAATGTTAGACTGCATGTTTCCTTTAACAGGGATACATTTTGTACATGCCAACTAATTTTTTGTTCTCTTCCAAATCAGTGCATCCACGATTATTTTGTCCACTGATTATCCACTTTTTGTGGAGACCATAGACATCCGACATTCGATGTCTGTGGTTGATACGAGTAAGTGAAGTAGCGCCCTCTTTTGATCAATGGCGCAATTATTGTCGGAGAACTGCTGAGCGCACGATCAGTGCTAGAAAAGCCGCAAAAACGGCAACGATTGTTCAACTATATATTAAGCAGAATTCGATAAAGGAAACAAGCTGTGTTTAAGGAATACGTGCTTAATTTTTAAGCTACACGTATAATTTTTGTGCATCAGCTCTGCTAACCACAAAACATACCTCATGCATATTCATACTCTAGTTACCTCGACAGTAAAGAGATTCCCCTCAAAATCATCAATGACATTAAAAGATTCCCAAAATTTGACGTCATCTAACGAACATTCCTTATTAAGCCATTACACACACAAAATTAAAAACAAAATCAGTTTTCGTTTTCTCCCCCATTTAGTTCTTTTGAGTTCGCTTCTTTTGTTTTCGTCACGGGATCCTTCCAAGCGTCGGAATCACGCTAGAATGAATCTTAGAGAATATTTTTCTCGTTCCTAGTTCCTCTTTTTCTTCCATTGTTATGTGCTTTTGAAACGGACAGGTTTGGAATAATGAAAGGCCGCGAGAACACGTGAGCGTGGCTCGTGTCAGACATCCCGCCGGGGTTTTCGGCCAACTATACGGCGGGAATTCCCTGCCCAAACAGCCTAGAGGTGTTTCCCGATTCCCGGTGTCAAACCGCAAAAAGACGGGCACTGATTTTGTTTCTCTCTTCACGGCAAACCCCTTACCTAGTTAGTCATCTAACCGCAAAACACTATGATCTGAAAGTCTCGTGAAAAGGAGGTTTACTTTTTCCGATTCTTTTACCACAAAAGCGGGTTAATTATTCATTGAAATTTAATAATTCACAGGCGGTTTCATTTTTGATGATCGTAACAAAATCTGGAAATCTTTTGTATTGAAAGTATTTTGTTTAACATTACGAACAATTTTATTATTATTTAAAAAAATTTAAAACCAGAATCTTACTTTATGTTGTAAATCACATTTTAATTAACAAAAAATATTGAAAGTGCAAAAATAGTCTGGCATCATTTCATTCAATAGTTCACAATGTATAGATACATTTTAGGAACACGACCAAAATGGCTTCCTGGTTAATTAAGGTCCATGGAGTTGACTTACCCGTACGCGGGTCCAGGCATTTACCGGTGTCGTTGCACCGATGCACGGCCCGGTGAACGATCCTCGGGATCCGGTCTGGGTCTTCGTCCCGCTGGTAGTCCCAGGGACACACGGCCCGTTCGTTGACAGCCATGGACGCGACGATGCTGGCGTTCGCGAGCGGACACGGGCGAATGGCGGCCGTGCCGGTCCCGGCGGTGTTCACCGAGGGGAAGTCGGGCTCGAATGACGTGTCGTTTCCCTGCTGCAGTCCCAGGAGCCGCGCGCTGAGCTCTTGGGCAGTCATCGGCGTGCACCGATGGCTGGCCGACGGGGACGATGACGCGGTCGACGGTGACGCGGTCAACGCTGAAGCCGCGGTGTCACGCCGCACCATCACCGGCGTCGCGTTGCTAGCCGTGGCGAAGAGCAGGGCCCACACCAAAAATATCGCCATTTTCTCGCGAGTCATTATTGCTGAAGTCGAAAAAGCAAAGCTTCGTGTGAGATTTCTCGCGCCGTTTCTATCTCAAAGTGTCTAATTTGTCAGGTTTGTGTTGATCTTGGTTGTCTGCTCTTCGATATCCTTGCGTTTAAATAGTTTTGACACCTCGCGGACAAACCGGTCATCCTATTTCTCCCCAGGCTCTCGTCGGGTATTCCGCGCGAAATGACGCAATTTCTTTTGTGTTACCTTAAAGTAAAAAGGGGGAATTCCCGCGAGATTCGACGAGAACAATGCGAATACCTGAGCCAATCCAGGCATGATGAAGTTCTACATCCTGACGGAAGAACTTCTTTTCTCCTCAAATCTTTCCACGCCCAATTTTTTTTTAATTTTTTTTTTTAAGGGAGATTAGCTTCACCGGCACCGGATACCCAAACGCAAAGGGAAAACGGTGCATTCAGGCGAATTCAATCAACGACTGATAGAAACACACGAAAACTGCCGGAAAAAAAAGTCTCACGTGACGAAGAAAATAAAATGGCAGAGAAAAGAATTGAAAGGGAAGTATAAAATGACCCAACGCATCAAATTGAGTCGCAAGTCCTCAAATCTACTTTTGAGTAATAAGCCTTTTTAACATTATCACACACTATACCAATCAATAGAAACAATAAATACTTTCACCAAAATAACATCTGTTTATTATAAGATTCCAACCTCAGTGATACACTAAAATGAAGAGCAACTGACGTGCTTTCTACTACATGTGAAAAACAAAATAACTGAAAACTTATCCTTATGACTCATTTCGATAGATTGGGTCACAAAAAAAATTCGGGCTGCATTTTGAAATTGTTTTTCTTTCTTAAACTCGCATCTTGCGATGTGACGTATTATGAAATGACTCTTTCTTTTCAAATGGTATTTTGCGTTGCGTGCAAAAGTTAACCAAGGAAGTACAGCAAGGAATTAACATAAGACAAGACAAGGAAACGCAGAAAATGATACGATAATGTAGGAACTTTTTTTTATGGCTTTACATTTTTTTTTGCATTTTGAAAATTTGTGAAGTCGAAAAAATGTAATTTCAATTTTTTACAAATAATTTAAAAAAAAAATATTTTTATTATTATTATTTTATTTATTCATTATTTTATTTATTATTATTATTTTAACGATAAAAGAAAACATTCCACTAGCCGGGAAGGTAAAAAAAAATACAAAAAGGCAAAACTTGTATCAAGTAAGGTGTCCTTCCAAAAGGAAAGAAAACATGTTTTGCCCCTTTTGTGCAACGGCGGTGCGGATTGGCACGAGAGCATTGATGGTCACACGTCTGAACCACGATTTTTGAGAGCATTTTGTGTTAATATCCGATGGAAATGTATAAATGTTAATAAAACACATGCATGTTATTTTTGCATATTAATAGTGCCCGTTTGCAGGGAACATCGATTTGGTTGAGAGTATACACGTTCGCGCATTTAAAGGGAACATACAACATTTTCAAACATTAAAAAACAAATTACCAAATTATCTTGAAATACCTAACTATTGATAACTAACAGTCTGAAGCCACCTGTAAAATTATGGCACCTGGTGTGCCGTCATTCTCAAGAAAAGTGGTATTTCTATATCAATTTCCAACGCTGGTCGGCCAATCAAAGTTGAAAAAAAACCTGGCTTCTTTTAAATACTACCCCCAGTTTAACATAGTTATTATTAGTTAGTTAGTTAGTCCTCATTTTGTTAGCAATCGATATGAACGGGTACAAGGCCAGCAATAGACTGGTTTCCTGACTTTAAAATTCCCCAACCTTTATAAATTGCTCCGTTTCATCTTAGGTGTGGTCTGGGAACCAAACTACATAAACAAGATTGTTTTCTTGTGTTGTTTTTTTAGCATCTACGAACACAAATCTTAATTAAAACAAGTCGGTGTAATAGTATTTGCTATACAATACTAACCCCCTATCCTTCCATTTCTGAAAATTACAGCAAAAACAATTGATTTATATTCCAAACTTGTTGGTTCTATTAACGGAGAAAGTTATTCTCAAGATTTTTCTCTGGAACATTGTTTGATGACAACGTTCAACCTCTTCCACATTTCGGAATTTATCATCGTAATTATGTCTGAGGGTTTCTTTATTACTTCGCAACAGCGTCGCATCTTTTAAAGGTTAAATTTGAATTAATTAAATAAATGAACCATTTTGATCAAACAAAAGCGGAATTAATAATTACGAAATCCTGATTTTTCAAACGTCCCCGTTTGAAAATCACAAAGCGGACATCCTCACATGTTTTCCACGAATCGATCAGTATTTGGAATTTCCGGGGGCATTTCAATAATTTTTTTCCGAGGCGTTCTTTTTAAATAACGCCGTTTTTCTATACAAAAGCTAATGAACACCAATTATTTAAAACACGAAAGGTTTCTTTTTCGTAAACGAAACTTGGACACCAAATTTTGTTTCAAATTTTTACGAACAATACGTCATTTGCGTTGCCACATTACCCCGATAATCTTAGCCCTTATATGGGGAACAAATTATGAATTTACTTTCAAGAGAGTATAGCGAAAGTACGATTTTCCTTGCGGTTTATATAATAATACTGGTACGACGACTGACCTTGTTTTGTACACATTGTGTGGCGGTCCATTTTGCGATTTGTGCGTAGGAGCTTAACAAATCACTTTGTTTGCACTTTTCTTCTGTCGCTGATTTTCAAAAAGAACGAAACTACGTTTCCTTCTTGTCGGGAGGGGGCGGTATTGCTTTGTTAAACGCCAAATCCTCAACCTGCCTCGCAGCATCCGGGATTTTATAAGACGGATTCGTTTTAGCGGCTTGTGGGGAAATATTGATACCGCAAGATACCTGTATGAATTGTTTTTGGGAAGACCCGTCATTTTTTTTCCCGGATTTTTTTTTTTTTTAAATCGTGTGATTCCTCTATCTACTTCTGCCTTGCAGCGATAGCATCAACAGAACACGCAAGTTTCTTGAGATGTTTTTTTGGGAGGTGGTATCCTAAGCATAAACATTCTTCCTTGGGGGAAAGAAAACCAAGGTTACAAATCAAAAAATCAGGTGATGTTTATCGTTTTAGACGACATGTTCATTTCCTTACAGCCGACTTTGTTTTTTAACTGATCGCGTGTTTTCAGAAGTTCCGTAATTAGACGTGAAATTAGACGGAAATAAATCGTACGACAACCTGCGGGGAACGGATGTTGCAGACGGGCGGCGACAACGAGATGGCGTGACGAAAATAATCGGAATTTGTTAGCTCACCGTTAAACCAAAACATTTGGTTAATTTGGACCAATAGTTTTGTTATTGGTTAAAATTGACCAATATCATTGGTTGCACACATATCTACCAATCAGTTTGTTATTTCAACCAATCTTAGACCTCTTTTTGTCCCTCTTCCACTTGTCTTTAAATCGTTTTTCGGAAGGCATCCCATAGGTGTGGTTTCCATGCTTAAAACAATGCAAAATTATATTATTTTTATTAATTATTATATTAATATTATTTTTGTGGAAATACAAAAACCATGATTTTGAATACAATTAATATGCACGTTAACTGCCTGATGTCCCACCGTTGTTAAACGAATGTTTGGGTGGAAATCCTGTTTAAAAAAACCTACAGTTTTGTCGCTTGGCAATGTAAGCCGTATTATTTTATAAAGAACATAAAATTAACAGAATTTTCCTACATTTTACATTGAAATCTCCACTTTACGATTTCATGCGCTGAAATCATTTTTTTTTTTTTTAATAACCTTTAAACACCGGCCATTTTGTTTTTATCAGATACTTGGAAACAACAAATAATATCAGCCAAACTACCTGAACAATATCTTTTGGTCGTTTGGTTTGTCTAAAACTAGGGAGTTTGTTTTTAAGACGGCGTTTCGTCAGAACCACGTCTTGTTACCGTTTTACACTTTCGTGTGGAGAGAAAGCGTACAATTCTGCGCGGCCGAGTGTCAATAATGTTGTCTTTTTTGAAAAAATCAAGAAAAGAATCTCACGAGATGACAATTTGGCGACATTCCTTTAAGAAACAGGAACGCTTTTGAGCCGGAAGACGTTTTCTTAATTCACGAGCAGGGAACGAAGTTTTGTTCTTTTACTCTATGTGCTTTATGATTTTGTTTTATTCGGTCGGACGTTTTGGGCACATTTTGCGCCCAAATAGCGCCCAACATCACTCCAAAGACAACCTTGTAGTATTTACTCACGAGCAAAAAAATTCAGTTCGGCATTCACAATTTACATCTGTTTTGTACTCCACCTGACGAAATATTAAGCGAGATTATCAGACAGAAGGAATGCGGTGGTCATTGTGCTTGCAGAATGTTGCGGTTTCTGGGGGGGGGGGGGTGTGTTCTGGGGGGGGGGGGGGGGGGTGCGTTAAGTAAGAATAGTCTAGAGAGTGTATAGGTATGGGGGACTAAGGGGGGAGTCCCTCGGTCTCGCCTGGAGCTAAGGTACACCTGACGCAGATTTCTCGGAAAAGTGCGCCCCTCCTCCATCGCGCAAACGCAGCTCGCCTGAAAGAATTTAGAAAGTGATCGTACAGTCAATACGGCAGCCGTATTATTAAAAGCAAACATTACGAGCTAAGCATTGTTAGATTCGGCTGTCAAAAGCATCGAACTGCGCTGGACCGGGAACAGGGACAGCCCCGAATTGAACAAAAGCACAGACTTCGGGTTTTTTTCTTTTTTCTATTCAAAATGATTCCAGGTTCATTGACAGGTAAAAAATGGGTTTTGTTCGAGATTTGTTTGGGTTGTGCGAGCGTATAGGCCTATACACTTTGAATATATAATACGTATATTTTTACAGGGTTAGGGAATGACTAAAGTGACCCCCATTATCTCATAATCCCCAGATTTCATCGGGATTATTAAACATTTGTTTTTATCCAGAATGAGATGAATCTTCGCATGTCGGATTAAGACAGCGACTGTTTCAAAACAACCTGTAAAATAATGTATCCGCTATTAAATGTGTGTGTTTTATCTGGTGATACTAGATACAATATAAGAAGGGGTTCCCAAATACATTGACCCAGGCGGGATTCGAGTCAAGTCGAGTCGAGTTAGCAAAACAATTTTTTGACTCGAGTCTAAGTCGAGTCGAGTCATTACAGCTCTGGGCCCAATTTCATAAAACATGTGAGCACAAACATTTGCTAAGTATAAACAATCTTTCTTGGGAACCTTGAGGAAAAAAAACAAGGTTACAAATACAAAAATCAGGTGATGGTTATCGTTTTAGATGACATGTTAATTTTCCTTACAGCCGACCTTTTTTTTTTAACTGATCGCGTGTTTTCAGAAGTTCCGAATTTAGACGGAAACAAATCGTACGACAACCTGCGGGGAACGGATGTTGCAGACGGGCGGCGACAACGAGATGGCGTGACGAAAATAATCGATATCTGTTAGCTCACCGTTAAACCAAAACATCTGGTTAATTTTGACCAATAGTTTTGGTTAAAATTACCAATATAATTGGTTATTTCGACCACTATTCTGGTTAAAATTTACCAATTGCATTGGTTGCACACATTATCTACCATTCAGTTGGTTATTTCAATTAATCTGGTGGGTTGGTGGTTTGGTGTTTTTTTTTGTTTTTTTTTTTGGGGGGGGGCTGAAATCAGATAAAAAAAAAAAAAAAAAAAAAAATAGAACTTGCACATTTAAAATTCCTATGTCAGCTGTGCACATATTAACATCGGTGATGATGGGATATCTTGAGATTCAATTAAGCTAAACCTACTATTGTTTCAGGATTATTTCTAAACGCCCATTAACACTATCAACACAAATTCCCTGGAAGAAAGTGGGTGATTGAAATCCCCTTAAACTTGGGTTAATTTTTTGAACCACCCTGTATATAGTGACTGAAGAATGCCAACACTAGCGAACCTCATACCGGTTTCCATAGGGTCATGCATCATGCGTCTTCTTTGGCCGGCACACAGGACGCGCACACAATGCATCGATACTTTTTCTTGACTGACAACGTCATAAGGGAGGTTGTAAAACTGGTGTTTTTTTGTGTGTGTGCATATATTTTTTCTTCCAAGAAACATGACAAACCGTTTATGTAAATATCTGATGTATAAGTTCTATACGCCGCTATGAATAGGCCTTGATTTCTGCGAATTTTGGGTTATATTAAACCCTTCTGTTAATGGAAATCCGTATCCATATTATGCGCAAAGTTGAACACATACGTCATAATGTGTACGTTACCGGCAAGAAGTTAATTTTGTTTTTAAGGTGTAACCATTTATTTGTGCAAATGGAACAATTAAGAACCTATAATTTATGTCCGCTTGAGTAACACGTGTTTCCTGCCATTTGCTTTTCTTTTTTTTCTTTTTTTTTTAGCTCCAAACTTGGGAAAAGTCCGCTCGATTTCTTGGTAACATCCTGAAATTATTCGTTCTTTCAAACTTTCTATATAGCAATATACAAGTTATTTGCGTTCGAAGGAGATTTCTATCAAAAGCAACCAAAGAAGAATCGTACATCGTTGGCATAATTTTTTTTTAAACTTGACGACAATATGCGGCACGACATTAGATCGGTTGCATTGCATATATTTTTATAATATACTTTTTTTTATAAATTGTCTTGTACGTTTTACTTTTTGCACAATTATTTAAATTATATTTAAACTGTATACTTTTGTATAATGTTTTTTTGTGTACAATATAATGTATACTATATGGGAGAAGTCCTCATGTTGAATATCCTGAATAAATATTATAAATACATAAATGAATAAAGTAATTAATAAATATATCGATCAGTCGATTAGGCCCGTATAAAGCACGTATCGGGGAACTGACATTGTAAACAACAATCGAGGTGAAAACAAAATAGTCCGGGTTTGGGAATAATTTCCAGCGAGACTTGCGCAACGCCCAGGCCGTTCTGTCACGGCGTGTGCACGGGGCAGCAGCGTGGATGAAAACCCCGTGAATAAGCGAGATGGCCGGGAAAGTCAAACACGTGTCTTCGACTTCCTCTTGTTTAATTTCGGCAATGCTGACTTCCCTCAACAGTCAAGGTCGACTCGTACGTATCTCATTGCTGAAACAACAACAGGCGTTTCATTCGATGCATGAACGATTTGCTTTTCAAAGCCAATTTTTTATCCATTCACAAACATCCCTCATGACACAATTTACAATAATAATTCTAGTTATAAATACCCATTTTTTCCTCTCAATTTTGTCTTTGATTATTCCCCCGCAGGGGAAAACCTCGAGGGGAAAATAGAATAATGCATTGTTGTCGTGTGACGGTGTGAAAAGATGATGCCCGAATGTCCGTTTATGCGGTCATTTCAATTGTTTTAATGTTACTTTTAAATATAATGCTTTGTTTTCTAAAACGCATAAATTCGGTCGAAATTCGACTAAAAAGTCATTGAGTTTGTTAGCACATCCAATCAGTGTTGCAGTATCAGACGAAGATTTTCTGAGAAGAGACAAATTATTGTTTTCCAGAGAGCAACCAATTTACCTTACCACAGACATGAAGATGGTAAGTCCTAACTATGTTTTACTATCTACACGGTACGATAGCTCTATATCATTACACTGTAGTTTGAGAGTCAACTATGAGCACGCACGCACATGCGCTGGGTACATTATAAATTAATTTAACTTTTGTTCTCAACGTGCAGCTCATACCAACCCTACTGGCTGTCTTGATCGCTAGTGTCACCATGGCCAACCCTATCGGCAATGACCCACTAGGCTGTCCGTCTGTACCCCTGATCCTCTTCGGTACGGAATCCGGGCTCCCCAGCCTTCCGGACTACGAGACTCGCCAAGAATCCAACGAGACCTGCCCCGTCGGGGAGGACGTGCAGGGCCACTGGCCGCGCAGCCAGTCCGCAACCTGCCCCTGGCGGTACGTGACCGACTACGACCAGGACCGGTTCCCCGCGACCATCTCCCAGGCCGTGTGCAGCTGCGCAGAGCAGGGCTGCCTGGACCCGCGGACCCATCAGCCCCGTTCGGACCTGCAGTGCATGCCCGTCATGTACCGCGTGCCCGTGCTGCGTCGCGGCGAGTGCGTCGATGTGGACGGAGTCAGCGAAGTCAGCGGAGTCTACCAAGACTTTGAGAGCGTGAGTGTGGCGTGCGCGTGCATGCGTCCTAGCGTTCCGCCTGCCGAACGACCACCGGGCATCATTGGTTCATAAACCGTGTTAATTAGTTAAACCGAATTAATGGCGGCTAAACCATGCTCATACTAAAGTCAATTACGAATTAAACTGGGTTGATAGGCTCTATGAATATCGGTTATGGGTTTAGGTCTGTAAACAATAGTTTGTTTTTTATTATAAAAGCCTTATGTGCACTGTCACTTGGTTTTGTCTTTAATTTCTAAAACTTTGGATGTTTTTATTTCACTCGCGTAATATTTAAAGGTAGGATACACCATTGTTTATTGCTGGAATTATCATGAATGAGTAGATTTGGGGGGTTGTATTTTATAGTAAATATCGTTTAACTGAGCTGTCCGAAGTTTTAGAATCATGGATGCCGAGAAAAGAACAAAAAACAGCGTTTTTTTTGCAACCGGCGTCGAGCAGTTATTCTTATGTTATCTTTGGTTTTTTTCGCGATCGCCGTCAGAGTAATTACAAGATATCTAGCGCAATCGTTTTGCTGGATGCCTAGAATCAACATTTACTTTCAGATGAGTAAGATATTTCTTAATAATTCGGATCGGTAGTAAATATTTTCGATATCTGCAAATGGTGTATACTACCTTTAAACAGTGATGTTAACGGTGGTATTAACTGATACAGTTCATGCGAACATCGTAATGAAGTCTTATCTTCGTAGAAGCTGTATTCTGACAGTGGTTTTCTTTCAGATGTGGTTTGTACAAAATAGAAATTGAAAATTCTAGAAAGTTAACCACCGTTTGGCATGTTATTTAGCTTAATATGGAATATTGTGAACCCAATTATGTAATTCACCATGTGAAACAATTATTTTACAAACGATTCCATGAATTAATTAAATTAATTGACCTGTTTTATGGGTTGATTAAAAATATTCATATTGTTCATTCAAGTAAATATTTAAATATAATATTATGTTGATTTATTGTATTAATATTTATTAACTATTTTTTTATTTTATTTTTATTTGGCCAAGAATATCTCTTGAAAAATCTCTAAAAAACAGTTTCTTTTCAATATTCAATTTATATCAACATTTAAGATATGCAGGGTGCGCCCCACCCAAAAAAAAAATAAAAAAATAAAAAAACCTACCAGACAAGCATAATTGTGACCGGCTCTACAAAAAGGTGTATTATGTGTTATGTTGAGTTGTATACATGGTTAGAAAACCCAAAACGTAAGCTTTCATTTGGTATATAATATAGCCCCATAGCCACTCTCATTCTGGAGATATGACGTGTTTACATGTTGATAACTTCCTTAGAGTTCAAATTACACAACTGAGAAAACGGGCTTTGAAATAGCTGGCTCTGATGTACTACAACAGAACGATGCACACAAAATTGTATTTTTTTTCTCACTTTATTCATCAAAGTCAACATTTCTTTGAATGAAACCTAAAACTGTAGGTATTGAAGATGTCATTCATGACAAAAAGTAAAAATCACATTTTGATGAAATGTTTACCCTCTCAACGTTGAGCGGGCCATTACATGATAGTGCACAGCGCGACTTAATACACCTTTTTGTAGAGCCGGTCACATATTGATGAACAAGTGCTACAGTTCATGAATTGCCATTACGACCGAGGATCCCCTATTGTGTTTTCCTTTATTCCTTTACTGTAACCTAACCCCATTGCTTAGCGCTTACCGGAGCGATCGAGGACAAAGAAACCGTCCTTCGAGGATCTTTTGTTCCCTTTGTTTTCTTTTGTGTTTCGATCCTCGATCACAAAAGGAAACAAGTGTACTTCCACTACCCCGATGTTAAAACTACCTATACTAATGGATGACACCAAGATATCTTGATTTGGGCTAGTAGTAGTCTTAGCTCCAGACCCTATTGTGAAGTGTAGTCAGTGATCCGATAACTAAACTATGCCGCGTGCAATTTCTCGGTGTGCAAAGGCACCCATGACTGTGCTTCACAAAATAGGGTCTGGAGATAAAACTACTGGCCCAAATCGAAATATCTTGGTATTATTTTTCTTCTAGAAAGATTCTCCATCCATTTGTGCAGGTAGCTTTTGCCTTGGAATAGTTGAAGACAATGCTTGTCCGGTGTTTGTTATGGGCCACTCTGTATACTATTTTTTATATGAATCCTAATTGTTATTAAATATTTATTTTTACACAGTTATATGTATATTTACTCAGACTTTATATATTTATATTTTATTTATGATACTCAGATTGGATTGATGAGGAATGTAATGTTATAATCTTAATATTTATACGCTGTTTATTTTCGTAGTATTTATAAATAAAACAGGTATTAAGAAAGCGCAATTATGTTTTTCACGTGTCTACTTTATAACGCTTAATTGTCGATGCGTATACGTTTATAATAATATAGGTTTTCTCGGTAAATTTCAGCAAATAAGCATCCAATTTGATCACCGCGTCAATTCGGTTTAGCGCGAATTGGAATGCTGCTCCAAATCAGCGTTTTCTGAGTATGCCCAACAAATACTCTCGCGTCATGCAATTTAAACAAAATAACTATTCAAATTAACAATCTGGGTACTCAAACAACATTAAAATTTGCAAACAAATTTAATGTCGAACAAATTTGAAACTTAAAAAGTGGCTTGTTTCCGTCAAGAAAAACAGAAATACAATTACAAGGCGAGTCCAAATTGTATTTGTTACTCGACCAGGTAATTGTTTTCTTGACCCGCGTTCGCATTGGACTTAATATTGTCAAAGTTCACGGTGTTAAATCCTCCGCTAGAAGCTTGATCCTGTTGAGCCGCGTTCGCATTGGACTTTTTTTGGTAAAACCTACGGAGACTGTTGTCAACTTTAACCAAATTAAATCCAATGCGGCAGAGGGTAACATTGTCAAATTGTCCATTTTACCCTCCGCAACAGTAAGATCTACAGGCCCAAGCTTCTAGCGAAGGATTTAACACCGTGAACTTTGACAATCACGTACGGTAACTTTTGACAATATTAAGTCCAATGCGAACGCGGCTTTACTGTTGCGGAGGGTAAAATGGACAATTTGACAATGTTACCGCCTGTCCGCATTGGATTTAATTTGGTTACGTTCTCCGTAGGTTTTACCAAAAAAAGTCCAATGCGAACGCGGCTTTTTAATACAACTAATTATACAAGTCTACGACTCCTGCCCCCGATTGCTATTGCTAAACCGCACGAATGAAGCCTGAGACGAAGTCTCGTCTCGTCTCGTCGGGCCTGGAACTAGAGGAAGCTGCTTAGACCACTTCCGGGTTACGGCGGTTCCCGTCCGTCGAGGCCGGCCCTGTTATCCAGGGACCAGCCCCGGTGACTAACGTCACACTGACGTCACACTGACGTCATACTGACGTCATACCGACGTCAGTCGTTCCGCGGAAACAACTTTTCACACCGATCTGGGTGTAGCCCTCTTCAATTCGTCTGACTGGGCGGGCAATTACAATGACAACATTTCAATTTCAAACTACATGTACTAGCAGGACGTATAGTATCTTCCTGTATTGGTTAATAACAAATCGAGTCTACATCCGTTCTCAACTATTTGTTTTTGGTTCTTCAAAAGTTACCCCTGAATTATCTAACAATTAATCTATTTTTAAAAAGCATTAACAAATCAAACTAAAAACAATCAAAAACATTAAATTTTCGGGGATTTTGGGGGCCAAATATCTAAATATCGAAGGTAGGATAGACGATTAATAATTGCTTGAATTATCATGAATGGGTAGATTTGGAGTGTTGTATTTCATAGTAAATATACCGTTTAATTGACCTGTCCCAAGTTTTACAATCATGGATGCCGAGAAAAGCGCGAAAAACAGCGTTTGTTTTCAACCGGCATCGGGCAGTTTTTATTATGTTATCTATGTTTTTCGGCGATCGCGAATTTGTCTTTATAAAATTCTATTTTTTGGAATAATTACAGGATATTTATTACAGGATACCTCCAAATGGGCACTTTGGGAGACAATCCCATAGAGTCGTGCACAATCTTTATTGTAACCTAACCCGTTTTTACCTGGAGCTTTTTCCACGAAATTTCATATTTATGCTATTTAGACCCAAATCTGTCTTCTCCGAGCAAAAATAACTCCCAAATATCGTTTTGTGGGGTAGCTAGACACTTAGGGAGACACTGAAATGTCTCCCTAAGTGCCACTGTCTCCCAAGTGAATCAAAACTATCGCTAATTTGTCTCCCAAAGTGCCTATTTGGAAGAATTAGCGCAATCATTTCTTGCTGGATGCTTAGAATCATTATTTACTTTCGAATGAGTAAGATATTCTTTTTAATAATTCGGTAGTAAATATTTTCGATATCTGCAAATGGTGTATCCTAGGTTGGTCGAGAATACAAAAGGTGTCTGATGGTGTTTAATACAAAACAAACTCGGTGACCGCGTGTATACACCGGTATAGTCAAGGTAGGATCCGGGGTGGTTTCCGACCTATGATATCATCTGGCGCGGGGCTCGACTGTAAACACACAGGCGGGGTACCCTGTCCAGGGTTCGGTTCAGTTATGAGTCAGACCCGCGAACCACGCGATGTCAACAACCGTGGACAAACAAACGGGGACAAACAAACGGGAGAGACAGAAGCGCAACACGCCCTGCCCCGCCACAAGGTCGTACATTAGTAAATACACAAATGACGGATACTACAACTTCCGAAATATAATAAAGAATATATAATATTTGCAACTTTAGCTCCAAGGTGTAGGAGATACGCATGAAAGTACAGCTTATTTCATCGTCTTTTAGGTTTTGTTCAATTTTGTGGGCTTAAAGGGTAGTATACACCATTTGCAGATATCGAAAATATTTACTACCGAATTATTAAGAAATATCTTACTCATCTGAAAGTAAATAATGATTCTAGGCATCCAGCAAAATAATTGCGCTAAATATCCTCTAATTATTCCGAAAAATTCGCGATCGCCGGACGGCGATCGCAAAAAAAACCCAAAGATAACATAAGAATAACTGCTCGACGCCGGTTGAAAACAAACGCTGTTTTTCGTGCTTTTCTCGGCATCAATGATTGTAAAACTTCGGACTGGTCAGTTAAACGATATTTACTATAAGATACAACCCCCCAAATCTACCCATTCATGATAATTCAAGCAATTACCAATGGTGTATCCTACCTTAAACACGATTCAAAAATGATCACCCCTAAAAGTATAGTCCTGGGGGCACATTTTGAAGAAAAAAAAAAAAAATGCAAAAAAACCGCAGCACTTTTAAGACCAATTTCACCCAAATTTCACAGCATCACAAGATGGCCGTCCTATACACGACTTTCGCCTTTCTTGTTTTACAAACCTCTCAAGACCATGGCTCACAAAATGCTCTAATTGCAGATTATTTATTATTTACTATAATTATTTGAGGGGCACGCGAATGGTGGTCTGTTGCCCGCCGCGCGTCGGCATTGTTCGACTGAGTTTATACACAGGTCAGTACCCGGACCCGTGGTGCCAACAAATAGGCACACGAACGCAAACAAGGCCCGCCCAATCCTAGCATGCAAAGTGTTGCCGAAGAAGCCCTATAGGCTATATATACAGTGAACTAAATAATGAGAAAATGTAGTATCCTGACACTACTTATGATCGGTTGTGCACAAAGTCTATGGAGAGTCGAGAAAAATATTGTCACCATTTTTGCACAGATTAAACTTTCATTGAGGTGAGATATGAAGAAAAACAAATGGCGTACGTAAGCTTGCAACATTCTTTCCAACAAATAACAATTATGGCTAAATAAATAGAGAACAAAACGACCCATTGAACCCCGAAACTGCCATGACAGAAAAGTTGCAGGTATACAAAAAAAAATCCGGGCCGACTACCGCTACGATCTTACGTCCTCAAATGTATATCTTTGTAGAGACATCTCCTTGTTCTCGTGTACAAAATGGTTAGAAAGTCGAGCAGTTTTTAAAAAACATTCTCCTATTTCAACCACAATTAATTTCCTGGGTTGAAATGTCGACCCAATATACCCTTATACCCTAACCCAAACACTAACCCTATAACCCACATCCTATAACCCTGGTTTTTTGGGTAATTTGAGTAAAATCCAAAAATCTATTTTGTGAAATTTCTTGTTGAGACCTATTCACCTATAGAAATTACCCTGTGGAGACCTTTTGGCTCCCATTGTCCTCATTGCGTCCCGGGGCCAATTTCATAGGGCTGCTAAGCACACAAATTTGCTTAGCATGACAATTTGTCCTTGGCAAAAAAAAGGTTACAAACCAAATTTTCACCTGATCTTTATTGTTCTGGATTGATAATTAGCTGTTTTTTTGCTTAGCATGAACAACACGTATAATTTTGGCTGGTAACCTGTTTTTAATGAGCAATACTTTTTTGTGCTAAGCAAATATTTTTTGCTTAGCAGCTCTATGAAATTGGCCCCAGGTCTCCAAAGGGTACCGATTTTAGAAACCCGCAAACTCTAATGAATAGGCATTTTTTGTTTCAAACAGTCGATTAATGGTACATGTATAGTACACACATTGCTTTTATTTGCTGAAATTTTCCAAAATGGATGGGTTTATAGGGGTTTCCGATTTATAGTAAATATTTGTGACTCTGACTTGTTTGAGGTTTTGTGTTCATAAAAGCTGGGAAAAAAGCTGGAAAAAGTCTGGTTTCTTGACTTCCTATATAGACGAATTCAATAAATGTTGGCAGTGTTTAAAAATAGTCAGGTTTTTACAACGATTGCCCATATGCAGCACGATATGTGGCAGAGAAAACCCCCCCTCTTTTGTGTTGACCATTGTGTTCCCGGAATCTCAGGAATTCCTTTTAGGTTTCAAGGGGGGATGGGTTAGGTTACAATAGTGTTGAGTGCATATAAACTATCGCATCGGGTGCCGTGATTTTACAGGATGTTTGAGATTGTGTAATTCATTACTCAAATACAATAAAGTAAAGTATGTTTGTAAATGGTGTATACTACCTTTAATTCCCACTTTCTGATTTTTCTGAAAAAACGCGGAAATGTTACAACAAATTCATCTCATTCTTACCTTTTTCACGACGCAAGGGTGAAAATGCTCTTCCTCGTTCTCAATCTTTTGTTGAACACAAAATAATGTAAATGACTCGTGAAGCCATTTTGGGTTGTCCAACTTTAGAACCATATAGGCTCGTCAAATTCCGAGGAGCGTTAGAAATATTGACCGAGTTTCCAAAAATCTGATTTCCCGTTGACGTCAGGTTTTTTTTTAAAGAAGAGACAAAGGCAGCATTGGCACGCGGAACCAGACGTTTTCTCCTCAGCTTCCATTCACTGCACCCTAGTAAAAAAGGGCGTTGGTGGTTCTGTCAAAGCAAAAAGGAAAAGGCAAAAATAACTTCTACCGGAAGAATCTAGGCATTTATTTTAGTTCCTGCTTTTTTAGGGCAGCATCAATGACACCAGAATGAGACCACTTTTGTTGTTTGTTATACTCTGAGCGACTTAAACAAAAAAGATCCCCGATATCTAGGGACCTGTAGCGTGGGACACTAGATAGTGACGTCACATTGACGTACGTCTACTCCGAGAACAATATCTGACAGAGTAACCAACAAAAGGGAATGCTGGCTGTTTAAGAACACCTGATAATCGGATTTAAACAAAAACAATTCTTCCCCACTCTTTTCCTTGTTTTCACAACCAGGAACAATTTCAAACTTAAAAAGGAATCACGCCAGGGGCGGCTTTTCAATGTGATCAAAGATGTGTGTGTGAGTTTGTTTTTGATTGAAATAGGGGACGTATGACAAAGGGAACAATGGGGTCCCCTATTCCGCAAAGGTCCCCGATTCAGACTCGTGTGCAAATCCTATGGCGATCATCCGAAAACGTTAGAGTACAAACAAAAGAGGGAAGACGGTCGGACAATGCCCCGTCCCCTATTGACGGCATTTACCCACTTGTATGAGTTTGTTTTTGATTGAAATATATGGGACATAATAATATTGAGCGAGTCAGTGAACCAGATATTATTAAAAATGTAACACGCAATTGACTTATTGTGAGGCATTTGCACGGAGAATGAAACGAATACGACGCGGTATCCAAGTGGGAACGCACGTTAGAATTACACGAAGGAATGTCGCGGTAAGTTATCGCGAGGCCGCCGAAGAACTGAAAAAGTCCAATGAAAACACGGCTTAATTAAAGCGGTGGTCATATCCTACGGTCACGGAACGTATTTAGTTGAACGTAGTTGAAAGTAGTTCATTTGAACGTAGTTGACCGTAGTTGACCGTACTTCAACCGTAGTGCCGTGGTTACTACGGTCAACTACGGTCAACTACGGTCCACACTACGGTCAAGTAGAGACAACTAAGAACAACTAGGGCCAACTAGGGTCAACTAGGGCCAACTAGGGTCAACTACGGTCCACACTACAGTCAAGTAGAGACAACTAAGAACAACTAGGGCCAACTAGGGTCAACTACGTATATAATAGGCTCACAGTACGATATAGGCATTCAAGGTGACCGTAGAAATATTTTCAACATGTTGAAATCTGTTGGGCTAACTACGGCCAAATCATGGCTTTTCTCAAGGTCCAAGTACGTTCAGAACTACGGTCCACTGCGGTCCACTACGTTTAACTAGGCTACTAGGGTCTACTACGGTCAACTACGGTCAACTGCGGTCACACCATACTAAGTTCAACTAGGTTCATGACCGTAAGATGTGACCACCGCTTAATTAGACTATTAAGGTGTGGTGGTTGCTGGGTCATTCTTTTAAAGTGCATTTTCGCTTTTCTGTAAAAGTCAAGTGTTTTGTTTGCGCCCAGCCTGTTAATTAAACAGTCCTCCACACAGTCGGCAAACAAGACAGTTAGCCGCCTATACGACCCTGGATACGCCCACACCCACGCACCACGCCCACGGATGTACCTCTGAGCATGGAGGAATTCCCCCGTGCTCGGAGTGACCAACCGAAGTGGTTTTTTGTTGTTGTTACAATGTGTGAGGCTGGTGGCTAGACTTTGACCCTCGTAAACAAACAAAAACCCTGAATTATCAGTCAGTCACTCCCACCCAGAGATCCATTTATTATATAGCAGCAATCAGACACGAATCTTCAGTTTTATATTTGGGAAGGTGGAACCCCTGTTTATTTTACCGTAAGATGATAGGAAAGTATAGGTGTGGTATCCGGGAAGAGCAAAGACAAGCAAATTGGCGATGCAACCCCCAAACCCTCCTACAATTTGCAGA
This sequence comes from Crossaster papposus, assembly GCA_037893245.1. Classification (NCBI taxonomy): domain Eukaryota; kingdom Metazoa; phylum Echinodermata; class Asteroidea; order Velatida; family Solasteridae; genus Crossaster; species Crossaster papposus. The sequence continues at coordinate 216,540 of JBAIAA010000120.1, read as the reverse complement.
TATCGAAAGAGAAAAATACTACTGAATTATTAGGAAATATCTTGCTTATTTGAAAGTAAATAATGATTGTAGGCATAAAGCAAAGTGATTGCGCTATAGATATCCGGAAATTTTTCCGAAAAATTAAATTTTATTTACAAAAATTTACAAGAATAATAACAACTGCCCGATGCCGGTTGAAAACGAACGCCGTTTTAGCTTTCTTCGGCATCCATGATTGTAAAACGTCGGACAGGTCAGTGAAACGATATTTCCTATAAAATACAACCCCCCCTAATTAAACCATTCACGATAATTTGACCAATTACCAATGGTGTATCCTACCTTTAAGTCATGCATTCAATTTAAGCTTTAGGCGGTTAACTCTGTTGTCAAGGTTTGGCGCGCGATTCAAAGTATGCACCGGTACCTTTCGACGACTTTTTGAGATTCCTGGGCCTAAAATTCACCGATGCGTTCCCCAAATAGCTGAGTGCATGCATCTTCGACCGACTTCAAAATGTCTTCTCTAATTCCCTTGAAATACCAGTTTAAAGGTATAGTGGTATAGTATACAATTCAATGTATACCAATTTTGTCAGTTGAGCAATTCTCAAACGTTTGAAAAAGCAACAGTTTTCAAAATCTAAAGAATGGTGCTTGACAACTGTAAACCTGAGGAGGTTTTAGCTCTGGGAATGCTTCAATTTCTGCGAAAAAAAAATTTATATTTTGAACCAACGGCTAACAGAAATTTTAAAAAGTGCGTCTCTGAGACACATTTTTGGATTTATTTTGTTATTTTCTTTAAAATTATAGCATGCTAAAAGTGTGGAGTTTAGAGTAATTAAAGTATTTTTTTTATATAATAATTTGGTTGGTTGATTTGTTGATAGTTGCAAAAGGTTTTCTATCTCTTTAAAGAAGGTGACGCGTGTACCCTTCAGATAACGGACAGACAAACACCTAGTCGGACAAACAAGCAAACCGGACAGCAAAGTTGCGGGTGACCGATGAATAATTTATTACAGATACCTCTGAGTAGTCATAAGCAATAATAGTAATAAAAATAGTAAGCAAATTACAGCATAGATCGGATAATAATACATTTTTGTCAATAAATTATTTTCACGCGAAAACTATCTTCCGACGTGTTGATTTGAAGATTGAATACTTTACACTATAACTTGAATATACAAACAGGCATACATAGTCAATACTCTACTATTAAAGAGCTGCATTGTACAATTATTGCAGTATTTTGCATAATATTATCTTGGTTTACTCGAAGTAAAACCGCACAGCAGATTTACATAAATAAGTCACGATCATTTCCCAAGATACCTTACGCTTCTCAGCTGCAGCACCGAACTGAATTTCCCCTAAAATGAAATATTATAAAAAATATCTAGAATATTATAAATATATCTAGAATGAAATATTATAAATATATCTAGAATGAAATTTTATAAATATATCTAGAATGAAATTTTATAAATATATCTAGAATGAAATATTATAAATATATCTAGAATGAAATATTATAAATATATCTAGAATATTATAAATATATCTAGAATATTATAAAATATATCTAGAATAAAATATTATAAATATATCTAGAATATTATAAATATATCTAGAATATTATAAATATATCTAGAATGAAATATTATAGATATATCTAGAATATTATAACTATATCTAGAATGAAATATTATAGATATATCTAGATTATAAATATATCTAGAATGAAATATTATGAAAATATCTTCTTTGGTGATCTGAGTATATGAATACAATGATAACAATAAATAAAATCATTTTGAAACATTTAAATATCTATTTCGTTGTATAACAGCTAAAACTATATGACTATATCATGCCACGATATCATTCAATTGGAAAATATATACTTTTGTTTTTCTATTGCTGGTGTAATGATGAAATGATCTTCGTGCGAATCTGTTCTCAAAATATTTAAGAATATCATTTTTTACAATTCTCAGTTACAGAGACGCAGGCAAATAGGCTCTGAAAATATTTACCAAATAATAACACATTCAAGTCCAAACATTTAATTTTTCAAAATGTGCCAAGATTTTGCTCACGACCGATTTTTAAAAAAAATTGTCAACATTTCAATTTTTTGTTTATATTTTTGTTATCTTATATTGAAAACCCCACGCGTTATTATATCGCAGGTGCGGACTTAAAATACCAATACTTTCTATAAATAGAATAAATATAACTTAAGATATATTTTTCTGTATGAATCATCTCCAATAAATACGAATGAAAAAAAACAAATAAATAAATATTACCAATCACCTGAGCCAGTAATTTCTTTTTTAGGTTTTTACAAAAATGTTCCTTAAAACGGAACTACTTCACCGAAGCAGCACATGCTGCTGTTTTTCGAATGCAACACGAACACATACAAATGTGCTCACAGTAGTGTTTAGCAGACAAAATATATCAGAAAATACTTTATAAATACTCCAAAGACGAAACTACCTCTTTTTGTTCACCTTATATTTTCTAAAACATCTACTGCTTACCTTAGGAAGCTTTGAGATAACTGCAAACAACGATCAGTCATAATTTAAATAAATAATATAAATAGAATATTTGTTTATATAAATATAATAATTTATAGAAAACGCTGATAAAAAAAATGACTTTCCAATTTAAAGCTTTATAAATATTCACAAGTGCCTACAATAAATAACGTTATAGTTTGTTACTACACAAAGTGTATTACACATTGCATGACGGGAAAGCCGTTTAATTCAGAGCGAGGCAAATCAGCTACTCGGGACATTTCATTCATGGCTATTTAGGCCACGCCCCGTTTGACCTTATAGGTAGGTATCGATTGATTTTGTTCTTCTTCTTTTTAAACGAGTCGGGAGCATGCGCAGCCCACGCTGATGTTTTCCGTGGTGAGGGAGTACATCTCGAAGCCGTTGATGGGCGTGGTGGGGCTCCTGCGCATGACCTGCATGGCGTATCTGATTGGTTGACAGGTCAGGTCCCCGGACTGCTGGCCGGTGTACGGGTCCAGGCAGCCGTCGCACAGGCAACGCGCCTCCTGAATGGCCGCTGGGATTCGCTGCTGGTCGTAATTGGTGACGTACTCGTAGGGGCAGGTAGAGCGACGGCTGATCGGGTCGCTGGAGCTCACCGTGACGCTGGAGGGGCAGGCGGACTGAGGGGGGTTTGAGCCGTCCTGGAACGGGGTGTCCAACATCGGGTGAAGTGCTAGCGTGTTGGTCTGCGGGTAGAGAAACGTCGTGGAGATGGGCGACATGCACACCCCACTCACGCCGGGGAGGCTCTTTGATTGACCCACGCAGACAAACATCAAAAGACCGAGAACAATTGCCTACGAGTGGTAAATAAAAGAAGAAAAATGAAAGAAAACAAAATCAATATTAAGTCAACCTATTATAATTATGCTCCCCTAAAACACAAAATTAGACACACACACACACAAGTATATTCTCTTTGTTCCCGTGTAAAACATTGGTGGAGTGCAAGTTCAAAATGCTCCTATTTTGAACCAGAATTAATTTCCTGGGTTGAAATTTCTCCCAAAACACCCAAACACTAACCATATATCCAATCGCCCCCGAATCCCTATTGTGACCATTTTGTATATAAAATAAAAATTATTGGTGCATAGTATAAACGGTAATATGTCTCTTGTGTATTTTGTCTGCGTATTACATTTTTAAATGTACACAGTGAAAGAAATGTCCATGTAACATGGTTTTGCATAAACGAATAAATACAATCTTGAATCTATTTCGTGATAACCTTGTGGAGACCTAGTTCCCAAATAGAAATTGTACACGTGGACACCCTTTTCACCCCTATTGTCCCCATAGCGTTCGGGTCTCCACAGGGCACCGAATAATAGGTACACAGTCCTGGAAAATCACTGTGTAAACGGTCTGCATTTAATTGTGCTGTACTATAGTGGAAAACTACCGGTGAGTTACCTACATAAATCACAGTAAGTATCGTGATTTTCATGGGAGACCAATCGAATTACATAATTTTCCCGTCCTATTCCATGAGCTCATTATTTTGTTTGTATCGAATCTGAGCGGAACGTGGAAAAATTATGGCGAACTTAAGGCACCATTTTGTGCGTGTTTAAAATTTAAAAAAAAAAGCATTGATCTTCGGTTTATTGTGCTTCCATAATACACTTCAACATACATTGTAGGTTGTATGCAATAGCCGTGGTTATAGGGGAAACCCCCTCCGATTCCCTGGCTTTGTGTTTGTGGGTTTTTTTTATTCAAAAAGGTTGTTTAATGGTGCCCTGGAACAACCTTGGACTGTCATTTGTTGCTATTGTGAGCTAGTTTTGATCAATGAATAAGTTTGATAACAGAATTATACATAGGCAGCCAGACACGTACGCAGCCGAACACGCACAAAATCCAAAATGGCGGTGCGATTCATTCATAAATCTTATCTGTGTATATAAATAGTTGTTTTTTTCTCAACAAAGGCGCTGCAACGGTCACAACGTAATAACAAAAACCAACAAACTTCCAAGAAATCTACAGCGCACTGAATTCCAACTCTTTCAACTGGTAAAAAAGCTTTCAACCATTGACTAAAATAGAAAAATAGATCATAATATATATATCAAGGTTTTTTTTAAAGATTAATAACAGCTAAAATTCTAAAGCTGCTCTTAAAATAACCCCTTTTAACAAAAAAGGAGTCTTGATTCGGGCAGTTGGTGAGTTTCTTCGAAAAGCATGTTTTAATTTTTTTTTTATTCATATACTTAAATAAATATGACTAAAAACTGACGTTGGCAAAATTTGACGTAAATTAGGAATAAAGCATCTCAAATTAATGTCGGTGTCTGTTCTTTGGTTTTGTGCGGAATAAAAAAACCGGAGATAGAAAACACAAATAAAATAAATTGAGAAAACGACCCACGCATTATTTAGAGCTTTTACTTCAATTTTGGCAAACTCATGTTTTTTTCTAAAATTAAAACTAACTACATGTACCTTAAAAAATGCATACTCTCGAACATGGCTGCGAACGTTTACATGCGAGTTTGCAAAGTTTTACAAATTTAAACTTAAAAATCTCTGTGGTTACGTTTTCTTACTGATTATGATTGCTATTGATACTACACATTTATTATTTGATAATATTATATTTTTCTGTTATAATCGTGTGCTTTAGTAAAACCCAAAATCTTATACCACAAAACAAGATCATTTTCTAAATATAAATATTAAAACAATTGTCAAACGGTAAATAAAACTGGAAAACAAATCACGTGGCCTCGATTATTACGCAATCCGGAGAATAATCGGTCCAAACACGGTATAAAACGGAAGAGGAAATGCGAAAATCACACCCGAAACTTCCCTTTACCCGCGCGCACGTGGTAACTTTGTGAAACCGAGGAATGCTCGACACATTCAAAACTGCGCATACTACAAAGGTTTCTTGGTATATTTCGTAAGAGGGAAAAGCTTTCCTTATTATAGTTCAGTAAAAGGAGATACGCGCTTTAACAAAAAACAAAAAAAAAGCATAGAAACAATTGTATTTATCTTTGTGATAACTGTTTGAGATACAAAAAACAGCCTTTTGGCGACGTTATTTATTTCAAATATTTACCGATGGTAATTTACATCTTGCTTTTTTTGGCCAGGAAATTTGTAATGCGATTACCAAATTAAAAAAATCCTTGTTTTAAAATTAATATCTACAAAATAATATTTGAAAATAAATCGCAAGTATAATTTTCGTGACTGCAATATTAATACGAGTGTCTATTTTTTATAGCGCATAGTTATAAACACCCACAGTTCTTGTGAGCGCCGTTTTATCTAAAGTTCGTAGGCCTACTTAACAATAACTGATATGAAGCTCTGAATATACATCCATATCATTTGTTAAGTCTTTACAACCAACACGACCAGTTGAACGGATAAGAATAATAGGTTTTGTACGCAGACTGGCATGCATGGCCAAAACTCACTTCAAAACACTGCTGTGTAACAATCTTTGATCTCTAACTGTATTTACACAAAGTCACAGTACGTGTGTTCTTGTCTTGCATTACGATCGAGGATCGAAACACAAAAGAGAACAAAGGGAACAAAGGATCCTCGATCGACGGTTTGCTTGTCCGAATTCTGTCCTCGATCGACGGTGCAAGCGCAAAGCAATGGGGATTGGGTTAAGTAAAGGAAGAAAGGAAAACACAATATCGATCCTCGGTCGTTATGTGGTTCACGACTGTGTGCGCAAACAGCCTTGAAACTTGTAGCGCACTAGTCACAGAATCGTGTTCAACCAAACTTGTACAGTGCATTGTACATGTTTACACTACTTCAACATTACAAACTATAAGGCTTATGCCAACATTTTACATGACAAAGTTGTTACAGAATATACCACACGGTACAGTATACCTGCAATGGGCCTATATACAGTAATATAATAATCAACGTTTTGCAAATGAAAAATAACGATAAAACAAAACCTTTATTTTTTTTCTCAAAACGAACAAAACCCAACCATTTGTGCACAAGTGCAGCGCTTAACATGTAAACCTATCCTTGTTCACATTAGTTTGACTGTGAATGCGAACAGGATCGAAACTTGGAATACTACAGTGCAGTGCGTACTATTAGTTAAGCTTTCGACCAAACACAGTTGCTATTTTTTTAACTGAGTTTGGCCGGTGTGAAGAAAATTATTGGTGCAAGTTAGGAATCAAACAATTATTTCGTGTGTGGGGGGAATTAATTGGGTATAAATGAGGTGTAGTAGTAAAATTAGAGGCCGATGACCCAAACGCCAACTAATACTATAAAGTGCACGGGTACAACTATACTTGAGTTAAAGTACTGTAGTACATGTATGCTGTACTCTTTTCATGGTCGATGATAATTAAAGTGCATATAGTATTCTAGAGTATGTGCCCCAAATGAATACCTAGACGTTTATAGTCAAAGGCGTGCATTCGTAACTCACCTTGACACCCATATCTATCTGGAGTTTGTAGTTCGTCAGGTTGACTCGATTCAAAGACAACAGGTTTGGCAATGCGACTGGACGATGCAAAAGTCGAAGTTGGAATGAAGCTGGACAATGATTTGAACTCCGAGTCGACTTTATAGTAATTTCGAGTTCACAGTGTAGGACTCGGATGGTAGGATGGTAGGATGGCTTGAAAATTGGAATGATTCATGCTGGGCCGGCGAGGCTATTTATGCGACTTAGAAACAAAAGCACTAGTAGAGCGAATTTAAAAATAAGTCTGGCAGTAATGTTGTAGCGATTCTAACTACAATTTCGATTTCCGCGTCGATTATGATAATTAACATGTCGGGTTAATTTCCATATCGACGAGCGATTGGGATAACCCGTTTTCGTGACACATTGTGTACGTGTATGTATATCGTGTATACGTGACGAGTGCGCAGATAGATCCGGCAGCAGCTAGCTGGTTGACTTGTGGACTGACTATACAGTGACAGCCACCATCACGTCCTGGTTCCCCGGGCACGCCTCTGTTAATGCGTTACCAATTCGCGCGGGGCACCAGGTAGACACCAGTTTGCTCAACATAAAACCTAAGTCCGGTTTCTGTTTTGGCCCAGCGACTCGCGCGCAACTCGCACGAACTTCCGGCGCTGACCTTTTTGATGTTTTTTTTTTTATTTTCTCTTCGTCATTTGCATCTCATCCGATTGAAGGTTTTCTAATTGGATCGGAATGTGCGATGATTCAAAAAAAGGGAGATTCCCAATTTTTTGGTGGGTCCTATAAGACTAACCCCTGCGCCCTGGAAGAAAACGCGAAATAGAAAATGACTCATGAAATCACCGTCTGGTATCTCTATGTAATTCTGTGGCTACCGTTGTTGTTTACTGTTGTTTACTGGTGTTTACTGGTGTGAGGGGGGGTGGGGGGGGGGGGGGGGGGGGGACAAGAACTACTGTAACATTAGTCATACAAAACCGCAACACTCGGTTCATTTTCTATCAGTAATATAATTATTGTCAGCAAATGTTCGCTAAAGGAGACTTTTGATACCAAGATCAAATTGTGCGCATCTTAAGAAACAAAATACTAAAATCTGCCTCATGCCACCAAGAGTATAGAGTTAAGCCTGTATATTCAAAATGCACACATAAAGCTGGGAGGGGGGGGGGGGGGGGTAGATTGCCTACCTTACTCAACCTATTGGCAACAATCGGCCGGCATCGACGACGCCTCCCCCCCCCCCCCCCCCCCCACCCCCCCCCATAACGGGACATGTCAGGTATTTTCGGGAATATTATTCAAAAAAGCTCAAAATCATTATCCTTCCCAATTTTGTTCAAAAGTAAACCCCACCCAGCACTTAACCCCCCCTCACATCCTGTACAGTTCAACTATAAACGTAGCCGTGGGTGGTGGGCGGGGGGGGGGGGGGGGGGGTGCCAGTCAATTATTATAAAGGTCAGGAGTAAATTTTTAATAAAGGTCTAGAATGTCTCCCCCTAATTCCCCGGTCCATTCTCGGTTCTAGAAATACCTGCTAAAAGTAAAACCAATTGTAGATTGATAATAGTGGGACACAAGAAAGAAAAAAGAACGGAAAAACATCTGGAAAAACTCCGTTTACCGACAATGCATGCAAAACTGCACGTGTATAAGTGCGTGTGTGTTACAAGAGTTTCATTTATAAAAGTTTAACAATAATTTGCAACATTTTTCTAACCATTTTCAAATTTCTTTCTTCCTTTTTCCAACTTGTTCCCCCAATCAGGGATCCTGTTACATTTTGATATTCCGCGAAACCAAAACGAAGCTAATTTTAGCAGATATGACAAATCTTTTACGAGATTCCCTCCAAATGTTTGGATTTTGTGATTTTTTCTTTTTGTATCTTCGATGAAGGTTTCGCTCTTATCAGTGAGGCGCGCAAACTAAATTAGCTCCACGGCTGTTGCATGTTGCTATGATTTTCCGCTGGAAATTTATTGCAGATTTTAAACAATCAAAAAGTTGAACTTGCCCTTTTTTTGTGGCAAGTTTGTTTTCCTTCATGGAATGTTGTTTTCGATGAATCGTTTTTGATGAATGTACCGAAACACGCTCAAGTAAAGTGCGTGTGATACAAATTCATTTATAATTTAATTAAGTATTTTGATCAATTATTGTTCATTCGGTGACTACATCTGAGGCCACAGATGTGCACAGGTGCAACGTAGTATGATTCCATAGCCTGGAAACGGGATCGGAACAGATGACTTACAAAAATTAATTTAATTATACTAATTACAAAAATACTAATTATCAGTTATAGAACTGGGGAATCTACGTAAATGGGATCTACATACAGATAATTAGACAATGGTGTTCTTGTTCAATTCAGGGCAATTAAAGACTTCTTACTCGTCTTTAGCGTGTGGAGATATGTAGATAGAGATGCGAACAAAATAATGCAGGTTGTGCTGACTTAAGGTTTGGAAATAGCCGTCGGTTCACGGCTAGTCAGCTGCGTTTACGTCACAAGGGAAACCCCCTCTGCTCGCTCGCGCGCGCTCAGTATAAAGTATAATCGGGGGGGGGGGGGGAGCGTTCGATCGACGGGTATATGTTTGACAAGATGACGAGTACCTGGCTTACGTCACTGGCGTGCGAACGAATTTTGTCAGAATGTTCTCGTTATCCATTTTACTTTACTGTCATTAGTTTGAACAACAGCAAATTTGCAATTTTGTTTAAGGCGGATCTGCTGGGAAATGTTGGTTTTACCACGAAGTGATTTGAAGCTTTCACTCAAGTGGAATTAATAAATAATTCGGATATTTTCGATGAGATGAAATTGTTAATTTTGATCAGCAAAAACAATCTCGGAAAAATGTCAAAGATTAAGGGACAATATTGTATACATTTTGCAGTTATCCAAAAAGTGTCCAACCAAATTATTGTTCAAAAGCTTACTGTTAATGCTGTCAATTTGAAGACAATTTCAAAAAAGTTAATATTTTGCTTCATATGTCGTTTATGATGTAAACAAAAAACGTCTTTTTGTTTATAAAACCATATGTTTATAATAGGATAAACAATCCAAAAAAACAAACAATCCAAAAATATGAATTGTTTTACATAGAGCCCCTTTATTTATACATCTTTGTCGAGTAGAGTTATCAATACATTTGTCCCCAAATGTTTTTACTTATTTCACAATTCTTGCTATTTAGTTTATGTGGCACAGTAGTGTCATCACTTAATTGCCATTAATCATTGTTCTGAAGATCGCACAATGAAGAGTAAATAAATTTTCCAAAACTTGACATGTATTTAATAAAAAGTGAAATTTTGAACTTTTCTGAAACTTTAAAGAATACAAACAATTAATGAAATGTTCGCTTTATTGGGGTCCTTTTTGTTTAACTACACAGACGTGAAACTGACGTTGGACACCCACGAGAGGGCGGGATTCGGAAAGGTAAAAAAACAAAGGGCGTTTATCACATTTTTGGAACCGCATTTTTCAAATTTTAAATTATGAAAGACCTGATTTTGACATGAGTTCGGCAATAAATTTGATGAGATTTGAAGGAATGCAGGGCGAAAATGCAATAAGATAAGTATAGTTTGCGGTGTCCCGACGACTGGCGGAGCATACTGCCCGAAACGTTGATTTCCGTTCCAGGTTCATTTCGGAACCACATATCTCACTATTAAAAGAGAATTATACCACACGGGTTGCCGCAAACTACTTATAATAACTTTGATATTTTCCGTTTATTTTATCGTGACGTAAAATTATAATTTGCACGAAATAGATTTGATTTTTGTTTGTTTTGTTTTTTTTGGGTTTTTTTTTGGGGGGGAGGGGGGACGGGGCCTTTTTGTCGAAACTTACAGCTTTACAGAAATGTACAGCTTTCGAGTTTATTCTTTGGTTTCAAGCCGTTTGTGCAATAAGCGAAACGATGATGTCATTCCAAAAGAATCGGCACCCCTAGATTAATATGTTATTATGATTTTCGACGCGATTTCCATTTCCAGAAAGAAAAAAAAAGAGGAATTTCCCTAACTCGCGTGTTGATCCTGAGTTTTGCCTGCTCTTATTAAACGTCACCGACTCGTGGTAAAAAAAAACCCGGGAAATGCATAGTTCTGTTTATTTCACGCTCGCGTGAAATGAAGGCCTTTATTGGCGGAAGTCACTTATAAACTATCTCGTGTAGCACTGTAGCGGTTCTTTTTCAAGACACTTAGACAACCTAACCAGATTCCCCCTCAGCCTTGCTCTATGGTTACAACCATCAGTAAGAACATTTGGCAAAAAAAGAGATAAACGTTAACGATATAGCCGGAGTCGAACCACAGACCTTTCTGGGGCCAATTTCATAGAGCTGCTAAAAACAAAAATATGCTTAGCATAAACATTTGTCCTTGGCAAAAACAAGGTTACAGACCAAATTTTCACGTGATCTTTATTGTTTTCGATTGATAATCTGTTTTTTTTTCCGCTTAGCCTGAAAAACCAGAGAATTTTGGCTGGTAACCTGTTTTTAATGAGCAAGACTTTTTTTGTGCTAAGCAAATTTGTGTGCTCAGCAGGCCCCAGATCCATAGCTCATCCCTCTACCAACTAGGCTATTGGCGAGTTGGTTGAGGCAGGACAGCCGTTCTTTGCAGTTATTTAATGTATCTGAGTTGCCAATGTTCCTTCTCATGAAAATACATTTACGCACAACCCAGCTAGCTGAGAAGAAGACAAAAATTGCGAACCGCTTACATAAGTGTCTTCCTTTATTGACAGTTAAAATTGCAGTATGGGACTTTATTCACGAGGAAGCCATTTTGGTCGTGTTCCCTGAATGTATTGTTTAGGAATTGTGAACTGTTTATTGGGATGGTGCCAGACTATTTTTTTTGCATTCTAGCCTCACTTTCAATAGATTTTTTTAATGTGGCTTAAAACATTATCATCTAATAGTTATGTTTATTCACAACTATTACATTATTCATTAGAGAAGACTGGTATTAATTTGTGATTTAACTTGAGGTCCGTCATTTCTATCCGCAAGTTCCCAAAATGAAGATTTAACCCCACTTTCAATGTAATATGGCTGCCTCATAAATAAAGCCCATACCTTTTTATTTTAAGTTCATGTAAATCAAAAAGTAACCAAGAAAAAACTACTGTTAACCTATTTAACCTACTTGTAAAAAATATTTAAAACTCCTTGCGAAATTATAATTTGCTAAATGATAGGCCTATACAAAAATGTCATTTCCAAAGATGCGTTCCAGAGACGCAATTTTTGTAATTTCCGTAATTGGTTTATTATCCGCGAGTGGTGCGCGCAAGCGTTCGAACGGCGCACGCGCGCCAGGTGGGCGCTATTATTGGTCGATTCAGTGCGTGACGCGCGCGTATAGCTAGCTGCAATTGGCTGAATGAGAACGCGCTCCGAACGCTGATTCAATATTCGCAGTCGTCGCATTTCAAATTGTGACCCAGCAAATAATTGAATTAAAATCGAAGTCTTGGAACATTTTTGTTCCGGAATATACAACATTTAAAACGTCATCGTGTTATTTTGTCAAGCACTTTCTGTATTTTTCTGAGCGTGCAATTTCCTGCTAAACAAAACGATAGAAACGCAGAACTAACAAAATGCTATACGATCCTTTTATAAACCCTGTATTATATTATGTATGGCGCACGTATAGCAAAACTAGGAAGCGCTTTGCGCATTCATGACATCAATGTATCAACAGTACACGGCCTATTGAGAACAATTGTTTTTCTAGTGGAAACCAATTAATATGTGCTTGATTTGCAAAGCTTCCTCGTGCACGTGATGATTTGTTTTATTTCGAGTGAGAGAGAAAGATGAAATCAGGTGACGAGATTGAAAGAGGTCAGTGGCTATAGATTAACGCACGAGTTGTCTGGGGGAAACCCCGGAGTTTAACTTGGGTGGGTTAGGGGTGGGTTGGGGCGGGGGTGGGGCGGCGGTGGAGCGGGGGTGGGGCAGGATTGGGTTTAGTTGGAAAGACACGGGAAAACGGTACCCCGTTGCACCTAGTGTATGCCAATATCCTGTTGCAGGTAATATGCGAATACTTTTATGCACGTGATGTATGTGAATAAAACACAACGCCTAATTAATCTAGGGTAATTAGCAATTAAATAAAAAATGCAAGTAGACCATGGTCTACCCATGCAATATCCTATTGAGTACATTATGTCTACCAAATTTGGTGTCTATTGGCACAATACTCTGAGAGTAACGAAAAACAAATTGATACATGTAGGCCTAATTATATTTCCCAAATTGAAAAACAGGCAAGAATAATTATATCATTTGTCAGTTGTGCATTTTTATCTTTTGAAGCAGCTAAAGCAATCAAATTTTTTTTTTCACGGAGCTGCTAAGCAAAAGAATGTGCTTAGCACAAAAAAGTCTTGCTCATTAACAACAAGTTATCAGCCAAAATTCAACGTGTTTTTCATGCTAAGCAAAAAAAACAGCTGATTATCAATCAAAAACAATAAAGATAATGTGAAAATGTTGTCTGTAACCTTGTTTTTACCAAGGACACATTTTTATGCTATGCAAATTTTCGTGCTTAGCAGCTCCGTGAAATTGGCCACAGGGCGCGTTCTGAGCTAGCGGATTGCAGCTATACGCGCGTGTCACGCACTGAACAGACCAATGGTAGCGGCAACGTGTGCGCCGGTAATTTTGAAATGTGCGTCTCTGAGACGCATATTTGGAAATGGCATTTCTTTAGGTTTTGTTTTCGTAACAAAATAACGGAATAGACGGAATAATTGCGCAGAGAGTTTAGAATCATTAATATCTTGACAAGAAGTAAGCTTTTGAACAATATTTTATTTGGTTACCCCACGGGATAAGGTGAGATAAGATTGTTGCAAATTGAGTGTTCAAGTTGCGCAACCATTTTTGTTTTTTAGATTTTGCTCAAAATAATGTGACCATGAGATAATATATTTGTATAACACAGTTCTAAAGCTTATTAATAGGGCGATGAAAAAAGTCCTGACAAAAATATAATACAATTAATAGTCCCCAATACAAAGTTTTGTGGGATTTTTTTAATATTTTGTTTTAACACTTTATATGAGCGTCAATATTTGCAAAATGTGGTGCAATAATTAGTGAGACATTTTGAACAAAATGTTTGAGAGTTTGTTTCCAACACGGGAGGAAATTCCCGCGCCGGCGGTTTTTTCCCGCCGTTGTGATTTGTAAACTAACAGCAGTTCGTTCGTACAGAATGATAAATGGGTCGATATTGTTAACAAAAGCTTTTGTAAATACGGTCAATTTATAAACCCTTCTGGAATTTTGTCTTTTGTAACAAAAGAAAACAGTTGTAAAAAGAAACCCCATCTGTTTGCGCTTGTCAACCGGAAAACGAAATTAAGATATACACGTCGTGCGAACAAAAGAAACAATTTGACATGCATGCACGCCGTGAGAGGCAGACCCGCCGTGATGGAAAAAAGACGAAAATTACATCACCAATTTGCTTTAAATTACGAAAGATTACCCATTAAAAGAGAAACATTACGGTGTTTTGTGGTTTTGTGGTTTTGTGGGTTTTTTTTTTTGGGGGGGGGGGGGGGGTAAAGTTGTACAATGTTGCGAAAGACAACGGGTGGGATATACGTTAACGCTGTATACGATCGAAAGGGTATTATTATATTTTCTTTAAACTAGTTGTATATTTTGCATAATCCTCACCAATTTGACGGCCCACCGCTGAAGATTTTCTTGTACGTTAACTTCGGTCTCTGACGTACTATAGCCAAGCACCACATAATAACTCCTTCGCTGTCGATTTTCGAACGTGCTTTCGGTTACACGTCCGTGATGAACGGGTGTAAGCCAGCCGAGTCTAGTTCTCTGACCTGAACATTCCCCCGCTCGAAAGTGTGTCAATAATGTTCGGTTATTTTGCATAAGTTTAACTGCTCGTCCTAATTGGGTTAATCCTAACAGTCCTCAATCCTCCCAGCAGGTGACGGATTGAGGACTGTTTTCTGCTCGCCCCGGATATAAATCTGTCTCAGGAATGGTGTTGTACAACACAAACATACATGTACATACATACATGTACGTACAATTTGAATACAGATCGATATACAACTAAATAAAACAATTAATACAATTGTTAAAGGGATCGTATACGTTTGGTAATTGGAACCCACTGTTTTTTTCAATCCTATATAGTTATAGATACATACCATAAAACTAACCTGTAAAAATTTCATTTCAAAAGGTGGTAGCGATTTTGAGATATTGCCGAAAATCTAGAGCGGTTATGTCCACGCAGGAAGAATAATCTGCATTGGAATACACAATCTGAGAAACGTCACTATATTTATTAACGCTTCTCAGATTAAAATTTTTGGGGAAAGTGATATCTTTTTCCATAACCGCAGTACTTCGAAGTGAACAGTTTACAAAAATGCATTATACTATCCAAAGCTGTTGTACTTCTTACCAAGTACGTTTGTATTGCCATCATTTTTTAGAGTAATTACCAAACATATACGATCCATTATACATCATCTTAACAATATTCATTGAAGTACATGTACATGTATAGGGCTAGCCAACTAAACTACATTACATTTTTCTTGGTTTTTCTATAGCATTTATGAACACAAAACTTTAAACAGATTAGTGCAACAATAATTTTCTATAAAATACCATCCACCAAATCTATCAAAATGTATGCGAAATGCCTTTCAATAATCTTAAGCTTGTTTATCTCACAATAAGGGTAATAGATTGGTGTGCCTGTACAAATCATGCATACACCATTCCGAAGCTGAACATTTGAAAATGCCACAAACATAATCGCCAACTTTGTCAAGGATAGAGCAAGTCTTTATTTTGTCACTGATGGGTAAAAGATGTTTCTAGAACCTAGGTTCTTTCCTTGTTTTCTTTTTCAAATGTTTTAGTTTAATTTTTACTTGATGCATTTTTTTTCTATTTTATGTTTTTCTATATTTTTTCCTATTTGAAACAAAAAATTATAAAAAACGATTTGTGCACGATCATTGCATCCTACTATCTCTAACAAAAATTATTATCTTATTTGTAAAGTATGAAACAGTGAGAAATAGTCGGACGACTGTATAATTCTTTTCCCATGATTGAAGTTCAAAAACCAACAATTATAATTATTATTGATCGCACTATTTTCTGTCCATTTACGATACTTCGATTGCCTATGATTATTTCTACTTGAAAAAATGCGTCATACAAACCAATAAAAAAGGTATATGAATTGAGCTGTCCTATAATGAATTACTTTTGTGATATACCACCCCTCCCTCTCCCCTCCACTCTCCCCTCCACCCCCAACTTCAATCACGCATTCCCTGCAGTCCTATTCTACTTTCAATTCAATTGTCGGTTTTTGTCCTAGTCAACTTTAAATTAAAGGTAGTATTTTAATGGTATTACTTCCTCAACATTTTCCAGGATAAATACCCATAAATTTCACATAATAGTTGTCTCTTTTTCTGTCTTGTCCCTAGGGAAAATTCCGGGGAATTTCTTTTTAGACACGTGGTGGATGTCGATGAGGGGAAATCCCGCGGCAATTTTTGTCCTGTATATAGAGGGCGGTGTAACTAATTTACGATATAAATGTATTCATAATGAATTATTAAATAGATCGTCTTTCCCATTTGGAGGTTGTCCTAGGCGGGTTGGATACTTTAGTTTTACTTTAGTGCGTTGGTCAATCTTCTAAAGTTATATTTTGACCAGAAATGGGGTTACCAAACAGCAATGAAGGGAAGAAAAGACTAACTTACCGTAATGATTTGTTTGTTTGCTGCGTGTGCACGCGCGCACGTCGTCCACAAAACAATTAGCACCTGTCATGAAATGACGAAAATCAACCGAAGAGGGCGTTTTGCGGAAATTTGTCAATATGGCTGCCGAGCTCTCGCGTAAGACTAACGTAATTAGCTATACCATGGAGGAAAGACAACAGAAAGTTAGTGAATTGCGGGAAATACTTAATAAAAAAATGGCCAATCATAAAACTAGATTTGCTTTCCTGCACTTGAAAAGACCCGCCGTGTATTTAGGCTCCTGAGAAAACCAGTTAGGCCCAAAATGTTAACATTTGTTTTTCAGTGGCACTAAACTCAGTAAAGCTTTATTTGATTAAATATTTGAATGCAATACAGTAAACAAATTCTGGGGCCAATTCATACAAGCAATATTCTTTTTGCATTTTTTGGGGACATCAATTATAAATTTGGGGCTTTACACACAAGCACTTTGTTTACATAATTACTATATGGACGTTACTCCTCAACATTCCTGATCCTGCAATGTTAATTTAAAAACCAACCAGTTTTAAATACTGTTCCATTAAATGTAGACGCCTGTGAAATCTAGTATCTTTCACCCTTTTATTGACTGAAACCCTACATGGGTCATAAATGACATTACTATTAAAAGAAGTTCGTAAATATAAACTTGGATTTTCCAAAAAATGTTTAATTGCGCCACGACTAATTATGGAACACTCGGTCGATTGTGTGACAAATTTGTGGACGCCACCGTTTTGGGGTTTTTTCAGACTAAGTCTACACCTAAATTGTTAAGGGTAAATAGCAAGCATTAATAACATTAACATGGTAAAGGTACAATTAATTTGCAGTTTGTCAACAAAGAAGTTTGACAACATTGCATGAGGAAAATCGGCCCAACATTAACTGTTTATAAACAATGTAAACGTCGAAGTACAGCTATAGCTCTCCCAAAGGTCGAGTTGTCTCAAAGGTCGAGTTGTCTCAACGGGCGAGTTGTCTCAACGGGCGAGTTGTCTCAACGGTCGACTTGTCTGACATCTGCTAGCTACGCACGTACGTATAGCGCAGCACACTTTCACCAACTGACCATTTTTTCAGTCGCTTTTTCTTTCTCTTTCGTAATTTTACGGTTTTGGGTGACATTCAGCCTTATGCCTACGGTTTATTCTTCCGAAATAGCCACAGCCTTTAGAGCTCCGTCGTAAGCCATTAAGTTCTGACATTGACGACACACGTGTTGCTGTTGTTTAGCGCCGCCATCTTGACAATTTTCCGCGCGTTGACCTTTTAGAAAGGTCATGACAGAGGCTAATGGTACCTCGTCCTCGCTAGCTTACTTGCTCCTAGTATTCGGATTTAGTCAAAAACAGCAAATGTTCGGTGTAAATTATCACGTTTTACCCCATAAACCGTCACTATACTGTCACTAATCGAAGCACAGCCTAATATCCATACATATGTACAATTTGTGAACATTCTAATGATCCAAATTCCACAGCATGCAGCCAGTGCCGGGCGAGAGAGCAGATTTTAGCGGGCGTTATTTTAACTTGCTCGAACTTCTGCAGTTGTTTATAGAGGGCGCTAATCAAGATAACCATCGTAGCCTCCTCTCGTCGTCGTCGCGTCGTACTACTCCACATCACGCGCACCTAGCCGCCTCCTCCCGATCCCCTGCGGTAATTAAGACTGAGACTAGCATGCAAGAAGTTAAACTTTTCCAAGTTCACGGACAAGTTTATTTAAATCATAAATCGAGACTGTAACCTGCCTTAAATATTATGGAATGTATAGAAATGTCAGGATTTTGTCGTTAAATTAACAGCCTTCCCTTGTCGTCGCCAACGGCGCCTTGGGCTTGGCCGTATGTCAGCTAATCCGCCCGGCCGGAATGCTTTTGCCAAAATGTTGTCAGCAGCTGCACGCTCCGGGCCATTGTGCAGTGTAGCTGCAGGAAAAAGGCTGTGCAGCCATGCGTAAACTGTAATCCGATGCAGTTTTTTTCCCAACGGTGTCAAGCTCATATTTAGTATTATTTAATTGTCTTATTAAATGCCTTGGGAGTTGGGTTAATAAATGAAAAAGTACATCCCTACACTCATTGTACCGGTACATCACTAAGATTGTAAGAGGATGTAGATAGGTGAAAATAATGTAAGTGATGCTGGATTCGCTTATAAACTTTAGGTTAAGGTTATAGTTTGGCTCAAAATATACTCAAAGTATTTATTGAGCTGGTTCAAGTTCTCATAAACTGTACACCATTGAAAGATTGTATAGTGCATTTTTGCACATTTGTTGTATGCAAGTAACGTTAGGCGAACTACCTCCATACATAATACTTGTATTATTGAGGGCGCTCTTCTTTGTTCAGCAGAGTCTGCACCGAGTTGTTTTGAGTCTGAGCAACGGTACCGTTACCATAGCAGCAAAATGACAACCTTCTGAAGCAAGTATCCCGACGTGTCCTTTCCCAGCATGCCGGTGGATGAGTTTATCATGGAGCACTTTGATCGCTATGGAGACCGAGTTGCCATGGTAACTAATTAAATTGTTTAATCGCTTGAATTTAAGAAAATCTAAAATCTAATTTGACAGAACGGTTTTCAATAAAATACCGTAGTATGACATCACCGTCGGTGATGATGTCAGAATATTTTATCAACAAGCAAAAAATATTGTGAAGGATACTTGCGACACATTTTGCTTAAAGAGTGCAGTTTTCTTTTTTTTCTTTTTTCTTTTTTTTACACTGAGAATAATGTGCTGAATAGTGCAAATCTGACCTCGTTTTAAAAGTTACTTTACGTCAAATTTATTACATTTTGGTTGCTCAGGTTGACGGAATCCGAGGACACCAATACACTTATCGGCAGATCGAACTCCTTGTAAGAAAGGTCCGATTTGGCCTGGCATCACAGGATTTCAAAGCCGGGGAAGTGTTTGCGATCTGCAGCCCAAACTGTCCGGAGTTTGGAATCGTCATGCTGGGCGTGCTGAGTGCAGGGGGCGTCGTTACGACGATGAATCCCATGTATACTGCAGGTAGGTCAAAGGTGATCGAAGATCTTAAGTTATCTGGAAAACACAAATTGATTCGATTTAATTCTGGCGAGGCTTGATTGTTTTGCTCACTTCGCGGCCTGTTGCCCACTTTGCTGTTGGTGACAATTTATGAGGAACTGTTTGTTTTATTTTTACGAGAAAGACTTAAAATAAACTACATGGAAACAATAACAAAATTTCCCATTTCAGATGAGCTTGTTCACCAGCTGAGAAACTCAGAGGCCAAGTATCTCATTACAACTTCACCATTTGCTGATAAGGCATTGAAGGCACAGACGAAATTGTCAACCTTGAAAGTAAGCACAGTGGTTTTTGAGTCTCACCCAGTCCCAGCCAGTTTCGACCAGTACGTCCCAGCCAGTCCAGGCCAGTCCCGGCCCGTCCCGAGCCATTCCCTGCCAGTCCGGGCCAGTTCCTGCCAGTTTTAGCCTGTCCCGGCCAGTCCTAAGCCAGTCCCGGACAGTATCTGCCAGTTTCAGCCAGTCCCGGCCAGTATCTGCCAGTTTCAGCCAGTCCTAGCCAGTCCTAGCCAGTCCCAGCCAGTCACATGCCCTCCCTCCTCCCCCCCACCCACCCCCCCCCCCCCCCCCACCCCGCAAAAAAAATGGCTCTATAGTTGTGGTCCCGACCTGTTTTTTGTTTGTGTTTTTTTTACAAAGAAAGTTTTTGTCTTTGGCGAACATCCCGGGTGCATCACCTACGTGTCGCTTATTGACAACAAGGGCCAGAGACTCCCGAAGACAAAGGTCAACCTTGATGAGGTGGCGGTGCTTCCTTACTCCAGCGGGACCACGGGAATGTCGAAAGGGGTCATGCTGACCCACAGAAACATCATCAGTAACACATACCAGCGAACCAGGTCAGTTGAAAAGATAAAGTGTCTCGGAAACAACCGATGTCTTCCGTCTGTTTAGAGTGCGTGTCGAGTAGCTGCAATTGGCTGGATGAAAATGAGCCTCGAACTCGGATTTTGTGGTCACAACTCAAATTGTCACTCGGCAAATTTGGAATTGAAATTGAAATCTTGAAATATTGTTTTTTTCGGAATATGCAGCATTCACAGAGCTAAAACCGTCATCAGGTTGTTTGTCAATTAAGCACCTTTCTTGATATTTTGAGCACTTTTGCCTCTTCAAACGATAAAAATGCACAACTGACAAATTGCCAATTGTCCCTCAAAATTTTCTCATTTTTATTAAGCGAGCACTTTTGGAGGATCTACCAGGGAGATTGTTACATGGCCTTGATTCCTTTCTTTCACGTCTTCGGAATGAACGTCACTCTCTTGCAGTGTCTCTGGCTCGGGGTGAAGATTGTAACGCTTCAAACCTTCCAGCCCGCTACCTTCCTGCGGAGCATACAGGACTACAAGGTACGACCGGCAGGAAAACTGCGTGGCGCCCCCTCTTTTGCTTCAATAAAAACCATGGCAGTCATCTTATTTTTTTGTTGAAGAGCGAGAGTCAATTCCTCACGAGCCAATCACGAGTCATCGACATACTCCACATTCCTCTGTAGATCACCCACCTGTCGCTGGTGCCTCCCCTCATGCTCTTCCTAGCCAAATCGCCCCTGGTGGACGAGTACGACCTGTCCTCCGTCCGACTTGTAACATCCGGCGCGGCCTCACTCAGCCAAGACCTGATGGAATCCATCGCCGCTAGATTAGACATGAAATTCCTCAAGCAAGGTCAGGGGCAAAACAAAATGTTGCTTAAGGCAATGGTCAAATCGCATGGCAACGATTGGACATAAACACACATGCCTGTGAAAAGGGCAGCCTTTTTAGCCAAGTAATTCAGAAGCAGGCTACGTACCAGTCGAAAACATTATACATTGTATGACCTTTTAATTGGTAACCTTATTTGGGGGGTTAAGCATATATTTGTTGATAGTGCTTAGCAAAATGTCGGTGCTGGATGGCTTTTTTCATTTCAGGATATGGCTTAACCGAGACTTCTTGTGCCGTTTCTATCACGCCTAACGACGACTTCAACTATGGATCGGTGGGCTTGCTTCTGCCTAACACGGAGATGAAGGTACACTTGGAGTTAATATTTTCTGTAGGCAAACGAGTTAACGTCATAGCTTATCCCATTGACTTGCCCTGGTCGTATCTATTAAGAGCTGAGCCATTGTGTGGGATTTTTTTTCGGTCTAGGTTGTGGATGTTACATCTGGGAAGCTACTCAACGCGGATCAAGACGGCGAGATTTGGCTGAAGGGACCTCAGATCATGAAGGGATACCTGAAGAACCCCGAGGCCACATCACACTGCATCGACAAAGACGGCTTCTTCCACACGGGTGAACCAAAGATTTGCCTCGTCTTGTCATGTTGATACTGCACCATGCAACCTCCTCCAATGTGGTTATAAACATGCAGACCTGCAGCCTCATGCAGTCAAGGCTTTGGCACTTCAAAGCTAGGGCGCGAGCAAGCAGGTCTTCAGTGGTCCCGTCTAATCAAAAGCCTTGGTCTCAGTCTCAGAAATAAAGGTCTCGGCCTGCAAAAGTCTCGGTCTCGGAAGTCTTGATTTAGGTCTTAAAAAGAGCTGATCTTGTCTTGTCTAGTTGATACTGCATCAACTACCTCCTCGTGGCTATAAACATGCAGACCACCATGCATGCGAGACTATGGCACTAAGATAGGGTGCTAGCAAGCAGACTGGATGACCGATGAGCAGGGACATATGACAGACTTGGCACGGACTTGTAAATTGGCTGTTGCATTGTGCATATCATGCACTAGTCTTGGTACCTATACCCTGTTAAATGAAACAGATTGCATGAAACCAGAATACATACCTTGCCTGCTAAATGCAACAACTTGCAACAACTGTTTGCCATTTTGTGCATTCTCTTGGGGTTTAGCAGGGTTAAGGATATACCATTGACAAACCTTATTACCTCTGCCATTCCTTTCCTGTCCAGGTGATATTGGTCATATTGACAAAGATGGCTATGTGCACATTGTGGATCGACTGAAAGAACTCATCAAATACAAAGGCCATCAAGTAAGGCTTCCTGCCCAGTATCGATCATCAAACATCTTGATAAGGGGTTTGCAAAACATTGGCTTCGGCTCCGACTTCCGAATCACTGAGAGGCAAATATAAATAGAGGCAAATAGAAATAGAAGCAAATGGAGTTGACATCCTGGTATAGGCTTGCGCAAAAACCTGAATATCAGGTCTATTATTATTATTATAAATTCGTTCGAATACAGTGAAACCAATGATTCCTTAAAAGTGCCCTAGCGACTGTAGTTCGCAAGCCTGAAGAAACCTGTAGAGAGAAGACAATGAGAAGGTACAGTTTTAGAGGTAGGAGGGAAACCCCAAAAGAATATCCTGGGGGAAAAACCCACGGAGTCGGGCAGGGACTGATGAAATTTCAATCCACATATTGGCCCAGGGCGGATTCGAACCCAGGTCACAGCGGTGGAAGGCGAGGAAAGAATCGCTACGCCAACCTGACTCCCAAAAACTCTGATATAAGAGGATTCAGGGCATGTCGAGATACTGCTTCGGTTTAAGACATTTATCCGACGAGTACTTAAGACGTCAACCGTGCTCCGTCTGAATTTTCCCCCTGTCTAGGTTCCCCCGGCAGAGCTCGAGGCTCTACTCCTGACCCATCCTGAGGTCTTGGATGCAGCGGTGATCGGCGTGCCCGACCAGGCGGCCGGTGAGCTGCCCCGGGCATTTGTCGTCCGCAAGACCGCGGGACTGACCACCGAGATGGTCGCGAAATACGTAGCCGGTAAGACCCTGAGTGGTGTACATGTATATGTAATCATTGGACTTCAAACAAAACCGTCTTCTCCGATGTTTCTGTCCCGGCGTAATTCTCTTATGTTCCTTACCTTTTTCCAGACAATGCTGCACCTTTCAAGAGGCTCCGAGGGGGCATCGTGTTCTTGGATCAGATTCCCAAGTCGGCAAGCGGAAAGATCCTCCGACGAGAGCTGCGAAAGACTCTCAAGGCCTCCCTCTAGAGAGGGATATCTGTCCCTCAGTCACACCAAATCCGAACAATTTGGGGACTCTCAATGCTGTATGTACGACATCGCCAGAAGTCCCATGAACCACCAGACCAGGGGGCTGCCAATCGCACAAATAAGTCCGAGCATTTAGATAAGCTTTTTCTTAATAAGTTGGAACATCTTTAGAGATTTAAGATTCCTACCCAATTATAATTTAGAGTATGTAAACAGTATTATGAATGGTAATTTAGTAATTTATTTTTGAATCTAATATGTTTTCTTTGTAAAATAGGCAGACAATAGGGTCAGATATGGCCTTGTCATAGAATTGTATGGAAGCTAATCTAAACCCAACGATCAATTTTCCATACACGAGCTTTAGGAAACGTTTTATAAACAAAATGTCAAAGACACCCATCGAGGCACAAACTGAAAAGATGACATCAATTTGCGATTCAAACTGTGCTCTTTTTTTAATTGCGGTAAATTTTTCACACTGAAGAATACAATTCAAAAACAAAAAAAATAATAAATTTTGGCCAAATGTCATTCGTTGTAAAGTTTAGCAAATTATAGAAAACCAACAAGAAAACCAACGAAAGCCTTAAAATATGATGAATATATTTTTGCAAAGTGATTACTTTAATACTTGTCCATGTCTACATTTGAGGTATTTTTTTATACTGCAGCCAAATTTTAAAACAATGAACTAAAGTAAATTACTAAAGATGGTTAGCGAGTAATAACGCCTTTTTAAAAGCACTTATTACCCAACAAATATCTAGCAAGGGCGTCGTTATATTATGCTTTATAAGCCCGACTGACTCCAGTTATCTAAACCCGGTAAATACAAGTTACATGTACTAGACTTTTAAACTCCTGCCAACAATTTAAATGTTTTAACAATAATACAATTCATTCATATGCTTAATATAAATTAACATGTGCCACTGCGAGCTGCTTAACCAATGTTATGGGAGGCATTCCGGCCAAAACGATCAACGATTAAGAGAAAATCCTTATTTGTAGAACTTCAGACTTTCGGTTGACAACTATTGGCTACAAGTTAGCATTTTCTCAATATGAAAAACAGGCCTTTCAATTTCAAACGTTGTAGTCGTGCAAATGTTGGATTACCAATTTTATTCCTTAAAAACCACTTATTCCACAATTACTTTTGTATTTCTTTGAAAATGTGTAGTACGTATAAAGATTACAATTATCGACATCAATCAATCTGAAAATCGAAAATGTCAGCCCAATTATTATTTTTTTCAACCATTTTTGGCTTGTACCTTGGTTCCATCTCATTTCTTGCCAGAATACCTCGTATATAAACACCAATTTTTTCAGAGAAAATCTTTTTTTAAAAGATATTCAGCTGCAATTTTTTGTTCTCAAGACGCAGAAAAACTAAAATATGTACTGCCTTTATATTCAAATTTGTCCAAAGTCTACACAACAAATACATACATGTCGTGCGGGAATTTGCCATAATCACTACCAACAAATATAATGAACGCTTTGTCAAGTTATGTACAGCGATTACCGTCACAAAATTAAACCGCAACCATTCTTCACTGTGACAACACATTTTTTCAGATCAAGACATTTTTACCATTTGCAGATATCGAAAATTTGTACTTCCAAATTCTTCAGAAATATCTTATTTAAAAGTAAATAACGATTCTAGGCATCCAGTAAAGAAAGAACTGCCCGATGTCGGTTGAAAACTTGAAAGCGAAATAGCAAAAGCCGTTTTTCTTGCTTTTTTTTTCTCAGCAGGTAAACAGCATTTACCATAAAATGCTACCCTCAAATCCACTCATTCCTGATAATTCAATCAATTACCAATGGTATATCCCACCTTTAACTCCCAGTGCGTTTTTGAGATGACCCAAAAAAACCTTTAAAAACAGGTCATAACTTTCTGCAACATCAAAATGGTTATGTCGTTTAGTTTGAGATTAATGCTTTGGTATAAGCGACCAAAATTGGAATATAAACTGTAACAGTTTATCTATCAACAGGGAAAACTTATTAGCTCTCAATAAATAATCCAGCAAGTTTTGTTCGGCACTCTAGATTTCTCCAACCGATGCTGTTTACGGAGATGCGCGCGAGCGTAGGTTAACACCTTTAACAAAACGGTTTCTAACGTTGTTCAGTAAATTTCAGTAAATCTTTAATACCAATAAGTGAAATAAGTGAGTATATACCAAACACAAACAAAATACCATCACCCGAACCGCTTTGGTTTTGGATTCTAGCCGTCTTTTTGATTGGAGATGAAAATCGTTCCTTCTGTGGGCAAGCATGTTATGTTCACGACATAAACTGTACATTTTGGCCCCAAGAGTGTGTGGAAAAAACAATGAAAATTTGACAATTATTCTAGACTGATTAGGAGCCAATTTCATGGAGCTGCTAAGCACAAAAGTCAGTAAAACAGGTGACCAGCCAAAACTTGAGGTACTTTTCATACTAAGCAAAAACCCGCTAAATACCAGCCACAAAAAATAAACATCTCAACATTCTGGTTTGTAAACTTTTTTGTTTACCAACAAAGACTTTTCAATGCTAAGCAAGTTTTTGTGTGCTTAGCAGCTCTATGAAATTGACCCCTGGTTAAAGTGTATTCACTGTCTCAGAGCAGTCAACACGTGCCACAATCCGATTCCAGTTTCTGGTCGGAGATTTTATAGAGTTTTACATTTATTTACATCATTGGTTCAATATCGGGCAGGGTCAGGTAAGGCTTCGCACCCTCCGGAACGGAGATTAGCTTGGCTGGCAGGGAGGTGCAGTACTCCCCCGTCAGGGGCGAGGCAGAGTCCAGCAGGCAGGCCTTCTGGAAGCAAGGGGTGGTATTGTCAGGGAACAGGCGCTGGAGAAGAGACCTGTAAAGGAGGTCAAAGGTTAAAGCTCACATTGCGATTCAACACAAGTCTGTGTAATGCTAGACTTGCATTCAAGGCTTTCACAGATGCTACTATTTTTGAGTCTTCAAAAATCCTGTACTGTTGCTGAAACCATTGCCACACTTTTTGTGTGTGATTTCTACGGAGTCAATCGCCAAATAAAGAAATCGGGCGACGGTGTAAAATCAAAGCCAGTTCCTTACGGGTTGAACTACGAAAGATTAATGTCGCGGATGAATTTCAGAGATGATTATTCGAACAGGAACAAGTCTAAATTCCGCTGTGAATACTCACACGAGGTTGTCGGGAAGAACATAGTAGCCGACAGGTCGCTTGAAGCCGTTGAACTCCGACCCGGCACACATGGTGTATGCACCCATATCTGTGCCAACAGATGAGGATGCGTCCAAGTTTCATCAAAAATTCATGAAAGCATTCAAAAACTTAAAGGGATCGTACACGTTTGGTAATTGGAACCCACTGTTTGTTTCAATCCTATATAGTTATATAAACTAACCTGTAAACATTTCATTTCAAAAGGTGGTAGCGATTTCGAGATATTGCCGAAAATCTGGAGCGGTTATGTCCACGCAGGAAGAATAATCTGCATTAGAATACAGTCTGAAAAACGTCACTGCAGTAATGCTTCTCCGATTCAAATTTGTGGGGATAAAAAGTTATATCTTTTTCCATAACCGCAGTACTTCAAAGTTAAAAGTTTCTAAAAATGCATTATACTATCCAAAGCTGCTGTACTTCATACCAAGTAATTTATTATTGCCATTAATTTTTGGAGTAATTACCAAACAAATACGATCCCTTTACCTTGAAACTTTAACATACATACAGAGATTGTCATACAGAATTTATAATAATAATAATAACTCCTAACTGCCAGAGGACACAAGGTGCTGAAACAAGGAGACGGAAGAAAACGAATAACAAACAGAAGGAGGAACAACCAGCTTTAGGGAAAAGATGGGTCTTCAGAGCCATTTTGAAGGCTGAAACACTGTCAGAATTTCTGATAGAGATAGGAAGGCTATTCCATAACCGGAATGGAAAAGGCCTTGTCACCAGCTTGTTTGCGTGTCTTGTGGAAGGAAAGGGATTTACCATCTGAAGAACGGAGAGAGTAAGAGCTTGTCCAGATTGTAAGTAGAGAAGAAAGATAATCAGGGGCAGAGTGATTGAGCGAGTTGTAGGTGTACGGAACTGAATACGTTGAGCAACCGGTAGCCAGTGTAACTGTTCTCAAGGAGAGGAGATGTGTGAGTGTGTTTGGGCGTCTGGAAGATAAGAATTTAGCACCGATTGTTGTTCTTCTTTACCTTCAAATATCATCCACTCTCCAACTTGTAGCTCCGGCATCAGACAGTGTTCTACGATGCGATCCAGGCCGTCGCACGACGGGCCCCAGATACTGGTGGAGTACTGCAACTCAGTCTTGTGTTTCGCCTGTCGAAAAGAAAAACACATTTCTTTTCCGTGAGGGGCCACCAGGCAAGGACCACAGTTCGCATTCAACAAGCAATTTTGTGTGTGCGCTAAAGCGAACACTAATTTGTGATGTCGTAACAGGTTTTAACACTGCGATTTTGAAAAAAGTTGACGAGAAATACCTATTTATTTGTATCGTACAAATCGACTGATATTCACTGTCGTAGGCTCAGATTTTTTTTTTTTATGAGTACAAAATAACTTCATTCAGTCATGGTGACTCAGCGAGGGCAAGTGTAACGTCATCATCGCCATGGTTACAGACAGAATCAGTCGGCAGATTTTGTTCTCTCTCTCGATCCAATCACATTTTTTTACCGATAAAATTTTCGGTTAATTTTCTACAACTGTTTTACCTGTAGGAGTTTTGGCTCGACGGTAGCGTGATCGTACAGTAGGCAGTTGAAGGAACCGTAGACGCCATCGTTGACATAGTACATGAACCCCGGCTCGTCAGAGTGACTTGGAGCGACCGAGTTGGCCACAAGATCTGTACAAAATCAAAAGAACAGTTCCTTATTAACCAGTTCGCGCCGGAGGACGCATTATACACCTAACGTTTTCCCCAAATTCAACGCATAAACGCGTCACGAGCAAGGCTGGAAATGTCTGTCGGCAGCGAGCAAGGCCATAAATGCGTTGGTGTGCTTCCCGGGACCATCGGCCTGAACCCGCCTCGGATAAAGTTTCATTACAAATAATCTCGCGCCTTGGCTCGGTGATGATAAAATAATCCCGATGCGAATTTGTTAATTACCTCAACCCTGATAACCCCATGGGGTGTGTGACAAATCGCAATGAAATTGATAGATTCAGCACTGTTTTTTCCCCCTCCGAGTTAAATAAAGTTCGAAAACCCTTTTTCCCGGGCAAGAAAACAGAAAAAGCAGGAATACTTGCCAAAAAAATTGCATGATATAAATTAAAACAGCACTAAATGCATAGAGTCTGTTTAACTGAGTGTAGAAAAATCACCACCGAACCAAAATCCTTTTGACGAGTTTTACCCGGACTCCAAAATCCGACTGTACCACCTACCCTTGGACTCCGGCACCGAGAACGTCTGGATGTCACGAGCCACCATGCGCTTAGCGATGATGTTGACGCCTAGGGTAAAGGCGGAGGCCACGTAGAAACGGCCCGGCTCGGCGATGACGCGTACGCCGCCGCTGGCCGGGAAATGCTCCTGGAGAGCCGCGTTGATCACACGGGCAAACTGTCAACCAATCAAATCAGGTGAAATATTCAAACTTCGGGTGTATTTTATCTAGTTAACACATCAAGATGGATTTTTTTTCCTTCTCTTTTTTAACAGAATAGTGGCCATGGTGCAAGTTTTGCCCTGATTTGATGTCCTTGAGATAAGATAGAAATTTAGAAAACAAAAGTCTGAAATTTGGCAAAATGTCTGAAAGATGAACATCTTTCTTTCCGAACAAACAATGTCTTTCTACTGATTTCAGACAGAAGTATGAAGACCTCATGCCTGGATATACGTGCGATAATAAGCAAACGTTGCCATTCGGAACTGGACGTCAAGAAGATTTCATACGTTTCAGAGTAGACAGTTTTTCGAAATGTGTTCCTCAGAAAAATTTGCTGCACGGATCCCTTCAGTCCAACTTGCAGTTTCTACAAGTGCACCTTCACTGTGTCACATGCACAACTCCTACGGAGGAATCTTTTACCTCCTCAAACGGAATATCTGCGGACCCCTGTCCAGGGAAACCCCCGCCAATGTCCAAGAGGTCCATGACGATTCCGAGACGCTCCCCGCAATCAAAGATGTCTCGGGCAGACTGGATGGCGTCAGCGAAGGAAGCAGAGTCCCGGCAGCCGCTGCCAACGTGGAAGCTGTCAAATCACAAAGAGACGGCTTCTGTAAAACTCAAACAGTCCCAAATCCTCCCCCCAAACAAATCCTCTTTTGCCAAATGGAAATAAATTTGAAGGATTGAGGCTATCGGTCTGATTATGGCACGATGCACTGTGTCTAGGTTTCAGCAGCACCATACAAAAAAACAAGCCACTCCTTCCGCTAAGCAAGTTGCTAATTACCTGACGCCGACGACATCCAGCTGAAGCTCCTTGGCCAGCTGCAGCAGATAGGGGGCGTGCTTCGGGTGGCATCCGTACTTGAGGCCCAGTTGGCACTGAGCAGTCGTGTCGTTCGTTAGGATGCGCAGAACGAGGCTGGATTGAAACGAGAACAAAACAGGCAAAATCTCATTGCGGCTCAACCTAGCACCGATTACCGCTTCTTTATTGTTTACCACTTCTTTACTGGTTTAACAGCTGACAACAGACAGAGGGCGGTAGACAGCTCTTACCGGGCTTCGGGGAAGACCCCTTTGATCTTGTGCAGCTCCTCCTCGTTGTCAAAGGTCATGAGGTCAACGCCCTCCTTGGCGGCATACTTGAGATGGGAGCGCTGCTTACAGGGGTTGGCAAAGATGATGCGAGATGTCGACACGCCCAGACCCAACACCATCTGAATCTCACTCTACACAGGGGGGAATGACCACAAAATCAAGTAAATTAGCTTTTACGTTTCTGTTTTTAAATTCTTAAACCCATCCTCCACAAATTGGGTAAGTTTTCTCCAGGGTATTCTTCTGGGGTTTTCCTCCTACCTCTAAAACTATACCTTCTTCTCAATGTCTTCTCTCTACAGTGCCTAGTGTGATTTTTGAGGGATACTTGGTTTCCTTACCGGAAAGAATTAAGAATAATAATAATCATTCAACCGACTGATATTTACCGTCATAGGCTCAGATTGTGTTTTGAGTACAAAAAAACTTCATTCAGTCATGGTGACTCAGCGAGGGCAAGTGTAACTTCATCATTGCCATGGTTACAGACAGAATCAGTCGGCAGATTTTTTTATTTTAGAAGAGGTGAGGAAGGAGTTTTATGTTTTTGGACTATACCTTGCTAGCACAGTCGAAGCTGGTGTTTAATCCAGCTAGCAGCTTCACCACGTTACGATCAGGGTTGCACTTCACAGCTGTAAATAAATAAATAAAATAACTTCCATTATTCTACTCTGAAATAAGTTCATAATTCTACTCATTTGTTCTTAAAGGTAGGATACACCATTTGCAGATATCGAAAATATTTACTACTGAATTACTAACAATATCTTACTCATCTGAAAGTGAATAATGATTGTAGGCATCCAGCAAAATGATTGCGCTGAATATTATAAAGAAAAAGTGTAAAAGATAATTAGTTTTAGGTGTCCAGTACGCCTCCAAAGCAAAATTCCACTAAAAAAAACACCTGGTGTTGGAGTTTGACTGGACTGGGGAATTGTTTAGGGTCAAGACTCAAGACTCACCATAGAATGGATCAACTCGAGGCAAAGAGCTGATCCACTTCTTATGCTTGGCAACAACATCCCCTAGGTCCCCGATGAAGAAAGCATTGTCGGGGTCCTGGGATAAAAAGCCAGAAAATAAGATAATATGGATAATAATGTTAGGATAATGTACATGTATGATGTTCAGCCTCGCTGACTAAATTACCACTTGCTCCTTTAGCCAATCAAATTCCCCAACTTTTTTCCCTGATTTTAGACATTTTCCTCAAATTTCCTGACTAACTCCCCTCCCCCCTACTAGAAAAAACACGAAACTAATTGTCAATTGTCCAGGTTTTCCCTGATTTCCAGGATGCGTTTGGGATTCTGAAGAAGAAATTTTGTTAAGTCTAATTGTGGACGCTAGTAGGAGATGAGTCGGGAGTTGGGGGTAGTTGTTGGAGTAGGAGTGGGGCTAGAGGTAGCTGTTGGGGGTCGGAATGGGCAAAAGTGTGGGGTTAATGGTATGGATGGGCATGGGTTGGGGTGAGGGTGGGGGTTTGGACAGTGTGGGTGACGCACCTCTCTGTCCTGGCAGTTAATCACTTTATCGTTGACGATGTCGCGAACTCGCATGTCCCGGCCGTACACCTCGACCTGAATGTCCTGGACTGCAATTTGCTCCATTGCACTTGACTGTTGGTAGTAACGTAAAAACTCGCCCTGCCCTTAGGGTAAGGTGGTAGGACGTTTCTATGAAATGCGTAACAGGCTACGGGGAGAGAAAGAAAAACAAAGAAACAAGAATAGACAATTTCTGCAAAGAGATAATTGATAATTTGATAATTATATAATTGATAATCAATATTGAAAGGTGGCGTTCTCATAAACCTTGTCGGTATATTTTTCTAACTGACCTTTTAATAAGCCTTGAAGGCGTCCAGCAAACAATAATCCATTTTAAAATTGCGAAAGCCATTCTTTATAATTCTGTATAGTTCTTTAATGTATAAGAGTTGCCATTGCTCTTTCTCATGAATATACATCCACGCACCACCCAGCTCCTAAACAAAATAAAAATCGCGAACCGCTACACCGGTTAGTATTAAGTGTCTTCCGTAATTGGGTCCTGGATGTAAAACTTACACGGAGAAGTAAAACCTAAGGGTGCCCAGCAAATATCAGCTGGGATCCCAGGCGGGCTCCAAGTTAAAGTCCAGCTCCTGACGGTTCTCAGCGCCCAGAGGCTCTACACTCCAATATTTGTTGCTGCAACCCCCCTGTTGACGAGAAGAAAGATAAAACAAATACAAATTATACGGTGTCGTACAAAAAAAATTGATCTGGGTACTTTAGTGTGACCAACAAATTCAGAAAGAATGTAGTATCCTGAATCCTGATGTCAACTCGATAAAAAAGTTGAGACAATTTTCGAGAAAAAAATATGTAAATGTTTCTCAGTTTCATAATCATGTATTTTCAACAGTTTGCAACGACTGACCTTTATTGGTGACCAGGCCTTTTCTGCCTTTGGGTACATTGGACATCTAGGCCTACTTTGAAATAAATTGCCAGATTATTTTCTAAAAGAACTTGGGACATTTTTTCATGAATTTTTAACAATTTTTGTACTGATTGACCTTAGCTTAATTGAGATGATATATCATGAAGAAGATAAAAAACAATGTCAAGTTGCTACCTTCTTTCCTGAAATTGTACTCTCTGAATATTTATAATATTAATAGTAGGGATGACAAAGTGAAATATTACTTTGGTTGTAGCTAGCGCTGGACGATATCACGATAATATCGTCACGATACGATACTGAAGACGATATCGACAGTATCGACTTTGGTTTTAAAAATATCGAAATATCGTGACCCAGACGATATTCGCAAGATATAGTCGATATTTAACAAAATGTATTAAAACTGCTTGCAAACAAACAAAAAACTTCACTGAAATCAGAACTTAATATGTGCCGCAAAAGTTATTGTAACTTACGCCTTCCCCTGAACGTACCCTTTGTCAACAAACCCAATTGCAGCCGATGCGCCGCTCACTACTTCCTCAGTGACAAGATCGTTATCCAATCCTAAAGTCCAGTTAAAAAAATCTTCGTTGCTATTTGGTGTTGACTTTCTTTTCTAGCTTTCAGCACAGACGTTCTCTCAACACAAAGGGCTACTCAAAGAATGTTGCCCTGGCCCCGCTTATCTCCAGATACATTGTATTTACTTACACTAACCCTTGCCTGGCAGATACAGAATGTATTTAAAAGGCTTTGGCTGGTGTATTCCTCGAATTTATTTATCTCTTGGCCCAACCGATGGTCATTAAATTGGGTGTGAGTACTTTTAAAAAAGTTTGCCTACTCATTTGCAAAATGTATTAAGATGTAAAAATAAAAAGGGGTTAAAAAACCCTGAACCTGTTTATTTACGAAACCCTAGTCGTAAAAAAAATATATTTCTAAGGTTAATTATGAAATTGTCCTTGTTTTATAGAAAAAAAAGAGAAAGGGTACTTAAAGACTTATTTGTCTGATTTCCCAAAACATTTCCAACCAATTTCAGGGGTAAATAATAATACGATTTATTCTTGGTTTTTCCGGTATCTAACAAAATCGACATACACCTGACCATTGAATTACGAGGCTAGCGAAATAAATTCCAGGTTTATATAATAATATTTATTTCTAGTTTTATTGTTTAAAAAAGAACAAAAAAGAAAACGGGACCTCAACACTTAATATTTTGAGCTCCTCAACATTTTTCCAACAGATTTAAATGGGAAATTTAATACGATTTATTTTCCATTTTTCTTGTATTTGACAAAAACGATCTATTTCGTGGCCCATAAATTACAAGGCTAGCTTTTAAAAACATTTACCAAACCTACACGAGCCAAGAATAAATAAGCAAGAATAAAATCAAGGTGGTACAAAATCCCGATGGCGGACCCCAGGATAAACTGAGCCATGAATATTTGAAATACTTTAAATTAAGACCCAGAAATCAAGGCATGATTTTGAAACGGGT
Organism: Crossaster papposus; assembly: GCA_037893245.1. Classification (NCBI taxonomy): domain Eukaryota; kingdom Metazoa; phylum Echinodermata; class Asteroidea; order Velatida; family Solasteridae; genus Crossaster; species Crossaster papposus. The sequence continues at coordinate 181,845 of JBAIAA010000120.1, read as the reverse complement.
ATTATTTGTTGTCCTGCATTGTCCCTTGAAATGCACGAGCTGAGGTTTTATCCCAGCAAATTACTCCCGGAAGCATGTACTTCAATCTTAAAGTGAATTTCTAAACGTCCTAATAAGAAGTGGTTATTCAAATTTAATAAATAATTTGCTGGGTGTTATTTAATAAAACCATAATAGTTAATTTGTCCCTAAAAAGATGTGGAAATTGTAAGAGCTTGTTACATTTTTCAATTTATAAGTGGTTCTGTGGTGTAGTTTTACATAATATTTAATAAACACCTTTATAGTGCACGAGGAATAAAATAAAACCACGGGAGAATTATTCGGGAGTATTTTCCAAATATATTCCAAGTTGGAGCAAGCAACCCAGACAATGATTGACAGCTGACCTACAAAATGTATTACATGTACATTGTAGCAAGTAGACCAACATGTGGCCGACCATTACTTTGGAATTTCAATAGCTGGGAAAGTGGCCCATGTTGCTTTGAGTGCCGACAGTACCCAACCAGGCGGAATTCACAAAGTAAAAAAGGTATTACATTATTGTCAGATAAGCCTCCTACTGATCAGTCATGGACCAATAGGATTTGGCAGTTAGGTTTTGTTGAACCAGCGCCACAACCTTTCTTCCAAGGAGCACCCAGTTCGTTGCCCTCTATGAAAATTGGCCAATCAGAATAATCTATCTTTGCGCAATAAAACCGCAAGTGCCCCCTCCGACTTGAACGGCGGCTGGATTTTAGTGGAAGACGACGAAGCATTTTCACCGTCGCGTCTATTTTCAGCAACCATTCTGTTTATATAGTTTTCTTTTATAGACGTTCAGGAATCGCCACGATTCACACATGTCGTGTGACCGCGTTTAATTAACAGCTCGTTTTAGTTATTTTAACCATTATAATAGGTTTATTTCAAATTTGAAAATTACGGCGATATATCGACATATCGGCGATATTTACCTGACGATATATCGCCAGTCAAAATTTACGATATCGTCCAGGCCTAGCCTAGTTGTAGCTATCTGAAATGTGTTTCAAATGAAAGAGCTAGGTGAATGAGGATGATTGGTGTTTGTTTGAGGAAAATCGGTCATACGGTTTGAAAGTTATATCGTTTTTAAACGACACCTGTTCGTATATTCCGTTACCTGGCAACCGTATAAACAATCAGTTAAATGAAATTCAATTTTAATTGGTCTGTAATTAATTAATGAAAGTATCAAAATTAGCACAACTTCCTTTTTGTCAAAGAAAAATATTGATTAGTACAGACAATATTGAAATAATGCATGCAAAGTTAATGAATGTTTAATTATGACAGAAGAAAAAGGGTCTTAAGACAAACACCGTTATTAAAACAAAGGAATTATGGGTAATTGTTTTAATGATAATGCTTCCAAGCAAAACATGCAATAATCTTGATTTTCAGAACTCCATAAATGACAATCCAAAACTTTAATCCCACTGTTGTTTTCAGAAATGTTTAGAAGAAAATGGCGTCTGTAACTCGTTAATCATTTAACAACAATATTTACTGAATTTAATTAATTATACTATTTTGAATACTGCTAATTGGTGTATTTCTATCATAACAAAATACTGAAGATGGTCTATCAGTGTCTATGGTTGATTAATAAAACACTAATTATGCTAGTGTATGCTAGCTAAAAGCTTAATATATTATTGTTTTGAGAAAATGAAGTGTTATTTAATGTTAATTAATATGTTAATTAACTTAATTAGTATTATGGTCTTGTTATATTTTATTTAAAACCTTTTTTAAATTGTTTAATTAACTTAACTAGTATTAATATGGTTTTGTTACATTTTATAATTTTGTTTAAGTGTACCTAAACTACTAGATCAATTAAAAAAGTTAATTACCTCTACCCCCCCCCCCCCCCCTACTTTTGGGGGATAAGTCACGCCCTTTCACTTCCTCTAGCATAGTGTTGCCGAAAGCAAATACAAATTACAATCACATGTATTTTTTTTAGCAACACAGAATTCAGCGTGGTCCCCATGAAATGCAATGATGTTTCCCCTTGGATGTTTTGCAAATTATAATACAGGTTATGATATATTAGTAATTATTTTTAGTAATTTACTAGAATGACTTTCCGATTGTGAAAGTTGCAGGCAGCATGCACAAAAGACTACCCACCGTTTGTGTGTGTGTACGTGTGTGTGCGTGCGTGGTAAACTATGCATACACACGCAACGTCGCACATACGTCTGAAACCTTAATCACTCATGTTGGATTACGCGCGCACACTGTCTGGGCACCTGTCTATATAAATCCTGATAGTCTGGCCCGCGTACAGGCATTCCAATGCATTTCTCGATTAAAGGAGGCAAAAGCCAGACAAGCTGGTGTTCGTACGACTACATTTCAAAGGCATGTGTTATGAAGCGGAGACCAGCATGGACTGTAGTATCGATGCCGTTGTGTAGCCAATGAATTAAGCTTTCGTTTGATGGGCGACTTTTTGTTGGATAGTTCATTCTGACATCGTGTTTTCGTCGGTGCTAGTTTTGTTCGATTATTTCGAAGCTTTTACTCTAATCGGATGAAATCTATCCGGTAATCAATGAAATGAGCATTTTATCAGCTTTATGTTGGTATCAAATTCAGATGTTTAGACCCTGATACGATTGTTCTTCGAGCGTTAGAAAACGGGTTGTTTTGACTCTGACTCTGACGCTGACTTTTAGCTGTGCGCGGTGTGATACCACGCACAGACCCACGCATACACACACCCTGCCACGTTGTGCGTTGTGTGCACACACAGGCTGTCGTCCCTATTAATAGAGCCAAATAATTGTCATGTTTTGTTTCTAAAGTAAAATAGCCTCAATTTCTTTCCCATAGTTGCCCTGTCCTCCAAATGTAATGATAATAGGGCCTAGGTTTCTACTTTATTTACATTTTATTTTGAAGAGAACCAAATTCCCGAAAAAATTTATTCAAATATCATTTAAAAAAATTAAAACTATTGGACTCCTTTACTTATGCAAAACGAATGAAGCGCACATTTTACTGTTTTGTTAGCACAAAAATCTTCTCCTAAAATGTGCTTTAACTGGACTTCCCCGGCCCCCCCCCCCCCCCCCCCCCCCCCCTGCCGCGCGCTCCACCCCCCACCCCCGTCCATTTTGTATTCATTGATCCATTCCCACCACGTTTATTTTTTGTGCAAACATGGCGTTGGCCGGTAATGCACAAAATAGCGGCGTGGCCGGCTCGAATGTCGGTCGTTTCGTACCCAGGTCGTTTCGTACCCAAGTCGTTTCGTACCCAAGTCGTTTCGTACCCAGGTCGTTTCGTACCCAAGTCGTTTCGTACCCAAGTCGTTTCGTACCCAAGTCAATTATGACGCACAAAGGAGATTAAGCCAGTGCGTCATGCAAACCCGCTCATGTTAGTCACCGACGCGCGGCATAGAGTCTCGACCAAAGCAATGCGCACACAGGATTCATTCAATGCACACGTGACAAAGGGTTCCGAATCCTTTCTATTGAACATTAATGCTACTGTCAATCACTATGGTTTTAACTGCGTTTTTTATTTTGTTCTTCTAGGATCTTGGATTTTATCTACCCTGCGGTTTGTGGGTCTTTTGAGCTTGGGTTGTACGTGATCGACGATGTTTGTCTTCTATATTGTAGCGTGATATTCTTTGGTTGCTTTTTTATTTGTTTTTGACTTTTATTAAAAAACTATTGTAAGTCATATTAAAATGCAATTCAAGAGTTTTTTGAAATTTTCAATGTTTGAATCTACCCTTGTGTTAATGTTTTCACTCTTCTCAATCAAGTTTTGATTTAAAACAATTAAAAAAACTGTTGTGAGTAATAAAATGCAATTCACTAGTTTTGAAATGTTCAATGTTTTTCAATGTGTTCAGTTTGGCATTGTTTGGGCAGTAATAAAAAAAAAACAATTTCGCATTGCATAAAAAATAAGGCTCAATTCTAACCTGTGGAGAAAACAAAATAAATGTAATTTTTTATTAATCATTTATTTCCGTTTTTATTTTGCCTTTTATGCAAATATTTAAGACAACAGTATCTCTCTTTTGTAGATGTGTTGGTCCTGAAAAGGACCGGTTGTTTGGTTGTTGGTCCTGAAAAGGACCGGTTGTTTTGTTGATTTACAGGGCTGGACCTGTACTTCCAATGTCCCAGTGAAAGATACACAACTTTAACTACTTACATAAAATATTTAATATTATTTATTATTTCAGACGCTTGGTTGTTGAACAGTCTAAAATTTATAACAAAATATAACAAAAGTTGAAGAAAAAAACCTTATAAAGCAATAAGTAAAATGCACTATAGTTTTTAAATTGGTTTCTCCGTTACACGTGAACTAGTTTGTAGTTTGCCACGTCGCTGTAGTCAACGGGGCGCGCGCCACTGTGAGAGTAGTCACTGAAATGAAAAAAAGTTTTGATTTATTTAATGTGTTCATTTTCCATTACATATCAACACATTATGGTTTACTTTAGACCCTTTTGAAATTCTGACCCTTATGTCACACATTTGGCACCTACATAGAAACACCCATATTCTCCAGTTACCCGGGTTCTCAAGGGGACACGGCTTTTCCTTCTTCATAAAAACGGGAACCAAATGTGTTTTCCAAAGGATTTTTTACCGCTAGAGGGCCCACATTCGGTAGCTACTGTGCGTGCTTTGGTCGAGACTAGACTTCATCTGAATGCATATGATTGACAGTGAAACAGACATTCAGTTATACTTGATACATCTCTATGATGATGCCGCGGGTTTGCATGACGCACTGGCTTAATCTCCTTTGTGCATCATAATTGACTTGGGTACGAAACGACTTGGGTACGAAACGACTTGGGTACGAAACGACTTGGGTACGAAACGACTTGGGTACGAAACGACCTGGGTACGAAACGACCTGCTTCGGCCGGCTCGAGCCTAGCCGCACCAAATCCCTCGGCCGTCGTCTAAACTGGTTTTTTTCCAAACTAACCAAGGCAATTACCCAATTATGAATTCCTTGACAAAATAAGTATATATCTAACATGTCTTGCAGAAAGTATTATGTGCTACTGCTAGTTGTAGTCCATCTTAAATTTGAGACATTCCTAGAATATTTTCCAGATTACAATGTCGGCCAAAAGGCAAAATTCCAGCATTACATTATGCAGCGACGGTTTCTCACGTGTCTACGCATGGCGCGGTTTCCCGGTTTCCAACGTGAAAAAAAAGGACTGGGTGCTCTCACATATTTTAGCACATATTTTAGCATTTTTCAGCATTAATTCAACAGACAAACTTACCAATATTGAGGGTTCTGAGGGACGAAAAGGTTGGCTCCGCCGACGAGGAATTTTGGCGGTTGAAGGGGGCACTAAAAGATGAAAAACATGAATTCTGCACGGGAAAGACGGATCTTTCCTCTTGCTTCTCGGGCTTGCTTGCTGTCGTATATGCGCGCACGTTGTCTGCATATATATACATCCGCGACATGTGGCGTGGTTCGATCTCGCACCAACCGCATAACACACTATGACCTAGATGCACACAAAGATAATTGAAAAGTAGGTCCCTCTAAACTGTTTTCGCTATATAAATCCTACCAAAACACTTGTGCATTTTATGATAAAAGCTCAAAAAGTGTCACAGAGATAGACCATAAAGGAAGGAACAATATGTAAAAAAAATATAATATTTGGGCATCCTTAAACTGGGATCGGGCCGCCCCGGCATTTATTCCATTTGGGGGGGGGGGGGGGGGGGGGGGGGGGGGAGGGGGGCTCCAAGTTAAAGCCCAGCTAGACCCCCTAAAGCATTATTTTGTTTGTCAAATCCTTTTCCCAATTCTGGCTTACGCATTGTGCAATAATTCATGGTGTTTCTATTAAGGTTAGTTTCTATCTACTCTTCCTGTTATATTATTGCCTAAAGGTTCATTACCGGCACGGCCTGTACAAGCATTCGCATTTTTGTATCACAGTGGAGACATGGCTTTGTTCTCGTGTACAAAATGGTTAGAAAGTCGAGCACGTTTTTCAAAATGCTCCCATTTTAACCATAATTTTTTTCCTGGGTTGAAATTTCGACCCAATATACCCTATATTATACCCTAACCCAAACACTAACCCTAACCCACATCCTAATCCTAGTTTTTGAGTAATTTAAGTAAAATCCAAAAATCTAATTCGTGAAATTCCCAATCATGGAGACCTATTCATCTATAGAAATTTACCCTCCGGAGACGTTTTGTCTCCATTGTACACATTGTGTTCATGTCTAGTACGTCTCCAGAGGGTACGGTATTTCGCACCAAGTGTGCACAAAAAAAACACCGGTTGAAAAAAGATATACGAACAGTCTGGCGCCATCTTGCATCCAGTTACAACATATAGGCGGAAAAGTCAAAATATCACGGTCAAACGGATATATTGATTTGTTTTTTTCTTGAAAGTTTTACAAAATGATTGACTCTCGTCAGTCCAACAGGGAGAAGATTGTCAATTTTATAAAAACCAACTTAGTCTGCAAATTGAATAGAAGATCTGAAAGGTGTATTTCTAAATGATGCAAAAGTGCTTACAAAAAACTCAGTATACTGTGAGCTTTTCATGAAAACTACTTCAAAAAGAGTCGCCGTACCAGTACAACTTCCAAACAAAAACCACTCTGCGAGGAACCATAATAAAAGGAACAACTTCTTTTAGAGTAGTCCTCCATCATTCGGCTCAAGATAGTGACAACTTTACTCTTTCCGGGAGAGGTTTCACTAGTTTTGGGGTAGTTTTCACACTCTTTTCTGGAAATGTTTTTTTTTAGAGTGATTTTTTCACTCGTTTTACATTTAGAGAGTATAGCGTCGATCATTGTACGCTTTGATACAAACAAAAATCGTTTAATTTGACCATGTCTATTCATTTATTCCCATTATTTGACCAATGACCATGATCATTGATCAATACTCGGGGATACAATTTGTCGTAAGACGGGCCATTTGGCAAATTGCGTCAATACCGTAGGCCAGGAAGCCACCCGCATCGATTGACCATTGGCACACCAAGCGGCAAGGAAGTACAATGGTCGTCATATTGGGACTGTTTCTCCCTTTTGCCCTATTTTTAGGAAATAAAGTGGCACAACACAACCCGCCCCCCTGGCCGGCCGGGGCCTGACATCCTAAATCACGACATTATTAGCCGGAAAGATGTATAAAAGAGCAAAAGATACCTGTACTATATGTACGCGCGCGCACAATTTGTTTGGGCTCACGGGACTTTCGCCAGTGTTGCTCCCCGACTCAGTTTGGAACTATACCTAGATGATCCGTTCTGACAAAACATGGAACATTTCAAGACACAGCTCAACTTGATCATATCTGTTTCTTAAAGCCTTCTGATATGTATTTATGTCTTGTTGTTTGCAATATAATTATAATTGTTGTGTTTATGTAGATACATAAACTGTGTATTATAATGCTTTATCATTTAATTTAATTTAATTTGATTGTTAATGTAATTGTCTTTATATTATTTGTAAAGCGCGAAATGCGCTATATAAGAATTGGCTATTATTATTATTATTATTTAAGTTGTGTTGCAAAACCAGGACCAAAACGTATCGCGCGCTGCTAAAACAATACACTGCACGGTAGTTACATTATTCATATTTATACCGCTGGAAATATTAATTAAATGCATTGCTGAACCATGAAGATAGAATATGGCTTAATTGGATTAATATAAACTAATTTTAAAATGATGGCCCAAATAATTAATTCAACTTTATGCTGGTGATCACCACCGACGCCGAGAATAACCTGAAATTGCACAACATATTGTTTTCCATTTTTTTTAAATTAAATCTCAACTGCAAGCAACATTCGGCGTCCGCGCATAATTTATGAATATTTTTCATCAGCTATCCTACACCATGGAGGAATAAGAGCACTTATTCCTCCATGCCTACACGTAGGTTAACAATTTCATCAGAATGGAATAAATACTTGTTTATGTTCGATGATGTCAGTTTACAAATTACATGTGTACATTTCATAGAGCTACATGTATATTAAATTGCATGCATATTTCATATGTAAATTATACGTACACACACGTACACGTATACAATGTACATGTACATGTACATGTGTATTCAGGTGTACATGTACATGTACATGTACATGTACATGTACATACATGTACATGTACATTTGTACATTGTACAAAAATACACATGTACATGTATGTGTACATGTACATGTACATATGTATGTCAAGCTGTCAACGTCTCTCTAGTCGAGTCACATGCAATAAAACACATGCAGTCACCGCGTGCTTCCTCTTCATCCTTCAGACATGCAGCGCGTGCATGACAGCGGTCACCGGATTGGTCGAGCCCCCAATTTGCCGCGCCACCATTGGTCCATCCCATGACCCGCCTCTGCCCGAACTCCACATGGCTGCATGTTGTTGTTTTCATTATGACTGCACGGCACACACACCCTTCGTGATCAGCGAGTTGGCCGATAAATAAATTATACATGGCTTTTGCAATATCGCCGAAGATTTTTAACCCGAGAAAAAGCCAGCCGGGCCAGAGGATCAGGAACCGACGATATTATCTCCAGAGGAAGACCTATGAACAGGGATGTCAGTTTTCCCCCCTTCGCCACCCTCCACCCCTCCCGCAAAATTCCCGATGGTAAGAATTTGCACTTTCTGTGAAGACTTTGTCAAAGCATATTGTATTCTAATTGTATGTGAACACGCACATGGTAAATGGTTTATTTACAAAGTCCTATGTGTTTTTGTACATGGAGTCCGTCAGAGAGTGAGAATTTGATAATCATGATATTGTAATGACGTTGATCATTCTGAAATGTAGATGTTATTTTAGTTTTGTCATGTCGATGTAGGCCTATGTATGTACCTTTGTTATTGCCTAATGGTAATTAGGCTAACCTGTTTTTTCCCTCCGCAGTGCAGTAAATTAGTTTTTGAGTTACAAGTACAACATTTTGCAAACAAAGATTTTCCCTTGCCCGCGATGCCGTAGTACTAAATATAATAGTAATTTGACTAGCTAGGTATCATTGACATTGGTAAGCTGCCTTCCAATTCCAAGGCCTGCCCAAGTTTTTTTCTTTGCAGATGTTTTTGAAAGAATGACTTGCCAACTTGAGTAGCCCAACGATGTTAAAATAATCTTTCCACAGAGTACAACTTGATTAAGTTGAAAAAGAAACGAAGCCTAGTCATGCTAGTTAAAAAAAAAAAAAAAAAAAAAAAAAAATACCAAATAAAAATTAACGTTAGTAAAGTTTTTCCAAACAAATTTTACCAAAAACACCCTTAAAAAAACAGCTGTTGATTTCATGTTTTGTTGTAATTTTGCAGATACGTGTAGCAATTTGGCCTCATTTTACTTATCAGCTGGATAACCCAGATAACATTTTAATCATTTTGTCAATTTATGACGTTTGTACCAGCCATCTCTATCCCTGTGCTACTGCTAAGTGTTTGCAAAGGGGCGTCAATACAATCACATGACTTTAATATATAAAAGGGAACAAAAAAGTAAAGCGAACCTCTACTCTTAGTTGACTGATGCCCGAACAAAAATGTTGACACTTGTGAAAACAGAAAGGAAATAACAGAGTATATTTGCCAAAAGTATAACAAAAAAAATAGGATTTGTTTAAATTCGTAGTGATACAAATAAAACCAAATAAAAAAGCAGGACAAAAAATGTAAACATTCGAAAAATTGCTAAAGCCAAGCTCAATTTTTTTTGTAATGTCACTGACATTCCTTTATTCTTAGTCAGTCATCAACCCCAACTACATATAGTTTCAGAACTATACTCGCCTTTTTAACTCAACCCCTGCTCTCCCCCCCCCCCCCCACAAAAAAATTAAACAATTAAAAATTAACATTTCTTACATGTTAAAAGCTCAGAGACTTTGTTTTTAGAGACAAAATAAGAAATGTTTCTCAGTCCCAGACTCCTGTCTTTTCAACATTTTTGTGCAAATTTCTGCCCAGGACAATTTTTAAATTTTTTTATTTTTAATTTTTTTTTAAATCAAATTATGGACACAAAAGAAAGAGAGGAGATACAAAGTCACGTTAATCATGTTCATGTAATAATTTATTTTATTAACTTAGCTAGACTTTCACAGAAACATGCAAAAATGAACTAGACCCCCGGCCGTGAGGCGCGAGAGCTCCGCTCGCAACGCTTCGCAATCTGATAATTTACCCGGCACTAAAAAGGTCCTAGCTAGAACCCTGATGATCGACCTTCATTGCGATGATATATAAAGGGGGAAAAGCTCCAGGTTGCAACATTCTTTCCTGTTTTAGTCAGGAAGTCAGCATTTTGGGGTGTCTGCAACATGCTGATATGAACTTCCATACAAGTGAAATGATGATGATGTCAATGTTCCAACAGGAAATATGTAAATGAAATGTTGACCTTTTGGTGGAACCACACATAATGTAAGTTTCCTGCCTATTATTAGTATTAACCTTCTTTGCTGCGCCTCGGAATGATACCCAAAAACATTAGTCAGTAAAAAAAAGAGATTATAATGCTGTTTTACACAGAAATAAAAAAAAAAAATCTGTGAAAATATGTTTTCAAGGTCTCTTTGAAACAGATGGTTAAATTGTATGCAATTGAGGTATTTTGAAATATTTTATCCCATAATTGTACAGAAAGCAACATCAAGTTTCTCATTACCAATGAATTTTTTTTTTTAGGTCGGCTGTGTGCATGAATATAGAAAGCAGTAACCCAGTTGAAATTATAAAAAGTGCAGTCCCTGTCCTATAAAAAGGATGGTGACAATGTTTTTTAAAAACGATAAATTGTCCATTTGTAGATGTGGAAACCTCCCAATGGAGGTCTTGATAAAGTTGCATGCATTGCATTGTATTGCATTGATGCACAACTTCCCCATGTCAGTAGCTAGTGGTACAGTCATGAACCTAATTAAAATATTCAACAAGCTGTGATTCATGGCCATGAATGAAAATGAGAGATGCCGCCAACAGTCGCCCAATGAGCAGACAACATAATGAATATTATAATGAATATTCAGTGTTGTGCTGGCCAATGGCAGGAGGCCAGCATTGTGCACTTGCCCAGGGAGTGATCTGAGTGCAATGGGCAGATTGTATTGGCATGTACTGTACATGTACATGTACAAACATGTACAGTATTGTAAGTTACTATCTCCCTGATTGTTTATGTTGCAAGGATAACAAATAAAGTTTGCATTACTCTGAAAGAGTTCATGCTGTTGGGATAACTGTTCACTATTTCAGGATTTCTTTTCTCCATAGTTTCCATATATTTTTTTCTGGAGAGATATATTTAATTTGTGAATACAGCTTATTTGTTCTCAGTAATCTTAAAAATGTATTTAATATTGTACCTAGTCTGTTGAGTGTTGGGCCATGGGCCTTCTATTTCAAACTTTTTTTTTTCTTTAAAAAAAAAAGATTTTGGGATCTGTTTTTGTGTTACCTAAACTAAATATTTGTGTCTCCTAAAGTGAACAAAGTGTTTGGGGCACTTATAAGTCCTATATTCTGTTTGACCATGTTTACAATAAGGTTTCAAGTTAAATGGTTTTATGGATTTTCATAAAATCTGGATGCCGTGACCCTTAGGTGGCAAAACACAATTCTTTGTCAGATTACTAAGGTCAAAGGTCATTGTTCAAACATACTTTAAATGTTTCTTTGTCTACATAATTTGATGGGTTTTCATGCAACTTGGGTGTGGGGGTTCATCACAACTCCCAATCGAAGGTTAGAGGTCATCTAGGGGTCATTTGAGGTCATTTAAAAAAATGCACAACATTTCATTTTTTTATACAAATTGACTGCGGGAAAAGTCGACACTCACAATCCAAGGATTTTTTATATTTTTTTAAAGCCAGTTTATAAGGAATTTTTTTTCTTGAAATTCCGTTACAGGAAACTCATCATCAGCACAAGAGACGCCGAACCCAGAGCTCGGCCATGGAGCGGTCGGACTACGACGCAGTGCAGACCCTTCTTCTGATGAGAAACTGCCCGCCTGCTGCCAGTGTCTGGCCGGACACCGCCTACCGGCCTCCTTCCCCAGACGGCGTCCCTACTGATCTCGCCCCCCTGTCCCCAGCGTCTTCTCTTGATGAGCCTGCGGAAGTCACCGAGATGGAGTACACATTACCGAACTTCAGAAACACAATTGTAAGTCGGATATTTAATTCTAGTCAGTTTAACATTAAGAAGGGCGTAATTACTCTACTACGTTAACATTATTATTCTATTTAAAAAAAATTAAAAAATGATATCAATAAATGCTTTGACAGAATAAAATGAATACTTGCAATTTATAAACTCAAATTCAGTTGAGAACTTAATTATCTGTGATTATGTATATCTAGAGAGACCATTGCCAAACTTGCATGAACGAAGCCACATACCAAGACAAAGCCTGGGTTTGGAAAACTGCCCATGACTCGCTCTTTGAAACTCTTTAGGGTGTGTGCCAAATCATATTGAAATTGGAGGATTCGGGACTGTTTAGGGTTAAGAAATCTTTGACTAATTGTTGTGTCTTTTTTGGGGCCATATTTTTGCAGGGCCATATTGAAACGCCTCCTCTGACACCCCCACCGGGTCAGACCTTCACCCGATTCCACACTCCGGCCACCAGAATGACCCCGGTGTTACCTTCCAGTCACACGGCCCCTGCCTCCATCCCCAACAGCCCGTTGCTGATGACGCACCGCATCATGGACACCTGTAGCGTGGTCAACACAACACCCAGTGTCATGTCCAGCCAGGAGAAACCCAGCATGTGGTCCAGCGATGTCACCCCAACCACAGTCGCTCGAACCAGTACACCGAACAATCTGTTGACCGTGCCCCTGCCTTGCACGCAGAGTGCCGCCCAGCCGGTCGGTCAGTCGGCGAGAACTCTCCTCGCGAACACCGTCAGCGCAGTGCCTGGTAACGTTTTTAAAATCCCTGTGATGAACCCTGGAAGCGTGTGCCGTTTTGTGCCTGCCGTTGCCTCAGGATCAAGTGCAATCCCTTCTCAAACTCCCGCTGTCACCGCGCAGCAGACAGCCGCAGTGTTGAACAGTAACGTCTCGACAATCGCAGTGTCGACAGTCCCAGCACTTTCAAAAGTGGACGCTCCGAAACCAATGCCGAGCGCCACTCAGTACAAGCTTATCGTAATGGCTGTGCCGGCAGACATGATGCAGGCAGTCGGCGTGCTGCCCAGGGGCGCGCAGAACGGGACCGTCGGTCCCAAGTACTGCCCTCTTGCACCGGCGCCTGTGTCAAACACAAACTCTGCTAATGCCAACAAGGCCGGCGTGCAGCCCGTTGTCATGGAATTCTTGAGGCGGCGGAACCACGTGTGTACGCACGAGAACTGTGGGAAGACTTACTTCAAGAGTTCGCACTTGAAAGCACACCTCAGGACACACACAGGTGAGATCAGAAGATGCAGTTTGATACACTTGTATTTGAAAACTTGTGCCTACTTTTAATTTCCAGAGTTTGCGTAAAACCATCATCAGGCCAGGTCCAACTTAAAAAAGATCAGAAGATTCAAAATATTAAGAATACTGAACGTTTCTTTACCCACTTATTGCTGGATGAGATGCAGATTTTTATCTCATTACTACATTGTACAAAGGTTTGAAGATAAAAAAGCAACTAAGCTTTGTTTTATGCTTATCTTGTGTTCTGTTATTTTGTTTGCCAATAGGTGAGAAACCTTTCGTCTGCTCGTGGGAAAACTGCGACAAGCGCTTTGCCCGCTCGGACGAGCTCTCCCGCCACAAGCGCACACACACTGGGGAGAAGAAGTTTGCCTGCCCGATGTGCGACAGGCGATTCATGCGCAGCGATCACCTGACCAAGCACGCCCGGCGTCACATGTCGGCCAAGAAGATCCCCAATTGGCAGCTGGAAGTGACCAAGTTGACGGACATGGCGTCGAACGAGAACCCGAAGGGCATAGTGCAGGGCGTCATCCTGAACACTGTGCAGTAAAGCTGAACATTTTTTGAGATTTTGCAGCCAGGGGCCAATTTTATAGAGCTGCTAAGCACAACAATTTGCTAAGCACAAAAAAAAGTCTTGCTCAGTAAAAGCAGGTTTCAAGCCAAAACTCCATGTGCTTTTCATGCTAATCAAAAACCAGCTGAATACCAGTCACAAACAATGTACATCACCTGAAAATTCGGTTCGTATTAACCCTGTTTTTTTGCCAAGGTAGAATTTGTATGCTAAGCAATTTGTTGTGCTTAGCAGCTCTATAAAATTGGCCCCTGGCCTGAACACATTTTCAACTCTTCTTTCTCTTAATATTTATTAAAAACCCATCACTTTTAAAAGCTGTTTTGTATACATTGTACTTACTGTTTGTATTTAATAATAAGTTATATTCCACGAGTTTCCTCAAGACTTGGTAATTTTAATAATGAGTGCAAAATCTTGCACAGGTAAATGTGAAATTTACTGTCGTGCATAAAAGAGCTTTCTAAATATTATTAGGTTCAGATTTTGATGTTTGTACAGTTTTTGTACTTGTAGTTTCGTGATTTGATTTGTGCGTACGACGGTTCCACTTACAATTTAGCATGTGCATGGATAGAGCAAATTTGTTTACATTCTAAAGAAAGAAAAACAAATACAAGTCGACTTGTCTATCAGCAAGTAGAATAAAACACATTTAAGGCCAAGGTTGAATGCACGCATTACTCAGAAATTTGTTGTTACTTTTTTATCATATTGACGTACATCGTACATGTACATTGTATTTTTATGAACTTTTTGTATATTTAACAGCTCATTGTGAGTTAATTTGCCTTTGATAAAATTGAGAACTTTAATTGAGAGTCATTAAATACTTGTATGGACTCTTTTTGGAAATGCTACATCTATTCAGTTTTAGCACACAGATCTAAAACTTGATTCCATTTTCTAAAAAAAAAATCTACATTTTTACGCTGTTTTTTTTTTCTGTAAATTTACTGCCTGTGTAAATCATTGCTGAAATATGATCAGATCTTACAAAATAGTCTAAGGTCCAATATCCAAAACCTGCTTTGAGTTTTTGACATTGCTTATTAAATATACAATCACAATTAATTAACTTGTGAAGCCAGGTAATGCCTAATAATATTCACCACCGATTGAATTGTGGTTCTGTTCCAAAGACTTTCAGAATGTTTTAAGTGTCTTTGCCAATGTGCTCCTGAAATCGAAAGATAAATAAATGTAACATCTGGTCATATATCGCGCACAATAAAAGTTTTTTGGCAGAAAGGAAGAATTTAAGAATGGTTGAAGAAAGAGGGCGAAGGACAATCGTCGAGACAAGATTTCGAACTAGGAAACAGTTTTAGAAATCGTCAATTCTTGTGGCCTTTAGTTTGATATCAACTTATTTTGTGTACAAATGTTTATAATTATACATATTGTACAAAATAAACCTCAGGAAAACGATACGAAAAGCGGGGACAATTGAAAACTATTTAATATGTAAAGATGAAATATCATCGTGTCATTCGGCGACGTGGCAAAACATGAATAAATCATCCTTGTCAACTTTAAGAAAATGGTACTTCATATATGACTGTGTAAACTAAGCTGGAACTTGCAGAATTCGTACATTCAAACTGCGAAGAAGTTCGACAAAATGTTCACAAACGAGTTACAATGCTGAGAAACCAACATCGATAAAAGGGGGAAATGAATATAAAGATAGTGTACGATCGGATGTAACCAAATTATGTCGAGAGTTTTTGAGGCTAAACATTAAAAGTGGCAGTTTATTAAAGGACCATGCCAAAGATTATTTGTTTTAAAAACCTAATTACATGTAATTGATTAAAAGGAACCCTTTATACAAAAAAGTCAAAAGGGGAGTTTTTGAATAAGTATTTATTAAAGTATGTATTTCCGATGCCACGACATCAAAACGGACATGTTTTTTTCTTCCTCACGTGAGAAGAAAGGTAAAAGTGCAATGCGATGTATAGTTTGAAAAGTGTCGCACTAATTTGTTAAAGAATGGTTATTTGTTATGTATTGTACAGTACATAAAAATGTTTTGTATTATAGGACGACTAGTAATGTTGTCATTATTTACTATTTTAATGATTTGTACAACTTGCAAAGTAACACAATTGTGGAAAATGTTTGTCAGGTATGTACATGTATATGTACTTGTCTTTATCTTTATCTTTATTTCATTTTTCGGGATATATAAAATTAGAGAACAATAATACAAATAACACTGATCAAGAAACATAACAAAAAACATAACAGAAGACAATACCCAAATAGCTCCCGCAGGATTACCCAAAAGAAACAAGTTTCTGTCGAGGGGCTCTCCAAACTAATTGGATAATACATTTAAGGGTAAATAGATTAGATATAAATAAAAAATAATATAAACAATAAAAAAATAAAAATAAAAAATAAAAATAAAAAAAAAAATAATTAAAAAAAAAATTAATAAAATAAATAATACAAATAAATAAAAATAAATAATTAAAATACGTTTATCCAATATATAATGCCTCCTAAAGGACACAATTGATTTTTTTAAAAACACAAAGTGACAAGATGATTAAAATAAATGCTGGCACGCATACTATATATACTGAGTAAATACTCTAAAAGGCTTGAGAAATGGGGTCCAGACTGAAAAGATGATCACGTAAAGAACTAATGAAAGGCTTAGGTGATTGTTCCAGGCAAAGGTCTCGATCTTCACCAGAAAGAGAATTAAAGAATCTTGGAAAAAAGGTGAACAAAGAAAATTTGACACAGTTAGTCCGGCTGTACTGATGCTTGAAGAGCAGTGTTTCAGTTTTCCTAGTATTGGTTTGTGGGAGAAAATGTGAAGAGACTGAAATGTGATTATGGAGACATTTAATGACAAAGGATGCACTGAGGTATATCAGTCTGTTGTAGAGAGGAGGCAAATGAAGTTTGGACAGGCGTTGTTCATAGGAAAGAGAAATAGCAATATTGTAGGGAAAGCAAGATTTAGTAAAGCGACGTTGAATTGTCTCAAGGCATTGAATGTGGTTCTTTTGGTGAGGTAGCCAAACCGGTGCGGCATATTCTAAGATGGGTCTGCAAAGAGAACAATATAATTTGATTAGAACGGCAGCATTTCTGGATTTTACAGTGCGTCGTATGAAACCACCAAGCCTAGAACACTTGGCACGAACAACATTTACATGTTTGGTCCAGGTGAGGTCGTTGGAAAGAGTAACACCAAGATATTTATAAGATGTAACGACATCAAGTGGTTCATCAGAGTTTGCCAAAAAGTAAGAAGTTAGCAATTGCCTTCTTGAGCGGGTGACGTGCATGACTTTGCATTTGGTGGAGTTTAGCTGCATTCGATTCTCGGAGCACCATCTGGAAATGGAGTTCAGGTCGTTTTGTAGAATTGAACTGTCGTCTTTACATCTAATAACCCTATACAAAACTGTGTCATCGGCATATTGTGGAAGAGAAGATTTAACATAGTTTGGCAAGTCAGCTGTGAAGAAATTAAATAATATAGGACCAAGGACTGAGCCTTGGGGGACACCTGAAGTTACTGGTATCCAGTCAGATCTGGCTCCTGAAAAGATAACACGTTGCTCTCTATTTGAAAGAAAATTACTGATCCATGAAAGCATGTTACCGCAAATTCCATAGAGGTGAAGCTTGTGAAGTAGGATTGAATGGTCGCACTTGTCAAATGCTTTGGCCCAATCAAGAAAGATTGCATCAATTCGGGGAGGTTTGGAAACATCAAGGGCTCTGGACCATGTGTCAAAGAGAGAGGTTAACTGAGTACTACAGGAACGTTTGGGTTGAAATCCATGCTGGGAGTCTGGAATGATCTGATGTTGAGAAGAATGGTCGAGTAGTTTCTTACTTATAAAACCTTCAAGCATTTTACAAGGAACAGAAGTAAGGGAAATAGGTCTATAGTTAACAATAAGAGATTTATCGCCATGTTTAAATAAAGGAACTACGTTCGCCTGTTTCCAGTTGTGGGGAATTACACCTGTACAAAGACTGAGATTAAATATGTTAGTTAACATTGGAACAATCGAAATCCCAGCTAGTTTAAGAATGTTTGGAGATATGCCATCCAAGCCTGGGGGCTTGGATGGATTAAGTTTGTCGATGGCCTTCATCACATCTCCTTGAGAAACATGAAGATTATGGAGAGGACTAATACCAGGATGGACAGTGCAGGATTCGAAGTCTGGAAGACGGTATGAGGACTGCTGTGGAGAGAAGTTACTCTGGAAAGAAAGATTGAAAGCATTAGCAATTGGACTTGGATCAAAGAGGGTTTGGTTATTATAATTAAAAGTGTTAATTGATTGATGTTTTCTCTTACTATTTACAAATGACCAAAAACGCTTGGGGTTGTCCTTGCAATCTAGAGCCAAACTATGAACATAATCATTGTAAGAATTTCGTGTCAATTGGTTCACCAGTGATCTTAATTGTTTGTATCTGTCCCAAAAGTTGGCGTTGTTTTTGTTCTTCACAGCACGTCTATAAGCCCGGTTCTTTCTTCTTGCAGCTTTGATTATTTCATTTGTTATCCATGGGGACCGGCGGTGTCCTTTAGAGGTGGCGATGGGAACAACATCTTTCACTGCCGCATGAACAAGTGATGTGAAATTGTCCCATGTTTCATTCACGTCATTCTCAAGGAACAGCTGCCATGGAATACAGTTTAGGGTAGTCTGGAAATCGAACTTGTCGGCCTTGTGGAATTGATGAAAAGTTCGACGAAGAAACTGACGGCTGGATCCGGATGTTGTGGAAATTTGGAAGTGAACAGAGTCATGATCACTGTTCCCAAGACCAGGTCCTTTACATATGTTTTTAGTCCAACTTGGATCATTGCAGAAGATGAGGTCCAGCATGGTATCATCACCATGTGGATTTCGTCTTGTAGGGAAGTAGACCAGTTGAGACATGTTCAGGGATTCGGTGATGTTGAGAACAGCAGCAGAGCGAGTGTTGAGAGTTTGGGGATTGTGATCATCAGAGTGTGTCAAGCAGGGTATTTGAATATTGAAGTCACCAAGAAGGAAAATGGCTTGAAATTGGTGTGAGCAGGGAAGAATGCGGTTGATTGAGAACGAAAGTGCTTCGTCAAATCCTGTTGTTGAAGATGGCGGCCGATAACAAGTCCCAATGAGTAGTTTGCCTTTGTTGTTTGGAAGAATGACTTGGACCCAGATGAGTTCACATTCTTTGAAATTGGCTTGGGTGCTAGAAGAGGGTTCAAATTTGACTTGTCTTGATGGCGTGAGATTTGACTTGCATGCAAAGAGTACACCACCACCATTGCGATTTCGGTCACGCCTGAATAATTGGTACTGTGAAGTGTCCAAAATTTCAGAGTCCATGATGTCTGGGCATAACCAAGTTTCGGTTATGCATGCGATGTCGATATGGTTCAGGGCCAGTTCGGTCTGAAGATTGAGGGTTTTGTTGACAACACTGCGGGCATTCAGCAGAATACAATTGAGGTTGGTAGAATTTTGATGATTATGGGGCTGGCAGGAAGATGATGAAGGACCTGGGTTTGGCTGAATGTCTCCTGATCTGATAAGTTGAAGTTGGAGTGTGCAGTCGGAATTACTGTAGTACAGAGTTCTCTGTCCATGGTACTTGGCATGTCCAGTCCTGGCTTTTACAGTTGATCTAGAAGGAACAAAGGCGTCTCCATGACCACAGCTAATGAATATCAATAGCAGTTTTGTCAAGAACATGTCACTGTGGAATAATTAAAATGAATCACATCCACTTTTACAACCCGTCTCGTTTCTTTGTATTTGTTTGTGCCATAATTTATTTTATTTTTTCCTTAACCAGACTTGTAAAATGCATTTTTAAGGCGGGAATCAGGGGGGGGCGGAGGGGGGGCCCTTCGAGACTGTGATTGCGCAACGCTGACGTACCGTCCATTCTCAAAATAGGGGGGAACAATTTTCTCACGCAAAAAATAAAGAGTTTTTGGCATCCAATCTTAACATCTTGTCTTTTGTAGTTGTAAAAGGTTGTTATTTACCTTAATTTTTATCATCCAATGACAAAAATTGTATTGAAAATAAAAAAAAGCAGTCGAAAAAATTAAGCGTTGACGTACCGTTGATGCACGTACAGATTGTGCACAAATACTAAAACGACGTTGACAAATACCTCCCCTAAAAAGGGCAAAAATAATCGATAAATTGTGAAAAATCGTGCTTCGAACCCACTCACTTTTTTCCATGGATACGTTTAAAAAGGATGTAGCAGTGATATACTGAATTTTTAAAAAAATCTGCCTGTGAACCCCTTGCGTTTTATCGTGTTGTTTTCGAACGAAAATGGCAGAAAATGACATCGCCCCAAAACAAATCCGTGTAGATCGTGCCTGTGTACCTGGCTTTGCGGACGTTGCATGAATCACTGAATTCGGAGAGCGATACACGGAGAAAATTTGTACGTGTTTCAATGGGGCGCTTCGCGGTAGCGATCTGTACGTATTTACTGTGTGAGATGTGTGGCTCATGAGCGTGGAAGAACGAATGAGATCCATTTCAACGTTGGTGGCGCACTTTGTTGGGCCCCCCTCCGCCCCCCCCCCCCCCTGGCGGGAATCGATTAGTACTACACAAATCCAAAATTGTTTTTTGCATTTGTAACATTTCGAAGAATTTATTCTTGAAATAAGTTGTCCCACTTACATAGGAAAGTTAAGTTGGTTTTGTTTTCTGTTTTTGGTTTTAATTGCACGGGGAGAGCGCGAACGCAGTCCCCACTATCAGAAATTGTACTCCCGAGTTCCCCACATTTGGGGGAATCGCACCCGTCAACCCGTCAAAGTGCAATGACTGAGCCTCAAGGTGGGAGAACTGCCTGTTTGATCACAGTATCTCCTGAGCCAGGTAAGTATGATTTTGTGATGTTCGACGAATCGAGTGTATCAAAGCGTGCATCATTTTATCACAGCTTGAGCGGACAGTTGAAAAGGTCGTTATGTTGGTAAACAGCGCATGTGCAGTTGTATTTCATATGCAAATATACACTTGTTGTGGGCGGAACCGCGCGCCGAAAGTACAACCCACCTCGCTTTGGCCTAATTACCACCTGCATCCAGCAAAGAAAAAGAAAAAGAAAGTGATCGGGTAAAATAATACCCGTCACATTAAATTAAAAAAAAGTTAAACTCGTATTTGAATGCTTTCATAAAAATAGGCTGGTAATTTGACAAAAGTATAATAAAATTGTTAGCTTTAAAAGTCTCATCGTTAGATGAAACAAATATCCAATCATGTGAGGAGGTTTATTTCCACCGGGCCTAATCCAGATATAAACCAATCTCTGATTGGTTTGAATTCTCGCGCCGCATGTACCGCCATTTTGGAATCTAATTCAACGTGGATCCGACTGTATGTGAAGTCTTGAAGATGTCGGACTCAGAAAACAACGAAGTTGAACGGGATGCTGGGGTAATTTTTTTTTAAACTACAACAAATGTTTATATAAGAAAAGCAATGTGTCTTCCGTGGTACCGAATCTTTGATTGATTTTAAGGTTGTGGAACTTGTCAAAAGGCAAACTTCAAAAAGTTTTTGCGTGCGAACTTGATGGGCAATCCAACTCGCCCCAGTCATGCAGTGCAGTACATATATGTGTACACATGTTGAGCGCATTTTTCGACGGCGCGCACTTTAAAAAAAATGCGCGTTGCGCAATTTTTAAACACGCAAACTTAGTTTGAGCGCACAAATTTTAAATTTGCGCATAAGAGTTGACGCGCTTTTTTTGAAAATCGCGCGATCTTTATTATTCAAAGAGAATTCTGACCACCACCATGAATTACTTGCCGAAGAATTATATTTTATATCCGAAGGTAAGAAGGGTAAGGCCAAAGTTACGTTCTGCTATTTGTTAATTTCTGTCTAAAGTGATATTTCTGTTCAAAACTTGAGTAAACCAGCTTTGCACACGAACTGTAAGTTCGAAATTCTCTGTGACAAAGCGTGCGCTCAAGGGATGCTGGGATACAATTAAATATACGATACCGGGGCGGTTGCCAGTTGAACATGTGGGGCGCTATATAATCTGTACACGTACATGTACATGGCAAGGTACGGTACGGGTACCGGGTGCACACCTCCAATTCACTGTGAATTACTATGCGCGAGCTCATTAGTTTGTGATCCCTCAGATAATTTAATGTAGCCAAGTCCATGTGGCCTACCAAAATATAAATTATTTGTGGAGATTAAGCATTTGGGACTTGCGTTTTCAAACTCCAGGATTTGGTTCTACAAAAATACTGTGTGCGTCTATTTAATACATGTGGTGGCAGGAATATATTTCAGGCCTGGGCGCGACCAAGGGATTGATGATCATTTTAGGGGTGGTTTGGGGGAGGGAATATAAAAAACAAAATATACCCTATCTATAGTAAAATTGAAAAGATAAATGTTGTAGGGGTCTTAATATTTAATATTCTTAATATTTATTTTAAAGTGGCTTAATCCTCATATTTTTAGGAATCAATTTTTTTTTGTTCAAATCTTAAACTGCCTGTTCCTTATTATGTTTTTGGTCGTCTGCCTGTGAAAAAGTGTAATAAAAATACATGTACATACAAATAAATTTAAGCCCATAAGGCCTACATGTAGTTTTTCACGCGAAGTTGTCAAGCCAAACATGACCCATGGAGGAATTCCTCCATGCATGACCTAAGCCAAAAATTTATAAAATGTAGAAGCACAGAATCTCAGGTGATACGACAACAGAATATATTTGAAAGTCAATCCAAACGATATGACATTAACATTACTACACTAAGATATGCGACAAATTAAAGCCAAAATCGTCAACATTTACTGCTGTACAGTGCTGGTTCTAGTGCCATGATGTTGCCGCCACGCATATTATCTGCCCTGCCGAGTGCTGAAAATGACGCGACGCGTGGATTCCGCGCGAGGGCGCCAGCGCTGACGCCGATGTAAAACTCGTGTAGTTCGTGTCAGTATTTGCCTTGGTTGTTGACCGCATCGCGCAATTTAAGTTTGTGCGCGCAAACTTGAACAAAATAAAAATCCGCCCGCAGTTTTTAAAATTTGTGCGCGCAAATTTAAAAAATGCGCGTTTTTAAAAAATGCGCTCAACACACACACAGTTAAGTTTGTTTAATTTCGCCCCCCAAAGAGAAAATGCACAAATCTTAAACTAGGCAAGTTCAGTCAAAAGTAGCCGGTCATTTGCAAACAAAATAAAGGCTTTTCATTTCATATTTGTTAATGTTTGTTAAAAGTAAAACTGTCGAACGCAATCAGACTTGACTGAGTCTTGCACAAGTTTTGTACTTTTTCTGACAAAGAAAGATGACAGAATCATGAGAATGCAATGCATTAAATAAACCGTGTTTATGTGTTGATTCACAACCGCAAAATATTAAAAGGATCCGGTAAAAACTACACCATTGTCGGTTTGTTGACCATGACCATGTTGACTTTAGAATTTTTAATTTAGCATTTAATTACCGTAATTTAAGGGAGATGTGGCTCTGGCAGAAGACGATCAAGTGGAGGATCAGGAAGACCAGCCACAAGATGACAACCAGTCAGTGGGATCTATGAGCTCCCCGGGCTCATCGCCGACCAAATCCCCGGTCAAAACCCCAGCCAAATTCCCGTCCAAATCCCTAACCAAATCTCCGACCAAATCCCTAACCAAATCCCTAACCAAATCCCTAACCAAGTCCCCGACCAAATCCCCGACCAAATCCTTAGCCAAATCTCTAACCAAGTCCCTGACCAAATCCCTAACCAAGTCGCCGACCAAATCCCTAACCAAATCCCTAGCCAAATCCTTAGCCAAATCCCCAGCCAAATCCCTAATTCAATCCCCGACCGAATCCCCGATCGAATCCCTGGCCAAATCCCCTACCAAATCCCAGACCAAAAGCATCGCAAGTCCTAAGAAAACGCCCCAGAAGAGGAAAGCCGACCAGAATGGGGAGGGGGAGGCAAAAGATGCAGAAGATGGTGATGATGATAAAGATGAAGAGTCATCTAGCGATGAAGAACTTGGTACGTCTTGCTACGTTTTCTTTGCTTTGTGCATAGAACAGAATGAGGATACATGTACATTTAAATTGAAAACTGGGGGATTTCGATGGATTGAGGATATCTCCATATTGAGCAGTCGCCAACACCAATTTTGTTGGGTGACAAAATTGGTGGAATTTGGCAGATTAGGGATTTTTTTTAGTAAAGATACCCAATGGTTTAGGGTTAATCTAAATAATACTTGAAAAGTTCTTCTATTTCAATACCAATTTTAAGTTTGTTTTTTGTTGTTTTTTGGTGGGATCCGCTATGAATTTTTTTTTTGCAACTGTTGTTGTCTTCTCTGTTTAGTGGGTTTGTTGGACGGTCCCGTCCAGCTGATGACCGGCAAACGAGAGAGAAAGAAGATTGAGAGGTTGACCTTTGACACCAAGAAGAAGGTCGTGGAGATTGAGGTCGAGGAAGGCAGGGGGACTAGGCTTGGCGATATTCCAAACAGTGAGTTGTAGAAAATTTGTCGGGATTTGTAATTTCTTTTTGAATTGTACGTGTTTTTCCTTTCAAAGTATCTTCAGATATTTAAATGTTTCTTTAAAGGTAGGATACACCATTTGCAGATATCGAAAATATTTACTACCGAATGATTAAGAAATATCTTACTTAGGCTACATAAAAAAAATGAATTGTTTCTCATCAGAACCTTTTTGAAAAAATGGTCCGTCATGGCATTTTATATTTTATATTTTATAGAATAAAAATGTCGCCGAATCTTTGAAACCGGTATCTGACTAAACAACTACAGGCGCGCTGGTTTCGTTCGTGCCTACCGCATACATACATGTACATGTACATGTTGATGAACCGGGCGTTGGTGGTAAGCGCTGATGTGCATTTAGCTCTGATTGGATAATTTTTGTTGCGACCTGCGAACGTAGGTTACTACTTCCGTGGCTCAGCTGCGCGGCAGAGCATGTACGCTACCCAGAATGCCGTGCGTTTTTCTACACAGAAATCTATGAAGCTCGTCAGGTGTTTTCCAGTGCCCAGTTATAGTATGGGCGCCACCGCGTGCGGGGGTGAAATCGCTAGTTGACAAAAACTTCGTTGGGACATTGCATTCTTTATCTAAATTACAAATTGTTTTCGTTGATTTACTTTCCAAAACTGACCAATGCACACATTTCATATAGAATAAAAACTTGAATAATGTTGGTAGAAACACAAAAATATAGTTAAGTCGATTTATTTTCCCATATAATTTTGAGCACCCCAGGTTTTTTTAATGAAAGAGGCACACAGACACCGTTCTCACTACTATTATACTCGGCTTTTCCGATCTCCTGTCAGCCGTCGATTTAGATTTTTCCGGCTTGCTTCTGCTGGAACATGTATGTCCACTAAAAACATTCACTTGGCCTGCGTGAGTTTTAACTGTTATTGCTTTCAACAGCGTGTTTTTACAGCATATACAAAATTTAAAAAATTAAAATCTCGGAATTTTCGGGCGTCCGGTACATTTATATTTTGTTTATAAAATATAAAAAAATATCCACCCGGCCGCTGATGAGAAACAATCAATGTTTTGTATGTAGCCTTATTTGAAAGTAATTAATGATTGTAGGCATTAACCCTAACCCTCCAGGGTATTTTTGGCTAGAAACCCAAGTATGCAACAGATTGCATACTTTGTCACATTGACTTGTGTGCAGAGTGCAGCAGGGTCAAGCAGTCACTACAGATGCACTGTGCTGGATCTGGCAGGGTTAGGGTTAAGCAAAATGATTGCACTAGATATCTTGTAATTGTCACAACAATTTCAATTGTATTTTTAAAAATTCTCGATCGTCGTCCGGCAAACGCGAAAACAAAAAGAACAACATAAGAACAACTGCCCGACGCCGGTTGAAAACGAACGCCGTTTTTCTTAATTTTCTCAACATCCATGATTATAAAACTTCAGACAGGTCAGTTAAACGATATTTACTATAAAATAGAAGCCACCAAATCCCACCCATTCCGGACAATTCAAACAATTACCAATGGTGTATTCTACCTTTTAATTTTTGTGTTTCTCTTCGTCAGTTGAGTTCTACATAAACAGGACCAACTCGGAAAACTTCCGAGCGCTTTACAGGTTCTTTTTTGGCAAACCGGGAAAGGTAAGTCGGATTAAAAAACGTGCTCGATAATATCAATACAAATAAACAATCTAACCCGTAACTCCAATCTCTCACTTCAGACCGATTCAGTAGGCTACACCCCTTCACCAATCACAGTTCATGATTTTAAAATCTTAAAAGACACCTAATACTAACCGGTGTAGCGGTTCGCGATATATTGTTTCAGCAGCTGGGTGGTGCGTGAATGTATATTCATGAGAAAGAGCAATGGCAACTCGTATATTAAAGAACTATAAAGAATTATAAAGAACGGCTTTCTCAACCAACTCGCCAATAGCATAGTTGGTAGAGAGGAGAGCTATTGATCGAAAGGTCTGTTGTTCGAATCCGACTATCGTTAACGTTTGTCTTTTTCTTCGACAAATTTCTGTGGGGGTTATTTTACCTATAGATATAACAAGCCTTAACAAGGTTGAAGGGAAAACCGGGTTAGGGTACACAAGTGCCTAGAAAAATACAACAAGAACCGCTACACTGGTTAGTTTATAGTGACTTCTGCGATTTCTTCACTTCAGCATAGTTTACCGCACACCTTTGGTTAATTTCACTTGTACGCCCCAATCCTATTACCAGCCTGGTTTTAAGGTGGTTTTAATTGTTATGTCCATTGGAGTGTCGTGGTCGGGCGGTTAAGAACTCGGTTTTCTGTTCCGCAGAGCGTGAGTTCGAGTCCCGGTGTCGACACGTGTGTCCTTAAGCAAGGCAATTAAACCACTATTGCTTCGTCCTTCGGATGGGACGTAAAGCTGTAGGTCCCGTGTGTTGTGTAATGCACGTAAAAGAACCCAGTAACACTCTTCGCTAAGAGAAGGGGTTCGCCCCGGTGTTCCTGGCAGCGCCTCGGAATAGGCAACTAGATAGATGGCGCTTTACAAATGCATTATCATCATCATCATTGTAAATCCCACTTCCAGTATGGTTAATGAAGACAATTTGTAGAAGAAAAAAAATACAAATTGTTTAGAAAAAAGAAAAAATGACATTTGTAGCCATTTCCTAAGCCAAAGGCATTACCTACTTGTATGTCATTTTATAAATACACTGTTCCGGTGATTGACCAGGCATGCGCCACGTTACTAGGTAGTTGCTATGGTGGGCGTGGCATACTGGGTTGGTGTTTATCAAACATGAAAATCTGACCTTTTTGTTGTGTTTTTGGTTGTTTTTTTGTTTTTTTAGACTCACGATATCAAGAGGAACCTTCGTAAATTCTCCGGGTTCAATTTCGACAAAGATTCGCCCGAGTATACAAAGAAGGAGTCTACTCTAGGCAGGTAAATGTTTGAAGAATGAAATATAAGTTTTAGGTCTGTTAACCCTAACTGCTCCAAACCCATCAAAAACTCCAACTGCAGGTTTTGCTAAAACGGTCTATGGTATTTTCTAACCTAATTAGGAAATGTTTCTCAGTTCCAGATTCATGTTTTTCTCAACATTTTTACACTGATTGACCTTCATTGAGATGATTATAGTAGGCAGTTCTTATATTGTTTCTACCAAGGCTGAGTCTCAAGGCGCTTCACATTATTACCCCGGTCATTGGGCCCATGAAACATTCCAAATACCATCTCAGCTCCCTGGGGAGTATACAGCTCGATGCTGCCATTTCGGCGCAGCTAAATCAATCACAATAACCATCTCTGCCCATCACAGGTACCCCTGGGTGGAGAGAAGCAATGAGTGACAAAGTGCCTTGCCCAAGGGCACACGCACCCTATAGTCCCAGGCCAGATCCGAACCCACAACCTGTAGCTTTACCTACGGATTAAACATTCAATGCTCCAGACCACGAGACCAGGGCACTTCACAGACCCTGGCACTCCACAGACCCTGGCACTCCACGTATGAAGAAAATAATTATTTTTTTGATTTTTTTTTTGACAGATACACGATGGAGGGACTGAAGGAGTTGTGCTTGTGGCTGGACCTGGAGAAATCAGGGAACAAAGAGAAGGTCATGGAGAGAATCATAGATTTCTGCTTGAAGCCCGAGCCCTCGGGGAAACCGCACCCTCAGAAGAGTACGTCGAAATATTTGTTGTTGTTGCGAATTTGGATCCTACTTTTCTCCAAATTTTTTTCACTTTATTTTGAAATGTTTCTTTTACAGAAAAGAAAGCCAAAGTCTTGAAGAAGAGAGGAAAGAAGAGGAAACAAATGGAGGACGGCTCTGGTGACGCCAAGAAGGCCAAGAAGGCAAGGTTATCATTGGAGGATATTGACGACTTCAACAACGACGACGACGATGAAGATGATGATGATGATCTTGATGAGGAGGAAGTAGAGGGGGCGGAGTCGGCCGAAGGGGCAGAGTCAGCTGAAGGGGCAGAGTCGGCTGAGGGGGCGGAGTCAGCTGAGGGGGCCGAGGGGGCGGAGTCGGCCGAGGGGGAGGAGTCGGTCGAGGGGGAGGATGGAGACGACGAAGATGAGATAGAGGTTTGTTGGGATTTTCACTTTTCTCCGAGATTTTCAACACCTGTGAATCGTCTTTGGCTTTGACACTTTAGGCCCTTGTATTTTGTTGTATTTTATGATTGTTTCTGGTACTGAAGCCAAGGTATCCTCAAAAAGTATCCGAGGTGGGTTCAGGCGGGCATCTGTGAGTAGCACACCCTGATATTTTCACCCTCGCTTGCTGCTAGCCGGTCGCTGACAGATATTTCTGGCATTGTTTCCGGCATCGGTCGCCGACGTGTATTCCTGGCATTGTTTGCGTCGTGTTTATCAGTCATCTGTTTTGAATCCCTGAAAAATTTTGCACATATAAACGGGAACCAACGCCAACTGGTTAATTGGGGAGATTAAGGGCTTGTTAATATAAAACAAAATTATTAACTTCTCAAGTAATCCACAGTGATTCCACATGGAGGTTTTTAAATTGTTTTCCATTTCATTTGTTTGTAGGAGCCCAAAAAGAAGAAGGCCAAAGTGGACAAGCTGTCTTCTCGGAAGAAAGCGGATAAGAAGAAAAAAGAGGCTCCCAAATCACCCATGAAGTCTCCTAAGAAGTCCCCAACTAAACAGACCACGCCCAAGAAGGCTACGCCCAAGAAAGCCAAGCCGAAGAAGGCCACGCCGAAGGCGGCCACGCCCAATAAAGCCTCGCCCAGGAAGAAGGCATCGATTCAGATTGCGCCCAAGTCAAAGAGCAAGGCCAAACCGCTTAGTGAGTTTTCAGAAAAATTGTTTGTGAGAACGTCGCAAACATGTGATGCGTTCAAATCTGCAGGGACAGGATATAACAAGAATTTGCCACAAATTGGGTTTTTTTTGTTCTTTTTCTCTCTCTTCAGCGATAGAAGATTCCGACGATAGCTCAGATGACGAACCACTGATCAGAAAAGCTGAACCTTCGGTAAGTCAGAAAAGGAAATAATTGTATGTTGATTGTTTGGCTCGCCTGAACGAAATTCAGAAAGAGACCACTATTTCTGTCCGTAGTCCGCCCGTATGTGGTTCGTAGTTAGTTCGTACGTGGTTCATAGTCCGTTCATGTGCATGTGTATGTGTCATGTGTATGTGTCATGTTGGTTAAATTGGTCTCGGCAAAGTTGAAGTCCAATTTCAATCCAACTTGGGTCATGGATGCAATAGTGTAGCCTTCATAATCGTGGTTGTGTCAAAGATCAATTACTGAGGTTCAAAGGGCATTTGAGGTCAAGTTGTAAGATATTTCACAGCCCTAGTTGATGGTTTCTTATTAACCCCCTTTTTTTATTTCAGGAGGCCCAGATCGAGCAGACCATCAAGTCCTTCCTGGAGAAGGCCAACCTGGAGTTAGTCACCATGAAGATGGTCTGTAAGAAGGTCTACGAGAGTTACCCGGACTTC
Organism: Crossaster papposus; assembly: GCA_037893245.1. Lineage (NCBI taxonomy): Eukaryota > Metazoa > Echinodermata > Asteroidea > Velatida > Solasteridae > Crossaster > Crossaster papposus. The sequence goes on along the minus strand of JBAIAA010000120.1, from coordinate 151,681 downwards.
AACTTGGCCCACAAGAAAGACTTCATCAAGGCCACAGTCAGATCGGTGAGTCCGGGAGTATAGAGTGGGTTTTCAAAATGTAAGTAGGCCCTGCTCATTGGTCTAAATCTAGAGCTCCAAGACACGGTTGTCGCGCATTATTAATTACCAGATCTGCACAAATCCCGGCAAAAAAAGGTTTGTACATGACCCTCTAAAGCACTCCAAGAAATGCCACATGAAACTGCAGGTCAACTGGGTCATGCGAAGCAAAGCCATATGCCCATTCATTAACTACAGAAGTGCCCTTCACTGTATATGCAAAGAATCATTCAATGCACTGCACCTGGAGTGATTTTGCATGTTACCACTGACTTGCAGTAAAGAACTCTCGTAGAGGACGAGTCAAGTGTTCAATAATGCAGCCAATCTGATACTGTCATCAGTATCAGACGATTCTTATTTTTAAACCGATCTTTCCTTCCTTCTTTTTTGTCCCCCTCAGATAATTTCGTGATAAGAGATAAACGTGCTTCCCCGACGGATGACCTTCTTAATTCATTCTAAATCGAGGTGCAGCAAGCAATGACGGTCTCGTCTCGCATGAACTAGTTTTGCCACATCTGGAAATCTGAAAATATAGAGTGCACCAAAAAAAATAAAAATATCAAACTCGACTTGCCCAAAAAAGGAAGAGCTTTGTTTTCAGTAAACAATTATTAAATGAAGGTTAGAAAATGAAGGCTAAAAAAAGATGTTGTTGGTTTTTTTTCTTCAGGACAGTACTTCCACGTTGAAAATTGTGATGCGCCAGTAAAAAGAAATATTGTTAATTATGTAAACCAATCTTGTTACCGTATCATAAATCAGTGATTTCCAGTTGCAGTTTTCCTGGCTTTTGTGTAGTCTAACCGAGCCTTATATTCTCCACTTCCGAATGTACATATGTATACATACACACACAATCACAGGGCACAGGGCTTGAAGTAGACTGTGTTTTAATGTAGCTATAAAGTCTGTGAATGTAAATGTACATAGGGCACTGTTACAAAACAATCATGTTTTTATTCGCCCTATGAAATTTTACGAGCTTGCTCATTGTAGATTTTTGTGATTTTTTTTGTGATTTTTTTTTTAACTTTAATACCGGTACATAAAACGAGAAATTCTCTAATATCAGATTTTGTTTTCATTCCTATAAGGGAAAACTTGTTTCAGGCTCGCAATAAAATCTACACATATTTCATGAATTTTTAATATTATAAACTAGCGTTCACGTTTTTTCAAAAATTTGTTTCTGGTATTGTTAGAATAGTATTGTGCTCTGCAATGTAAAAATAGTAGAGGATAAAAATGACACAAGTTTTTGTCTAAACTAAGAAAACTGTTTTGTTTTTAATCAATTGATTGTTATCTTTTATACATGTACATACTTGAAACGGTAACCGTTTAGTTGGACTGTAATGTTTTTAACTGGATCTGTTTTCCTGGAAAGTATTAAGATACGCTCATTGTACGTAAACTTGAATCAAGTTTTGGTCATGAAGATGAATTGGAGTTAAGGGGATAAATAAGTGTTTGGCCATTTTTTTAACAAGTACATGTACATTTAAAATCTAACGGGCTAATTTCACAAAGCTGCTTAGCACCAAAAAAAATGCTAAGTACTAAAAGTCTTGCTCAGTAAAAACAGGTTACCAGCAAAAACTCCGTGCTTTTCATGCTAAGCAAAAGCCAGCTGAGTACCAGTTTGCAAACACTATACATGTGTACATCGCATACAAATTTGGTTGGTAACCCTGTTTTTGCAAAAGGAAGAATTTTCACGCTAAGCAATTTTGTTTGCTCCCTGGGCGCGCGCTGATAGAAAGGTACGTGTTAAAAACCAGCCAAGCACGTTTATTTATTCCCATTCATAAATACCTCTCCGTCAAAAAAAGTCAAAAATAAATTGTAATTTTTCAACAATTTAATTATAAATGTATTGTTTTATATTGTGTGTTGTGAAACCATCAGAAATATAAAGTGTTTAAAACCCGTGTTTTATTAACCAATTCCGAACCACCTACATGATCTCGACCAATAGAATGAATATAATCTATCTTGGGTACTTAGGTAATTTTAATTTGGAATGTGTGGGAAAGTTTTCTAAAGATAGCAGTAAACCTCAAATTAATTTTGTGCCATCCATTCTACTGAGCTTTTGTGTCGCAAACAAATATTTTAATGAATTTGCTTTCATCTGAATTTCTATCTTTATTATTATTTACTTCCCATGCTAAATGTTTATAATGATGTTTGTGCTGGGCATATTAATACAAATTACTGCTGGAACTTTAGACTTTTGTTAGAAAACAGTTGGTTAATATTGATATTGTGTTAATGTGTTTAGGGAAAAGGCAAAACTTAAAAAAAAGGTTACTTATAAAAAGTCAATTTTCTGTCTTGAAATGTTCCCCGGATTTCATGCCGAGATTGGTTACGCTGTTCTGTACAGTTTGATAAATGAACCATTTACAGAAATGAATTCCACAATGTTTTATCCAGATTTTGCTGTCATGGTAACCGTTTATCTGTGCAGTTTTTGTTTCTGAGCGGAGTGGAATAATTTTTATGAATTAAATTGCGAGGTAATATTCTGTACAAACAGTTTGTGATTGTCTTTTTTTTCTAGTCCTGTATTCCTGGTAAATAAAATAATGTTTGGCACATCTTATTTCTTTTGAGGGAATCTGTGGTTTCATAAGTTTTGTTTGCGATTTCAGATCTAGAATAAATTGCAGTTAGTCGGACTAATAAAGAGAATAAAACCTAGTAAAATCAAAGCACTGCTATTTTTTGTATTTTCTAGTCAAGTGGCAAACATCTCCATCTTGGCATGGGATTGTATAAACCAGAAATATGTCCTAATTCATTATAAGTTTTATACATGATAATACATGTATGGGTACAGTTTCTTTATGTACATGGGGTGGGTTGGATTGGATGACAAAGAAATATTATTGGTGGCGCCCTCATTTTTAACGGAACGCTCGCCACAAAACAATTATCGGATCTTCCTACTGCAGTATTGCTACTCGTGTAAAATACGCGTTGTTAAGCGAGTATTGTTACGATCCGAAGAATTAATAATTGCAGTACAAATTTATATCCGGAGACTGAGCCAGCTGAGCGGATAAAAGAACTCCAATTTTTGACACGAATTTACTTCCCCGTTAGTATTTTCAAGCTGAGAATTTGTTCTTCAAGGTAAGCATATCATTGAAATTTGTTTTGTGTTAATGAGGTTTTGTGTTAAGTGCAAGAAGTATATTCTCTTGAGGAAAAAAGGTGTAAATATTCCTGCCCAGTTTCCGGACATCGGAGAGAGTGAAATTTAAAAAATGAACAAATGAACAAATGAAGAGTGACAAAGATTTGTAGAATTTAACAATTTTTTGTTTTGTATTTTGTTGTTAATGTTAAAGTCAAAAACAAAGTTAAGAATGCCGGACCAAACGTTCAACACCCAGGCCAGCGCGGTGGGTTCTTCACCATTTTACATTTACATTGCACCTAGCCCTAGTCTATGGCCCCGCACTAGACTACCTCTGTGCTATGGGCCATACGTCCATCAGTGCAAAAAACCCGGGATTTTTTTCACTTTATTCATGGAGATCATTCGGTCTCAAACTCGGCATGCAGGTTCACTTACCATAGCGCACCGATATTTCGTCAAAATTGGGACTTTTCCGTGGTTCTGTCTGGTGTATTTTGTCTCTTTTGTGTAGCATGAAATGCAGGTCAACATGAAGACTCGGCTTGGCAATAATGGCGGAATCGACCTGTGCGCGCGGATACAACCGACGGTTGTTTTATGAAACACCATTAACTGCATGCGCTGCAATATGTAGCGATCACAACAGAGGGCGCTCTGCTAGCCTTTGGCATTTCATGAAACAACCGTCGGTTGTATCCGCGCGCACAGGTCATTTCCGCCATTATTGCCAAGCCGAGTCTTCATGTTGACCTGCATTTCATGCTACACAAAAGAGACAAAATACACCAGACAGAACCACGGAAATGTCCCAATTTTGACGAAATATCGGTGCGCTATGGTAAGTGAACCTGCATGCCGAGTTTGAGACCGAATGATCTCCATGAATAAAGTGAAAAAAATCCCGGGTTTTTTGCACTGATGGACGTATGGCCCATAGCACAGAGGTAGTCTAGTGCGGGGCCATAGACTAGGGCTACATTGCACCAACCATACCCCTAGAACTCTGGGTCTCCCGACGCCCGTAGGGCGGAGCCCCATAGATAGAGAGGGTTTTTACAGGTTAACCGCCGTTAAACAATAGAAACCATGCACAAATTCCGGGCAATAACTCTATACTGCCGCACGGTCTACCCTAGTCCCACTAGTGAGTAGTGTGCCCCCGGTATACTGCGAATACAGGGTCACACATCGGCACATGTAAAAATTGGTTGACAATTTTGTTTTTTCGTGCGCACTCTGTGCGAGGAATTGAGGAGTCGCAATTATACTGGGTGTATTCTCTAATCTCTCAGCTTACTATCCGGAATTGCGCTTAATCTTACCTTCAAAATTTCGAGAAATTTGGGCATCTTTTTTTCAGTCGAACTGAGTGCAAAGCGCAGTTATAATCCAATAACCCGTGACGTCATTTGAGTGTGCAAAGCGCACCTAGAGGGCGCTTCACGAGTTGAGATGCTACGGCTGTTTTGTGTTGCATTTAACCTCCAAACAAGGTATAATGTTATCATGAACAGGGTTGCTTTGACAATTCCCCATTCAGTCGCTGTGATTTATAATCATCCCCACGATTGCGTTCCATGCCCATAAAATACGAGTAAATATACTTGGCAAATCTATTGCACACGAAACAGCCGTCGCATCTCAACTCGTGAAGCGCCCTCTAGGTGCGCTTTGCACACTCAAATGACGTCACGGGTTATTGGATTATAACTGCGCTTTGCACTCAGTTCGACTGAAAAAAAGATGCCCAAATTTCTCGAAATTTTGAAGGTAAGATTAAGCGCAATTCCGGATAGTAATAGCTGAGAGATTAGAGAATACACCCAGTATAATTGCGACGCCACAATTCCTCGCACAGAGTGCGCACGAAAAAACAAAATTGTCAACCAATTTTTACATGTGCCGATGTGTGACCCTGTATTCGCAGTATACCGGGGGCACACTAGTGGGACTAGGTCTACCCCAACTAAAAATTTGTATGAGTACTTTATCAACTCACCCAGCTGTGGCCAACCAAAAACCGGTCGAATCTCGGCCAATTTCTGTAAAAAAGGTGAAAACTATGCCCGTTCCGCAAACGCGACTGTTACGGTGGATAACATCGTTCAATGGGTGCTGTTTTCCAAACCCTGGTTTTGGTATATTGTGGCTGTGCCTCTGGCGCATTGCTAAACTGTATGATAAAGCCGCGCAAGATGAAGCTTGTGTTTCAAAAACGGCTAATGCGCATGCGGCTTGAAATTACGCACGAGTTATCCGCCATCTTGTAACAGTCGCGTTTGCGGAACGGGCATAGTTTTCACCTTTTTTACAGAAATTGGCCGAGATTCGACCGGTTTTTGGTTGGCCACAGCTGGGTGAGTTGATAAAGTACTCATACGGGCGTCGGGAGACCCAGAGTTCTAGGGGTACACCAACCAATGACCAAACCTTGCATATCCGATACTCGATAGGCCCCCAAAATGATCACGTGACTCTGTTTTCGATCTAGTTGGAGACTGGAAATTACATCATTGGAGACTGGAGATTACATCATTGGAGACTGGAGATTACATCATTGGAGACTGGAGATTAGGCGAGTATCGTTAGCGTACAACACCAGCGTGTGACATCATGGCTGACCGCAAAGATGGCGAAGACGATAAGATCTACGGTGGATGCGAGGGACCAGACGCCCTCTATGTCAAGCTGGTGTCATCTGACGGGCACGAGTTCTATGTGAAACGTGACCTTGCGCTGACCTCGGGAACGATAAAGGCCATGCTGAGTGGGCCAGGTAAGTAGTCGCAAAAGCAGTCCGAAAAAATCTAGGAGTCTCTCTTAACCAGTTCGCGCCGGATGACGTATATAAACGCAAAGTTTCCATAGATTCAAAACGGATTCAAAACGCCACGAGCAAGGCCGGAAAATGTCTGTCAGCAGCGAGCAAGGCTGGAAATGCGTGGGTGTGCTTCCCGATACAATCGGCCTGAACCCGCTTCGGATCGAGTTTAGTTAAAAATAATCCCGCGCCTCGGCTCGGTGATGTTAAAATAATCCCGGTGCGAACTGGTTAAGACTCTTTATATGAGAATCCCAAAACCTAACCCTAACCCTCTCAAATCCTCCAAAATCGATATGGTTACCCAGCGCCAAATTGATGGGGAAAAAAATATAGTATCCTGACGCTACTTTAGCGGTGAGTGAAGACAATTTTCTAAAGTATTTCCTAACAAAATTAGAAATGATTTATGTTTTTCAAATTCTTTGCACTGATTGACCTTCATGGAGATGATATATGCAGACAGAAAAGGCGTCAGATTGCAACATTCTTTCCAATTGTTGTAATACACAGATCAATGTCACAAAACTGTTTTACTTTTTTTTTTTTTTACCCACATGTTTTTGTCTTATGTGGTATTTCCAGGAACATTTGCCGAACACGAAGCTAATGAAGTCTGCTTCAGAGAAATCCCGTAAGTTCCTCTATCTTCTGCCAATTCCTAATCGAAAAAAAATGCTCAGAATTTTATTTCCAGAGATAAGATTACAAACCTTTTTTTTTTTTTTTTTTGGTTGTTGCAGGTCACACGTGCTGTGCAAAGTTTGCATGTACTTCACTTACAAAGTTCGCTACACGAACAGCTCCACTGAGATTCCGGAGTTTCCTATTGCGCCGGAAATTGCCCTGGAGCTTCTGATGGCAGCCAACTTCCTGGACTGCTGATGGGAAGGGCTTCCGGGGGTTGGGTGCCGGTTTTTTCCTCTTATAACATAGGGTAAAAACCATAGGAAGTAAAATAAGCCCACAATTCTGCATTGTCCTTGTATATTTTCCACAGTGCAAACCTAATTGCAATTGCTAGAGTAAAAAAAATATTTAAAGTGAACCCTTTTGTAAGACCAGGGCCCAATTTCTTAAGCTCTGCTTACCGTTAGCGAAAAATACGGTAAGCGTATTTCACGCGTTAGCGAAGAATTTTGGCTTCTGCGCATGTGTACATCCCGTAACCAAGGATTCTCTGCCTACAGGGTTAACACATAATTGTTCTGCTTGTGCGGTTAGCACAAGATGGTGATTGTAAGCGCTGAAATCTGTCGTTAGCAGAGCCAAGAAATTGGGCCCTGGATTTGCAGATTTCTTGTTTTTAGGAATTACAAGTCAGTGAGTCGGTTTTCACACTTGAAGATTTCTGGAGAGAGTTCATGTTTTTTGCACGCATGCAGAATGTTGGTTTGTGCATTTCTTTTTAACAACTGTTTCCTCTAGCGGCAAAAACAAACATGAAACAGCCATCGAATCGTTAGTTGGGATGCGTCTTTTATAAGATAGGTTTAGTGAAAACGATCTTAGCCAAAATTAGAGCGGTGATTCGTTCCAACTCCTAAGACGAGTCGTAAGATAAGACGAGTTTTGTGAAATCGGTCCCAAGATCCTAGCCAGCTTGAAACGTACTTGTTCAATTTTATTCTGGCCAAGCACATATTTATCAATACCTTTCCGACAACAAGTATTAAAAAAATAACAATTTCCCAACAATTTTGTTTCACCTCGTGTTTTGTGAAACACTGTTCTTCATGTTTAGGGTATGTGCCTCGCACGCATAGTGAATAGTGATAAAAAAATCTCCTAGCGCAGCACAGAGTGGTTCCGAAATTAAGTGTTGAAAATAAGTTGGCGTTTTAAATCATTGGTTTAAAAACAACTTGCACAACAGGTTATCGACCAATACTAATTGGTAAACTGTCTTTATGTACAAATGTACACGTATTTATGAATAATTTTTCAAAGCAGTAATAATAATACATGCATTTGTTTTGGGGACATTCTGAATTTCTTCTGTTTTTTCTCTGCAGAAAACATGCTACAGATTTGTGTATAAAGACTTGAATTACATTAATTAACTAACCGCTCTGCTTAATTAAAAACAATATTGATGGTTAAAAAGTTGAGAGATGCAGAATTATTTGTTTCTTTTATCAAAATAGTATCTACATGTGTGTTTGTCTTACGGGGATGTTAAACAATTATTATAGTATGTAGTTTAACTTGTTTTTATGTTTAAACAAATTTATGAGATTTTCTTTTTTGACGAGTCTGAAGTTTATTAATGTGATATTTTCCACCTCCGAGCTTGATGTACTTTTATGGCATGTGTTCTTCAAGCTCATACATTAGGGGCATTTTAATGAGTATACTAATAGAATACTTTTTTTATATTTAGTTTACCATTTCCAAGTTATAAAAAAGAAAATTGCCCTTTTGTTTAACTACATACTTTTCTTCATTGTCGTTACTACATACTTTTCTTCATTGTCGTTGCTACGCAATAAATGTGTACACAAGTGCAACCTGGACGTCTAAGAAATTACATTTGTCCCCTAGGCAAACGAAAATTAACTACTTAAAAAAAAAACTACAGGAAATCCAGGCCAGAATTTTACATAAAGAAACTTTGCTTTTTTTGTAAAAATCACATTTTTGTTTGAAATTACTCTTCAATTCTTATTATAATCTTAAAACAAAAATAAATACCTGAAGAGTTGTTGTTAAATGACAATCTGAAAAGATTATCTAATACTAATAGATAAAGGTTGGTGGTTCTTTGCAAATATGAATTTTACATTGCAAAGTAAAATTATTTGGCAACGGTAGTCCACGGCCTTTGACTACATAAATAAACTACAGTTCATGTTAACAAATCTTCAAAATTCCTTATACTTGTAGTCACCAGAAGGCTCTTCACAATTATTATTTAACCCTCAACTGATAGGCTACGATCTTCAGTTAGTTACATCTTCATCGAGATGGCATTCTCGCCCCGGCCCTAGCTAGCGAGTCTGCAGCTTCATTGCCTTTGACGTTGGCGTGACCAGGTACGTACTTCTGTCAGATGAAAGATGAAAAAAAAAAGGCAAATGCCAGTTACGCCGTGCCTGCTCCAGTCCTGTACGGTTTATAGATTCTACAGAAATTTCTGTAATACATGTGTTGCACACACCACTAGGGCTGTGCATTTGAGTTAGGTACTCGACCGTTGATGTCAGGAATCGATTCCATGAGTACCCGGGGAGTCAGGTTGGCGTAGCGGTTCTTTCCTTGCCTTCCACCGCTGTGACCCGGGTTCGAATCCGGCCTGGGCCAATATGTGGGTTGGGTTTTCAGTCCCTGCGTGGGTTTTCTCCAGGGTATTCTTCTGGGGTTTTTCTCCCACCTCTAAAACTGTACCTTCTTCTCATTGTCTTCTCTCTACAGGTTTCTTCAGGCTTGCGAGCTACAGAACAAAATTGTTCACCCTCTCAACGTTGAGCGGGCCTTTACATGATAATGCACAGCGCGACTTGATACTCTTTTGTTTTGGAGCCGGTCAAATAATATACACACCACTCACCCAATCTACGTTGACTTGCTGGCAAAGACCGTCTAAGGTTTGGAGTTCCTCTTTGTTTATGACGTCTTTCTTGCCAGCTGTCTTCCAACCGTTCACTTTCCAACGATGGATCCATTCATTAACAGCTATTAACAAATGTACCAACAAAATCACATCAACTTACCAACCTCAAAAAAGCATTCATTCACCAAAATGGTTTGCCCAAGAAAGCAACCGCGTTGCTATGATGCTGTCCCATCATGGCTTCGAGGCAATCTTAACCCAATTGTCTAATTTAAATGTGCCATATATTTATTGGCACATTTAAATTAGGAGTGCAGTTGATGCATTTAACGCGCGACGCCATGTTTGTTATTTTGCAGAATCAATCCTTTCAAACATGATATTTTCGACGTTGTGTTATTTAGCAGGGATCATGTACGTCCTTTTGTCGTCTCACTACAACCGACAACGTAATATAGAGGTTTGGGAGGGGGGGGGGGGATAAATCGAGGCTTTCAAAATCCATATTGTGCAGGTATTGTGCCGTCCTGGAAAAAACGTTCATCTATGACGTTACGTTCAGGAAAGCGCGAGCGCATCACATTATGGCGTGCAGTTTTTAAAATACGCTCGCAGTACGCACTGAATAGCCAGTCAGCGTTTCATTATGTATTCATTACGGCCAGGGGTTTAATGTAGGAACGCACACGCGCTCACGGTGGCGAGGCTGCAAAGAGAGTAAATACAGTGTAACAAGTTTTGCATTCACCCAATTTTCTAACACTAAAATTAAGTTGGTATTCAAATTATGCAAAACACTATTTTACCACTCGCCTTTCATTGTATACTTGCTGTCCGTGTACAACGTGAGCTCATTGATGTTCCTTGATTTGGCCGTTTCTACCGCACGAATGGCAGCCTGTAAAAAAAATTAAACAATTTAATAACCAAATTAAAAAAACAAACAAAAGTTTAAATTTGATATTTCAAATCTACACTTCGAAACAAACAATTGTGTGTATTTTCTCACCAGATTAATTTGTTTTTGCCCTGGTGTTATGCAAGTTAAAGTGCCCAAAAGAAAACTGGTCAAAAATGTACCGCGATTTCAGCTCTTTGATTGGTCTGTCTGCCCTCAAGTCTCTCGCTGGTGTTGTATGGATTGTTGTCCCCCCAGTACACGCCAAAACCGGCACGTGCACCTCTGCGCCCATTGCCTTCACAGGAACCATCGGTGTACACAACTGCTTGGCCTGCGGAATTCAAGCATTATTACTTTGTTCATAATCTTACAGCAATAACATATTACCAAATGGTTATTAAGCTTACATTTTTGGCTTTCCAACAGTGTATAGAACTTTTTGCGACGTTTTCTTTTTTGTGGATTGTTTCACGTACATTCGTATTAAAACCATGGGCTTGGGGTTTACAGTGCAACTGTGTTCTCTTTTATGAGAGTTTGGGCTCTGATTTTTTTTGGGGGAAGGAATGTAGTATCCTGACTTTACTTGCGTACAAAGCTGTGTACAAAGTCTATAAAGAATCGAGAAAATTTTCAACATTTCATTGTGGAAACTCTCACCGCTTCCAGCCGAGTTTCCTGACGATGACGTCGTCGATGATGATGCTAGTGATGATGAGCCGGTTGATGATGCTGCTGATGAGCCGGTTGATGAGCCGGTTGATGATGCTGATGAGCCGAAAGAATATGCAGAGCCAGTGCTGTCATTCCTCGCTTTCTTGTACGAGCTGCCGTAACTTTCCTCGGCCGCCGGCTCATGCTTCCGTTTGTTTGAGTAACTCATTGGATCCGTGTACTCGGGCGTAAAAACTGGCGCTGGCTCTGGCGCGAAAGAAACGTCTGAAACGAAATGGACAAAAAACAAGACAGTTAAATCGCTTTTCAGAGTTATGACCAAAAATAGACTTCCACATACAATTCTTCACAGTCTGTTTATAACCCTTCCACACACAACATACAAAGTGCAGCAGGTGGACCTGATGGATCCCTCGCACCGAGCGAGGTTGACACTTTGACAATTTATGCAATCTGATGCGTGTAGAAGGCAACTCACAGAATACCCCTTGTGGGTTAGGGTTAAAGACAAAAGGTTGGAAAGAACTTCAAAAAGCAATTCCTGTGCTTAGTTAGTCTTTTGATGGTTAGGTACTAATAGGATTGTCAAGAGGTAGAGTATTTTTGTGTGTAAAACTATGCTTTTAGACTTTAACCCTAACTCCCTACACAACAAAGGAAGTTGGAGGATTTTGAAGGAATTGTATTGTTCAATAACAATGGTGAGGGAGTTAGGGTTAAAGTAAGTCTGTGAAGAAAAAATGGCTTTAAGTTTAAGTTTAAGTTATAGCATAATATTAATAACCTATTAAGTAATACCAGAGCCGATTGAAGCAGCTGCATAGCTCGTTGGCGTGGCTGATAATCTCTTGTAACTACTGGACGAATGTGAGTAACTCTGGTTATACTTTCTTGCCGGCTGGCTGGAATGACTGGAACTGGAAGAAGGGTTGGGATTGCTTCCAGCCCCAGCGTTCACAAACTCCCATGCTTCCTGTGCCGTAGCAAACTTCTTGTAGCGGGCACCTCCGTAGCCATTGACTTGTTCCCGGCAGTCATCCCTGTTGAAGTTTTAAAAGGAAGGAATGTTCGTGTACATTATGTTGTATCCTGACGCCACTAGCCCAAAGTCTATAGAAAGTCAAGAATATTTTTGTTTTTCTAACATTACAATTGTAAACAAAAAATCTGTCGCAGATTTGTCTTTTCAACATTTTTGCACTTATTTATTAAGATAATATTATATGATAAAAACAGGGACATTTTTTTTCTCAATTTCTGATACTAAAAAATAATCATTTTTAACAGAACAGTTTCTTGCACTTGCAGTTTAGAATTTAGAAGAAATGAATAACTTGTTATGTTTTCTATTGACGTTGACTATTGTTCTCCGAGACTCTGACTCTGGTTTCTCCTGTCAATTTTCTTTTTACACCCCTTTCCTGTTGCCGCCCCTCCCCTCCCCCCCCCCCCCCCCCCCCTTCTCCCCCTGCGCAAACGTGTCATTCTTGCGGTCGGGATGACGTCACCGGGCCCTGTTTCTTGTCTCTGATTGGTCAGTGGTGGCTATTAGTTATCACCCCCTCTGGACTCAAAGGGGAATGAGTAGCAATAAATAGTGTTGTGGTCTATGTGAAAAAAATCTAAATAATCAATTATTGTCTAATATCTATTAAACACTACACCGAAATAGTTCCAAATTTCATTGTTTTATGAAGTAACAAAATCTCCCACGATACACCGAAAAAAAAAGTATGCATGTTTTTATTGCTGTAAAAAAATATAGAAAACACGTAATTCCCTGTACAAATTGAATGGAGGGTTACCCCTTTGTCCAACGGCGTGTGCAATAGGTGGAACAGCCTCCGACCGTGAGAATGATCACAATTTTGCTGAGCCTTGGCTCAGCAAAATTCAAGCGAAAATGACAGGCAATCATACCATGAATCATAAACCCCTACACTTCGTCCACTCCTGACGGCGTAGTGAAATTTGGGCATGGTCTGTAGGAATAAACCTAATGACCGACAGAAACGAGATACTTTCATTAACGTCCGACGAGTTCAGAGCTCAAAATACGTTTTTGTCGAGCTTTCAGTTTTGTGTACGTTTGTACACAAACCACGTGACCACGTGCTATTTTAGTCAGGTTCTAGATTCTTTTATGTTGCTTTTGTATATACGCAACATGGTAACCAGATCCATAAAGAGTTAGGTCAAAGGTTGTATTTTGGCCATGTTCGACATTAACTTTTGATTAATACAAATAAACATCTGAAATTTATCTTCAATTTTTAATTTTTAAAAATCTATAATATAAGTGTAACTTAAATTATTTTTTGTATTACAAATAAAATACAGAATTAAAGGAAGTTTTGAATCTAAAAATAAATAGTAATACTATCACAAAGTACAAAATCTCGGAGAAATTCGCTTATCTGCGAGAAAAATTCGAGAACTACGATCTTTTCGACCGTAGAGATAATGTGAGTGCGATACGAAGTTGGTAACACAGTTTGTAAAATCGCATAATACACTAATTTAAACGAAATAATTAAGAATAAAAGATTCGTGTTAAAGATTATGAGTATGTCTACCCAATACGTTCATATTTTAAAGTAAATAACCCACGTTGAACATGATGTCAACGGATGGAAAATGACCAACTATGTAATGTATACTAGCGTTACCGGGGCCGGGGAAAGACATGAAAGACACACGGCACACGGCACACTCTCTCGCATTTATAAAATGTATTTATTAACCACATTCATTATTGACTGAATAAACCTACTCGTTTGAGTTTGTTTTGTTACTATTGCGAGAAGTAACGGCCTATTTATTTCGAAGTGTTTATTTAGTACAGGCGGGTTTCACGGTCGCCTTTCTACTAGACTTTGCCAGCTGATTGTATAGCGCCCTCTTGCACTTGCAGTTGCACATGTCTCATGCATACAAATGAATTATGGCCGAACTCCATTAAAAATACTCTTTTTTCTTCGAGCCAGCACATGGCTAAGTGGTTAAGCTTGTAAGATACTGAGAATTACTTTTGTGTCCGCTGTTTTAACAAATCGTAGGCCTAATTAAGGTTAATTGCAAAAAAATAACCATTCGACGTGTTAACCTGTTGGGTTTGAAAGATCGTAATGCTCGATTGAAAACAAGACGAATGTAGATAGATGATGGATTTTGCTCGTTGTCTTTAAAAATTCTTAAAAGTGACTACGGGATTGTTTTCCTTTTTAGCTGTGGTCCAAGATGGCGGTGTTTAACGCAGGAGCCAAGATCATTAAGCCATTGGGCGAGAAAGCTGATGACTTTGAAAACTCCATCTCACAGGTAAGAAAAAAAAACAAGGTTAAGAGTCCATAGCCGGCCGCCACAAACTCTTTCTGACTCCCGCACTGCACATTGTTACTATTATTCTTTTCCCCAAAAAAATTATTTGCCGATATTGTACGTGCCTTTTTAATCACTGCAATTTTTAATTTTTACAGGCCCTCCTGGAACTAGAAATCAACTCTGAACTCAAGAGTCAACTGAGGGAGCTTTTCATCACAGGAGCAAAGGTCAGTAGTTCAAAGGTCTTGACCGGCATCTAGTAGTTCAAAGGTTCGACGTCCATTTACTAATTCTTGGAAGCTGCGAAACCAACAGATCCCGAGATTCGCTTATGGACCACAGTAAAGATGTATTCGTCTGCTTTTTGTCACTCGATATTTATCAGAGATCTTGTGACGAGCCGATGAATACCGACATATTTTTTTTAAAGTCTTCTCACAAACCCTAACATTGAAAATGAGTTGAATGTAACAAATTTTTTCTCCTGTGGGCGAGGTTGAAAAATCTTGTTAACACATAATTTCTGTAGGAAATACTTTGTTTCCGGGTTTTTGTTTAACCCACTCTACAAAAAAAGATATTTCTGAAATTAGGTTATGTACATGGTTGGAAAACCAACAACGTCAGCTTTCATTTGGTATATAATAGAGCTCTATAGCCCCTCCCGTTCTGGAGATATAACATGTTTGCATATTGATTACTTTCTTGGAGTGAACATTACATAACTGAGAATTAATATAACTGGCTCTATTGTACAACAACAGAATGATGCACACAAAATGGTAGTTTTTTTCCACTTTATTTATCAAAATCAACATTTCTGTCGGATGAAACCTGAAACTGTAGGTATCAAAGATGTCATTTATAACAAAAATCGAAAAAAATGAGAATCACATTTTGATGAAATGTTCACCCTCTCAACGTTGAGCTGGCCGTGACATGATAATGCACAGCACGACTTAATACCCTTTTTTGTGGAGCCGGCCACATTTGTGTTATTTTTATTTTGAATTCTCCTTCAGGAAATTGATGTCGGCGGGAACAAGAAGGCTATTGTCATCTTTGTGCCCGTTCCCCAGCTCAGGGCATTCCAGAAGGTACAGAGCCGACTGGTCCGGGAACTGGAGAAGAAATTCAGCGGCAACCATGTCATCTTTGTCGCTCAGGTAAACTTGTCAGATCAAATCAGGATTCTGACTTAAATTTAAGTGAAGGCATTCAAAGTGGTTTCCCCAACTTCCCCCTTCTTGTCATTGAGGGAGTACTTGTGCACAGAGCTCATGGTGCCGAATCTTCAGATTCTTAGAATTTAGATCTTTAGAGTTTTTGATAGACTGTAGGCAGCATGGGTTACAGGGTGCCTTGCCTTGGTTAAAACAGTGTCTCATTAACGTTTCCGATCTCTTGGAACAAATGTTGTAAGCCATTAAAAAATTTCAGATTCTTAAAGATTTGCCCACATGTGCAGGCGCAGCGACAATTTCATTTGTTTTTCACATAGTTTTGTTCAATAACTCATTGGTGGTTTTGTGTTGACGTTGTTTTTGCCTTTATTTGTCTGCCTCTGCAGAGACGTATCCTCCCCAAGCCCACCCGCAAGTCCAGGACGAAGAACAAGCAAAAGCGCCCTCGTAGTCGGACGCTGACCGCCGTCCACGACTCCATCCTAGAGGACCTGGTTTTCCCCTCGGAGATCGTCGGCAAGAGGATCCGGGTCAAACTGGACGGAACCAGAATCATCAAGGTGCACCTGGACAAAAGCCAGCAGATACAGGTGGACTACAAGGTTGGTGTTCCTGATTGGTTGGCTCTGAAACAGAGTTGTATTCGAGTCCCTGCAAGTCCTTCACAAGTCCTTTAGTCTCAAGCTAAGTCACTAGCTATTCAAATGAACTGTTTACAAAAGCATTCCTTTGTCATTGTTCAACCAGTTACATGCGACTGGCTTTATGAAATAACTTGTGACAGGACTTGTGAAGAGACTTGTGAAAGGACTTGCAGGGACTCGAATACAACTCTGCTTTGAAACAGTTACCATGGCACCTTTGCCCTTTTTTTTATTGTCGGATGCCTGATTTTGGTCCACGTTAACCCTTTTGTTGACACCTATTTATTGGACACATTCTTTTAGTTCGGTAAAGTACCTAGATAGTTGAGCCGTGCCGTCTTCAAAATTCGACAGCAGCTCATAATATCCATCGCCACATGCAAATTTTAACCGGCGCCTGTAACTTTTTGTTCCTAATTAGTGCGAATTGTCATCATCTGTTAACCAGTTCGCGCCGGATGACGTATATAAACGCAAAGTTTTCCCTAAATTCAAAACGGATGACGCATAAACACGCCAAGTTCAAGTGTCTGGAAATGTCTGTCAGCAGCGAGCAAGGTCGGAAATGCGTGGGTGTGCTTCCTGGTACTGACGGCCTGAACCTGCTTCGGATCGAGTTCCGTTAAAAATTATCCCACCTCTCGGCTCGGTGATGTTAAAATAATCAATAATTTTTTGTTCATCTCTTAGACGGACACCTTCAGCGCAGTCTACAAGAAGCTGACGGGCAAAGACGTCATCTTTGAGTTCCCCGAGTGGTATCTGTAGGATCTAGAAGAGGCTTGCAATGTTTAACGGAACACCGATACAGTGTGGGAGGGGAGACAATCTACAATAACACACCGGCCCCAACCAGGAACCCCATTAGAGTTGACAAAATGATCTAAATGTTTCTTCACACTAGCCGAAGTGCTAACTGGAAATGTCTAATATTAAAGATGTAAAGGAGAGGTTGTCCTTGGAGACGATACGTTCAATGTGTCATGCTTTATTTATTCACTGTCGTCCTTTAAGGTATGCCAAAACCCTTTTCCTTTATAGTTTATTTAAATTTGCCCTTTTATGTCCAAGTTCTCAATAAAAATGGTCTGTGCAATTATAGTAATTATAATATAATATACAAGGCATTTATAAGGCGCACAGTATCTGACAATACAGTCATTCAAAGGCGTCGGTAGCACGTATCTACCAAGACTGGTAGTCAAGGCGCTCTGTAATTGTTCAATGAGAATATAAGACCCATTAAGTAGCACCTTTTTGTAACGCTCGGTTCAGACAGGCGTTCCATAGTCGCGCCAAACCAAAATAATACCAAGTCGCTCTTGAGTCGCTCTAACAACTCCAGCAGTCGATCGTTCGCCGTCTGGCGCGCCTTGTCTCCCTTGTTCGTTTCAGACGTCGGACTCGATTCACTTATTTGGTTCGGCGCGACTGTGGAACGCCTGTTTGAACCGAGCGTAAGAGAGAGGACCCCTGAACATCCGCAGAGATACCCCAGCTTTATGGTCAGTTGGATCCACTCCGACTGTTAATAACCAACAACCTATCAAAAAACCACCTCCTTTCTCTTGTGCATATCGTATGATTTACACTGTTTTGATAGACGTAGTAACTAGCTCCGTGTTGCCACTGAGCAAGGGAGGGTTAATCAGCTGCCCTTGTTTTAACTTGAGTAACACTTGGGTGCGTATTTCAATTAACAATTCTCACACCCTGCGAGCCACTAGTGCATCAATCCTAGAAATGTCGACTTCTTTGGTTTTGCTGTTTAGAGAGGAGCCCTGAACATCTGCAGAGATACAAAAGCTTCTAAAAATAAGCTATCATCTTTCGGCGTGCCCCACTGTTGGGTGCTTGAAAGCCACCACAAGTTTGTCCCAAGTTCCCATTTTTTAAGCCACTTGGATCCATGCCTGCTACCTTTTATAATAAACTGTGCCTTTTTAAGGCGTGGTCCTATTGAAGTTGTTTAATGTGAGTCTCCCCCCAATAGTCAGGTAGCTTAGAGATGGAATCGTGACCGACTGGCCCAAAGCACCAAATTTGGTAGGTACCTTCTATAGGCCCCAGAAATAAATTTTAGAAGGGGTGACACCAAAAAATATTTTTGGAAGGTACCTAATTTGCATAATTTCAAAATGGCTGCAAAATCCTATTCTTAAGCACTAATTTCGGTACATTTTTATCATTTGAAAGCAAAAGTCATTTTGAAATATTTACTTCGGTGGTTTTGTTTACATATTCTGCACTTAAACAACATTAATTAGCTGATGATGTGCCTAGGTAATTATGTTTAGTCAGAAATCCAAGATGGCCACGATAATAATAAATTAAGTATCGTGTTTATTGGGAAGCAGCATAATCATACATGTCACTCACCGTTTTTTAAATTTTTAGAACGATTCTCGGTCACCAGGGAAGGACATTAACGTGAAGGACGTGTAATACTGGGTTTTGTGGATTTTTAAAAAATAATTCTGTGAGGCTATTAGGTTTTTTTATTCTAATGGAGTGCTTTTGCAAGAAGGTATAGCTCAGAGAAACCGGTGTATGCAGGCATACTTCAAGGAATGATCAGTAATTTGTTGTGTGTTTTTTTGATCAATCTAAAGTTAGCTGCAGTGAATCAGAACTCATTCTATGTGGGACGGGGACGGTGTTTATGGGAGTTGTCACAAGTCAGAACTTTTTCTCATCGTTTTCGTTATTTTTTGTGGAGATGCTGAAGCAGTTCTGCTGCGTGAAGTATCATTGGATTGTAGGTGTGTGGCTGGTCTGCAGAGATAGATCTGTATAATTTATGATGTGCTGGTATGCCAGCAGTGTGGTTGCGTAACTATCCCGCCCAGAGCGTAATTATTAATTTAAGGTTTTTTTTGCTAGTGATATACGCTTCATGGGAGGTCAGTTCAGGCCACAGGAATGGGGGGGGGGGGGGGGGGAGGGGGGGAGGGGGGAGGGGGGGGGGGGGAGGGGGGAGGGGGAGGGGGGGGGGGGGGTTTCTTGTACCAGTTTCAAAAGAACCCCCTCCGTGCTTTTCGTTATTCATTTGAGACGCGGAAAAGGGTCTGCTGACAAGTATCATATGGATTGTATTTGTGACTGGTCTATACAGAGATAGATCTGTAATTGTACGTTAACTAGTGGGTATGCTAGAAAGTGGTGGTTTGACTGGTCTCTCCAGAGCGTAGTTCTTAACTCTTTTTTTTCTTTTTGTGTGTAAGATACGCATCTGGGGGTAAGTTCTAGCCACATTATCTCTGCTAGATGATAGTCCGTGGTTGGAGTTCGTGGACGGGCAAATACATCAAACGTCTGCAGGCCAATTGGGTTAGACATTCCCTAAAATCGGGAGTTTCAAACCCTGTCTCGGGTTTTGGCGACGCGATGACTGGTTTGTGTATTGCAACAATGGTCCCTTTGTTTTTCGTTCACACAGTGATTGATTATTACCGGTGATAATATGCCGTCCCCTCTTTTTTCCCCTTTTTTGGAAGGGGAGCAGGGCATATTTTCTGTGCTATATCATGCACTTCATCAGTCATCTTCTTATCATTTTCCCTTCCTTATTTTTATTTGTGTGTCGGTTTATATGACGCGTGGCAAGGACAAGAGGGGGGGGGGGGGGGGGGTTGACTTATTTATTTTGTTTTAGTCTTGAGATCCATTTCTTTGATCATTGTTTTGTTCTTTCAATAGTTCCAATAGAATCTGTCGTGCATGGGCTTGGGTATTGCGTATAGTCTGTCGTCGGCCATTGAAAGTGCGTCACAAACTGATTCAATTGCCTCATCTTGTGGGCAGTTAGTGTACATGGATACTATATCCAGTGTTATCAATAAGTTATCTTGCTCCAATGTCAGGTTATTTAGTTTTTCAAGCACATGCCCGGAATCGCGTGTGTATCTGCTTTGCTGTTTGACAATTGGGAGTAAGAAATAGTCTATGTATTTGGATAAGGATTGAGTCGGTCCTCCGCAACCACTAATGATTGGCCTCCCCACGAACCGTGTTCCTTCTGGTACTTTTTTGTGAACTTTCGGTAGGAGGTAAAGGCAAGGTGTTTTAATGTCGTGGTTGCGGGTGTTAAGAAACTCAGATATGTCTTTCGATATGAGTCCGTCCACGTAGAGTTGGCGTATGGCTTGAGAGACTAATTCCGCGGTTTCATCGGTCAGGTCCATGTTAATTTCTTCATAGTGGGGGCCTGTTAATTGTCGTGTCCCTTCACGTATGTAGTCTTGTTTGTTAAGGACGCACACACCGCGGCCTTTATCGAATTGATGAGTGTATGTTGTGTACACCCTATGGTATCCCTAAGTGGGGCATATGACACATATTGTTTTCTTCGTTAGGTGATAGTCAATAGGTAAGAGATATAATTACAAGAACAATGTGTCGTGGATTTCGAGCTCAAACTGTTTTTCTTTTTTGGGGAATAGTGTCGTAATCAAAAAGAATGAAACACTAAAGCAATCTCTAAAAAAAAAAAATTATATAATAATTTGTTTTTAAGAGTAGTGGTAGAAACCGGTGTGTGCAGGCCGATATTAAGAGATATCCTTTGAAGAAGGATAAAAAAGGGGTTTGTGCACGTGTCGGTTGCACCACAATTAACCCCGTATTTCTTTTGTTTTTTGTTTGCTTTGTATTTAATGGGGGAGGTTCTACTGAAAAGGGCGCCTTATTAGGATTCCTGATTAACGTGTGCAACAAGAGTGCCTTCTTTTAAAGATTTTTTTGTTTTTAATTTTTACCAAAAAAAAATTGTGTTAAGTGATACCCCCGTCACACCGGACTGGCGTCCTTACTGCGTTCCTACGGCGACCCAGGACGCGGTAGGGACGCCATGGACGCCGCGGGGTCGTGGTGAGAACGCAGAAGGACGCCGTGGGGACCCCAAGGACGCCGAAGGTCGCAGAGCGACGGCGTTTACTTCGGACATGTTTAAAGTAAACGCCGAGGTTTGGCGTCCTGGCCACTGACCTCAACACCTGGACGGATCATTGTCCATATTCTGCTGCGCTAACACTTGAAGTCGGCGCGAACTGGAAGTGCAACATGGCGTCACTGCTGTGAGCCAATGAAATGTCCAGTTGTAGAGGTCAGTGGATTTACCAACCAACTGAACTCTACACCTGGACATTTCATTGGCTCACAGCAGTGACGCCATGTTGCACTTCTCTGCATGCCGACTTCAAAATGAAACAATGGATGATCTGTCCATGTATAGAGGTCAGTGGTCCTGGCTCAGGACGCGGTGGGATCGCCCTGGGGTCGCCATGGTCGCCGTAGCAACGCAGTAGGAACTCGAAGGACGCCCTAGGGACGCAGTATGGACGTGGTAGGGTCGCCGTGGAGACGCGAATAAATGGATCGTGGACCCCCGCGGCGACCTTACTGCGTCCTTACCACGTCTATGGGGTTCTTACCACGACCCCACCACGTCTATGGACGCGGTAAGGTCGTGGTAGAAACGCCAAAAACGCCGTGAGGTCGCCGATGATCGCCGTGGGGACGCCGTGCAAACTCAATAGAAACGCCAAGGACGCGGTAAGGTCGTGGTGAGAACGCCGTGGGGACGCCGAGTAGACGTACATATCGCGGAGCACAGGACCCCGGTGTGACGGGTGAACGAAATCTTGATATTTTAAAGGAAAAGGATTGGGGTTCTCACGGCGACCATCGGCGTCCTCCATTTTAGGACGCAGTAAGGACGCCAGTCCGGTGTGACGGGGGTATTAAGCTGTTGAAAAATAAAACCTTGTTTTTATAATTAAGGTTAAATTGTGTTTCGAGATGTGTGGAGTGAGGAATAGCTATATTCGTTTCTTGTGAGTTTAGGGAATATGGCTACACCAAATATTAATACTGTTTTTGTCAAGGAAGGGAAACTGAAAAGAAGGTAACATATTGGGTCGAGAGTAAAGAAAGATAATCTCCCCTAGCGATAAGAGAATAACTTTTCCAAACATACGACAGGAAGAATAAAAACAATTTTTGAATTGGCAAATTGAAGCCCACCTCCAAATTGTAGGTGCAAATAATAAAACAAATATATAAAATTGTACACTGAATCTTTCTAAATGAATTATTCATCAAATTACTAATAATTATGTTGTAATTAGTCTTAATTAGTGATAATTAGTTATAAGCATCAGTCTACTTTGACTTTAAAGTAAAACATACATAACTCGAACCCTATCAATAATTAATATAGGGCTGAATACAGCACTCAACTAAAAAAAAATCGCCACATAATTTTTAAAAAGATTTTATATGCAAATTAGGCACCAAATTAGATTTATGCAAATTAGGTACCCTTCCAAGATAATTTTCAGGTGTCACCCCTTCTAAATATCTTCTCTAGGACCAAAAGAATATATCTACCAAGTTTGGTGCTTTGGGCCAGTCGGTCACGGTCTCGTCAAAATTTGGACCTAAGCAACCTGACTACAAGTCACTGGAGCCACACCTCGTTGGTCACTGTCGGATTCCGTCAAATGTGATAACGACCTTCCCACGGGCGTGTCCCTCTTCCACGTGTTTGAAGGCCTTCTCGGCTTCATCCAGTCTGTATATCTGGTCTATGATTGGTTTTATCTGAAGAAAAAAAGTTCAAATTAAAGTTGTGTCTACCCCAAAAAAATATCCAAATTTAACACCAATTTTCTCATTTAGGAAAGAATGTTGCATCCTGTTACTACTTTTTTTACTTCATATATTATCTTTAAAAACGCCAGTCATTGCAAACGTCTTAAAAATCAGGAATCTGGGACTAAGACATATTTTAAATTTTGTACATTTATACCAAGGACTTTCTCTTTCCCATATAACTGCAGAATGATCATATTTATAGGATCGATGATCGTCACGTATTATCCTTGCCTTAAACGGGAATTTGAATACCTTTTTCGCCTCCACATATTTCGTGACTCTGTCAAGAATCTCTCCCTCTGGTAGATTAAACGCCCAACTGAAGTTTGAGCCGCTCCGCCACGCCTACAAAACAAAATACAGAGCGGGATGAAACGCGATCCTTGGTTTGATGCCTTCAACGGCCGGCAAAACTTCAAAGGCGAAGTCGACCGCTAATCAGCGAGTTAAAGTATGGTACCCTGTACTGTTTGTGTACAGACTCAATTATAAATATAATTGAGCACCATGTTATTCTTTCTCATTCTGTACGCCTGGGTTCTTGACTGCTGTCGATGAATCGTGTTTCACAAAATCCAAACAATTATTTGAATTAGGCTACATCTCTGATGACAAAAAAAATATATATCTTTACAAAACTATTTCGTGTTTCAAGTCAGAGTACATGTAGCCTATAACCTTTCTAAAAGTATGCTGCTCTAGGTATTTCATCTTGTACATTCTGAGAAAAATGTACCACAAAATCCGTTGGCCTATCGAGCATGGAACCAAGGTCGTACGTGTGTTTGCGGTTGTGTAAATGATCCGTGGTATAATATTCTAAAAACCTTTGGTTTGTTTAAGAGTCGGGGACACCCGTACTTATACCAACCCAAATCGACCCCCTTCCCCCACCCCCCCCCCCCCCCCCCCCCCCCAGCCCATACCAATTTCATCTTGGACACATTCGACACGAAGGAGCCGATCATCATCCCGTATTTCTCGGCATCGTCCATCACCGGCGTCACGAAGCTGACGAAGTAACCGCCTTTGGCACAGAGTCTGAAACAGGCTTGTCTCACAGACGGACCTACGGTGTCCACGATGACATCAAATCTGTGAAGATTAGAGTTGGTGGCATGGTTAACACTGTCGTGATTTATGTCAGTGTCGTCACTCGGTGTCGTCGTGTCGTCATTGCTGCTGTCACGTCACTGCCGCTGTCGGCAGAATCGGTGACAACGACATAGGCCTATAGTTGAATGATACGAAACTTTCATCATTCGACCACAATCTTTTAGGCCTATATAAATATCACCGTCATTATCGTCCTATCGTAATGGCCACAGTCGGTTTAATCATTTCCATTCTACCTCATCTTCGTCATCGATGTAGGCCCCTATCGGTTTCATTTACGTCACTAGCACATAGTCGTCATAGCAGTGTCGCAAATGCCTGTTCCTTTGTAGTCACTTTTGTCATAAACTTGAACTTTTTTCAGCTTATTACGGTAAAGTCAAGTGTGTCTCTTGTTTCAACAGTTTCTCTGTGTGTTCCGGATTCACCTTCCTCTATTCATCTTTGGCAAATTATTTCAGTCGGTCCCCATCAACTCACTTCGACTTGTCAGCCAGCGCACTCTCCAAGTCGATCTCCGAGACATTCACCACTTCGTCTACTCGGAGCCTTTTCAGCATGCGTGCCCCGTAACCGTCTTGGCAAGACGCCGTCACGTTCCCACCCCACGCCTTGATCAGTTGAATGGCGAAAGTCCCTATACCACCCGTGCCCCCGGTGACAAGAACCCTTTAGAATAGAATAGGTAAAATAAAAACTGATGTCACCTTGCAGACAAGAAACTAAATGCTGAATCTCGTCAACGATTTAAAAGTGGGCTTGTGAAAACTTTGGAAAGCTCAAGTTTTGTTTAGAGCTACGCAGAGGAATGCTATTGTCTCCATTATAATAAATCTACAAATAGAGGGTTTGAATCGAGCCTGTTTGGGTTACGATACATTTGTCCTTACGTTACACAAGGCAAATTGTCACTTGTATTGCTTCATCAAGCGCAGGACTAAAACAGGACCCGTGATGGCTATTATATTAAGAGGTTCTCAAGACTCGGAAATGACAATATATAATTATACACCTTCTCATACAAGCGTTAAGTTTATCTTAGGCAATGTTTATTTAATAACCTGAGCAGGGATATAGTCGATAATATATTATGACTGTCCCAGTACGTCCAGACATATACATTCATTGTAGATACCTCTGTTGTTTTGTTCTTTCGTAGCCGATGATTGCAGTTCTCACCAGCGAGCACCATACGGTGCAAGCCACGGAGGGTAAGGCGGCGGCTTGCTGGTGACTGACGCCTTGGGGTTTCTTGGCGATGTCTGCCTCGGTGACAACTACGTACTCGGCCATGCCGCCCCCTCGGTGATAAAAAGGAATGGCCGCCCACACCTTTGGAATATCACACCACCACATTGTGTGTCATTTACGTTTTGATAGAGCAAAACAAATTAATCGGAAGAGTGGTTTCGAACCTGCGACCTCCGATAGTACAATAGCATAAGGAAGAAAGAATCGTTTTGAAAGTTTCATGGTGAAAACTTGCCTACCTCGTCGCCAACTTTCACCTTCGTAACCTTTGACCCAACTCCCTCGACGACACCGGAAAAGTCTCGTCCAAGAATGATGGGAAACTCGTCTCCTCCCCCGGCGGGTATCTGGAGGGAAAGAGGTCCGTAAAGGTTGTCGAGTTGTAACAACAGGGTCTTGTCTTAAACCTTGAGACGTGTTACTATTGAGGGGAATTACTCTAGCGCCCTCATGGTTAATGTTTGAGTTACATTTCCGTTGAGGTATATAGGTCTTTGCCACTCGAAATATTTGTTTGAACCTGTTTAAGAATATTATTCAGAGGTAATTAACTTACCGCTCGCATGGACCTCATTCTATTGCACAATTCCTGACCTCTCCCGTGGCTTATTTGAATATCTACCAGGTTGATCGAGGCCGCACGAACTCGCACCAACACCTCCTCGGCGTACCTGAGCTCTGGCCGAGGTGCCGCGTCGCTCACCGTTACGCTATTCTCGCCGTAGTGTTCAATGGTGACGCCTTTCATAGTCTTCGCGTGAGGTTTGTTGAGGTTCGTGATGAGAGGTGTCGCAGTAGTCGGCGCATCTGTGTCACGCGTTCGTATACTTTTTTGGCTGTCGATGTAATCTCTGATAAAGGTGACGACGGACAGGATGGTAAAAAGTACAGACAGGCTTGTGTTGTTTACTGAAAGAGAGAGTTGAAAAAAAAGAACTTCATTCGAGATATGATTTTTGTTGTGGCTTGTATTATTGTCAAAAGAGCGATTTGGGTAGTTTTTGTTTGAGTCTCATCTGACACGGTTTTAGTTCCTGATTCGTGTCAAAGACAGATCGATACCTACCCGGTAGTTCGCTCAGCTGTAAGACTGTCTCAGCCGGCAGAAAAATGAAAGACATTACGGCACATCCGAGAAAGATCAGCGGTACTGTCCACATGTTGTCGAGAGAACTGCAAACTGAATGTGTCTCTGCTGGCGTCAATCGACTCCTAAGTTTGCACTATTTCTCTTTTACCTGAAAAAGGTAAATATATATTCAATTAAATAAATATAAAAAGTCAAATAAATATATAAACAGACGTGCAGTTTATTTGGTTTTAAAGGCAGCAGTCTGTTATTTGGCCCGTCATTATATTATTCATGACTATCTCTGACTTTAAAGCCAGGCCAGTTTTTCACAGACGCTATATACAGCTGCTACACAAATATATATATACGGGGATAGCGGAGAGATATCCACATGGCAGTACAGCCCTAGAGCCTGTATCTGAACGCCACTTGTCCCTCTAAGAAGTCAGCGCCCGGCGCGGCGGGCGATCCGCCAGTGACCCGTCGTGAGTGCATGCCGCTTCTTACCGAGAAAATGATACAGCCCCTCCTCGGCCGGCTGTGTACGGGACCCAGGTTGCTCGCGGTGAGGTTGAACACTTTCTGAATTTGTCCGAAGAGTTGCCGTATGTATACCGGGGATGATCTGGCGTCGTGCTAGTGCTGACCTAGTAATCATAGTATTTTACAAGGCCCGAGGAAGTGCAAGACACCCTCATGGATTAACAGGGTTTACACGAATAATTTCAGCCAACTATACTGTATACTGGAACTGTGCAGAATGATAATGAGACACTCTATCTAACCTATCTAACCTTTGTACCTATTGGCCTACTGCATGCAAAATCATACGCGAGGTTGTAAAACTAGCGCACAGCTAGCCGCGTGTCGCATATCACGTTTAGCAGGAGTGCGATAAGAAATTATGTCTAGAGTTTTAGGCGGGGCGGGGACCGCAGATGGCTCTGACTAAAAAAATAGCTTCGCAAATAAAGGGAGATACTATTAATATATTGTTTTGTAGACGAACAAGAAAGTTCTATGATTTAACCATGGAGGAATTCCTCCATGATTTAACTATCCCTGAAAAATGTTGCAACTGCAATGTACGTTGTCCCAAGAAGGGACCATCCAATGTTCTCCATGAAGATCAAAACTAGAGAGCGCCGGGCGCCTTGCGTAGCTCTGCGACGGATCTTGGATCGATGGATATGGAAAGATAATAACCGATTAGATTTAAATTCATCACGTTGTTTTAAAATGGCACTAATTGTACCCTATTGAAACCTTATTGAAAATCATGTAAACAATGATAACATTGTGATATTTAGCCCAGCAAACAAAACACTGGGAAAACGAGCTGAGTGTCCACAAATACTCCGGACTTAGTGGAGGGGACTTGGAGGGGGAGGGGGGGGGGGGGGGGGGGGGGGGGGGGGGGGGGGTGGGGGGGGGGGGTGGGGGGGGGGGGGGGGCACTATACCTCCCCTTCGGTTGCTGAGCAAAGTAAATTTTATTGCACAAAAAAACCACGAAACACCTGAAAATCGGTAGAATCGATTACGAATTACGAGGAAAGTGGCCAAATGAGAAATCACCTCAGATTGCACCACAGACTCAGTGCAGAGCATATCTAGAATCCTAAATGTTCCGGCCGGCCACATCGTAAATAGTGGCTGCGCGCTCGCTACACAATAATTGTCACTGTAAAAATGTTTTCTAGTTTTGTTTATGAATATCCTGATGGAGCTATATATAGCTCCAAAATGTTATTTACGAAAATAAACATTTTGGGAATTTCCTTCAACTTGTTCAACTTAAAGTCTCCCACGTAATTAGACCGGGTAACCCTTCACCTACTTTTTAGCCCAATTTAATACGGCATCGACGTTTGTGATTGGTTGGAACTGGAATGATATTTCTACCCTATTAAAGTGCAAATCATTGGCGCAAACATTAACAACAATGGGAAGATAAACGAGGTTCCCGGATGTCCGACGAGAATTGGCTCACTGCGGTTATAAAGAAAATAGGCCTATAGCGCGGCGCCGCCAACGGGGAGCGAATTAATACTAGGGTAAGTTGGGTGACCGCGATATCTTTACAACTTGAAAACCACATTTTCTCATGCACAAATTTATAAAATTGTCCACGATTGTAACAATAGTTTAATTTTGTGTGTAGAGACAGTAGTAAACATATTGTCGGCAATTATTATAACTGGGTATTTATTTGTCACTGGTATCATGATTTGCGTTCTTAAAATAACTAAAGTTTATCCTGTATGTACTGAACAGGCCTCCTTACCCTGAGAAAGGAATACTCCTTTTGCTGCCGACCAGGCATGTACGTTGAGGGCGGCGCGGTTTGAGCATATCGTATTAATATTCATATATTCATAACCTTTGACCTTGAATTATATGAGGTTCCAGATTGAATGAAACTTGAAAGGCATGAGTGCTCGTGTCCTTGACTCTCTACGATTTTATTAGTATTTTGCCAATGTCATGAGCATTTGTAAGCTGTGTAATTACTCATGCAAATCTTTGTCCTGCTGCAACAGAGGTGAAGTGCTGTTTATGCTTCGACCATAGCTTCGACCCGGCCATATTCCAATATTAAGACCCAGGCCATAACTGAAAGTCCCTGCTCTTCACTTCAAGATGGTGGTGGTCGAAGGAAACGAAGACACCAAGAGGATTGAAGGGCTGTGTTTATTCCACTTGGGACCGTCAAATGCCTCGCAAAAGGTCAGTGAAAACTGCCTACACTTGGGTACGTCTGACACAAAACAAGCCCTAGTCCATGTAGTCAGTATGGCCCTGCACAACACTCTGTGCAGCACTGTCTACATCATACATGATGTACTTTTTTTAGTTTAACATTGTTAGACCATGGTCTGGAGGAATCCCTCCATGGTGAGATGCACCATTTGCAAATATACATATATCGATAATTTGTACTACCAAATTATTAAGAAATATCTATTAGTTACTCATTTGAAAGTAATTAATTATTCTAATCTAAGCATCCAGCAAATTAAAATGATTGTGCTAGATACTGATTACTGTACTGTTCCAAAAATTGAATTTGTTATGAACAAAATTCACGATTGCAAGACGGCGATTTGCCGATGGTCGCGGAAAACTTTAACTTGAACTTTAACTGCCCGATGCCGGTTGGAAACGATTGCTGTTTTTCTTGCATCCATGATTTGAAAACTTCGGACAGGTCAGTTAAACGATATTTACTATAAAATATAACCACCAAATCCACTCATTCCTGATAATTCAAGCAATTATACTTTTATAGTGGCTATCGTTACGGCAGTCGGCAATCTCAATTCCCGACATATGCAACCTCACATTGACAATAATATTCTGATATCGCTCTTGGAACCAGACTATAGTCGGGTTCCAAGAGTGATGGGCCTATAGAGTATCATCAATGTCAGGCTGGGCATAATGGGGAATTAGATCGCTGAATTAAATAAAATTTTTGTTTATCTTTTCATAGGTTCGTGTCTGCCTGGAGGCCAAAAAGCTGAAATGGCAAAGCCGGGTTATGTCGCAAAAAGAAATGGAGTCCGACTGGTACTTTGCCATCCACCCGCAGGGCCTGGTTCCCGCACTGGTTCACGATGGAGTCACTCACATTGAATCGTCGGATATCATGGTCTATCTGGACGAGGCTTTTCCAGAAATACCCCTGCGACCAAATACGCCGTAAGGGTGTGGGTTCGAGTCTCAAAATAGTATATTGTTTCCTAGTCTGAAAATTTGTATTCCGGAGGGCAATCACAATTGTTTTTTTACAAAAATCACATTTTCAGAACAATGACAGGACACCTAGCGCAATCATTTTGCTAGTTTCCTAGAATCATTATTTACTTTCAAATAAGTAAGATATTTCTTAACCCTTTACACTCAGCCCCGCGCTACATCTGACTTATAAGTCCCTTAAAAGCTCCTGGGGGTCCAAATATTCCCCCAAAATATAGCTCTATTTGAAAGCTTTCCAATGATTATATGGGATTTGTACACTGCAAATGATATTTGTATATACAAACTAGCAACACATACAAAATTTTCGAAAACAGGCCGGAGTTTAAAGGGTTGATAATTTGGTAGTAACCATTTTTATTTCTTTGTACGTATACGACCTTTGGAGAAAGCAGGGGGGCTAAATATCTAATATCCACGACCTAATATATACTCTGCTCACTTGTTGTAAGCAACATTCTGCGCCATCAATACTGTGAAATGGTGGTCTTTGGTTCGAGTCCCATTCTACAGTCGATGTTGTTTTTGCATATATTTATTTTTGCCTTTAGGGAAGGCAAGCAAGCCGTCCACTCCTGGCTGGACCTGGATTGCACGATCCAAAAACCCATGAAATATATGACCTTCCGCTTTCTCTTCGGGAACTTTGCCAAGTTCATGGAGACCGACGAGCGTCTCGCTTGCCTGAAAGAGAAGAATCCGGAGGGCTACGCGTTCCACAAGATGGTGAGGGAAGGGTCCTGGAAAGACGAAGATCTTCATGGGGCCATCGAGAAAATTCACGAGTAAGTCTAGACAAGTAAAAAAACTAAAACAAAATCATATTTATTGAACTTGTTGTCGATTTTGAGTTACGACTGGGTTTTGATATGTTCGCTGTTTCCATTTCGGCACTGATGATTTAGAAAAGGAATTACATTTTAGGTTTCTTCTAAATTTCCTTGATGAAGTGCGCTACAGACTCTTGAAGGGCACCTTGCGCAACACGAATGGCTCGTCGGTGATCGGATCTCCTTGGCCGATTACTGCTGGGGTTGCAATGTCTACCGTTACGTCGAGAGATTCATTTACCTGTTCGAGATGGGCCGGTACCCGGCAGTGCTGGCGTGGTACAGGCGTCTGGTCAAAGACGAGGCTTTTCAGAAAGAAGTTGTGGCCAATGGTACTCTTCCACCGAAACCGGTTCTGGTCATCAACAACTGTAAGTCTCCAACAAATATTGAAGAATAATTTGCATAAAAATAAAAAAATGGCGTTCGGCATAATTTAAAGGTAGGATACACCAATGTTAATTGCTTGAATTATCATGAATGGGTGAATTTTGGGTTGTATTTTATAGTAAATATAATATTTTTATAGTAAAGTAATAATTGTTTAACAGACGTTTGGATCTGTGTATATACCTCCTCCGGCGCGAACTGATTAACTGACCTGTTCAAAGTTTTACAATCATGGATGCCAAAAAAAGCGAGGAAAGCAAGAAAAAACGACGTTCGTTTTAAACCGGCGTCAGGCAGTGGTCATTATGTTGTTCTTGTTCTTTTTTTTTCGGGATTGCCGTCCGGCGATTATTATTTTTGTTTATATAAAAATCTATTTTTCTGAACAATTATAGGATATCTAGCACAATCATTTTGCTGGATGCCTACAAACATTATTTACTTTCAAATAAGGTCAATATTTCTACCTTTAACCCTGAGAATTCGTAACCCAGAGAAATGCATTATATATTTAATGCATTATATATTTTGTTAATAACGCTAGGATCACCCGAGTAACAGCTTAGTGTGAAACCAGTAAATAATATGTGACCCGCTCCATCGTAATCAGGAATAAGTCGATGGGGCCGTTTTACGCAATCGGCCGTTGAAGTGAACGCATGGGTGAAAATCCTGACCAAGTCGTTTTTCTGAACATTGTATTTTTAGGAAGTGTAGTTATCACAAATTATTGTCATTAATGCCTTGTATGTAAAAACGATCAATAAAGATGAAAATGAAGAGGATTTGTGTGCGCTGTCCGTATGATTTTGGTCAATTTTGTTTATTTCAAAGCTGTTTTTCTCGGAATGTGAATTCGGCAAATAAATATACACTTGTCATTTTCATCCGACCATAACTCGTTAACCTAAGAAGATACACACTTGTGATGGGTATCATTAGAAAGCTTATGAATTTTCCTTTCTCACCATGTGCATATCTCAAAAAGTCATTTTGAGACTTATTCCTGATTTTGATGGAGCGGGTCACATATGAGCTTCACTCAAAAGTGTATGTCACAGTCCAAGTGGCAAGTTTGTCTTTTTTTTCTCAATTCTCAGACATCCAGGAGTTTCTAGGGAACAGCATCAGATGTTTCGAGAAAGAAGTCCGTCCCAATTGGGTGCCAGCTGTCTCGTTGACTGTCTTACTTCCACTGTGTGTGGCCTTTCTTCCGTACCCATCGATTGCAGATACTACAGGAAGTAAGTTCAATTTAAAGGTAGGATACACCATGGGTAGATTTAGGGGGTTGTGTTTTGTAGTAAATGTGATGACCTGGCACCACGAAATGGGTGGAAAATCGCGAAATTAAACAGTTGCCATTATTACATTTCTAGAAAGAAGAAGTCCTTAGCTTTCAAATGATGTATTGTGAGTTGATGTAGCTTATTCCTAGGCGCCGCTATACTCTTTTGAAATAGCTTAAAGCCGTGTTCGCACTGGACTTTTTTTTGGGAAGGTTTTACTGAGACGATGGGAAAATAAAAAATGGTCAAATGTTACCACTGTTCGCACTTGGACTTTCGACACGGGAAAATTTTACCGAGACCGTGGGAGAAGTAGCCAAGCTGTCATTATAATGACTCGTGAGGGCGCTTTGCGTGACCTTTTTGCATTGACCCCGGTGTACCCATTCGCGTTTGCGCGCGCGCGCTTTTTTCCCGATCAAATCATTGACGCCATGCCATTGTAGGTACGGTATTGCATCCGTTGTCGTGCTTTCCTTCGTCGTAAGACACGTTGACGTTCTTTATTATCATTTTGAAATGATGCACTGGTAGCACCAATCAAACTTCCGACTGTATCAATAATAATATCTGCCATAATATTGACCAAAGGAACCCCAACTCTACGTAATCTTTTTGCAGAACCACGTGCGAATGTGATCACGATGCGATTTGCATGTATCAGCGTGCCCGCATGTAAACAATGCAAAGAGCGCATGCGCAGTGCCTTTTGTATAGCGTGACCTTGCACTGGAGGGCCGGGTGGGACGTTTTTACCGAGTCGCGCTGTTCGCACTGGACTTATCGTCTAGGGAAAAGTGACCAGGGACGTTTTCCCGGGCAGCAGTTGGCCGGTAGAAGTACCCACTGGACTCGGGAGAAGTACCTGAGAGGAAAACGTCCTAGGCTGTCCGCACTGGACTTAAAATGGGAAAAGGACCCATCGTCTAGGTATGTTTTATCATTTTAAGTCCAGTGCGAACATGGCTTAAGTCATCATGCTCCCTTGTTTTGAGAAAACGGAGTTCAAAGTCCGTGAACTGTGCCAACTATACTACCAATCAGTGCAATTAAGCCATACAAAAAAAAACACTTTAGAGTTTTAATTGAGCTATACAATTTTGGGAAATGATAAAGAAGATTTTTTTATATGTAAAAACGTTAACAACTCCAAAACGACCTCGCACTTGAAAAATTGACGTTTCGGCCAATAACTCGTTTTGGCAATGTGCTCATTTCGTGGTGCCAGGTCACAAATATCGTTTAACTGACCTGTCTGAAGTTTTACAATCATGGATGCCGAGAAAACAAAAGCAGGAAAAACGGCGTTTTTGTTTTAACCGGCGTCGGGCAGTTGTTCTTGTTTTTTTTCATTTTTTCTCGCGATCGCGAACTGGTTTAAAACTGGCTCATTGGCTTGAACATTGTTAGTGCCCTCTCCTTCTATTCGGGCATTAACGCGTCTAGGCCCATGAGCCAGTTTTAGAAATATACTTCTTTAAAACTGGCAAACCACACTTGTATTCCCTTATGTTCCAAGAAGAAATAACCTGAGATCTGGAGATGATATCCTACGACTTTAATATCCTAGAACAAGAGTACAGGCCGGTGATAGAACTTTCACTGTATGTGCCTCCCGTGCATGGAACAATCTCCCGATCTCAGTTAGATCTTCTACCTCTGTAAATAACTTCAAAAAATCTTTGAAAACGCATCTTTTTGTATAATTTTCCTACCTTTGTATTATTCTGCAATCATTAATTGTTTCAATTGTTAGTTTTAATGTAACTATTTTATTGTAAGTATATCTAAGTAACATTTTATAATTGTACGCGCTTTGAGCCTTTTGGGAAAAGCGCATTATAAATATTAATGTAATGTAATGTAATGTAATTATAAGTCATGCAAGTCAAATTTTTAACTGTTTTTTTTGTGTGTGTAATTGTCAACGTTTCTGAAAATTCATTTGCAGTGTCGTCTACCATGATAAACGCTGGCCTGATCGCGCTTTGGGCTGGCGTGCTGTACCGATGCCACAAGAAAGCCCACGCAGCCACGAAAATGGTCTACTTCTCTAGCATCCACCGCATGAGGGCGCTCTTGACAAAGGCGTACGGGAACGAGACGCCAGCGGTCTACGAGGAACACCCTAGGCCCAAGGTGGTCCTACGGGACGATATTCTCGTGAGGGTCCAAGCGTCGTCCGTCAACCCTGTAGACGTTAAGATGGGGGAAGGATACGGGAAGGTGCCGCTAAATTTTCTGCGTGGAATAGCGAAGGTATCTTTAAAGTTTTTCTTGGTTACTTATTAAAGGGATCGTATACGTTTGGTAATTGGAACCCACTGTTTGTTTCAATCTTATATAGTTACAGATATATACACCATAAAACTAACCTGTACAAATTTCATTTCATAAGGTAACGATTTTGAGAAATTGTCAAAATTCTGGAGCGGTTTTTGTCCATGCAGGAAGAATAATCTGCATTGGAATACACACTCTGAGAAACGTCACTGCAGAAGCACTTCTCAGATTCAAATTTTTGGGGATAAAAAGTACCGCAGTACTTCGGAGTGAAAAGTTTCAAAAAATGCATTATACTATCCAAAGCTGCTCTACTTCTTACCAAGTAAGTTTTTATTGCCATAATTTTTTTGAGTAATTACCAAACGTATACGATCCCTTTAATGGCTTCAGCTGTCAAAAATTACTTCAAATTTTTTTTTTTGGATGAGCAGTTCACTGCTTAAATCTCCTAAGCATTTATGGTCGAATTTGCATGACAAATTTACGCCCCATTTTGGCACGTTTCAGAGAAGACAGTATAACTATGAGTAGAGGAGCTGATCTATAATCGAGTCGTTAATTTGCAGGCCCACGGCGTTAAAAGATTTTACGCGACTGTCGAGAACTGATTTTGACAAAGACTAGCTTAGACATATGCACCGAGTCGAGCTAATGGTACAACATGGGTTCACGATTGCAGATGTCTGCTGGTGACGGGAAGGAGTTTCCGCTGATTCTAGGGAGAGATTGCACCGGGGTCGTGGTGGCAGTAGGAGAGGCTGTGTCAAAGGTCAAAGTTGGAGATGAGGTACAGATAGACATGCTTTTGTTATGAACTATATTGTCGTTGAATTTTTGTTTGTTCTTCTCAAACTGCTTGTGTTTTTCCAGCTGTTCTGGAAACCGTGGTTTAGCTTGAAAACTAACCCCCAAATTAGTTCCCCAGGACTTGCCTGCCAAATCCAACAGAGACATGAATTTTCTGCTCAATCTAACACAGTCCAACTCATGGGTAGCTGAACATTTAAAGGTAGGATACACCATTTGTACCATCGAAAAGATTTACTACCGAATTATTAAGAAATATCTTACTCATCTGAAAGTAAATAATGATTCTAGGCATCCAGCAAAATTATTGCTTTAGATATCCTTTAATTATTCTGGAAAATATAATTTTATAAAGAAAAGTTTGCGATCGTCGGACAGCGATCAAGAAAAAACACAAATAACATAAGAATAACTGCTCGACGCCGGTTGAAAACAAACACTGCTTTTTTGTGCTTTTTTCGGCATTCATGATTGTAAAACTTCGGACAGGTATAGTTAAACGATATTTACTATAAAATACAACCCCCCAAATCCACCCATTCATAATAATTCAAGCAATTACCAATGGTGTCCTACCTTTAAAATGACTTGCCTGGATCTAACTGGCAATGTCTTTTTTATGTACCATGCTGGTTATATTTTTGTACAAAACCGGTTGATTTGTTTGTGTTAGGTGTGGGCGGCAAATCGACTGCCAGTCATGCCGGGAAGCTTTGCGGAGTACACTCTGCTCAAGGAAGGGCAAGTCTCCCAGAAGCCCCCCTCACTCTCTTATGTTCAGTCGGCAGCCTTGACTTACGTTGCCATGACAACGTGGGGAGCGCTTGTGAAAACGGCCGGGCTGGGCCCGGAGAACACAGCTGGCAAACGGTAAGTTAGTAACCAGTGGTGAACTCGAGGTGGATTTTTTGTCTCCATGTTCAGGACTTCATAAACGAATGAAATACTCGTGCATGCGTGTTGGTTCACGTTTATTTATTTATTTATTTATTTATTTCGTTTTATTTTACCAGGGTAGCCCCATCAGTTATCTAAGAACTGTTCTCCCTGGGGGCCCTGGGTTAGAGTTCTCGTGCGGGAAATGTCCTTACCGCACAACTAACTCGACTGATCTGAAATTCGGTACCCTCTGGAGACCTGAACACAATGTGTATAATGGAGACAAAAGGACGCCGGAGGGTAAATTTCTATAGATGAATAGGTCGCCACAGGGAATTTCACGAATTAGATTTTTGGAGTGTGCCTCAAATTGATCAAAAACTAGGTTTAGGATGTGGGTTAGGGTTAGTGTTTGGGTTAGGGTATGATATAGGGTATATTGGGTCGAAATTTCAACCCAGGAAATTAATTGTGGTTGAAATAGGAGCATTTTGAAAAAGGTGCCCGACTTTTTAAGCAGTTTGTACACGAGAACAAAGAGATATGTCTCCACTAGGATACAAATTTGAGAGTCCATGTGCGCGTGCGTCGTGGTGTGTAGCGTTTGGAATGCAACCCACTCGTGAACATGAAGAAATTCACAGTGAACACGATAAACACGACGCGATTGGAACGCAGCATAAATCACAATTGGATATAGGTCAATTAATTGCACTCTTTGATTTTTGTTGATTTTTTTGTTTCTTCCAACTGTCAGCGTTCTTATTTTGGCTGGTACCGGCGGCGTCGGTTCCTTTGCCATCCAGCTGGTCAAGGCGTGGGGAGGTCATGTGACCACCAGCTGTAGCACTAGCGGCCGAGAGATGGTTGAGAAGCTGGGAGCGGACGATGTGGTGGACTACACGAAGACGGACTTGGAGAGCGCCCTCAAGGACAAGCCACGGTAATTGACAATCAACGTACACCATATTTCATTAAAAAATAACCGTAACCTGACATTGTGTGTGTGGTGCAAAAATGGGCAGCACGATTTGGTGGGTGGCATGGGTGGACTGTGCGTAAAGTGCTCGCCTCGGATGAATGTGACCCGGGTTCGATTCCCGGCCCGGACCATATGCGAGTCAAGTCCTGCGATGGTTCTCTCCTGTGCCACGAGGGTTTTTCCCCGGGCTCTACAGTTTTCTTCTCTCCAGGAAAAATGATACACTTTCGATCTCAGGCTGTGCTCCGTAGTCCTATATGAGTCCATGTGGCCGGCTGCCAGAGGCGCCTTTACGTGCCAGCGGCTCGACCACGTTGTAGCTGCGTCCTTTGCAATTCTAGCGATCATCCCATTGTCTACTTTGTAGAACGTGTCACGCAGACTTGTTTCTCCTCGTTTCTCTGTTTGTAAGGTTTGATGTTGTGCTCGACACCCTCGGCCCCGCTTCCTACCAGGCCTGTCTCAATCTGACCAAGCGAGGGGGCTGTACCGTCACCGTGGTCTCCCCGTACCTGTCAACGTTGGACAAGTACGGCTTTTACCTGGGGCAACCTAAGGCCCTCTTTGATCTGTTGCGGATCAGCGTTCCGCAGGCAAGTGATAAGTATTTTTCTCGTTTTCCCCCCCACCCAAAAGATTTGAGGGGTTCTGGCAAACTGAGACATAACTGGGCAGATGTTTAAATGAAGGTTGTCCGGTATTATAACAAAAAACACCTTTTACAATGCTGTTGTTGCATTTAAAGTTCGCATTTATCGACGTATCGCAAAAGTAAAATGTCGAGAAAAAGGCCTTTGAAGTTTTAAGGTTTATTAAATGTGATATGGACAAATGACAATTATTTTTTCCTTAAAAACCTTTTTATTTCACTCCTTCCATACTATTTCTTGACAAAATTTAGTTAGTAGGCATACCAAAGATTACAAATATCAATCTTAAAAATTATTTTAAAAAATCACAATATTTATTATTTTGCAGTTTTTACTGTGTTCTGTGCCGTAGCTGTTCCGCCTCATTTTGCCAGAATAGATTACTTTGTAGTAAAATATTATTTGTATTGAAACGCTCCAGTCTTTGTCACAAAAATACCCTATGATTTTAAATCCACATCCCTGTGATCGTGTATATTTTTTTTATTTGACCAAAATTGATAATTGGCTTTTATTTTCTGTGGAACAGAAGTTGTTATACGGAAGAAGTTTCAAGTACGGCTTTTTCGCTCCCAGCGCAGATGCTTTGGATGTTGTCGCAAGTCTCGTAAAACAGAACAAGGTAACATTTTATGGAAATGTTGTCTTAAAGGTGGGAATTGCTTGAATTATCATGAATGGGTGGATTTGGCGAGGTTACGTATTTTATAGTAAATATCGTTTAACCAGTTCGCGCCGGGATTATTTTAACATCACCGAGCTGAGGC
This sequence comes from Crossaster papposus, assembly GCA_037893245.1. Classification (NCBI taxonomy): domain Eukaryota; kingdom Metazoa; phylum Echinodermata; class Asteroidea; order Velatida; family Solasteridae; genus Crossaster; species Crossaster papposus. The sequence continues at coordinate 112,604 of JBAIAA010000120.1, read as the reverse complement.
GCTGGATTATTTTTCACGAAACTCGATCCGAGGCGGGTTCAGGCCGATGGTACTGGGAAGCACACCCACGCATTTTCGGCCTTGCTCGTGACTTGTTTATGCGTCGTCCGTTTGGGATCTGGGGGAAACTTTGGGTGTATATACGTCCTCCGGCGCGAACTGGTTAACTGACCTGTCCGAAGTTTTACAATCTTTGATGCTGAGAGAGGCAAGAAAAAATGGCGTTTGTTTTCAACCGGCGTTGGGCAGTTGTTCTTATGTTGTCCAGCGATCGTGATTTTTTTTGAACAATTACAGAATATCTAGCGCAATCATTTTGGTGGATGCCTAGAATCATTGTTTACTTTAAAACTAGTAAGATATTTCTTTAAAATATGGTAATACAATTTTCCGATATCTACAAATGGTGTATCCTACCTTTCAAAACAAGTTCCCCCCCCCCCCCCAGTACTTTTATTTTTCTTTGAGATGGCTGACAGTGACAGTAATTCATGTTTTCCAGATTAAACCTATCGTGGAGAGGGTGTTTAGCTTGGAGGATGGCAACAAGGCCCTGGAACATGTACGGAAAGGACACGCCAGGGGTAAGACTGTACTGGTTATGCAACCTGAATAACAAGGTATTCATGGATCAAAATTGAGGGGCCACCAGCAGGAATATGGATAAAAGTGGCCCTGGAACATGTACAAGCTGTGCCAGTTCGTAAGGGTGTGTGCTTTCAATACATGCAGAAAAGTGGTTTTTTATATGAACATTAAAAGAGGGCAAAATGCCCCAGAACATGTACTAATTAATGTACATGTAGTTTAAAGGAAGGATACACCATTTGCAGATATCAAACTATTTAACTATCGAATTACATGTATTAGGAAATATCTTACTTATATAAAAGTAAATAATGATTGTAGGCATCCAGCGAAAGGATTGCGCTAGATATCCTGCAATTGTTATGAAAAATTGAATTTTATATAAACATTATTCTATATAAACATTCGCGATCGCCAGATCTCGAGAAAAAAAAACAAGAACAACATAAGAACCACTGCCAAACGCCGGTTGAAAACGAACGCCGTTTTTCTTGCTTTTCTCGGCATCAATGACTGTAAAACGTCGGACAGCTCATTTAAACAATATTTACTATAAAATACAACCCCAACAACAACATCCACCCATTCCTATTATTAAGTTATTGCAATTACCAATGGTGTATCCTACCTTTAAGACACTTTCCTCCATCGAGTTGACCTATAATAGTACAGGCCTAGATTATCATGTTTTGTGTAAATTTGGGAAATATTTTTCCTGGTGCTAGCAAAACATTTACTGTGTCCGTAGATGCACGCAAATATGGTAATAAACCTCTACATGTATGTAGTAATTAGTATAAAAAAGAGTTTTGATATTAAGGAATATGTGACCTGTTCCAACGGAACCTGGACAAAGTCGCACAATGTGTTTTGTCACAATGTACTCCTGAAGTCATTTCTGGATGGATTTTACCATTTTAAGGTTTTAGGTTTTCCTAAGTCACTCACTATTAATCTACAATCTTCTCAAATTTGAACAAAATCCGTCTACCAGAAGTGTGTTGTTTTGTCAATTTTGTGAAACATTTGTGTATAGAAATAATACGCTTTTCTGAACTTCAAAGCTGTTTATCTCATAATTAGGTTGTCAGGGTTTTATCACTAAATCCAGACCCCAGGGAAGATAGGGTGGGGGTACGTATGTAAATGATACATCATTTTAAAGCTGAGAACCTAGAGAATTTGAAAAAAGCAAAATCTGAAATACTAAAAAGTCGACTTTGTCCGGGTTTCGTTGGAACAGGTCACATATGTAATGTATGGTATAGTTTTATATGCTTTCTTAATAGTTAATCAAATTTATGAAATATATTATATGACTACCTAATTATGACTAATTTTAAGAAGTAGACTCGGGTTATTATTCACGAACAGAAAACATTGAGGTTTTCACCAGTTTTTAGTTTATCCGTTTACTTTTAATATTCTTTACAATGGGTGTGTAGTCTTAGTATAAATGCACCAAGCAAAAAATGAAATTATCTTTCAATTGCTCTTCTTAACAATAATTATAAAATATTATCGTTATTTTTAACGATGGTAGACCATAATCCGTAACTGAAAAAAAGTACTAATTAACAAACTGAATTGTGGTTATTTCTCGACACAAATCATTATTATATGTTTGCAACTTTATTTCTCTTGAAGTCTGACTTTTAATTATTCAGTGCACAAATAAAAGGGACAGGTGATATTTAGGCCTAGCAGAGTAAGTTTGAGTTGTGAGTCTTAAATAGCTGGAGAATAGATAACAACAAAAGTTAACACAGGAGTCTGAAAGTTAATTTAATATTGACTCACTGACAATTTTTTTTTTTTTTTTTACATATTTTCTCTGAAAGAATGTTGCAACCTGACGCTGTTTTTTTTGTCTTTCTTTATATATCATCTCGGTGAAGGTCAGTCAGTGTAAACAAGTTGAAAATACATGAATCTAGGACTGAGAAACCTTTCCAATTTTGTGAGGAAATAGTTTGAAAATTTTCTCGACTCTTCACTGAAAAAACCAGGGGTGAAATTTTTCAGAATTTCCGAAGAATTTTTTAAGAATCTCTTCGGCAATCTGGAATTTCTCGAGGTGTTGTTTTAAAACTGTTTTACAGACCAATACCAACCGACATTTTAAGAGGGTGCCTTTAGGCAAACACAAACTATATGTTGATCTGTTGTCCTTATGAGTTTCGTTCATTTTTGGCCAATCTCGCCCCCGAAGTAGCATCGGGATCCTACATTCTTTTCGTTTTCTCTTTGAAGTTTGGCAAAAATGAACATTTTCATTTCAGTAATCAGTTTCATGACGCTGTCATGATCTCAATGTGTTTGTTTTGTTTGGGGGGGGGGGGGGGAGGAGAGGTAGGAGAAACTGTTAAGAATGTTAATCCTCATCGTTTCCCATCCCTGTGATTTCTTCTTCGTTATCGTCGTCCCCGGCAACCTCCGCATTGGCCTGTTCCAATTTCTCCAGTTGTTTGGCTAATTCCATCTCCTCTGTATCCGTGACAACCTTGGGCTGCGAGAAACAACAGCATATTCAAAAATAAATTAAAGAAAATAAACAGGTCTTAAAATCCAACTTACTGCAGGGCAAAGGGCTACAAACATTTGAAATAAGACCAAGGGCAAATTTCATGGTGTTGATCAGGTTAACTAATACTCACTGCCATGACTATGCTGAAGACCCCCCCGCTGGCTCGGATGGAGTTCCGGATGAGTTCGATGGCAGTGTTGAGTTTCGCGAGTCCCTCTGCTCGTTCGAGCGTCTGTGTCGTCACGACGTACTGGGGCGGAGCGATCAAGTTGATCTGAAACCATAACAAAAAGGGAGTTTTAAGAATCGGACCATAAACTGGTCAATGACCACTGATTTTAAACTCTTGGGAGGAAAACAATTCAATTTTAACCCTAACGTAACCTAATACTCGGTACAAAATAATACTCGAGTGAACTGTAGTATGTAGTTCTCTTACTACACTGGCCTAAGAAACTGTGTAGTAGGGTGTATTGTACCCTAAATGAATGCCTAGGACATTGGGGTTAATCTGCCAAATTTGGAAATCAATTGGCATACTTATTTAGCAAATCCGAAGCGTGGTTAATAAATCCGTATCTGAAGCATCAATAAATTAATCGGCGCATCTCCAGTACAAAACAATGTCAATCAATTCGAGCGATTCACAATACCTAGAAGCTGCCGTTGGAGGCGCAAATTCTGCTATACTCGCAGTGCATCATGGGGAAAAGTCGGCATCAGTTTGAAAAACGGTATTCATTTTGCATGAACTCATCAGTTTTTACGTTTTTTTGGACGCGCACGATTAAAGTTCCAATTTTTTTCTGCAAATAACAATGTTTTAATCAACGACGCTGCCGGATACATTTATGTTTGTGTTGTACCTCGCGTGAACAACGAAGAATAGATATTTCACTACGGTATGATATACGGAAGAAGTCGACCGTAAAGTTTAAAAGTGGCTCTTTTGAGTCAAACGCTTGGTGGCGCACTGCATTGTGAATCGCCCGAATTGATCTTTTTTTTTCAAATTTATCAATAACCAATTCATGATGATCAAAAACAATTGGATACGTCAGATCAATCAAATCAGATCAATATAAAAGCAGGTGTATGCAATTATTGATCGATATCCAATATGCAATTATTGATCGATATCCAATTATGCGATTATTGATTGATATCCAATTATGTGTCATGCTCCGATACCTTAATGGGCATTTCTTCAGTGGTTAGATCCAAGCCTTTGAATAAGGCTTCCTTTACCGCGTCGATGCCATCGTAGCCGTAACAGGCAACCTCAATATCTGAAAGATAAGGTGATCAAAAAATGTTCAGTGATAATAATAATCGTGCTTTCCAGCGTATCGACGTTCTCCAAGCGCTTTACAATTTATAACCCCAATCATCAAACCCTAGACCACGCGGCAGCCGTTTATAGGTGCTTAACCCTAACCCTACCTAATGCTACTTTTTACTACCAGTAGTAAAAAGTAGTATGCAGTACTCTCACTGACTTGTGTGCAATGCCTGTAGTAATATTTAGTATTTGGTACTTCACCCCTAATTGCACTCCTAGTACTTTTTAGCATTGGGTCCCTCTGCTTGCTGAGTGTGCATGGCCCATGTATGCTGTGTAAAGTGTTCTAAACTCTACAGCAAACATTGTCACTTGGGACACATGGGTCAAGGCTGGACTACTGCATTTTTTTGCCAGGTAAGTATTACTGACCTGTATTGCCACTATTAGTATTTTGTAGTTGGCAGTATCTGTACTCTGTCAGTACACACCCAATCATCAGTCACAGAGAGACCCAGTGCTACAAAATACTAAGTAGTATGCAGTTCTTTAGCCCAAAGTAAGGCCAAGGGGGTTAGGGTTAATCGACCTCGACCCTCACAGGTACCCATTTATACTCCTGGGTGGAGAGAGGCAATTGTAGTTAAGTGTCTTGCCCAAGGGCACAAACACCATGTTCCTGGCAGGGTTCGAACCAAGACACCATCGTACATGAGTCGAACGTACTCCGTAACCTCTGGCCCAATGCATTCTACAAATAAGAATGTTAGGGTACTAATTGAATTGGGTCATACTAATGAATTTGTCAAAATGATCGAATACTTGCCTGCCCTGATTTTGACGGCCTGTGGTGTTAACCGTCTGTGAATGTTCTCCATCAATACTTTCATTGTTTCTTCATCCAACTGGCACTCGTCCAGTATTGCGGGGTCGCTAAAAGTATTTAAACAAAATTGTTGTTTTGCTTAGGCAAAAACCTTTTAACTTTTTCCAGGTTATGGCGCTACCCTAAATTTTTGACAGCCAGATTTAAAAAAATGCATTCATGTTGTCTTTTCGATGTTCATTTATTAACCTTTTTTTAAAAGAGTTTACCATCGCAACATGTATATTTGCAAGGAGTCCTCTGTTTTTGTTTTTTTCCTATGAACTTTATTCGCGAGTCGGCCATTATGAATTGGAAGCGAGGTAAAATCTTCATTTTTGGAACATGCCGATAGAAATAACCTAAAGTCAAATTAATTACCTATCTTCTCTGATGAATAATTAAAAATTTGTGATAAAACACACCTTAACCCTAACCCTGCCAGACCCAGCACAGTGCATCTGTGGTGACTGCTTGACCTTGCTGCACTCTGCACACAAGTCTGTGTGACCACAGATGCACTGTGCTGGATCCGGCAGGGTTTCTAGCCGAAATACCCTGGAGGGTTAGGTTTTTTTAAAACCACATGACATTTTTTTTCTTCTAAATGTGAGGCAAGAATGCAAAAATAGTCCGACACCATCCCATTCAACAGTTCATAATATATATTCTGGAAACGCAGGAGCGTTTTATTTTTAAAATGTGTACTAATGTTTAAGTTTCCTATTACCTGACCGAAGTTTTGAAGGCTTCAAAGGCGCCGTAGCCAGGCCTGTTGTATTTCCGATCAAAGTGCCATGCTGTCTTCTGGTACAGATCTTCTAGTTTACTGTCGCTGTCATAGTGAAGGATTTCACCAACGTGTCGCAAGATGCTGTTGACCTAAAGGTGAAGATTTTACAAAGTTGAACACGTGAAAAAGTACAGTTTTCAACCGGTGTCGGGCAGTGGTTCTTATGTTGTTATTGTTTCAATTTTTCGGAACAATTATAGGATATCTAGCGCAATCATTTTGCTGGATGCCTACAATCATTATTTTTACTTTCAAATGAGTAAGATATTTCTTAATAATTCGGTTGTAAACATTTTTCGATATCTGCAAATGGTGTATCCTACCTTTAAATAAGATAATGCCAATTTCTGATAAAGATACCCTTGACAAAGCACAGCTGATGTGCTGCACTGGCCCCCATTAATAAGAGACAAACTTAAAGGTGCAGTCCATGAACGTGTACTATTTGATTACTTACTGTTTTAGCTTTTGCAAACTTCTCCTCACACTTGGCAATCTCTTCTGTCGATACTCTTCTTTTGGACAAATCAATGTAACCTTATCAAGAAAAAAAGAAAAGAAAAAAAACTCTAATAAAATTTAAGTTCATACAATGTTAGGCCAGCATTTATTTTATTTATTGGATTACGAACATATTAAACATGAAATTTGACAGGGTCTAAGGGCGGTAAAAAAATTAAAATCAAATGTTGAAGTTATTTTTTTGTTTTTTTACAAAACAACTTTTGGGAATTTTTGTTTACCTAATAATAAGCATTTTTCGACATCTAAAAATACAGAATTCTCAAATATCTGAATATATGAAGATACGGTATCCTCAAATAGCCTGAATCTCATTTTTGGCGCCCATAGACTTTTCCCTTCTTTTTGTGCGGGTCGATTTGTGGCTCTATATATGGAGGAAGTCCACATTTGTTTGAGCCACATTTATTTATGGGGCTAAAGCATGATGGATTTTGTTAGGGTTAACCAGTTCACGCCGGGATTATTTTAACATCACCGAGCCAAGGCGCGGGAATATTTTTAACGAAACTCGATCCGAGGCGGGTTCACTCTGATGGTACCGGGAAGCACACCCACGCATTTCCGGCCTTGCTCGCTGCTGACGGACATTTCCGGCCTTGCTCGTTACGTGTTTATGCGTCATCCATTTTGAATCTTGGGAAAAAACATTGCATGTATATATACGTCCTCCGGCGCGAACTGGTTAAAATCCTCCTTGTTGAGACCATGACAACGGCCGTAGTCGCAGGGTTGTAGTCGAGTCCCTGCAAGTCCTTTCACAAGTCCTTTCGTGAAGCCAGTCACAAGTCCCTTTATAAAGGCAGTCACAAGTAACTAGATGAACAATGATAAAGGAATGCCTTTGTCAAAGCTGATTTGAATAGCTTGTGATATGATTTGGAACTGAAGGACTTGTGATGGACTTGCAGGGACTTACAGGGACTTGCAGGGACTTGTGATGGACTCAACTACATCCCTGCGTAGTCGTAAGATTTTGTGAGACCTTTGTCCTGGTCCACTCGGATGACAACCACGCACTCGCTGCGTCCGACCCTGATCAGTTTGTTGATGGATCGGATACGTCGCCTTGACAACTCGCTCAGCATGATCATGCCCTCGATGGTGTTGTACTCCAGGAGGTTGACGTAGGCTCCCATCTCGGCGATGGAGCGGATGTTGACCATGACCACATCTTCAACCTCTGGGTAAAGCTGCTCGTAGAATCGACAAAAGAGCGGCATGGTGGGATCAACGTTACCGAGTTGGTCGGGTCAAAACTACGATTGGAAACAGGTAATAGAATTAGAAATTAAAACGTTGTCGTAACAATTAAGAAAAATTTAATGGACAACAGCGATATTAAATAAATGGTATTATAAATGTATAGGTTTTTTCAATGCGTCATAGGCTATAATGCTTTGTGTGAATCCGAGGCCATCTTGAATTCAGCGCAGTATATCTATAACAAACATACATTATACCAAGATGATACTTGATACTATGATAGCGTGTTTATCATCGTGGTGTTGTTCCTCTCTGCCTACAGAGGGCGCTCTGCTAGGCATGCGCAACTGAAACATGTAAAACAGAATATACCTCAAAAGAGGGCGCTGTTTTCATTTCTTCGCCGGCAAAAAGTAGTAACGTACTTGCCATTCCGTCAGAATTTATAGGATAAAGCATAAAAACACTTGCCAAAAGACTAACTCATACTCCCGATCAATGTCCTCATGATTACTTACTTTAAACGAAATTACCGCAGTTCGCAGATGTTTCTTCCAAAAAAATGACGCACAGATGATGCAACCGGCATATGTTTCTGCACGGTTTCGTTTTCACATGGCAGGTCGTAGTCCCTAAGCATGATATATATCTTATTGCACATCTGTTAGACAATGCCGGGTACCAGACTGAATAAATAAAAATAGACATAGAGGGCGCACTACTACCACGAAATGCGTAAGTAAAGTGAACGACGGGTGTTGCTGTTTTACAGGTTTATTTCTTCTCCATTTCCACAATTGTCTGAAACTAACAAGTTTTCTCTTTTAGGTAGGATTTAAGGACTGGGGAAAATGGCACGGCAAAAATAATTGAAATTGGGTGAGGTACTATAAATGTAAATAGTTGGGCTGGCGCTGCGTGCGCTTGAAATGTGGCGGCAAGGCCGCCTTTGCCGGTCACAAGGGGTGGGGGGGGGGGGGAGGTGAGGGGAGAGGCCAGGTGAGGTGGAAGGCCAGGTGAGGGGGGAGGAGGGGAGGGGGGTAGGAAGTACATGTAGTACGAAAATAAGATTTAGTCTTGATATTGTTTTTGATAGATTTGCTTGGGGGTACCACAGGGCCGACCTACGCCATGATTAACGACAATGTTAGAAAGAAAGTTGGAATTTGTATGATGCGAACTTCAACTTAAAATTTAAAGTTCAAACTAAAAAGACCTGTGGCAATGTTTGATGAATTATTTCTCCATAATTAATAGTAAGTAACCACCCATTTCTTTCTCTTCAGAAATCTTAACGTACGATTGGAATCAAATTGATTGAGGTTGCAAAGACTAAGTCTTCAGTGAAGACTCAAAAAGCTCAACAGAAGCAGAGCCATGTTTGGACCAAGCACAGGGTTCGGGACCGCCACCAGCAACACGGGGTTATTCGGCCAGACTGCGGCGGCCGGAGGCGGCACCCACAATCCCATGAAGGACTCCGAGGTGACCAGTCCACCAGACGACAGCATTAGCTCGCTGGCGTTCAGCCCTGGCACCTTGCCAATGACATTCCTGATCGGTGGGTCCTGGGACAACAATGTGAGTTAGGCTCGGAGTAACCTATAGAATGCAGGGCACTCGACTACTCTCGGCTTTATTTACCCTAGGACATAGAATGGAGTGGCCCTGTATTCTATAGTTGTACCCCAATACCCATAGAATACAGGGCCACTCCATTCTATGTCCTAGGGTAAATAAAGACGAGGGTAGTTAAGTGGCCCTGCATTCTATAGTTGTACCAACAAGATGCCCAAGATAACCCGTAGGCCACGCCATTACCTTCAAATAAGACGTCTTGGATAACTAACATAATCGCTTGGAAAATTACAAGTAGAATTGTGTTGCATTTGCATGCGCGTGTGACGTTACGTGCATAATCTAGTGACGTAACATAAACTTGACCAATGAGGCCATTGGCCAGATAAATGATTAAATAAATAAATGATACATTTTCCTTTTATTGTTTTTTTTTGTTTTTTTAGGTTCGGTGTTGGGAGGTGAATCAGAACACTGGGGCCACCGTGCCTAAAGCGCAGCAGACGCACCAGGGACCGGTTCTAGATGTCTGCTGGAACGATGTGAGTATTGGCATTGTGTCTGTAACTATAGAGGGCGATCTTGAATCCTAACCTTCCGAAATCCTGTTAGTCTAAAGTCCAGTCTCAAGTTCAGTTACAAGTCCAGTCTCAAGTCCAGTCACAAGTCCTTTCATAAAGCCAGTTGCAAGTAACTGGTTGAACACGGACAACGAAATGCTTTCATTAACAGTTCATTTGTCTAGCTAGCGACTTGACTTAAGACTGAAGGACTTGTGACGGACTTGCAGGGACTCGAACACAACTCTGCAAGTCAGTTTCAACCGTTCATAGAAATATCGAAGGATCTTTGAGGATTGAGGCTGAATCCAATGTTTACGTGGAGGCAGTCGGGAGGATGTTGCAGGATCGAAGTGGCATCCTCGAGTAAAAAGGTCTTTGAGTTAATATGGTTATATACTGGTACGTTGACTGTGAAACAAAATTTAGAAACGTTTCTCTTTCGGTGTCTGGTGTTGTTTTTGTTAGGACGGGACCAAGGTTTTCTCAGCATCTTGCGATAAGACGGCGAAGATGTGGGACTTAAACAGCAACCAAGCCATACAAGTAGCACAGGTGGGTGATTTGACCTTTAACTTTGAATGTGCTGAATCAATTTCAATATAAATGTGTACAGGGGCCAATTTCATGGAGCTGCTAAGCACAACAATTTGCTTAGCACAAACAAAAATCTTGCTTAGTAAAAGCAGGTTACCAGCCAAAACTCCATGTGCTTTTTTATGCTAAGCCAAAAACCAGCTGAATATCAGTCACAAACGATGTACATCACCTGAACATGTGGTTCGTAACCATATTTTTGCCAAGGTATATTTTTCATGCTAAGCAAATTTGTGTGCTTAGCAGTTCCATGAAATTGGCCCCAGGCCCTAGGGATTAAGTAAAGCAATTAATCCTAACCATTCCAAATCCTGCAAAATCCCATTTTGGAAATTGCAGGACTTTGCAGGATTGAGGGCACTTGGAAGTTGCTTTTTCAGGCCTTTATGTTATTGATAATGCCCGAGTTACGCGCCATTCGTGGGTAATAATGTCCCGAGGGCGAAGCCCGAGGGACATTATTACCCACGAATGGCGCGTTAACGAGGGCATTATCTGACTTAACCTCCACCTGGGACGTCACCACCTATTGTCCTACCGCTCCATTATTTTGCACGAATGGAGCGTCTTTGTTCAGAAGACACTTTATACTAACCGGTGTAGCGGTTCGTGATATTTTTTTCCAGGAGCTGGGTGGTTCGTGATTAAAATATTCATGAGAAAGAGCAATGGCAACTCATATACATTAAATAACTATAAAGAATTATAAAGAACAGCTTCTTTCACCAACTCGTCAATAGCATAGTTGGTAGAGAGGAGAGCTATGGATCGAAAGGTCTGTGGTTCGAATCCGACTATCGATAATGTTTGTCTTTTTCTTCGACACATTTTCGTATGGGTTAGTTTAACCATAGAACAAGATTGAAGGGAAAATCGGATTGGAGTACATAGGTTTCTTAAAAAATACAACGAAAACCGCTACACTGGTTAGTTTCAGTGACTTCCTCTTTGTTCACTTGCGTTACCTTCCCAAAATAATGGAGAGATATCGCCTCCAACGCTCCATTTGTTCAAAATAATGGAGCGGTAGGACAATAGGGTGACGTCACGGGTGGAGGTTAATGGCTTGTAGTGATTTGGTCGCCGTCTTATTTGTGTATTTCTTCCTCTTGGTTTTATCCCCATTCAGCACGAGGCGCCCATCAAGACTATTCACTACATCAAATCCCCCAACTATTCCTGCATCATGACGGGAAGCTGGGACCGAACGCTCAAGGTAAACTCCAGATAAGTCCAGACTCTTTAATCCTTACTTCTGTTTACACTCCAACACACTTTTCCCCAGTTTCCCCCACAAAAAAACCTATTTGTTTACCTGTCCCTCTAAAGCACTCCAAGGAATGCCATAGGAAACTGCAGGTCAAGTGAGTCATGCTATGAGGCCAAGGTGTATAACCCTGATAAGCAAAGCCATATGCCCATTTATTTACTACAGAAGTGCCCTTCACTGTGCATGCAAAGAATCTTCCAATGCACTGCAGCTGAAGTGATTTGGCATGTGCCCCTGATTTGCAGTAAAGAACTCTCATAGAGCAAGGGTTAACAAATGATGAATCTATAATCGACTGGGTTTTCAAGAATTAGGAAAGAGAATACAATTCTCTGTACAATACTGGCTGTTGTTCTTTAATCAGACATTCCGTTAATAAGTTATACCTGTTTATGCATTTATCAACAAGTCGCCAAAGTAAAATGTTAAGGCAAAGACCTTAAAAGTTTCAAGTTTTGCACATGCGAAAAGAAAAAGGCCAACTTTTTCACCCTTAAAAACACTTTTATTCCACTACTTTCCTACCATTTCTTTACAAAAATGGTTAGTAGACATACCAAAGATTACAAATATCAATAAATCTGAAAATTGAAAAATCAAAAAAAAATCACCCCAATCACTAATTCCATTATTTATTTATTCACTGTGGACTGTTTAAAACAAAATTTAACAAAGAAATTGACTGGAGTGGGGTTTGAACCAGCGACCTTCGGTTTGCCGTTCCATTTTTCTTACCAACTGAGCTATCCACCCCTATGGTGGCAATTTCCCAAATTGGTCAATTTCTTTGTTTAGGGGCGCTAGTCAGAAGCCACACAACCCTTAATTAACGAAAATTGGTAATTGCGCTAGGCTTTGAAAAAAGCCACTTTTAATCTGTTTCTTTACAAAAATAGTTAGTAGACATAACAAAAATTACAAATATCAATAAATCTGAAAATTGAAAAATCAAAAAATAATCACCCCACTCACTAATTCCATTATTTTTTTATTCACTGTGGACTGTGCCCAAAGCCAGTTCCGCCCCATTTTGCTAAAATGTCTCACAATTTTGAATTGACAATTCATGTGTGTTTATTTGTTTGGTTTTATTTTGCTCGCAGTTTTGGGACACTAGATCCCCGAACCCGATGGCCAATATCCAGCTGAGTGAGCGCTGTTTCTGTGCCGATGTGGTGAGTTTTTTTAAAGAGAATTCTTGCCTTTACTTCTAGTCTGTCTGGTAGCTGTTTCGATTTAAAAAAAATAATAAATACCTGATGCTAAAAAGATTTGAATTCTTTGATTGCAAGGGCCTTTTTGAATTCCTGGCTTTGTCTTTGTCTGAGGTTTAACCCTAACCCTCCAGGGTATTTTGGCTAGAAACCCTGCCAGACGCAACAGATTGCATACTTTGTCACATTGACTTGTGTGCAGAGTGCAGCAAGGTCAAGCAGTCACCACAGATGCACTGTGCTGGATCTGGCAGGGTTAGGGTTAAGGTGATTTCAAGTTCCCATCTGCGAGAATTCCAGCCACATTCTGATGCCTGTTGTGCTTCAGAAGCATTCGATCGATTGATATGAATCCAACCGTTAGAATACGTCCGTTGGCTTCCATTTTGATTTGCCAAAGACGAAGGAAAAGTTTCAAAAACCCCCTTATGTTTTTTTCTGAAACTTGATAGGAATGACACCTTCATGATTCAGAAATTGACATAAATGCTATACAAATTAAGAAGAAAACAAATTTAGACCACAAAAAAACTAGATTCTACCAAAACAAGTCATAGTGCATGTCCCAGTATGAACATTAAATTGAGAGGCCGGGAATTGTTCTCAACTAGTGCGAGAGCCTAGGGGGTTAGTGTTCAGGGTTAGGGTTCAGGGGTTAGGGTTAATGGCTTCTTGCTCTTGTTTGCAGGTGTATCCATCGGCTGTGGTCGGCCTTGCCGGGAAGAAGATCAACTTGTACCGACTGGAAAGCGGTCCGCAGGAGGTCAAGGTGAATCAGGAGTCACCGCTAAAATTTCAGGTAGGTAATCCCAGGTGATTCGTTAGTTGGATCACAAGGTTGAAGGGGATCAAACGAACCAATGACAGAGGAAGGACTCTTGTCTTGGTTCTTTGTGATGAATTGAGACTTGACTAGCGATTGGATGACTTGGGGAAATTTTTGTTGACTTGCTATGTATTGCCACAACTTGCCACGACCTACGACGACTTGCGACTACCTGCGACCCCTTGCGACCACCTGCGATGACTTGCGACAACCTGCGATGACCTGCGACGACCTGCGACGACCTGCCACCACCTGCGACGACCTGCGACGACCTGCCACCACCTGCCACCACCTGCCATGAGCTGCAACGACCTGTGACGACCTGTGACGACCTGTGACGACCTGCGACGACCTGCGACGACCTGCGACGACCTGCGACGACCTGCAACGCCATCTTATGGCTTGCCATGACATATGCCTTACAATAAATTGTGATGACTTGAAATAACTTACTGACTTGCGGTGACTTCTGGTGACAAGCTGTGACTTATACAAGAACTGAAATGACAAACTCTTGCACTTGATCATTACCCAAATTAACCGTATCTTCATGTGCTCCCGACCATAGCATCGATGCGTGGCTATATTCCAAGATTCTAAGAAGACCGGTCCGGCGGGCTACGCGCTGGGCAGCATAGAAGGCAGATGTGCCATACAGTTTGAACCTCCTGCAACTCCGTAAGTAGGAAGCTAGTAATATAACACTGTAAATTAATGTTTGTTTTTTTAATTATTTAACCAGTTCGCGCCGGATGACGTATATAAACGCAAGGTTTTCCCCAGATACAAAACGTATGACGCATAAACACGCCACGACCAAGGCCGGAAATGTCTGTCAGCAGCGAGCAAGGCCGAAAATGCGTGGGTGTGCTTCCCGGTATTATCGGCCTGAACCCGCCTCGGATCGAGGTTCGTTACAAATTATCCCGCGCGTCGGCTCGGTGATGTTAAAATAATCCCGGCGCGAACTGGTTAAAACAAAATTTTACAAAGAAATTGACTGGAGTGGGGTTTGAACCAGCGACCTTTCGGATTGCCGTTCCATTTTTCTTACCAACTGAGCTATCCACCCCTATGGTGGCAATTTCCCAAATTGGTCAATTTCTTTGTTTAGGGGCGCTAGTCAGAAGCCACACAACCCTTAATTAACGAAAATTGGTAATTGCGCTAGTCTTTGAAAAAAAACACTTTTAATCTGTTTATTTCTGACTGAAGAACCAACAGAGAAAAGTAATAACCTGTAAGTTTCACAAAACAGCAGCTTTACTAAAACTACAGCAAAAAAGGGAGACTTAAAATAATAGAAAAGTTTTCACAATTGCCAAGGTTGATCACATCGGTAGCACTAAAGAAAACAGAAATGTCATCTAACCTCTATTTTTCTGCCCCTATATTCCTCATAATTTACTATCAAAGTAATGTTTTTTCATTGTGCTATTTGTTTTTCAGAAAAGACAACTTTACGTTCAAGTGTCATCGCTCCAACGGCGCGTCCACTTACTCCTACCAAGATATATTTGCCGTAAGTTGGACTGTGGAAATATTAGTCAACCGACATCAACTTCTCTCAACCTATTGAGGGGGCTGTTTTATGAACTTCTCAACCAATAGAGGGCAGCCTTCATGCACACTTCAACCAATAGAGGGTGCTGTTCAGGAAATTTGTTCAACCAGTGTTTGTAATTTTGTTTTCCCCCAGGTCAACTGTATAGCCTTCCACCCGGATCACGGAACCCTGGCCACGGCTGGCTCCAACGGCAAGTTCAGCTTCTGGGACAAAGACGCTCGGACCAAACTCAAGACGTCGGATGAGATGGAGAACCCAATCTCGGCCTGCGCCTTCGACGCCAAGGGCAATATATTTGCCTATGCA
Organism: Crossaster papposus; assembly: GCA_037893245.1. Classification (NCBI taxonomy): domain Eukaryota; kingdom Metazoa; phylum Echinodermata; class Asteroidea; order Velatida; family Solasteridae; genus Crossaster; species Crossaster papposus. Next base: position 96,903 of record JBAIAA010000120.1, on the reverse strand, counting down.
GTCAGCTATGATTGGTCAAAGGTCAGTATCCAACTATTGACTGTCAGTATCCAACTATTGACTGTCAGTATCCAGCTATTGACTGTCAGTATCCAGCTATTGACTGTCAGTATCCAGCTATTGACTGTCAGTATCCAGCTATTGACTGTCAGTATCCAGCTATAGACTTTCAGTATCCAGCTATTGACTGTCAGTATCCAACTATTGACCGTCAGTATCTAACTATTGACCGTCAGTATCTAACTATTGACTGTCAGTATCCAACTATTGACTGTCAGTATCCAACTATTGACTGTCAGTATCCAACTATTGACTGTCAGTATCCAACTATTGACTGTCAGTATCCAACTATTGACTGTCAGTATCCAACTATTGACTGTCAGTATCCAACTATTGACTGTCAGTATCCAACTATTGACTGTCAGTATCCAACTATTGACTGTCAGTATCCAACTATTGACTGTCAGTATCCAACTATTGACTGTCAGTATCCAACTATTGACTGTCAGTATCCAACTATTGACCGTCAGTATCCAACTATTGACCGTCAGTATCCAACTATTGACCGTCAGTATCCAACTATTGACCGTCAGTATCCAACTATTGACCGTCAGTATCCAACTATTGACTCTCAGTATCTAACTATTGACTGCCAGTATCTAACTGTTGACTGCCAGTATCTAACTGTTGACTGCCAGTATCCAACTGTTGACTGCCAGTATCCAACTGTTGACTGCCAGTATCCAACTGTTGACTGCCAGTATTCAACTGTTGAACATCAGTATCCAACTGTTGACTGCCAGGATCCAACTGTTGACTGCCAGGATCCAACTATTGACTGCCATAATCCAACTATTGACTGCCATAATCCAACTATTGACTGCCAGTACATGTATACAACTATTGACTGCCAGTATTCAACTATTGACTGCCAGTATTCAACTATTGACTGCCAGTATTCAACTATTGACTGCCAGTATTCAACTATTGACTGCCAGTATTCAACTATTGACTGTCAGTATTCAACTATTGACTGCCAGTATTCAAGTATTGACTGCCAGTATTCAAGTATTGACTGCCAGTATTCAAGTATTGACTGCCAGTATTCAAGTATTGACTGCCAGTATTCAACTATTGACTGCCAGTATTCAACTATTGACTGCCAGTATTCAACTATTGACTGCCAGTATTCAACTATTGACTGCCAGTATTCAACTATTAACTGCCAGTATTCAACTATTGACTGCCAGTATTCAACTATTGACTGCCAGTATTCAAGTATTGACTGCCAGTATTCAACTATTGACTGCCAGTATTCAAGTATTGACTGCCAGGATCCAACTGTTGACTGCCAGGATCCAACTATTGACTGCCATAATACAACTATTGACTGCCAGTACATGTATACAACTATTGACTGCCAGTATTCAACTATTGACTGCCAGTATTCAACTATTGACTGCCAGTATTCAACTATTAACTGCCAGTATTCAACTATTGACTGCCAGTATTCAACTATTGACTGCCAGTATTCAACTATTGACTGCCAGTATTCAACTATTGACTGCCAGTATTCAACTATTGACTGCCAGTATTCAACTATTGACTGCCAGTATTCAACTATTGACTGCCAGTATTCAACTATTGACTGCCAGTATTCAAGTATTGACTGCCAGTATTCAACTATTGACTGCCAGTATTCAAGTATTGACTGCCAGTATTCAACTATTGACTGCCAGTATTCAAGTATTGACTGCCAGGATCCAACTGTTGACTGCCAGGATCCAACTATTGACTGCCATAATACAACTATTGACTGCCATAATACAACTATTGACTGCCAGTACATGTATACAACTATTGACTGCCAGTATTCAACTATTGACTGCCAGTATTCAACTATTGACTGCCAGTATTCAACTATTGACTGCCAGTATTCAACTATTGACTGCCAGTATTCAACTATTGATTGTCAGTATTCAACTATTGACTGCCAGTATTCAAGTATTGACTGCCAGTATTCAAGTATTGACTGCCAGTATTCAAGTATTGACTGCCAGTATTCAAGTATTGACTGCCAGTATTCAACTATTGACTGCCAGTATTCAACTATTGACTGCCAGTATTCAACTATTGACTGCCAGTATTCAACTATTGACTGCCAGTATTCAACTATTAACTGCCAGTATTCAACTATTGACTGCCAGTATTCAACTATTGACTGCCAGTATTCAACTATTGACTGCCAGTATTCAAGTATTGACTGCCAGTATTCAACTATTGACTGCCAGTATTCAAGTATTGACTGCCAGTATTCAACTATTGACTGCCAGTATTCAACTATTGACTGCCAGTATTCAACTATTGACTGCCAGTATTCAAGTATTGACTGCCAGTATTCAAGTATTGACTGCCAGTATTCAAGTATTGACTGCCAGTATTCAAGTATTGACTGCCTGTATTCAAGTATTGACTGCCAGTATTCAACTATTGGCTGCCAGTATTCAACTATTGACTGCCAGTATTCAAGTATTGACTGCCAGTATTCAACTATTGACTGCCAGTATTCAACTATTGACTGCCAGTATTCAACTATTGACTGCCAGTATTCAACTATTGACTGCCAGTATTCAACTATTGACTGCCAGTATTCAACTATTGACTGCCAGTATTCAACTATTGACTGCCAGTATTCAACTATTGACTGCCAGTATTCAAGTATTGACTGCCAGTATTCAAGTATTGACTGCCAGTATTCAAGTATTGACTGCCAGTATTCAAGTATTGACTGCCAGTATTCAAGTATTGACTGCCAGTATTCAAGTATTGACTGCCAGTATTCAAGTATTGACTGCCAGTATTCAAGTATTGACTGCCAGTATTCAAGTATTGACTGCCAGTATTCAAGTATTGACTGCCAGTATTCAAGTATTTACTGCCAGTATGTAACTATTGACTGCCAGTATTCAAGTATAGCAATTTGTTTAGAACAAAGCTAAGTAAATAGTCGCTGTCATAAAGCTGGGTTAAATTTTTACTGACAATTGGTTCGCAAGTATTATAGTTTGCACCCAGGAAAAAATAAGTCATTAAATTGTTGGTGTTTTATTCTTTTAATTTGTTTTCTCTTTTATCAGGGTCACGAATTCTACAATCCGCAGAAGAAGAATTACATCTTCCTAAGAGGAAATGCGATGGAGGAACTTCGGCCCCGAAACAGGAAGAGATAAAACTTATACGGAAAAACCACCCCACAAAAAAAAAAAACTGTAAAAAACAGAGCCTAACATCATCACAGCCCTTTGGTAACCGTGACTGCAAAGATGATTCGTCGCCCTGGATACCAGCCATCGCCCTGGATACCAGCCATCGCCCTGGATACCAGCCATCGCCCTGGATACCAGCCATCCCCGTAAACCACTGCTGTCTTTGAACATTCCTGACATCGTCTCCACAGTCGTAAAACGCTTTTACAATGTTCACACGGGTCCCGTTTGAGGAATTTCAAGAGGATTTTGTTTTCGTTTTTTGGATGGAGTCTTAGAAAGATTTCATTGTATGTTTCTCTCCTAGGTTTTTCACTGAACATGTTTAATGTATGTCATCTCCATCATATATTCTCCACAGACCCAAACAGTTCTGTTCCCCAAAAAGGCCGATATTTGAATTTCTATGGCATCAGTTTGCGCCGGAGGACGTATATAAACGCAAAGTTTTCCCCAGATTCAAAACGGATGACGCATAAACACGCCACAAGCAAGGCCGAAAACGTCTGTCAGCAGCGAGCAAGGCCAGCAATGCGTGGGTGTGCTTTCCGGGACCATCTGCCTGAACACGCCTCGGATCGAGTTTCGTTAAAAAAAATCCCGCACCTCGGCTCGGTGATGTTAAAATAATCCCGGCGCAAACTGGTTAAAAAAAAAATGATTAAACTAAAATAACAAAATTATTGGTTTTCCAGGCTGAATTTGTCTCAGCTCTGTTGTACATGACTCGTGATAAGTAAAAATTAGTCTTGGGTAGAAATGTAATGCATTGTGTTATCCATATTAATGTGAATATATTTTGAAATCATGAAGGAATAAGCTGTCGATTATAAGATTTGCAACGAAACCGTACAAAAATTTTTCGGCCTTTTATAAGTGAAAAAACTTTCACAAGTATTGAATAATGGCCACAAACTATGCCTTTCTTTTGTATTCGTTTGGTTTGGTTCATCTTTTGGATTTGTCGGAAGATTTTGATTTGATTAATTACAAACAGAAAATCCAACATTGATTCCATCATTATCTAGACACAATATCCACCAATTTGGCAGGGTTGTAGTCGAGTCCCTGCAAGTCCTTTTACAAGTCCTTTCGTGAAGCCAGTCACAAGTCCCTTCATAAAGGCAGTCACAAGTAACTGGATGAACAATGACAAAGGAATGCCTTTGTCAAAGCTGATTTGAATAGCTTGTGATTTGAATTGGAACTGAAGGACTTGTGATGGACTTGCAGGGACTTACAGGGACTTGCAGGGACTTGCAGGGACTTGCAGGAACTTGCAGGGACTTGCAGGGACTTGCAGAGACTTGCAGGGACTTATGATGGACTCGACTACATCCCTGCAATTGGGGACTGCTCAATAATGAAGGTATTCTGAATCCATCAAAGCCATGCATCCAGTACCGCTAGGTTAACAATCCTCAATCCATCAAAATCCACCAGTTTTTAATATAGAGGCATCTGAATCCACCAAAATCCAATACAAAAAAATATGGATTTTGATGGATTCAGGGAGATTTAGGTTAACGCATGCATTTATGTCGAAGTTTAATGTTAAAGTAAACAAGTTGTTTAATTGTGTTAATTTTTATTTTACCCACTCTATTTCTCTTCACAACCGAAATAAAACATAGAATTGTTGCTAAATGGCTCGATTTTCTTGCTGCGTCTGTGACATTTAGAAGAGAAATTGTTTGAAAAAGTTAAGACAAAAAGCAGTCAATGATGCCATTTTCTCCCTCCGTAATAATTAAATTTCATGTTCCAAAGGAATTTCTACGTTGTTGGGAGAACAGTTTTGGCCAATTTTAATTTGCCAATTTTTTCAATTCATTTGACTATTTTGTAAAAAAATGCAAAGTTAACCCCTCACAAAACAATCATAAAATCATAAAAACCTTCACAAGAAGCCTACAGGACAGTAGAAGCCATTCAAACTGGAATTCGAACGAAATTCACGTTAAATGAAACATTTGGTCGAAAATTTGAGAAAAAATCAAATAAAAATAAGTATTTTTTGGTCAAAAATAGGTCATATTTCACAAAATATTTGCAATTTTAGCTTTGTTTTGGTGGAATGATGTTCCTCATGCATCAGAGATGATATTTAAGACGTTTGGAGAAAACTCAATTTTTGGCCAAATTTAGATAAAAAAGTGGGTTAACCCCTTGTATTTTTTTTCAATTTTTGGCCCAAAATTATATTTTTTAAAACTCCTTCACAAGAAGCCTACAGGACAGGAGATGCCATTCCAACTGGAATTTGGACGAAATTTTCGTTAAATAAAACATTTTGTCGAAAATTTGAGAAAAAATCATATAAAAATAAGTTTGTTTTGGTCAAAAATAGGTCATATTTCACAAAATATTCGCAATTTTAGCTTTGTTTTGGTGGAATGATGTTCCTCATGCATCAGAGATGATATTTAAGACGTTTGGAGAAAACTCCATTTTTGGCCAAATTTAGATAAAAAAGTGGGTTAACCCCTTGTATTTTTTTTCAATTTTTGGCCCAAAATTATATTTTTTAAAACTCCTTCACAAGAAGCCTACAGGACAGGAGATGCCATTCCAACTGGAATTTGGACGAAATTGACGTTAAATAAAACATTTGGTCGAAAATTTGAGAAAAAATCATATAAAAATAAGTTTGTTTTGGTCAAAAATAGGTCATATTTCACAAAATATTTGCAATTTTAGCTTTGTTTTGGTGGAATGATGTTCCTCATGCATCAGAGATGATATTTAAGACGTTTGGAGACAACTCAATTTTTGGCCAAATTTAGATAAAAAAGTGGGTTAACCCCTTGTATTTTTTTCAATTTTTGTCCAAAAATTATATTTTTCAAAACTCCTTCACAAAAAGACTAAAGGACAGGAGATGCCATTCCAACTGGAATTTGGACGAAATTGACGTTAAATAAAACATTTGGTCGAAAATTTGAGAAAAAATAATATAAAAATAAGTTTGTTTTGGTCAAAAATAGGTCATATTTCACAAAATATTTGCAATTTTAGCTTTGTTTTGGTGGAATGATGTTCCTCATGCATCAGAGATGATATTTAAGACGTTTGAAGACAAATCCATTTTTGGCCAAATTTAGATAAAAAAGTGGGTTTTTTTCAATTTTTGGCCCAAAATCATATTTTTTAAAACTCCTTCACAAGAAGCCTACAGGACAGGAGATGCCATTCCAACTGGAATTTGGATGAAATTCACGTTAAATAAAACATTTGGTCGAAAATGTGAGAAAAAATCAAATAAAAATAAGTATTTTTTGGTCAAAAATAGGTCATATTTCACCAAATATTTGCAAAAATCTAATAAAAATACTTTTTTATTGGTCAAAAATAGGTCATATTTCACAAAATATTTGCAATTTAAGCTTTGTTTTTATGGATTGATGTTCCTCATGCATCAGAGATGATATTTAAGACGTTTGGATAAAAATCTATTTTTGGCAAAATTTAGATAAAAAAGTGTATTTTTTTCAATTTTTGGCCCAAAATTATATTTTTTAAATCTCCTTCACAAGAAGCCTACAGGACAGGAGATGCCATTCCAACTGGAATTTGGACGAAATTGACATTAAATAAAACATTTGGTCGAAAATTTGAGAAAAAATCTAATACAAATAAGTATTTTTTGGTAAAAAATAGGTCATATTTCACAAAATATTTGCAATTTAAGCTTTGTTTTTATGGAATGATGTTCCTCATGCATCAGAGATGATATTTAAGACGTTTGAAGACAATTCCATTTTTGGCCAAATTTAGATAAAAAAGTGGGTTAACCTTGTATTTTTTTTCAATTTTTGGACAAACATTATATTTTTTAAAACTCCTTCACAAGAAGCCTACAGGACAGGAGATGCCATTCCAACTGGAATTTGGATGAAATTCACGTTAAATAAAACATTTGGTCGAAAATGTGAGAAAAAATCAAATAAAAATAAGTATTTTTTGGTCAAAAATAGGTCATATTTCACCAAATATTTGCAAAAATCTAATAAAAATACTTTTTTATTGGTCAAAAATAGGTCATATTTCACAAAATATTTGCAATTTTAGCTTTGTTTTGATAGAATGACGTTCCTCATGCATCAGAGATGATATTTAAGACGTTTGGAGAAAACTCCATTTTTGGCCAAATTTAGATAAAAAAGTGGGTTAACCTAACCCCTTGTATTTTTTTTCAATTTTTGGCCAAAAATTATATTTTTTAAAACTCCTTCACAAGAAGCCTACAGGACAGGAGATGCCATTTCAACTGGAATTTGGATGAAATTCACGTTAAATAAAACATTTGGTCGAAAATTTGAGAAAAAATCAAATAAAAATAAGTATTTTTTGTAGTCAAAAATAGGTCATATTTCACAAAATATTTGCAATTTTAGCTTTGTTTTGATAGAATGACGTTCCTCATGCATCAGAGATGATATTTAAGACGTTTGGAGACAAATCCATTTTTGGCCAAATTTAGATAAAAAAAGTGGGTTAACCCCTTGTATTTTTTTTAATTTTTGGCCCAAAATTATATTTTTTAAAACTCTTTCACAAGAAGCCTACAGGACAGGAGAAGCCATTCCAACTGGAATTTGGACGAAATTCACGTTAAATAAAACATTTGGTCGAAAATTTGAGAAAAAATCAAATAAAAATAAGTATTTTTTGGTCAAAAATAGGTAATATTTCACAAAATATTTGCAATTTTAGCTTTGTTTTGATAGAATGACGTTCCTCATGCATCAGAGATGATATTTAAGACGTTTGGAGAAAACTCAATTTTTGGCCAAATTTAGATAAAAAAGTGGGTTAACCTAACCCCTTGTATTTTTTTTCAATTTTTGGCCAAAAATTATATTTTTTAAAACTCCTTCACAAGAAGCCTACAGGACAGGAGATGCCATTCCAACTGGAATTTGGATGAAATTCACGTTAAATAAAACATTTGGTCAAAAATTTGAGAAAAAATCAAATAAAAATAAGTATTTTTTGGTCAAAAATAGGTAATATTTCACAAAATATTTGCAATTTAAGCTTTGTTTTTATGGAATGATGTTCCTCATGCATCAGAGATGATATTTAAGACGTTTGAAGACAATTCCATTTTTGGCCAAATATAGATAAAAAAGTGGGTTAACCCCTTGTATTTTTTTCAATTTTTGGCCCAAAATCATATTTTTTAAAACTCCTTCACAAGAAGCCTACAGGACAGGAGAAGCCATTCCAACTGGAATTTGGACGAAATTCACGTTAAATAAAACATTTGGTCGAAAATTTGAGAAAAAATAAAATAAAAATAAGTATTTTTTGTAGTCAAAAATAGGTCATATTTCACAAAATATTTGCAATTTTAGCTTTGTTTTGGTGGAATGATGTTCCTCATGCATCAGAGATGATATTTAAGACGTTTGGAGAAAACTCAATTTTTGGCCAAATTTAGATAAAAAAGTGGGTTAACCTAACCCCTTGTATTTTTTTTCAATTTTTGGCCAAAAATTATATTTTTTAAAACTCCTTCACAAGAAGCCTACAGGACAGGAGATGCCATTCCAACTGGAATTTGGATGAAATTCACGTTAAATAAAACATTTGGTCAAAAATTTGAGAAAAAATCAAATAAAAATAAGTATTTTTTGGTCAAAAATAGGTAATATTTCACAAAATATTTGCAATTTAAGCTTTGTTTTTATGGAATGATGTTCCTCATGCATCAGAGATGATATTTAAGACGTTTGAAGACAATTCCATTTTTGGCCAAATATAGATAAAAAAGTGGGTTAACCCCTTGTATTTTTTTCAATTTTTGGCCCAAAATCATATTTTTTAAAACTCCTTCACAAGAAGCCTACAGGACAGGAGAAGCCATTCCAACTGGAATTTGGACGAAATTCACGTTAAATAAAACATTTGGTCGAAAATTTGAGAAAAAATAAAATAAAAATAAGTATTTTTTGTAGTCAAAAATAGGTCATATTTCACAAAATATTTGCAATTTTAGCTTTGTTTTGGTGGAATGATGTTCCTCATGCATCAGAGATGATATTTAAGACGTTTGGAGACAAATCCATTTTTGGCCAAATTTAGATAAAAAAAGTGTATTTTTTTCAATTTTTGGCCCAAAATTATATTTTTTAAATCTCCTTCACAAGAAGCCTACAGGACAGGAGATGCCATTCCAACTGGAATTTGGACGAAATTGACATTAAATAAAACATTTGGTCGAAAATTTGAGAAAAAATCAAATAAAAATACGTTTTTATTGGTCAAAAATAGGTCATATTTCACAAAATATTTGCAATTTTAGCTTTGTTTTGATAGAAGGACGTTCCTCATGCATCAGAGATGATATTTAAGACGTTTGGAGAAAACTCAATTTTTGGCCAAATTTAGATAAAAAAGTGGGTTAACCTAACCCCTTGTATTTTTTTTCAATTTTTGGCCAAAAATTATATTTTTTAAAACTCCTTTTCAAGAAGCCTACAGGACAGGAGATGCCATTCCAACTGGAATTTGGATGAAATTCACGTTAAATAAAACATTTGGTCGAAAATTTGAGAAAAAATCAAATAAAAATAAGTATTTTTTGGTCAAAAATAGGTAATATTTCACAAAATATTTGCAATTTAAGCTTTGTTTTTATGGAATGATGTTCCTCATGCATCAGAGATGATATTTAAGACGTTTGAAGACAATTCCATTTTTGGCCAAATATAGATAAAAAAGTGGGTTAACCCCTTGTATTTTTTTCAATTTTTGGCCCAAAATCATATTTTTTAAAACTCCTTCACAAGAAGCCTACAGGACAGGAGAAGCCATTCCAACTGGAATTTGGACGAAATTCACGTTAAATAAAACATTTGGTCGAAAATTTGAGAAAAAATAAAATAAAAATAAGTATTTTTTGTAGTCAAAAATAGGTCATATTTCACAAAATATTTGCAATTTTAGCTTTGTTTTGGTGGAATGATGTTCCTCATGCATCAGAGATGATATTTAAGACGTTTGGAGACAAATCCATTTTTGGCCAAATTTAGATAAAAAAAGTGGGTTAACCCCTTGTTTTTTTTCAATTTTTGGCGCCAAATCATATTTTTTTAAAACTCCTTCACAAGAAGCCTACAGGACAGGAGAAGCCATTCCAACTGGAATTTGGACGAAATTCACGTTAAATAAAACATTTGGTCGAGAATTTCAGGACAAATCTAATAAAAATACGTTTTTATTGGTCAAAAATAGGTTATATTTCACAAAATATTTGCAATTTAAGCTTTGTTTTTATGGAATGAGGTTCCTCTTGCATCAGAGATGATATTTAAGACGTTTGGATAAAAATCTATTTTTGGCAAAATTTAGATAAAAAAGTGGGTTAACCCCTTGTATTTTTTTTAATTTTTGGCCCAAAATTATATTTTTTAAAACTCCTTCACAAGAAGCCTACAGGACGGGAGATGCCATTCCAACTGGAATTTGGATGAAATTAACGTTAAATAAAAAAAATGGTTGAAAATTTGAGAAAAAATCAAATAAAAATAAGTATTTTTTGGTCAAAAATAGGTAATATTTCACAAACTATTTGCAATTTTAGCTTTGTTTTGGTGGAATGATGTTCCTCATGCATCAGAGATGATATTTAAGACGTTTGGAGACAAATCCATTTTTGGCCAAATTGAGATAAAAAAGTGGGTTAACCCCTTGTATTTTTTTCAATTTTTGGCCCAAAATTATATTTTTTTAAAACTCCTTCACAAGAAGCCTACAGGACAGGAGAAGCCATTCCAACTGGAGTGTAGACGAAATTCACGTTAAATAAAACATTTGGTCAAAAATTTGAGAAAAAATCAAATAAAAATACGTTTTTATTGGTCAAAAATAGGTCATATTTCACAAAATATTTGCAATTTTAGCTTTGTTTTGGTGGAATGATGTTCCTCATGCATCAGAGATGATATTTAAGACGTTTGGAGACAAATCCATTTTTGGCCAAATTTAGATAAAAAAGTGGGTTAACCCCTTGTGTTTTTTTCAATTTTTGGCCCAAAATCATATTTTTTTAAACTCCTTCACAAGAAGCCTACAGGACAGGAGATGCCATTCCAACTGGAATTTGGACGAAATTGACGTTAAATAAAGCATTTGGTCGAAAATTTCAGTAAAAATGAAATAAAAATAAGTTTTTTTTGGTCAAAAATAGGTCATATTTCACAAAATATTTGCAATTTTAGCTTCGTTTTGGTGGAATGATGTTCCTCATGCATCATAGATGATATTTAAGACGTTTGGAGACAACTCCATTTTTGGCCAAATTTAGATAAAAAAGTCGGTTAACCCCTTGTATTTTTTTTTCAATTTTTGGCCCAAAATCATATTTTAAAAAACTCCTTCACAAGAAGCCTACAGGACAGGAGAAGCCATTCCAACTGGAATTTGGACGAAATTGACGTTAAATAAAGCATTTGGTCGAAAATTTGAGGAAAAATCAAATAAAAATACTTTTTTGGGGGACAAAAATAGGTCATATTTCACAAAATATTTGCAATTTTAGCTTCGTTTTGGTGGAATGATGTTCCTCATGCATCAGAGATGATATTTAAGACGTTTGGAGACAAATCCATTTTTGGCCAAATTTAGATAAAAAAGTGGGTTAACCCCTTGTGTTTTTTTCAATTTTTGGCCCAAAATCATATTTTTTAAAACTCCTTCACAAGAAGCCTACTGGACAGGAGATGCCATTCCAACTGGAATTTGGACAAAATTCACGTTAAATAAAACATTTGGTCAAAATTTTGAGAAAAAATCAAATAAAAATAAGTTTGTATTGGTCAAAAATAGGTCATATTTCACAAAATATTTGCAATTTTAGCTTTGTTTTGGTGGAATGATGTTCCTCATGCATCAGAGATGATATTTAATACGTTTGGAGACAAATCCATTTTTGGCCAAATTTAGATAAAAAAGTGGGTTAACACCTTGTGTTTTTTTCAATTTTTGGCCCAAAATCATATTTTTTTAAACTCCTTCACAAGAAGCCTACAGGACAGGAGAAGCCATTCCAACTGGAATTTGGACGAAATTGACGTTAAATAAAGCATTTGGTCGAAAATTTCAGTAAAAATCAAATAAAAATAAGGTTTTTTTGGTCAAAAATAGGTCATATTTCACAAAATATTTGCAATTTTAGCTTCGTTTTGGTGGAATGATGTTCCTCATGCATCAGAGATGATATTTAAGACGTTTGGAGACAAATCCATTTTTGGCAAAATTTAGAAAAAAAAAGTGGGTTAACCCCTTGTGTTTTTTTCAATTTTTGGCCCAAAATCTAATTTTTTAAAACTCCTTCACAAGAAGCCTACTGGACAGGAGATGCCATTCCAACTGGAATTTGGACAAAATTCACGTTAAATAAAACATTTGGTCAAAAATTTGAGAAAAAATCAAATAAAAATAAGTTTGTATTGGTCAAAAATAGGTCATATTTCACAAAATATTTGCAATTTTAGCTTTGTTTTGATGGAATGATGTTCCTCATGCATCAGAGATGATATTTAAGACGTTTGGAGACAAATCCATTTTTGGCCAAATTTAGATAAAAAAGTGGGTTAACACCTTGTGTTTTTTTCAATTTTTGGCCCAAAATCATATTTTTTTAAACTCCTTCACAGGAAGCCTACAGGACAGGAGATGCCATTCCAACTGGAATTTGGACGAAATTGACGTTAAATAAAGCATTTGGTCACAAATTTGAGAAAAAATCAAATAAAAATAATTTTTTTGGGGTCAAAAATAGGTCATATTTCACAAAATATTTGCAATTTTAGCTTTGTTTTGGTGGAATGATGTTCCTCATGCATCAGAGATGATATTTAAGACGTTTGGAGACAAATCCATTTTTGGCAAAATTTAGATAAAAAAGTGGGTTAACCCCTTGTGTTTTTTTCAATTTTTGGCCCAAAATCTAATTTTTTAAAACTCCTTCACAAGAAGCCTACTGGACAGGAGATGCCATTCCAACTGGAATTTTGACAAAATTCACGTTAAATAAAACATTTGGTCAAAAATTTGAGAAAAAATCAAATACAAATAAGTTTGTATTGGTCAAAAATAGGTCATATCTCACAAAATATTTGGAATTTTAGCTTTGTTTTGATGGAATGATGTTCCTCATGCATCAGAGATGATATTTAAGACGTTTGGAGACAAATCCATTTTTGGCCAAATTTAGATAAAAAAGTGGGTTAACCCCTTGTATTTTTTTTCAATTTTTGGCCCAAAATCATATTTTTAAAAACTCCTTCACAAGAAGCCTACAGGACAGGAGATGCCATTCCAACTGGAATTTGGACGAAATTGACGTTAAATAAAGCATTTGGTCGAAAATTTGAGAAAAAATCAAATAAAAATAAGGTTTTTTTTGTCAAAAATAGGTCATATTTCACCAAATATTTGCAATTTTAGCTTCGTTTTGGTGGAATGATGTTCCTCATGCATCAGAGATGATATTTAAGACGTTTGGAGACAAATCCATTTTTGGCAAAATTTAGATAAAAAAGTGGGTTAACCCCTTGTGTTTTTTTCAATTTTTGGCCCAAAATCATATTTTTTAAAACTCCTTCACAAGAAGCCTACTGGACAGGAGATGCCATTCCAACTGGAATTTGGACAAAATTCACGTTAAATAAAACATTTGGTCAAAATTTTGAGAAAAAATCAAATAAAAATAAGTTTGTATTGGTCAAAAATAGGTCATATTTCACAAAATATTTGCAATTTTAGCTTTGTTTTGGTGGAATGATGTTCCTCATGCATCAGAGATGATATTTAAGACGTTTGGAGACAAATCCATTTTTGGCAAAATTTAGATAAAAAAGTGGGTTAACCCCTTGTGTTTTTTTCAATTTTTGGCCCAAAATCATATTTTTTAAAACTCTTTCACAAGAAGCCTACTGGACAGGAGATGCCATTCCAACTGGAATTTGGACAAAATTCACGTTAAATAAAACATTAATAGTCAAAAATTTGAGAAAAAATCAAATAAAAATAAGTTTGTATTGGTCAAAAATAGGTCATATTTCACAAAATATTTGCAATTTTAGCTTTGTTTTGATGGAATGATGTTCCTCATGCATCAGAGATGATATTTAAGACGTTTGGAGACAAATCCATTTTTGGCCAAATTTAGATAAAAAAAGTGGGTTAACCCCTTGTGTTTTTTTCAATTTTTGGCCCAAAATCATATTTTTTTTAAACTCCTTCACAGGAAGCCTACAGGACAAGAGATGCCATTCCAACTGGAATTTGGACGAAATTGACGTTAAATAAAGCATTTGGTCACAAATTTGAGAAAAAATCAAATAAAAATAATTTTTTTTGTCAAAAATAGGTCATATTTCACAAAATATTTGCAATTTTAGCTTTGTTTTGGTGGAATGATGTTCCTCATGCATCAGAGATGATATTTAAGACGTTTGGAGACATATCCATTTTTGGCAAAATTTAGATAAAAAAGTGGGTTAACCCCTTGTGTTTTTTTCAATTTTTGGCCCAAAATCTAATTTTTTAAAACTCCTTCACAAGAAGCCTACTGGACAGGAGATGCCATTCCAACTGGAATTTGGACAAAATTCACGTTAAATAAAACATTTGGTCAAAAATTTGAGAAAAAATCAAATACAAATAAGTTTGTATTGGTCAAAAATAGGTCATATCTCACAAAATATTTGGAATTTTAGCTTTGTTTTGATGGAATGATGTTCCTCATGCATCAGAGATGATATTTAAGACGTTTGGAGACAAATCCATTTTTGGCCAAATTTAGATAAAAAAGTGGGTTAACCCCTTGTGTTTTTTTCAATTTTGGCCCAAAATCATATTTTTTAAAACTCTTCTACAAAGAAGCCTACAGGACAGGAGATGCCATTCCAACTGGAATTTGGACAAAATTCACGTTAAATAAAACATTTAGTCAAAAATTTGAGAAAAATCAAATAAAAATAAGTTTGTATTGGTCAAAAATAGGTCATATTTCACAAAATATTTGCAATTTTAGCTTTGTTTTGATGGAATGATGTTCCTCATGCATCAGAGATGATATTTAAGACGTTTGGAGACAAATCCATTTTTGGCCAAATTTAGATAAAAAAGTGGGTTAACACCTTGTGTTTTTTTCAATTTTTGGCCCAAAATCATATTTTTTTAAACTCCTTCACAGGAAGCCTACAGGACAGGAGATGCCATTCCAACTGGAATTTGGACGAAATTGACGTTAAATAAAGCATTTGGTCACAAATTTGAGAAAAAATCAAATAAAAATAATTTTTTTTGGGTCAAAAATAGGTCATATTTCACAAAATATTTGCAATTTTAGCATTTGTTTTGGTGGAATGATGTTCCTCATGCATCAGAGATGATATTTAAGACGTTTGGAGACATATCCATTTTGGCAAAATTTAGATAAAAAAGTGGGTTAACCCCTTGTGTTTTTTTCAATTTTTGGCCCAAAATCTAATTTTTTAAAACTCCTTCACAAGAAGCCTATTGGACAGGAGATGCCATTCCAACTGGAATTTGGACAAAATTCACGTTAAATAAAACATTTGGTCAAAAATTTGAGAAAAAATCAAATACAAATAAGTTTGTATTGGTCAAAAATAGGTCATATCTCACAAAATATTTGGAATTTTAAGCTTTGTTTTGATGGAATGATGTTCCTCATGCATCAGAGATGATATTTAAGACGTTTGGAGACAAATCCATTTTTGGCCAAATTTAGATAAAAAAGTGGGTTAACCCCTTGTATTTTGTTTCAATTTTTGGCAAAAAATTAAATTTTTAAAAACTCCTTCACAAGAAGCCTACAGGACAGGAGAAGCTATTCCAAATGGAATTTGGACGAAATTGACGTTAAATAAAACATTTTGTCGAGAATTTCAGGAAAAATTAAATAAAAATACGTTTTTATTGGTCAAAAATAGGTCATATTTCACAAAATATTCGCAATTTTAGCTTTGTTTTGATGGAATGATGTTCCTTATGCATCAGAGATGATATTTAAGACGTTTGGAGACAAATCCATTTTTTGCCAAATTTAGATAAAAAAGTGGGTTAACCCCTTGTGTTTTTTCAATTTTTGGCCCAAAATCATATTTTTTAAAACTCCTTCACAAGAAGCCTACTGGACAGGAGATGCCATTCCAACTGGAATTTGGACAAAATTCACGTTAAATAAAACATTTGGTCAAAAATTTGAGAAAAAATCAAATAAAAATAAGTTTGTATTGGTCAAAAATAGGTCATATTTCACAAAATATTTGCAATTTTAGCTTTGTTTTGATGGAATGATGTTCCTCATGCATCAGAGATGATATTTAAGACGTTTGGAGACAAATCCATTTTTGGCCAAATTTTGATAAAAAGGTGGGTTAACCCCTTGTGTTTTTTTCAATTTTTGGCCCAAAATCATTTTTTTAAAACTCCTTCACAAGAAGCCTACAGGACAGGAGATGCCATTCCAACTGGAATTTGGACGAAATTGACGTTAAATAAAGCATTTGGTCACAAATTTGAGAAAAAAATCAAATAAAAACAATTTTTTTTGGGTCAAATATAGGTAATATTTCACAAAATATTTCCAATTTTAGCTTTGTTTTGGTGGAATGATGTTCCTCATGCATCAGAGATGATATTTAAGACGTTTGGAGACAAATCCATTTTTGGCAAAATTTAGATAAAAAAGTGGGTTAACCCCTTGTGTTTTTTTCAATTTTTGGCCCAAAATCATATTTTTTAAAACTCTTTCACAAGAAGCCTACTGGACAGGAGATGCTATTCCAACTGGAATTTGGACAAAATTCACGTTAAATAAAACATTTGTGACCTGTTCCAACGAAACCCGGACAAAGTCGCACAATGTGTTTTGTCACAATGTACTCCTGAAGTCATTCCTGATGGATTTTACCATTTTTTAGGTTTTAGGTTTTCCTAAGTCATTCACTATTAATCTACAATCTCCTCAAATTTGAACAAAATCCGTCTACCAGAAGTGTTTTTTTTTGTCAATTTTGTGAAACATTTGTGTATAGAAATAATACGCTTTTCTGAACTTCAAAGCTGTTTATCTCATAATTAGGTTGTCAGGGTTTTATCACTAAATCCAGACCCCATGGAAGATAGGGTGGGGGGTACATATGTAAATGATACATCATTTTTAAAGCTGAGAACCTAGAGAATTTGAAAAAAGCAAAATCTGAAAAACTAAAAAGTCGACTTTGTCCAGGTTTCGTTGGAACAGGTCACATTTAGTCAAAAATGTGAGAAAAAATCAAATAAAAATAAGTTTGTATTGGTCAAAAATAGGTCATATTTCACAAAATATTTGCAATTTTAGCTTTGTTTTGATGGAATGGTGTTCCTCATGCATCAGAGATGATATTTAAGACGTTTGGAGACAAATCCATTTTTGGCCAAATTTAGATAAAAAAGTGGTTAACACCTTGTGTTTTTTTCAATTTTTGGCCAAAAATCATATTTTTTTAAACTCCTTCACAGGAAGCCTACAGGACAAGAGATGCCATTCCAACTGGAATTTGGACGAAATTGACGTTAAATAAAACATTTTGTCGAGAATTTCAGGAAAAATTAAATAAAAATACGTTTTTATTGGTCAAAAATAGGTCATATTTCACAAAATATTCGCAATTTTAGCTTTGTTTTGATGGAATGATGTTCCTTATGCATCAGAGATGATATTTAAGACGTTTGGAGACAAATTCATTTTTTGCCAAATTTAGATAAAAAAGTGGGTTAACCCCTTGTGTTTTTTCAATTTTTGGCCCAAAATCATATTTTTTAAAACTCCTTCACAAGAAGCCTACTGGACAGGAGATGCCATTCCAACTGGAATTTGGACAAAATTCACGTTAAATAATACATTTGGTCAAAAATTTGAGAAAAAATCAAATAAAAATAAGTTTGTATTGGTCAAAAATAGGTCATATTTCACAAAATATTTGCAATTTTAGCTTTGTTTTGATGGAATGATGTTCCTCATGCATCAGAGATGATATTTAAGACGTTTGGAGACAAATCCATTTTTGGCCAAATTTTGATAAAAAAGTGGGTTAACCCCTTGTGTTTTTTTAAATTTTTGGCCCAAAATCATTTTTTTTAAAACTCCTTCACAAGAAGCCTACAGGACAGGAGATGCCATTCCAACTGGAATTTGGACGAAATTGACGTTAAATAAAGCATTTGGTCACAAATTTGAGAAAAAATCAAATAAAAACAATTTTTTTTGGGTCAAATATAGGTAATATTTCACAAAATATTTCCAATTTTAGCTTTGTTTTGGTGGAATGATGTTCCTCATGCATCAGAGATGATATTTAAGACGTTTGGAGACAAATCCATTTTTGGCCAAATTTAGATAAAAAAGTGGGTTAACCCCTTGTGTTTTTTTTCAATTTTTGGCCCAAAATCATATTTTAAAAAACTCCTTCACAAGAAGCCTACAGGACAGGAGATGCCATTCCAACTGGAATTTGGACGAAATTGACGTTAAATAAAGCATTTGGTCGAAAATTTGAGAAAAAATCAAATAAAAATAATGTTTTTTTGGTCAAAAATAGGTCATATTTCACAAAATATTTGCAATTTTAGCTTCGTTTTGGTGGAATGATGTTCCTCATGCATCAGAGATGATATTTAAGACGTTTGGAGACAAATCCATTTTTGGCCAAATTTAGATAAAAAAGTGGGTTAACCCCTTGTGTTTTTTTCAATTTTTGGCCCAAAATCATATTTTTTAAAACTCCTTCACAAGAAGCCTACTGGACAGGAGATGCCATTCCAACTGGAATTTGGACAAAATTCACGTTAAATAAAACATTTGGTCAAAAATTTGAGAAAAAATCAAATAAAAATAAGTTTGTATTGGTAAAAAATAGGTCATATTTCACAAAATATTTGCAATTTTAGCTTTGTTTTGATGGAATGATGTTCCTCATGCATCAGAGATGATATTTAAGACGTTTGGAAACAAATCCATTTTTGGCCAAATTTAGATAAAAAAGTGGGTTAACCCCTTGTGTTTTTTTCAATTTTTGGCCCCAAATCATATTTTTTTAAACTCCTTCACAAGAAGCCTATAGGACAGGAGATGCCATTCCAAATGGAATTTGGACGAAATTGACGTTAAATAAATCATTTGGTCGAAAATTTGAGAAAAAATCAAATAAAAATAAGTTTTTTTTGGTCAAAAATAGGTCATATTTCACAAAATATTTGCAATTTTAGCTTTGTTTTGATGGAATGATGTTCCTCATGCATCAGAGATGATATTTAAGACGTTTGGAGACAAATCCATTTTTGGCAAAATTTAAATAAAAAAGTGGGTTAACCCCTTGTGTTTTTTTCAATTTTTGGCCCAAAATCAT
The DNA here is from genome assembly GCA_037893245.1 of Crossaster papposus. Taxonomy (NCBI): domain Eukaryota; kingdom Metazoa; phylum Echinodermata; class Asteroidea; order Velatida; family Solasteridae; genus Crossaster; species Crossaster papposus. The sequence continues at coordinate 77,204 of JBAIAA010000120.1, read as the reverse complement.
ATTTTTTAAAACTCCTTCACAAGAAGCCTACTGGACAGGAGATGCCATTCCAACTGGAATTTGGACAAAATTCACTTTAAATAAAACATTTGGTCAAAATTTTTAGAAAAAATCAAATAAAAATAAGTTTGTATTGGTCAAAAATAGGTCATATTTCACAAAATATTTGCAATTTTAGCTTTGTTTTGGTGGAATGATGTTCCTCATGCATCAGAGATGATATTTGAGACGTTTGGAGACAAATCCATTTTTGGCAAAATTTAGATAAAAAAGTGGGTTAACCCCTTGTGTTTTTTTCAATTTTTGGCCCAAAATCATATTTTTTAAAACTCTTTCACAAGAAGCCTACTGGACAGGAGATGCCATTCCAACAGGAATTTGGACAAAATTCACGTTAAATAAAACATTTGGTCAAAAATTTGAAAAAAATCAAATAAAAATAAGTTTGTATTGGTCAAAAATTGGTCATATTTCACAAAATATTTGCAATTTTAGCTTTGTTTTGATGGAATGATGTTCCTCATGCATCAGAGATGATATTTAAGACGTTTGGAGACAAATCCATTTTTGGCCAAATTTAGATAAAAAAGTGGGTTAACAATTTTTGGCCCAAAATCATATTTTTTTAAACTCCTTCACAGGAAGCCTACAGGACAGGAGATGCCATTCCAACTGGAATTTGGACGAAATTGACGTTAAATAAAGCATTTGGTCACAAATTTGAGAAAAAATCTAATAAAAATAATTTTTTTTGGGTCAAAAATAGGTCATATTTCACAAAATATTTGCAATTTTAGCTTTGTTTTGGTGGAATGATGTTCCTCATGCATCAGAGATGATATTTAAGACGTTTGGAGACAAATCCATTTTTGGCAAAATTTAGATAAAAAAGTGGGTTAACCCCTTGTGTTTTTTTCAATTTTTGGCCCAAAATCTAATTTTTTAAAACTCCTTCACAAGAAGCCTACTGGACAGGAGATGCCATTCCAACTGGAATTTGGACAAAATTCACGTTAAATAAAACATTTGGTCAAAAATTTGAGAAAAAATCAAATACAAATAAGTTTGTATTGGTAAAAAATAGGTCATATTTCACAAAATATTTGCAATTTTAGCTTTGTTTTGATGGAATGATGTTCCTCATGCATCAGAGATGATATTTAAGACGTTTGGAGACAAATCCATTTTTGGCCAAATTTAGATAAAAAAGTGGGTTAACCCCTTGTATTTTTTTTCAATTTTTGGCCCAAAATCATATTTTTAAAAACTCCTTCACAAGAAGCCTACAGGACAGGAGATGCCATTCCAACTGGAATTTGGACGAAATTGACGTTAAATAAATCATTTGGTCGAAAATTTGAGAAAAAATCAAATAAAAATAAGTTTTTTTTGGTCAAAAATAGGTCATATTTCACAAAATATTTGCAATTTTAGCTTCGTTTTGGTGGAATGATGTTCCTCATGCATCAGAGATGATATTTAAGACGTTTGGAGACAAATCCATTTTTGGCCAAATTTAGATACAAAAGTGGGTTAACCCCTTGTGTTTTTTTCAATTTTTGGCCCCAAATCATATTTTTTAAAACTCCTTCACAAGAAGCCTATAGGACAGGAGATGCCATTCCAACTGGAATTTGGACAAAATTCACGTTAAATAAAACATTTTGTCAAGAATTTCAGGAAAAATCAAATAAAAATACGTTTTTATTGGTCAAAAATAGGTCATATTTCACAAAATATTTGCAATTTTAGCTTTGTTTTGGTGAAATGATGTTCCTCATGCATCAGAGATGATATTTAAGACGTTTGGAGACAAATCCATTTTTGGCCAAATTTAGATAAAAAAGTGGGTTAACCCCTTGTGTTTTTTTCAATTTTTGGCCCCAAATCATATTTTTTTAAACTCCTTCACAAGAAGCCTATAGGACAGATGATGCCATTCCAACTGGAATTTGGACGAAATTGACATTAAATAAAGCATTTGGTCGAAAATTTGAGAAAAAATGAAATAAAAATAAGTTTTTTTTGGTCAAAAATAGGTCATATTTCACAAAATATTTGCAATTTTAGCTTTGTTTTGATAGAATGGCGTTCCTCATGCATCAGAGATGATATTTAAGACGTGTGGAGACAAATCCATTTTTGGCCAAATTTAGATAAAAAAGTATTTTTTTTCAATTTTTGGCCAAAAATTATATTTTGTAAAACTCCTTCACAAGAAGCCTACAGGACAGGAGATGCCATTCCAACTGGAATTTGGACGAAATTGACGTTAAATAAAAATTTTGTCGAGAATTTCAGGAAAAATCAAATAAAAATACGTTTTTATTGGTCAAAAATAGGTCATATTTCACAAAATATTTGCAATTTTAGCTTTGTTTTGGTGAAATGATGTTCCTCATGCATCAGAGGTGATATTCAATACGTTTGGAGACAAATCCATTTTTGGCCAAATTTAGATAAAAAAGTGGGTCAACCCCTTGTATTTTTTTTCAATTTTTGGCCAAAAATCTTATTTTTTAAAACTCCTTCACAAGAAGCCTACAGGACAGGAGAAGCCATTCCAACTGGAATTTGGACGAAATTCACGTTAAATAAAACATTTGGTCGAACATTTCAGGAAAATTCAAATAAAAATACGGTTTTATTGGTCAAAAATAGGTCATATTTCACAAAATATTTGCAATTTAATCTTTGTTTTTATGGATTGATGTTCCTCCTGCATCAGAGATGATATTTAAGTCGTGTTGATAAAAGTCAATTATTGGCCCAATTTTGATAAAAAAGTGGGTTAACTCCTTGTAATTTTTTCTCAAATTTTCAAAATAATAAATTTTTTGTTTTTATGGATTGATGTTCCTCCTGCATCAGAGATGATATTTAAGTCGTTTAGATAAAAGTCCATTATTGGCCCAATTTTGATAAAAAAGTGGGTTAACTCCTTGTAATTTTTTTAAAATTTTCAAAATAATACATTTTTTGGCCCAAATATTTCAAATTTTAGCTTTGTTTTCATCGATTGATGTGGATTTTGGCGGATTCGGAATACTGTCTAGTAAAGATACACAAGGGGTTTAGATTAATTTAGCAAATTCGTGTCTAGAAAATTATTAAAACAGTGCTGTTTTTTTCTTTTGTAATTAATCAATTGCAAATTAAAATATTTCGACAAATTAAAAAGATGAACCAAACCAAACGAATACAAACAAATTGCATAGTTTGTTGCCATTATTCAATGATTTTTTTCCCAAAAGGCCGAACATTTGTATACGATTTAGTTGCAAATCTTATATCGACAGCTCTTTCCTTCGTGATTCCAAATTAATATTCACATTAATATTGATAACACAATGCATTACATTTCTACCCAAACCTACTTTTACTTATCACAAGTCATGTACAACAGAGCTGAGACAAATTCAGCCTGGAAACGTTCAAGCTTTGGCACGTGTAAGAACAAGTCATTTACAAAAACAAACCACAAGGAAAACTGACTATAGCTCAGTCGGTAGAGCGCCAGAATTGTATTCCGGAGGTCGCAGGTTCGAGTCCCGCCTTGACGATAATTGACATTAAAGGGGTCGTACACGTTTGGTAATTGGAACCCACTGTTTTTTTCAATCCTATATAGTTATAGTTATATACCATAAAACTAACCTGTAAACATTTCATTTCAAAAGGTGGTAGCGATTTCGAGATATTGCCAAAAATCTGGAGCGGTTATGTCCACGCACGAAGAATAATCTGCATTGGAATACACAGTCTGAGAAACGTCACTGCAGTCACGCTTCTCAGGTTCAAATTTGTGGGGATAAAAAGTGATATCTTTTTTTCATAACCGCAGTACTTCGAAGTGAACAGTTTCTAAAAATGCATTATACTATCCAAATCTGCTGTACTTCTTACCAAATAAGTTTTTATTGCCATTAGTTTTTGGAGTAATTACCAAACGTATACGATCCCTTTAAGTCCACGACTGTGATTTGTGTGAAAAATATATAGGAGGCCTTCCAAAAAGTTAAAGTTGGGTTTAATATCCGTGCTTTTTTTCTCTGTTATTTTCTTTTCTGAAACAATTTCGAAGGAAGCCCATGTACTTCCATTGAACAAATTAGATTTTTCGCTTTTACACATTGTTTAAGAAGATCTTGTTAAGATCGAAATAATATTAGACCCTGTTAACTTATTTGATTTGTATATTTCAGGGCATTCCAACCAGTAAGCAGTTTGAAAGCAGTTTCATCCTTATTCATTGTTATCACTGCGCCAATGAATTTAATTAATTCATACTCGCCGATGGTCATTTTTTTCGTGGGATATTTCATTCGAAAGCTCATAACAAATACAATGCTAAACAAAAATGTACTCAATTTGTACTCAATTTTTCAGGGTGCAACCCTCTAAAAGCACGGACACACAAACTTTAAAGTACAAACAAAAGAGAGCCCAGTAGGGGGGGTCCACGGTGGAAGGTGTTTACGAACGTTCGTGAGTATGTGTGAGTAACGTACTTCGGGGATGAAATTCATAAAAACATCTTCAGTAAAATTAAACAGAGAATCAAACAATGACGTCCTAATTCTTAGGCTCCATTCAAACAAATAAAAGAATGTTTTCCTCAAACGTTTAACCAGCGGGGCAAATTCCTCAAACGGGACCCGTAGTAACCTTGTAAAAGCGATTCGCGGCCGTTCAGACGAGGTCATGAATGTCCAATGCCGGTAGTGGTTTTCGGGCGATTACTGGCAACCACGGCGACGCATCATCTTTGCAGTCATGGTTACCAAAGGGCTGTGATGATGTCAGGCTTGGACATTCATCTCTTCCTGTTTCTGGGCCGAAGTTCCCCCATCGCAGTTGCTCTGAGGAAGACGTGATTCTTCTTTTGCGGAATGTAGATCTCGTGACCCTGACAAAAGAGAACAACAAAAATAATAATAATAAAATAACAATTTTGGGTTTTTTTCCCCAAGTTTTTCTTCTGTGTGCAAACTACAATACTTGCGAACTCATTTTCAGCAGAGTTGTAGACCGTCAAAAATGGGAAATTTTAACCCAGATTTATGACAGGAACTGTTTTAATTTATTATTTTTCTATCAATCTATCAATGAGGACTTCCATAGTTGAATACTGACAGTCAATAGTGGATACTGGTAGTCAATAGTTCAAGACTGGTAGTCAATATTGAAAGTGGATAGTGGATACTGTCAGTCAGTCAGGTACTGATAATCAATAGTTAAATACTTGCAGTCAATAGTTAGATACTGGCAGTCAATAGTTGAATACTGGCAGTCAATAGTTGATTACTGACAGTCAATAGTTAGATACTGGCAGTCAATAGTTGAACACTGACAGTCAATAGTTGATTACTGACAGTCAATAGTTAGATACTGGCAGTCAATAGTTGAACACTGACAGTCAATAGTTAAATACTTGCAGTCAATAGTTAGATACTGGCAGTCAATAGTTGAACACTGACAGTCAATAGTTGAATACTGACAGTCAATAGTTAGATACTGGCAGTCAATAGTTGAACACTGACAGTCAATAGTTGAATACTGGCAGTCAATAGTTAGATACTGGCAGTCAATAGTTAGATACTGACAGTCAATAGTTGAACACTGACAGTCAATAGTTAAATACTTGCAGTCAATAGTTGATTACTGACAGTCAATAGTTGATTACTGACAGTCAATAGTTGAATACCGACAGTCAATAGTTGATTACTGTCAGTCAATAGTTGGATACTGACAATCAATAGTTGATTACTGACAGTCAATAGTTGGATATTGACAGTCAATAGTCGATTACTGAAAGTCAATAGTTGTATACTGACCTTTGACCAATCATAGCTGTTTGCGTAGGCAAATATATTGCCCTTGGCGTCATAGGTGGCAGAGATTGGGTTCTCCATCTCGTCAGACGTCTTAATTGTGTTTGGTCCGAGCGTCTTTGTCTCAGAAGCTGAAGTTGCCTATGGAACCGGCCGTGGCCAGGGTGCCATGCTTCAGGTGAAAGGCTATGGAGTTGACCTGTGGAAAATAATGACAAACATTGAGCAAGTTCGATCAAGAACCAATGGTTCACTGGTGATCGGTTTGTGGAGTCACTAGCGCATGGCGGTAAACATTCTTGGTAAACCAAAACAATATCAAATCTCAATACTAAACTCAAAACGTCTTATTATAGCTGATTTCTGCAAATTAAAACCATGACATTAACATGTGCGATTGGACATTTGTCTCCCTGGTGATGGTAAATTTTAGTTGAATATATTTTCATATTTACGGAGTATTCTCATTAAAAATCAAGGGATTTTGTGTGGTGGCATATAGGACATGTCAAAATTCAAACTCTAATCAAACACAATGTACATACGAAGTGTACAACCATGATAATCATTGGACACCTAGTTTGCCGGCAAGAAATCTGTGCAGAAAATTGAATGTGCAATAAAATAATTTTGCGACATAGCAATTATTTGTGCACAAATCTGGAATGTGATGTCCTTTCAGGGCCACCATACTTGTTCCAGTAAACACATTTCAAACAGCTAGGAACACTCGATACGTTTTCCTTTTGTCCTATTTCAGATCTATAAACGGTAAACGGTAATTTTTTTTTTTAATACAGATCTATAAACGGTAAACGGTAAAGGGTTTAGTTTTTCCTTTTTCTTTATTGTGATCTATAACGGTTATCGGTAAAGGGTTTGTCTTTTTCTTTCTACTTTTGCGATCTTTAAACAGTTATCGGTAAAGGGTTTGTTTTTTTCTTTCTACTTTTGCGATCTTTAAACAGTTATCGGTAAGGGGTTTGGTTTTTTCTTTCTACTTTTGCGATCTATAAACAGTTATAGGCCTGCGTTATAGTTGAACCAAGATAATGTTACATATTCAGCCTGAATTAATTTATTTAAATTAAAGGAAGGTTTTTTTTCTGCGGTTTGTTATGGTTATGTACAGGGTACTGTAGCGAACATGCTCATCTAGCCGTGGAAATTGCCATCTTTGTTCAATTATATGGCTTGCATCGCGCCCGTTGGATTCAGCAGGGAATTAAAATGCAATGCTGCAAGAAAGGACATTGGATCAAAAGAAGCAATTATAATGAACAAGAAGAACCCACCCTCCTTTGTGGCGATCATTGCGATTATGGAGTTGCGGTTTCTCTTGAGGTTTTTAAGGGGGGGGGGTGCGTTAGTTAACAATAGTGTAGGGAGTGTATATATATGGGGGGACTAGGGGGGAGTCGCTCGGTCCCATATCTTGCTGGGTTTACCTTGGATAGACATTTTCATTCGTATGGGTTTAACGAAAGCCGTGGGGGGGGGGGGGGGGGGGGGGGCGCTATCTTTGCGCGTTGAATCTGATCCTAATTGATAATAATTACACTTTATTCAGGCAAATGTACACATACAATAAAAAGTAAATACAATCAGATACAACGAAAAGAACTACAGGATACATAAAAAACTAATAAAACAAACAAATAAAGAAATAAAGAAAACATGACACTATAGGGTTCACTAGCTGCACTGCAAAATTGAACCTGTTGTAGTAGGTTATAAATTATATTTGCGTTTGTCTGTGTTTCCTATACCTCCATTGTTTAATATATTCAAGTCCTGTTTAAAATATTGGCAGATCGGCTTCGCCGTTCAAGTTTTCATTTCAAAAAGCAAGGGAGGATCCAGGGGCCAACGGTGGCCACCCCCACCCCACCCCCCCCCCCCTCCCCCAAAAGCCAGCTATACTCCGTAAACCATTAAACATTTGTTTAAGTGGTCAGAAATTACATTAGATCACAAAACAGAGCATCTACATTTCATTTCCCCCGGAGTTCTTCAGCATCCCCGAAACCCAACACCGTTAATTTTTGGACCCACTTTGTAGGGGCAGTTTTTTTGCCCTTGGATCCATTCTATTGATTAAATACACGTAAAACTAAAACAGACCCGATGGAACATAATCTTGCCAGGCCCAATACAATTTTCATGGTATCATTGGCAAAATCTAAAACTACTGTATGTATTTTTTTGGGGGGGGGGAAATTGTGTCCATTGGCAGAAACACTACTCATCAGTCCCACCATTAAGATTAGTTCCAAGTGCCACCGCCAGCCAGTCTACGTCTTAAAGGGGTTATGAAACTTTAGCCGAGACCACGAGTTGATAAAAGAAAGGGTGAGCGAGGCGAATTGACGGATTAAAAAGAACAAGAGACCACGACGGCCAGAAGACCCGATAGGAAGAATAGCAATACAAGGCATAGAAATTGAACAAAGATGACCTATTCCAAGGCTATAGATTAGCATAATTATAACATAATACGAGAAGATGATTTTAGGACACTGACAAGTCAGGTGTGATAATTAGAACACATTATAAGGTAGAAGAGAACGTCTGCTTATAACATGAGTCCCAATGATTCGGGCAAGCTCTTGCATAGTTACGTAACCGACGTTCAGCACCAATACATTGTTCACAATGGGTGAGAATGGCACAAAGACACCAGACCATTCCGGAGCTGGGGGTTGCTAGCGTAAGGCTTGCCCCGAATCACATGATATAGCAACAGTACTATGTCTTTGGTCTGGGGAATTTAAAATATCAACGGTGCCAAGCGGTGTGAGCAAGTCAGTGTACCAGATGTTATTTAAATTTACCTCGGGATCACGCGCAAATAGCTTATTCCATTAAGACACCGGCACTTACCTTTCATTGGCTGAATGATTGCGGTGTGCACTTTATGCGCGTTCGGTGATCGGAAACTATAGGCGTTAAATCTTAGGCGAGTTTCAGAACGAGTTGGCTTACTGGCTGCTACGGCTGCGTGGCAATGTAGGCCGCGGTAAAATGAGCGTAGCTGGGTAAAAAAAGAGAGAGGAAATTGAAGAAAAACATCAAGAGGCACGATTGCTTTGTTTCCGTAAACCATCCACCGTTACGGACAATTTGAAAGCCTCAAATAATATCCCGACGATCGAGGAATCGACGCAGCAATATTATTGTTCCCTTTCGGCTTCGGTGCTAGTCTTGAATCGTGACGTGGGATGTGACGCGAGTTCGGATTACACGGAGACGTACGGCATATTACTGAGGGGTGATGTAACGACCGTCCTGCAGCAAGACTAATAACAGCAGCGAGGCTACACAAACGAAGACACATTTCCACGAACACGCAAACGTCAGGTTAGTTCTGTGTGGTCATTTATATTTGTTGTTCCTTTTTTTGTTTTGGAAAGTGAGTACAGGATACACCTGTATATATAATGAAAACATTGAATCGATGAAATCCCTTTTATTATCGTCCGTCCGCTTTAGGACCCAGGATCTGCAAAACAAAAGTGTGGCTCGCAAACATTCTGTTTTCGGAACAAATGTCCTTATAATCTTAAATGCATCTTTAAAACGGTGTTGTTACTATTATCGCCGACTGCGAATTTGATATAAATATTGTTAATCATTCACACAGAATCAATAAAAAAAATGGCAACCATTGCAGCGGCTGACAACTGGAGCTTTTCCCGGAGCTATCTATCATTCCGCGATTGCGAGTTGTTGTGAGGACCGTGACGTGAGCGAGCGGTGTGGCCTACCGTAAGAAGGTAAATATTGTCGGTAGAGGAGACTCGTGCCTGATCGGTCAACTCCGGTGCTATTCTATCGAAGTGGTCTAGTGATCCGAGTGCCGAGCCTCGCCGTGCGTTGGCGGGGCGTCATGGGCGACGACACGGGGTCTACCCGTTCGAACCTCACTACATCGATGCTGTATCAACCCAGCCCGACCGAGATATACATCCCCAGAGAGTTCGACCTGACGCCGCAAATGCAGAACATCTTTGTACCCGCGATGATCATTACGCTCAGTATAGGACTCCTAGCCAACGGCCTTGCGGTCTTTATTACTGTAAAGTGCGCCAAGGAGAACCGACATCACAAACTCACCATCCCAGGGTTCCTAGTGCGAGCCTTGCTAGCAACAGACACCAGCGCCGTGATTTTCTTCATAGTCCGAGGCTGCTGCTTGTTCATCTACCAGAAGACCGTGATTCAGTGCGACCTGGACCTCGCCAGCAACCTAGTTTTCTCCTGGGCCTCGGGACTGATCAACATGTTGATGAGCTTCGACAGGTGCCTGGCCCTGGGCGCGCCGTTCTTCTACCACGCGCATGCCACGCGCGCCAAGACGTACCTCATGCTGGCCCTGTCCATTCTGGCGTCGGCAACCCTGGTCATGCTGCCCGTCTTCGGCTTCGGAGCCTACAAAGTTTACGTCGGTGGCGAGTATCACTGCCTGGCTCCCGGAGACCTCAGAGCACACGCCACTGTCTTTGACTTCAGCTACAACCTCATGTTCTTCACGCTGGGGTTGGGAGTCCTCGTCGTCACTTACGCCGCCAACGCGGTGGTGCTCAGGCAAATCTTGAAGCTGAGGCGGCGACTCGTGGTGGTGGTGGACTCGGAGTTGTCGAGAGCGCCACACACTGCAGACGGTGAGGTCCATCTCGGATGCGGAACCTCACGAACCACACCGGGAACCAACCCCGGGAATAAGAACCTCATCCCTCACACGCACGCCAGGGAAAACTCGCACGGAACAACCGACCACGAAGCCAGGAACAACACCAGCACGGTGGATTTGAGGAACGGGGCGCGAACCTCACGCTCAATGAGCACCTCACGCGAGAGGACCTCGTCGTTCCCAAAGCAGCCCGACGAGGGACGGGTCGAGATGAGGTTCGGTATCATGATCCTAGTCTTCTCCATGGTCTTCACGCTGTCCTGGTTGCCGTTCTATGTAAGTATAATTCGGATCTAGTGAAAGTTGTCATTTTGGTGTTGCCTTGTGGTCAGTTCGATCACCTGTGATTTTATGCGTAAACTATTCACACTACAGAAAATAAATAAAGTTCACAGTTACATTTGCTCGACATGTTCACTGAACTAGAAACCTTGTAGGATCGTATATACCAAATAGAACGGCACAAAAACGGCATTGTCCTGCAGCTTTGGTTAACGTACATTGTTGTGTGGCTTTGGTTACGACATAGTCGTGTGGCTTTGGTTACGACATTGTCGTATGGCTTTGGTTACGACATTGTCGTGTGGCTTTGGTTTGTGGAAGTGTTAGAGTTAGGATAGCCCCATTCCACTAGTGCCGCTAGGCTTAGGGTCGTCGTTTTGGTTGTTCTCTTTAAGTGCTTACCATGCCAAATGCAGAGGTTTCTCAGGTTTTGGGAATGACTAAGAAAATGAGTGCCTCACGTTCTCATTTTCTTCCTTTCCATTTTACTCCTAAAAATAAAAAGCCTATACGAGGTGTCCCCCCCACAAAAAAAAATATATATTAAAAATATCCGGACAAGAATATCTCAACGGAGAAGCATACTTTCACTACACTGGGGCCAAAACTATGATACCAATTTATGGAGAATCTTTCTATAAGAAAAAAATTGACAAAGATATCTCGAATTAGTAGTTTTAGTTCCAGACCCTATTTTGTCAAAGTGAAATCAGTGGTCCTTTCGCACCAAGAAATAACTAAACTGTAACATGTGCGGTTTTGTTTTAGTGCGAAATGAACCCTGACTGTGCTTCACAAAACAGGGTCTGCAGCTAAAACTACTGGCTCAGATAGGGATATCTTGGTATAACTGTTCTTCTAGAAAGATTCTCCGTCCATTGGTGTAATGTCGGCTTGGCCCCAAGGTAGTGGAAGAATGCTCGTCTGTTTTTGTTTGGGCCACCCCAAGCTTCAGATTGAATAAAAAACACCTCCTTACTCAAACACAGCATGTGAATTAAATCACCATCTGCCTTTACGTCTTATATAATGTCATCGCCAACACTTTACAGAGAAACCCTGTATATGTAAATTTTCAAGGATAGTTTCATGCTGGGTAATACTATTCATTTCTCCCTTTAAAGGTAGATACACCATTTGCAGATATCGAAAATATTGACTGCCTAATTGATAAGAAATGTCTTACTTATTTGAAAGTAAATAATGATTCTAGGCATCCAGCAAAATGATCGCGCTAGACATCCTGTAATTATCCTGAAAAATAGAATTTAAAAAAACAAAATTCGCGATCGCCGGACGGCGATCGCGGAAAAACAATAATAACATAAGAATAACTGCTTGACGCCGGTTGAAAAAAACGCTGTTTTTCGTGATTTTCTCGCCATACATGATTGTAAAACTTCGAACAGGTCAGTTAACCGATATTTACTATACTGAAATACAACCCCCCCCCCCCAAATCCTCCCATTCATGACAATTCGAGCAATTACCAATGGTATATCCAGCCTTTAATGCGCACGAAAACCACAAGGCAATCTGGCCATAGGTAAATTAGCATAAATATCAAAGTGAACAAAGAAATCGACAAGGCGGGACTTGAACCTGCGACCTCCGGAATACCGGACCGGCGCTCTACCAACTGAGCTATCTTGGCGGTTTCCCGGTTTCCCGGTTTCACCTTGTGGAGACAATGTCTTTGTAGTGCTGGAAATAAAAGATGAGCTCTATATACGCATAAGGTGACATGTACTATCCTCGACCGCCCGCCGAGCATTCAATATCGGGCTATCTATAAATAAATCAATCATACTTTAGTTAATGGGATCGTATACGTTTGGTGATTGGAACCCATTGTTTGTTTCAATCCTATATAGTTATAGATGTATACCATAAAACTAACCTGTACAAATTTCATTTCAAAAGGTGGAAGCGATTTAATTTCATTGAGATATTGCCGAAAATTTGGAGCGGTTATGTCCACGCAGGAAGAATAATCTGCATTGGAATACACAATCTGAGAAACGTCACTGCAATAACGCTTCTCAGATTCAATTTGTTTGGGATAAAAAGTGATATCTTTTTTCATAACCGCAGTACTTCGAAGTAAACAGTTTCTAAAAATGCAATATACTATCCAAAGCTGCTGTACTTCTTACCAAGTAAGTTAATATTGCCCTTAAATTTTTGAAGTAATTACCAAACGTATACGATCCCTTTAATCAAATTTTTGCGCAACTTTACGTTAGAACCACGGTCTCCTGTGCTGCATGCAAACATAATACCCAGGATAAAAAAAAAATCAATTCCTTGCGCCTACAAGCTTGAAACCCACTCTACATATTAACCGCGTCGTATTCAATAACGAACGTGACATTCAAGCGAACATGACATTCAAGTCAACAATATCTCGAGTATGTGAGGTATATGGCGTCGCTAAAGTAACCGGAGTGTTATTAAGTGACGCGCAGAATAAAAAAAGGAAGGAAAAAGAAGAAAGAAGCGGACTCATTGTCAAAGTGCAATGCCGGTGCGTGTTGCCCTAACACAGTCCATCTAGGCGTCGGTTGTGGACACTAAACGCTTTAAAGGTAGGATACACCATTTTAGAGATGATGAAAAAACCAAATACTACTGAATTATTAAGAAATATCTAACTGATTTGAAAGTAAAAAATGATTGTTGGTATCCAGTAAAATGTTTTTTATTTTTATTAATTCTTTCTGGTAATGAAACCAAGGATCCCTCAAAAGCGCTCTAAGCACTGTAGCTCGCAAGCCTGAAGAAACCTGTAGAGAGAAGACAATGAGAAGAAGGTACAGTTTTAGAGGTGTGAGGAAAATACCCCAGAAGAATATCCTGGGGAAAACCCACGCAGTCAGGCAGGGTCTGAAAACCCAATCCACTTTATTGGCCGCAGGCGGGGTCAGAACCCGGGTCACAGCGTTGAAAGGCGAGTAAAGAACCGACGCCAACCTATTTCCAACTACAGGGGTACGTGCATACCTTGCCAAAAATCACCACAAGCAAAATCTCAAAATTGACCACCCCTTCATATTTTGACTTTGGATGACCATATCTCCGAATCACATCGTGCGACTTTACCCCTTATTTTGTTGTGACAGGTCACATATTCCCCTCATTTGTTACCAACGAACCCCCCCCCCAAGCAGGAGGCCCATAAAGGCCATTATTAATATGACCGTCAAAAAAAAATGATTTTGTTTGCTGTTGAGGCCAATATTTTGAACGGCGCAAACAAAATACCAATTATTGCCGTTTGCACAAAAAACGCGCCAAGAAGGATCGCTACACAACAGGCATGCAAGTTGGATGCAACAACGCGATAGTTCTATCATCTTCACAGGACTTCATACCTTGGTTTTTTTTCTCCATTAATTTTAAGTGGCTTCCCGCGATACAAACATGACCAGCCTAAAACAAAATCCCATTTCAATCTCACAGCAGGAAATGAAGTCGGGAACAAACGCACGTAGGCCTACGCTCTTCAGTTTTACCTTCGGCCGACTCGGTGCCTTTGCGCCAATTTAAAAAAAAAAATCATATCCCCACACGCGACCCTTATTAATCCTCTTATTCCATTAACTTATACATCCCCAGAGCGTTGCATGCATCCCACACCAGCTTACATCCACTCCGTAGCTAAATATTAAGAGACCCTTTTAATATCCACGGTTTCGTGAAAGCATACAGGTTCATATCAGGATCATCACGTAAATGCCAAACGCGCAGCACACGTATACGTCCGCGCGCGAAGGAAAAACAAAAATGGCTTTCAAGACCTGCATCTTAATTCCAAAGAAACAGCCAAGGCAATATCTGCCCATGTTTTTTCCCCAAGAGATCTGTAAATTAACCGCGCGTCATCTAGCTGCTTGACCAAACAAGAGGACACTTTTTTGTTTATCCAAACAACACTCGACGGTTTTTGATTACGGAAACTACAGGTTTAATAACCTCCCTTGTAATTTGTATACATGCGCAACACTTCAATTTGCGTAGCACACCGTATAGTTTGCACTCCAGTCGTTTACACATTTGTTTTTGTACCCTGCCCATTGCCAAATCAGCACTATTTGATTATCAAAATAGAGCTGGTTTTAGAATACCTGTATAGTTAAGCAAAATACACTTGGCATTCATAAACCGAATCTAATATCACGGCCGACACATAGTATCCCTAACTTAAGGTTCATCTGTGAAAATTTTTAAAAGAAGCTAATTTCAACTGATTTTGGTGGGTATGGGTATGGACAACTACCAAAAAAAAGGAAGGAGGGATGGGGGTTGGGGAACTTTTTTTATTAGAGGTCAAAGGTCATTGACCCCTGCCCAAATCACTACAAATTATATTTCAGCAACAAAATATGGTATATAGATGATCTTGGTGTCAAAATGCACAGAATTACAATAGAAGATGACATCAAATAATTATTGACCCTTGGGACCAAATCCTGACCTCCGAAAATGAGGTCAAAAGTCACAAAACAATTTTATTACTAAAATGTCATATTTATAGCAACAAAATATGGTATATAGATGATCTTGGTGTCAAAATGCACAGGATTATGAAAGAAGATGACATAGAATAACTACTGACCCTTAGAAAAGAGGTCAAAGGTCAACAATAGACGTATTACTAAAATGTCATATTAGTACAAAGTTCATTAGTGTCAAATAGTTTGTGTATGTAAAGTATATGTGCATTTATAATCATGTTTGGTGTTTGTTGGGAAGGAGCGTAATCATACATTCAGCCTACATTTTTTGTATTATTAAAACGATTCTCGGTCACATGGGAAGGACATTAAATTGAAGGACGTCTAATGCTGGGTTATGTGGAATTGTTTTCTTTTTCTGTGAGACTATTAGGTTTTTTAGTTAAAGATGAAGTGCTTTTGCAAGAAAATAGCAAAGGGAAACCGGTTTATGCAGGCATACTTCAAGGAATGATCAGTTTATTTGTTGTTGTTTGTTTGATCAATCCCAGTGTTAGCTGCAGTGAATCACAACTCATTCTACTATGGGAAGGGGAGGGTGTTTATGGAAGTTGTCACAAGTCAGAACTATTTCTCATCGTTTTCGTTATTGTTTTGGAGATGCTGCAACAGTTCTGCTGCGTGAAGTATCATGGGATTGTATGTTTGTTGATGGCCTGCAGAGATAAATCTGTATATTTATGATTTGCTGGTATGCCAGCAGTGTTGTTGCGTAACTATATTGCCCGGAGTGTAATTCTTAAACAATATAAATTGTTGCTTAGTGATATACGCTTCTGGGAAGTCAGTTTTGGCCACATTTTTTTCTGCGAGATTGCAGTCGGTAGGAGGGGGGGGGGGGGGGGGGGGGGGGGGGGTGGGGGGGGGGGGGGGGGGGGGGGATTACGTGTACAAGTTTCAAAATAACCCCTCCGATTGTATTTGTGACTGGCAGAGTTAAATCTGTAATTGTACGTTATCTAGTGGGTATGCCCGGTATGACAGAGAGTGGTTGTTTGACTGGCCAGAGCGTAATTCTTAACTCTTATTATATTTTTTATTTTTTTGTAAGACACGCATCTGGGGCCGGGGGGGGGGGGGGGGGGGGGGGGTCAGTTCTAGCCACATTATCTCTGCTAGATGACAGTCAGTGGTTGGAGTTCGTGGACGGGAAAATACATCGTTGGGTTAGACATTCCCTAAAAGCGGGAGTTTCAAACCCTGTCTCTAGTTTGGGCGACGCGATGACTGGTTTGTGTATTGCAACAGTGGTCCTTCGTTTTTAGTTCACTCAGTGATTGATTATTACCGGTAATAATATGCCGTCCCCCTTTTTTCTACTTTTTTGGAAGGGGAGCAGGGCATATTTTTTGTGCTATATAATGCACTTCATCAGTCACCATTCTTTCAGTTTACCTTTCTTTTTCCTTGTTTTTAGTTGTGTGTCGGTTTATATGACAGATTGCAAGGACAAATACCGGCTTTTGGGGGGTATTGATCGAAAGGAAGGCATCTTGACTTATTTATTTTGTTTTAGTCTTGAGATTCATTTCTTTGATCATTGTTTTGTTCTTCCAATAGTTCCAATAGGATTTGCACATTCTCTTCATCCAGGTTGTTTTCTTCTTGGTTGGATTGTGAGATGCTTTAGTCCTAGATCGAACAAGTTCATATTTTATGTTTTTGTGCCGTTTGTATGCCAAGGGTTGGGTATCAAAATAGCCTACATGTATTTAGGCATTCGTTTTCACTAATCCAGTGCCAGTGTTTGAGAAGGGGCCGTTTGAGGGCTGGGTGCGTGACTCGTGGGTAGTATGGTAGGACGAACACCAGTGGGGTATTTTTTTTCTTTTTTTATCTCACGCTTAGAGTCCGCGGAAGTCTCGCCCCTTTGAGGAGGGCTAGGTCTTCGTTTGTGTATCCGCGCTTGTTAAGTTTGTCTTTGAAGAATTCAACCCTCTCCTCAAACTCTTTTAAATGGGTACATATACGTTTGTATCTAGTCACTTCGCCCTTGATTAAGCCGCCAAATACCGACTTAGGGTGTGCTGAATCTCTCTGCTGTATACAACTTACAAGACTCTCTGCAAGGTGCACCAAGCTCCTCTCCTTAATAATAGGAAACTTTTGGGACATCTCACTTCACTGGGGTAACTAGTCAAGGTACAGTACATGTAGGCTAACTAGGTTTTATGAGTGATCACTCCTTAAACAAAGACATCATTCATTTTGTGTTATGTTATATGTATATCTCTGGGGTGGTGGTTTGTGGATTCAATATGGGGCTTCGAATAATGACCTTTGACCTTTGAGGTCATATGTGGCGGTCAATTTGTTATCCTACATGTATATCACACTTTACATTTTTCTACTTCCTGCGTAATTATGAGCATTTTGACACCAAGATCATACAATTACCATATGTTGTTGCCGAGATACAATTTATAGTGTTTTAGTCCAGGGTCAATGACCTTTGACCTCTGCTCTTAGAATAAATAATAACTCCAATACCCGTCACGTAAGTTAAAATTAGCCTCTTCGATTTGTTTGTGCTCATTTTTATTTAATGGTAATTTTCCTGTTATAAATATGACATTTTAGTAATAAAATTGTTTTGTGACCTTTGACCTCATTTTCGGAGGTCAGGATTTGGTCCCAAGGGTCAATAATTATTTGATGTCATCTTCTATTGTAATTTTGTGCATTTTGACACCAAGATCATCTATATACCATATTTTGTTGCTGAAATAATTTTTTTAGAGATTTGGGCAGGGGTCAATGACCTTTGACCTCTAATAAAAAAAGTTCCCCAACCCCCATCACTCCTTCCTTTTTTTTGGTAGTTGTTCATACCCATACCCACCAAAATCAGTTGAAATTAGCTTCTTTTAAAAATTTTCACAGATTGGCTCAATATATTGCTAATTTAGGGTTACTAACATGACGTAAAACTATTTAGCACCACGCCAATAAAGCTGGGTATAAATTGACGAAGTCACTTTATTTACACGATTGTAGGCTAGCGCTGCCATAGGAAAGCGCACATGCAAACAGAGCGTGACGTCGTCAGTAGATAGGCTTATTCGCAGTTTGTAGTGTACTGTTGTGACTAATCTCTTGCTTGACCAGTTCGCGCCGGGTGACGTGTATACACGCACACTTTTTTTCTGAAAATCAAAACGGATGACTGATAAACACATCACGAGCAACTCGGAGCGAGGCCGGAAATATTTGTCGCAGGGACCGGCTCGCAGCTGGCACTTGTTAATGTGCTGCCCACGGACTGCCGGCATGGGCCCACTAGGGTAGACGTTCGTGAAAAATAATCTCGCGCCTGGGTCCGGTAAATAAAAACCGAAAAAAAAATGAAAAACCGGCGCGACTGGTTGCTTACTGTTGGAAACGAGGTCACGGACAATAAAGTAAGCCCCGGGGACGAGATTGTGGATAATGGTTGCCGCGTAAATAGAAGGACGTGTCCGAATCTCTCGTCCTGGGCTATTAATGCCCGTCTTGTCAAACTTAAATGGATTGGTGTGAATTGTCGTTCTGATAACAAGATTGTGTTTAATATCTTGACAATCTCTGGAATACGCTGTCATCTCGCATATAGGATGTTGGCATCCTAATGCCCGTTATTTAAGACCGTCTTTAGACTTGTTTACAAGCTTTCGTCTTATACAATTTGTTATAAAATGTCAAGCAATTAAAACTGATGTCCACTCCCACAAATCAATGTGGGCCAAGGCCAAGGGGAGCTAAACAGTAACTCGATTCGCATTGCGATGAGTATCGGGGATTCAAACATCGCATGACATTTGAAATCAAACAACCCTGTAATATATTTGCACGGTGAACGTGATCTTCCTGAAAATTGCATAATTACTGTGACGGTGTTGCTGTATGCATGCAGCTAGCGCCGCGGGCAGAGAATATTCCTCTTTCGTCGGAAAATTACTTCCGCCCAATATTCCCACGGGCAACTGAAAAAAAAAAAAAAAACCGACTGCATGCCTGCGAGCTCACGAACACTTCCGTTGCGGTGTAAGCATGAATTTCAGACTATTATGAGATGCGGATTTAACGGTAGTTCTATTACATGTATATATTACGGGCGGGAAGCGGTAATTTTTTCTGCAGGTAGGTTGGTACATTAGCCAATCAGAACACAGATGGTGTTGACGTCATCGATGATGTTAGAGTTGTCTGGGACAACCCTAACCCCTAACCCTAACCCCTACCCCTAACCCTATCCTATCATATAACCCTAACCCTAACCCTAACCTTAACCCCTAGTTAGATCCCAGACAACTCTAACATCATCGATGACGTCAACATCATCTGTGTTCTGATTGGCTAATAAATGTACACTATGTACCAACCTACCTGCAGAACAAAATTATCGCGGGCGGCGAGGCTTAAAGATACGAGGCAAGTTAACATGGGGGGCAAGCCAAGTTTGTTTTGGTCAACCTTCATCATTTAGGATAAGAAGCGACGCACGTTCTGCAATGCTTGTACATGTATATGAATCTATCAGGCTGCTATTCCTAGCAAGACTCTTTATTTCGTCAGCCAAATCCTTTTCCAACACGGTTTAATAGTACGTTCGAATGCCATAGGCCTATACCAATCGACGAATTGGGATTGCTAATGGACAGATGTTCCAGCTGGGCTGGTCTTTTTAGACGTAACTGGGTCAATGTGTGCTGCTAGTGCTGCAAGCCCGTAAGGGACAGATTAAAAAACTAATCAAAGTTGTGCAATTTGTGGGTGAGGCAGGCAAGAAAGTTCAACGTGAACAGTTGCGCAGGATCAGGAAACAACTGGTGGACATGAAAGGAAAAAAATCACTCAAATAATATTTTCTGAACTTTGTATTTTTAGGAAGTGTAGTTATCACAGATTATTGTCATTAATGTCTTGTATGTAAAAACGATCAATACAGATGAAAATTAAGATAATATGTGTGCGCTGTCCGTATGATTTTGGTCAATTTTGTTTATTTCAAAGCTGTGTTTCTCGTAATGTGGATTCGGCAAATAAATACTCACCTGTCATCTTCATCAGATCATAACTCGCTAACCTAAACAGATACACACTGGTGATGGGTATCATTAGAAAGCTTATGAAATTCCCTATCTCACCATGTGCATATCTCCAAAAGTCATTTTGAGACTTATTCCTGATTTCGATGGAGCGGGTCACATTGTTATTGAGTCGCAGACTACTCGTCAATGAGTCATTAACGGTACAGTCTATAGCCCTGCCGTCTTGCCGTGTGATGGATGATAATAGCAACACGAGACAGCAATCTCCAATGTACGCAGCAAGCAATTACACAAGCATAAAATAGTCGCCAATGCTGAATTCCTGTGTGCTACGCTTCGCCTGTTTCAACAAATAAGCTGCGCTGGTCTAAAACGATCCCTTTTAACGAAGTTCTTGAAAATAAAAGCCAAGATTGATCGGCAGCAAAGGGAAAGTGTACCTTTTGTGTTTGGTGGTTGACGGTACAGCGGTTGATCACAATAATTGATCGGTCACGTGCGAGGGTTTAACCAATAATACTATAGGGACAAATCACAAGATTCTGACTTTCATACGACACCGTCACAGGCACTGACCTCTACACATGGACAGATCATCATTGTTTCACACTTGAAGTCGGCGCGAACTGGAAGTGCAACATGGCGGATCCACGACATCACTCTGTGAGCCAATGAAATGTCCAGGTGTAAAGTTCAGTGGATACGGTACGTATGACATAATGTTTATAAATACAAAATGTACAGAGTAAATCCACTGACCTCTACACCTGGACATTTCATTGGCTCACAGAAGTGACGTCTTGGGTCCGCCATGTTGCACTTCTAGTTCGCGCCAACTTCAAGCGTTAGCACAACAGAATATGGACAATGGTCCGTCCAGGTGTAGAGGTCAGTGGTCACAGGGGCTTTATCGACGTCCATTTTGGAAACCTTGACCTTGAATCCTTTTGAACTTTTGACCAGATCCAGCGACTCGTCAAGGCGGCCACTGGCTTCAGCACCCAGGCCAGCCTGCTCGCCGTCATCTACCTGCTGACGTTGAACCACGTGATCGACCCTTTCGTCTACGTGCTCATGAAGCGCCAGCACCGCCGCAAGTTCAAGCAGCTCTGCCGCAGGTGGCGCTCTGTTGTCTGCCGGCGTTGCCGTGGCGACGACGGGACCACCTTGACGTCACCACCGGCAACGGGCGGAGGAGGAGAGGTTTCCGGAACCAAACTCGACTGCAATCGCCGGAGTAGTCTCGGAAGTAAGTCGATTCAGGTAATTCATGATTTATGTCTTCGAATTTAATCACCGCAGTCATAACATTTGTCATAATAACAGTAATTTAGTTTTTGGAACTAAAATGACGTCACGGGACACGATCCAAAACCTAAACAGCGTCCTCTTGAGTTCATGCTCCGAGCAAATGATATTTCAATATCCGAATACAAAGTATATGGGCACCTCTTTTATTTTTCATTTCTTTTCATTTTCATTTACAAAATAATATTCAAAGTCTAACAGTACAAAAAAACGAAGGCAAAACTAAATTTGAATACAATCAATTGACACTTATAATTGGCACGGTCTAACGGCACTTAAGATATTATACAATTCCCTGCACATAACACCAAATTATACACCAAATTATACACCAAATTATACACCAAATTAATCTGAATATGGCATGCCTTATCAGTTTTTAGATAACATTTTATACTATAAGCTGCTTTTTGGCAGGGATGTAGTCGAGTCCATCACAAGCCCCTGCATATCCCTGTAAGTCCCTGCAAGTCCATCACAAGTCCTTCAGTTCCAATTCAAATCACAAGCTATTCAAATCAGCTTTGACAAAGGCATTCCTTTATCATTGTTCATCTAGTTACTTGTGACTGGCTTTATGAAGGGACTTGTGAAAAGACTTGCAGGGACTCGACTACAACCCTGCTTTTTGAAATCTTTTATTATTTTTCCAAGTTCGAATACAGGTCCCCGCGTACTCACCATAGAACACGTCTCTAAATATTGTCTTTTACAATTTTTTTCCCAGCAACTTTCATCACCTCGTTAACGATGACGACAGAACACGGCTACAGCTACGCCACAAGCGCAGGGGTAGGGCTAGCCCAACCCCATGCGCCAATGATAGAAGTCACCGCGGCTAGCCCCAGCCTAGCCAGCGAGCTTAGCCCCCGGGCCTCGTTGACTGATGCTAGCTCTCGGTAAGATCGTGGAGAAATAAGAAGAAAGATCGTCTCCATGGATTCCAGCTGTACAAATTCCAATTATGAGAGCTAGCAGTAGTGAAAATCCTGGGATATGTACATGTATATATGCTTTGGGATTAAGAATCCCGATACCATAAGCAAGTGGATTACTGAGACTTCCAGGTAATCCTGGGATTTAACTGCTTGAGAATAACTAGTCCAGATGAGTGCGACAACCTTTAGATTGAGATCCCCGATACCACAAGCAAGCGGATAACCAAAACTGTCGGTAATCGTGGGATTTAAACTGCTTGGGGATTACCACTACCAGACTGCAGATTACCAGCCTATGGATTATCGGTCTGGAGACAATCGGACTTTTGGATTACCAGAATGTGGATTAGCATCCATTGGATTGACAGCAACAAGATTAACCAGCCTATATACTATATACCGCGGACTATACACCAGCACTGGGATTAGCCCACAGATGATGAACTTGGGATCAACACGTCCAGTGGATTACCCACTACCAGATTACCTAAAAACTACCTGGAAATTACCTGAAAATTACCAGATTACCTTGGGATTAACAATTTGTGGATTTGGAACCCCAGAAAACATCAAACTGTTCTGGAAGTTTCCGATAGCAGATGACCCATGACTTTACCGCACAATAACATTTCCATGGGAAAAGTACATTTTTCAATAGAGGAAAACTACATGTACTAAACTGCATTTTCCATTGAGGAAAGCTGCAGGGAAAGCTATATTTTCCCATGGAAAGCTATATGTGACCTGTCATCACAAAATGAGCGTAAAGTCGCACGGAGGATTTCCCAGTACGGCCAGTCAAACTAAGTCAAAATTTGAAGGGATGGTCGATTTTGAGATTATATGTTGTTTTTAAAGACTAAATCCCCAACAATCAATTCCTAATTTTTCAGGACGATCAAATGAAAACAAAATTAGTTTTTGAGACAATTTTGACTATGCCTTTCTATGCCTTTCACACAATTTCTCGCAAGAAATGCCCGTTTTCTTAAAATCTGTGTATTAAGACTCCAGACTAAAAAATAAAAATAAAAAAAATATTGAGTATCACAAACCTCCAAGTGTTATATACCATTGGAAAGCTCTGTTTCCACAGAATTTAGAAATACCCATATCTCAATTTTTGATTTTGCCGACTTTACGCTCATTTTGTGATGACAGGTCACATATTTTCCCATGGAAAGCTTTTGTCCATAGAGGACACCCAGAAGGCACAGACAGAAATCTGTCTTGCAGCCATTTCCATGACTTTTTCCATATCAGACTTCCATGACTTTTTCCATATCAGACTTCCATGACTTTTCCATGGATTTCCATACTGTCGTTTTCCTTGCGTGATGCACAACATAAAATTAACGATAACAATAGTTGTTGGCACCAATGAGAAAAATTTTGCTTTTAGCTAAACATGGTGTCTTCTATAGATTTACTTAAGACTTTACAATTCTGTCCAAATTATACCCGAAAATTAATTAATTTTAAATTCATAATTTGTAACTCTGTAATGTATACACAATACACGTAACATAATTCTGTTAAATATATCTTAACTCTTTTAAAGACAAATTATTATTGGACACAAGATACTTGCCGTTTGTTTTACATAAATGATAAATTCATTCAATGTTTTTTAAGAAAATTGCGGTGAAACAGATGTCACCTAATTATTGTTTCATACAACCATTAAATAATACATTCAAACCGTATAAATATTTTGTATTTCGCGCAAATTAAATTCAAAATTATTTCAATAATTCTTCAAGGAAATCTTCGCCACTTAAATGCTAAACCCACTGACGACACACACATACAAATTTAATTTCTGGGGCGATTTTGAAAAAAAAGTGGGTTCGCAGTTTTGTTACCAGTAAAAAAAGTCCAATAATGCATGGAATTGGTAGAAAATAAGTTGAGAACTCGTACAGATGAACGGAAAAAAATCAGTAAACTTTGCAAAGCTATAACAGCGCAACCTTTCAGCGCGACCTGCTCAATAATACCCATATTACTCATCGTGAGTTGAGTAACTTTAAAAGTAGAAAATTGCTCGGATTATCAGGATTGGTGGATTTGGGAGTTTGTATTTTATAGTAAATATCATTAAACTGACCTGTCCGAAGTTTTACAATCATGGATGTCAAGAAAAATTACAAGAAAAGTAGTTTTCGTTTTCAACCGGCGTCGGGCAGTTGTTCTTTTTGTGATCTCTGTCTGGCGATTGTAAATTAAAAAAAATAAAATGTATTTTTTTTCGTAACATTTTGCTGGTGTATCCTACCTTTAATTTGGCTTTAATAATCTGATGTATTTTTAATATATTCACTGAAGCTTACCTAAATGTGCTTCAGCTTTTGTTTACATCTTTTCTGCGTAACGTCAAACTGCTACGAGTTGCTTTTCTGTGGTGTGTGAATTACAAGCGGGACATTCCTGAAACTCCTGTGGAAAAAAAAAGAAAGAAAGAAAGAAAAGTCTTATCCTCAATTAACTACAGGTGCCTAAATCCTGTACAACAGACGCACGTTGCTTTTGCTTCTGCCATGATTCACTGTCAGGTGAATATGTGACCCGCTTCTACAAAACACGACATAAGTCAGTCCAGTCACAAGTCCGACAGCCACAAGTCCGACAGCCACAAGTCCGACAGCCACAAGTCCGACAGCCACAAGTCCGACAGCCACAAGTCAGTCCAGTCACAAGTCCGTCCAGTCACAAGTCCGTCCAGTCACAAGTCCGTCCAGTCACAAGTCAGTCCAGCCACAAGTCAGTCCAGTCACAAGTCAGTCCAGTCACAAGTCCGACAGTCACAAGTCCGACAGTCACAAGTCGTCCAGTCACAAGTCAGTCCAGCCACAAGTCAGTCCAGCCACAAGTCAGTCCAGTCACAAGTCAGTCCAGTCACAAGTCAGTCCAGCCACAAGTCAGTCCAGCCACAAGTCAGTCCAGTCACAAGTCAGTCCAGTCACAAGTCAGTCCAGTCACAAGTCAGTCCAGTCACAAGTCCGACAGTCACAAGTCCGACAGTCACAAGTCCGACAGCCACAAGTCCCACAGCGACAAGTCCGACAGTCACAAGTCCGACAGTGACAAGTCCCACAGTGACAAGTCCCACAGCGACAAGTCCCACAGCGACAAGTCCGACAGCCACAAGTCCGACAGCCACAAGTCCGACAGCCACAAGTCCGACAGCCACAAGTCCGACAGTCACAAGTCCGACAGTCACAAGTCCCACAGTGACAAGTCCGACAGTCACAAGTCCGACAGTGACAAGTCCCACAGTGACAAGTCCCACAGTGACAAGTCCCACAGCGACAAGTCCCACAGCGACAAGTCCCACAGCGACAAGTCCCACAGCGACAAGTCCGACAGCCACAAGTCCGACAGTCACAAGTCCAGTCACAAGTCCAGTCGCAAGTCCAGTCACAAGTCCTTTTATAAAGCCAGTTGCAAGTAACTGGTTGAACAATAACAGAGTAATGCTTTTGTTAACAGTTCATTTGATTAGCCAGCGACTTGACTTGAGACTGAAGGACTTGTGATGGACTTGCAGGGACTCGCATACAACACTAGGGAGAAAGCAGTTTAGACAAGAAAATTAAACAAGTTGTTGGTTTAGCTTGAAGTTGAACCTCGAGGTACAATGTGAAACCCTGTTAAAACCTCACAGAACCTCACGGTAAACCTCACATTACTGCCCATTTGATTTCGTGCGTTTCCTCTCAAATCCATGTCTTACCCTGATGTATTCTTGCCAGCATGTTTGGCAGCAGATGTGACCACAGGGACCTCGGTAGGCTGGCCAAGCCGTCTTATGGCACAACGCACAATCTAAGAGTTACAAAACAACACCATTTGCAAAAAATAGTGTTGATGAGAGAGATGTATGTGAAATGGTAAGGATCTTAAAAATATAGGGGTGGAAGGAAAGTATTAAAGCCTTAATACGTACCCTCTTTTTTGGAATGGCCCAAGCTTGTAAAATCCCCGAGAAGAGACTCTTTGGCAACCAACTGTTTTTCTCCGACCTCTGCTAGATGCTTCTTCGACGACGTCTTCTTGAGCTTCGAATCGCTGTCAGAAGCTCTAATTGGCGAGTTGTCGGGTCCCTTCTGAGCCTTATTCTTCAACTTTGGAGTGTGCTTACTACCCGGAGAATCAACCAATCTACTGCTCTTGTTTTTGTTGAGCTTTTCTTTCCTCGATTTGGGCGTCGCTGGTTGCTGTTGGGGAGCCACCGACCGATTTGGAGAAGAGGTGGCAGTTTTCCCCTTCGTTTTTGTTCGTTTTTCATCTTGAGATTTGAAGGTTTGCATGAGTTTTTCATTTTCTTTAAGCTTTTTCTTGGGAGAGATTTCTAAACATTTCTCATCAGCTTGTCTTTCCCTGCTCGGCTTTGGCGGACTTCTCTGGGAATCGATCTTCTTGCTTGGCTTGGTCCTGGATGGCGACTGGAAATCATCCTGTGATCCGCCCGATTTCTTTATGGAACTGTTGGAGGATTTTAGTTTCTTCTTTTTGAGTAGTGTAGAGTTTTCATTTTCTTTCTTTGAAGACTGGCCAGACACGTCACCTGTTTTATGACTGTTTATCAACTTTTCTGACACCTGTGACACCATCTCTTTTGACTGATGTTTCTCAACACAGGTCTTGGAAGCCGTTTCTTTAAGACCGGTTATGGTGCCGTTTGCTTCCGGCTCAGTTTCCCTGCCTTGTTTCTCGAGATGTGTTTCAGTGGATTCAACAACCCTTGCTTTCCTCACTGGAGACGAGCGACAATTATCAGTGTTCCCACTGTGAGTCTTTCCATCGCTGATGCTCCTCTTTACATGCTTGACCATCTTCTGAATTCTCGACCTTTGAGGTCCTAGTGCAACAGGTTGATCATGCTCACGCCGATTGTGTATCTTAATTGTTTTTTCTCTGCGTGAAGGCTGGTTACTATCTACATCCTCTGGCAAGGTAGCTCCTACAGCTAGCAAGTCAGTTTTTCCTGTAACAAGGTCAGATGAATTAATATCATCATCAAAGAGCTCCTCGCTCGCATTAAGCATAACGTCTTCATCCATGCTAGATTCTAAGGACATAGGTTCTTCTTCATCTTCTGGAGAGTCTCTAAGTTCATCCTTTGGCTCATCTTTGTGTAGTGTTTGTTCAGGTATGCTTCTTGTGTGTCTAACTGGTTCGGGTTGCTCAGAACCATTCAAGGTCTTGGAAGACAGCTTTATGGTGGCAGCAGTGGGATTGCTGGTAGAGGAAAGAGGTTTGGAAGCAGCAGCAGCATGATATTGTGAGCTTGTGACTTCACAATCCCTGTTGGAGCTCTTGGGCGAATCCAAACAATCACTCCTCTTCCTAGCCTGGCTGCCAAGTTCCTTTTCTCCAGAGTATTCTTTTGGACAAGGTCTTCTCTCGGAGATGCTAACAGCTTTAGAGGGTGCTCTGTAAGAACTATTGGTTACACTCTTATCTCTAAGCATCTTCTCATTTCCTTGACCGTCGCATGATTTTTGCTCTGGACACCTTGTTTTGATTGACCTTTCCTCTTGGGGTTTAGACTCTGGTTTGGTTTCAAGTGGCTTCTTGAATGTACAGGCCAGTTTTTTGGTTCTCACAGATTCTCCGTCTGCAGCAGGGCCAAGCATCTGCAGAACTTCACCCGAGTTGACTGTGCTCTTGTCTTCTTCAAGCCGTGAGGCACTGCTCTGCCCAGCATCCACTTGAATACTTCTTGGGTCGTTCTTGGACAAAACAGCTGATCTGAGCAGGCTGCTCTGTACGGGATCCTTTGCAGCTGGTTCATCTGGGTCAACTGAAGAATCGGCAGGGACTCCAGGTTTTGGATGATGTGGGAAACTACGTACTTCTGAAAGAGGACCGCCTCCGAGTAAAGGCTTCCTCGGTATATTGTCTCTGTGGAGCTTGGGGTGATGAGATACAGTCTCGGTTTCAGCAGACGCTCTGTCGCGATCGAAGCTATCGGGCTTGTGTCTCTTTGTAGGGTTACCGGTTTTGCTGGTGGCCATGCCCTGGTTACAGACTGGCCCATTCTGCTGCAGGTGTACTGGTTCTGGTAGACCCGATTTGCTTCTATCCACTGAAAAGTGAAAACAAATTAATCTTGTCACAGATGCATTAAACCAAACAAACAAATTAAGATTACGACTTAGACTATCTATAAACAAAATCCCACTGTACTCAACTTATGTACCGATGCACATATGATCGTTTTCAAAATCCGACAAAGACGATCAAGAATCTCAAAATCTGCATAAATATGATTTGATGTTATTTTGCAACCGTTATATATTAAACCAAATCTAAGGATTTACTCCTACTTGATGAGTTTGGGTCAGCAGGTTTTAGTTTCTCCGTCTTCTTTTTGGAGATGCTGTGCTCTGGTTTGTAGCCGCATCCCTGGCCTGTGAGACTGACACAGAGCTTGTGGAACTGCTTCTTGTGGTGGGGACGAGCAAACGTGTAGAAGTCTGCGAGAGGTGAGAGAAGAGGAATTCGGATCAGTTGGGAGGCGGGATCTCCCGCATCAACAAACTCAAACTGCCTTGTTGGTTACTTCCTGTGTTATCTCAAACTACTCTGCCTTTTAATCCCTGTACTGCTCCAAATTGCCCAAGTATTGTATTGATTTACCACGGATTCACAGGGTTAACCAGTTTGCGCCGGGATTAGTTAAACATCACCGAGCCGAGGCGTGATATATTTTTTAATGAAACTTGATCCAAGGCGGTGTCAGGCCGATGGTACCGGGAAGCACACCCACGCATTTGCGGCCTTGCTCGCTGCTGACAGACATTTTCGGCCTTGCTCGTGACGTGTTTATGAATCATCCGTTTTCTGGGGAAAACTTTGCTTGTATATACGTCCTCCGGCGCGAACTTGTTGAAGTTAGTTTTCAGTCATTTACGTCTTGCAACTTACTTCTGAAGAGGGGGAATTTGGAATCATCTTCTGTGAAGAGGTCAGCAATCCCTGCAACCATCTCTGAAAATTTGTCTGTCTGTTGAGGAGAAAGATTACCATAAACAAAAACGTGAAACCATGGATATGAACGAAATACGGACAAAATAAAGTGAAAGGAAACGCAAGTTTTGTAATGACCAACACAGAAACATGGCATTTAGCAACATGGCGTTTGTGCTCTTGGGCAAGACACCTAACTACAATTGCCTCTTTTACACCCAGGATTATAAAAAGGGTACCTGTGAGGGTCGAGGTAGATTGAGCGCCGATATCGGCTTCCGCGTGGCTCGCGGCCTGATGAACGGGGTAATAATTGTATAGAGCCTTGAGCACCAACAACGTTGAATATATACACATTATTATTATTAGCAAATTTACAGTAAAATCATACCTTCTTATATTTCTGCATGATGCTGGAAAATGTCTTGTAAGACTCCTGGCTCAGTGTCTTCTTCACCTTCAAGTACACAAATTACACAATATTTTGTGGGACATAAAAGTAGAGAAAAAGTACGAACAGTAGGAGGTGAGGAGGTTGGGTTTGGGGAGGAGGTTGGGTTTGGGGAGGTGGTGGGGTAGGGGAGGGATAGTTGGGCGATTGGAAGTGGGGATGGGAGGTTGGAGATTGGGAGGTGGAGGTGGGGTTTGAGAGGTGGTAGGATGGGGGGGGGGGGGGGAGATAGTTGGGCGATTGGAAGCGGAGAGGGAGGGCTGGGCGATTGGGAGGTCGGGGAGGTCGGGGAGGTCAGGGAGGTCAGGGAGGTCGAGGAGCCAGAGCAGAGAGAGGGATACTTTCCTACCTGAGTAAGGTAATCCTGAGCTGATGCCAGGTTGGCGTTGCCTTCTCTACCCTTAACCTCTTGTTTACCGGCCATCGCTGATCCCTCTGCTGCTCTCGTCTTTTCCACTGAATCTAATCCATTCTGTTGTTTCTGTGAATTAAAACCAGAGACGAAGGAAAAACACAGGCCATTCACTAGATACGCTTGTTTCAACCGATATAGCAGTGTTCTCATTTGATTTTTTTGGGTTAGTGTACTGTGACTTTTTTGTAGGATGACAAAATTGACAATGGGAACACGCGGCAGACTGACGTCCCTGTCAACTTACCGCGGCGGTGATGTAAAACTATTAGGCCGAATTATATGTTATCAGTGCCAGCAATGTGTGTGATTCTGCCAGCTTCACAAGGCCAAATCAACATTCCATCGTGGTAAAACAAGGTCTCAGTGGGAATGCACGGAAGAATTACGCAAAGACATGTTGCGGTAAGTTTCCGCGAGGCCGCGAAAAAGAAAAGGTGTAATGGGAACATGGCTTAACCAGTTCGCGCCGGGATTATTTTAACATCACCGAGCCGACGCGCAGGATTATTTTTAACGAAACTCGATCCGAAGCCAGGTTCAGGCCGCCAGTAACGGGAAGCACACCCATGCATTTCCGGCCTTGCTCGCTGCTGACAGACATTTCCGGCCTTGCTCGTGGCGTGTTTATGCGTCATCCGTTTTGAATCTGGGGAAAACTTTGCGTTTATATTCGTCATCCGGCGCGAACTGGTTAAGGGTGGTAATTGTACTGTGTTCTTACGATAACAATCTTCTTTTTCTTCTTTTGCTGGTCGATTCGATTGAGTATCTTCGTTGGCTGGCTGTTGGGCTGGCTGCTTCTTTGAGAAAGAGAACCATCATCTTTTTCCTCCGAGGTGTTCTGTGGGGGATAAAAGGATGTCATCTCAAAGGTGAATTTAAATTTCAGAATGTCAAAGGTCAATGTCTTAACCCTACCTCACATAAAGGCCCTCTGGCTAGTCAATATTTAAGATGTTATATTCGAAGGTTTTTTATAGCGAGGATAACAAATAAGATTACCTCAACGCTACTGAGCGCATTGAGTAAGCCAGTGCACTTCGCGGCGGGCTTGGGGCGTGAGTCTTCATACATGATCTTCAACTGTGCCTCCGACACGTGACCTGCAAAGAGACGCAAGTTTTTGGTTAAATGTAAAAAATATCAGGTAAAAAAAACCAAAAAAAAATTGTTTACTGATTATTGCAAGCAATTAAGACCATAAACTGAAAAGGCGTAAATTCATGGAAAACGTGTTTTAATGAAAAACAAATTTTAAACCTGCTGCAATGTGTGGTAATATTTCAGAGGCACACATTATGTAAATGAAACTTTTGAATCAACAATTCGAAAATTATCAACAATTCAATTCTTTGCCTTTGGAGAGATATATAGGAACAAAAATAATAAGTGCTTCTCTTGGATTTTAGCTTTTCTATGAGCTTCCTGGACACACACACACACGGATATTCCCGGTTTTTTTCCCCTAGTATTCCGTTCAGACACACTGCCTTGAATAACAATGCCCAATGCTTCCGGTTGGTTTCTTAGAGCGAATGACAAACCCTACTCACTCCCGTCTCGGTTCCTCTTGAGACTCGGGACGTGGGTGTCGACATGTTTGGCTTTAGTTGAGAGAACGGAAGATGACGTCGCGGCAGATTGCTGCCAAGACTGAGCTTGATCGATGCGAACAGGCGCGGAGGAACGAGGCTGCTTAGGGAGAGGTTTGGGCATCTAGGATGAACACGGAAATACAAAAATACAAAATTACCCAAGTTTAAGTTTGGACATTCTTTATACTTACAGTTACATAAACCAGGGTTTCCACCGTTTCATAAAAACAAAATTTCCCTGATTTTTCACACTCGAGTTTTTCCCTGATAAATTTTTCAACATTCCAGGATAATTATTTCAACCTATATCCAGTGTTTGACACGCCTTCAATGTTGTTGCAGTAAACATGGTGACCTGGGCCCAATTTCATAGCGCTGCTAAGCACACGATTTTCTGCTAACCGAGCCTCCGTCTATTTCATGGGGACCGTAAGCAGTAAGCGCAGCAAAAGGCACGCTTAACCTAGCGGGAAAATTTGCTTAAATCAGTGACGTAACAATAGAATCTCCATGCGCGCGCAAACGTTAGCACAAAAAAAAACCGCCGTGAAATAGCGCTTACGGTTAGCAAATTTTTCTGCTAAAGTTAGCACAACTTTTCCGCTAACTGATAAGCAGCGCTATGAAATTGGGCCCTGGCTATTGAAGAGAGATAACGAAAGAATTTCCACACGAAAAAGCCACGATAGCCAATCATCCCCGAGACAAAATATAACAAACTTTATCTTTAGGACCAATCAAACTCCACGACATTTTTCCCTGATTTAGGGTATTTTTCTCAAATTCCTTTTATCCCCCCCCCCCCGACTCATTTTCCAGGTTTTCCAGGTTTTCCATGATTTTCAGGTTGTCATGGGAACCACGTAAAGACTTAAGCCCCGTGTAAGTACTAGTTGTCGGAGTATTTCCACCTCCTCCTCGGAATTTACCGTTCTTTCCGTCTCCTTGAAGAAACTTGTCAAGTCCTTCACGCCTTTCCCAAACTGGTCGTAGACGTTGACGTAGGGACGCACCCAGGAGGGGAGTTGGTTCCTTGCGTCACGGTTGGAGAACCTGTCAACAAATTGACCAGACAACGAGACATAACAAGTAAAACGAGTATAACGAGACAAAAACGAGCAACAAGGTAACGAACAAAAAAAAACTCGCTCAGAAATTCAGCAAATTGTTTTTAAGTAATTATATTCCATTCATAAATACCTCAGACAGTTTACCCATTCCTATTGGACGAGAGCCTATCATCACGTTGGCTGTGATAAAACACAGGGCCAGTTTAGCAAACCTTTTTTTTCCGGTGTCAAATGAAATTTGGATGACCATGAAATTTAGATGCCAGTGAAATCTGGTGCGCAATACTACAAACGAATCCGTGTTTTAGAGTCCTTAATAATTCACGCTGTACCGGCAGCTAGCGATCTGCGTAACGTCGCACTGTACGCGGGATTGCGTGTGCCAATGCCCATATTATTAATGACCGGAGCCGAAATCATTAACTTGTCCAGGCCCATATTTTTTTCTTATTATAATATCTTATTTCTTAAGAGTTACAGAATCCTCAGTTTTTAGTCAAATTAACCAGTTCGTGCCAGGATTATTTTCACATCACTGAGCCGAGGCGAGGCGCGGGATTATTTTTGACGAAACTCGATCAGAGGCGAGTTCAAGCCAATGGTACCGGGAAGCACACCCACGCATTTTCGATCTTGCTCGCTGCTGACAGACATTTCCGGCCTTGCTTGTGGCGTGTTTATGCGTCATCCGTTTTGAATCTGGGAAACATTTTGCGTGTATATACGTCCTCCGGCGCAAACTGGTTAAAAACATTTCAAAATTTATAACAAGTTTCTGACAAATTTTGTCAGTGTCTCGAAAAAAGAAAAAGGTATTTTAAGTTTAAATGTTTAAATCCCGTCCGCACTAGTGGAAGAAATAATGTGAGAAATTGACCAAAACAAAAATCTGACCAATGAGAGAGATCGAGAGTACCTGGTATCGCACAGAAGAATGGCGCCAAAGTCATCCTTGTGTCGTATGACTCGTCCTATAGCCTGATTGACAGCCCGGGAGGCTTGCTGTCGATACCAATCCTGACCGCTCAGAGACTACAGACAAACAAACAAAAACGTTTACAAAAAAGCACAACTTTTACAATTTTTTGTTGTCGTAGTTTCTATTGCTAATTAACCAGTCCGCGCCGGGATTATTTTTCACTGGATTAAATTTCGGACAGGTCAGTTAAACGATATTTACCATAAATTACAACCCCCCAAATCCACCTATTCATGATAATTCAAGCAATAACCGACGGTGTATCCTTAAACTTTGATTTGTAGGCAACACAAAAAGGAAGAAACTTACACTGGGATTTTTTCTGCGTGTCTCGTCGAGATACTGCATCTTAAGAACCACCTTCGGATCCATTCTGGGGGGGAATGGGAGTCCAGTGATGACCACGGCTCTTCCATTGATGTCTGCAAAATCTAAACCCTCAGATACCTTGGGAAGAGGGGAAGGGTGGGGGGGGGGGGGGGGGGGAGAAGGACAGATGAATTCAAAGAATTTGACATGATTTAAGCTGAAGTGCAGGGCCTATTACTGTCGAGTTTGATAATTTTTGTATTTTTTTGTTTTACAAAAATGAATTTGTTAAGCTATTAGAATGTGCTGTTCAAGCTATTAAAATTCCTTAAAATTGCTCTTTGTGGAAAAAAGTTACCGAGGTCCAACTGTCAAAAATGACAACAATTATCAGTTGAAACGATATTCCTCAACTGAAGATTCAAAAAATGACACCAACGCACAACTTTTGGGACTTACCTTTCCCCTACAGACTGCAAAGAAGCAGGCTCCATTCAACTTTTGGTCATTGATCTTCTCGTAGAAAGACTCCATCGTCTGGAGACAAAACAAAAAAAATCAACCCAATCAGTTTTGTGCACTATGTCTTTTTAACCAGTTCGCGCCGGATGACGGTATATAAACGCAAAGTTTTCCCTAGATTCAAAACGGATCACGAGCAAGGCCGGAAATGTCTGTCAGCAGCGAGCAAGGCCGGAAATGTCTGTCAGCAGCGAGCAAGGCCGGAAATGTCTGTCAGCAGCGAGCAAGGCCGGAAATGTCAGTCAGCAGCGAGCAAGGCCGGGAAATGTCCGTCAGCAGCGAGCAAGGCCGGAAAGGCGTGGGTGTGCTTCCCGGCACTATCGGCCTGAACCCGCTTCAGATCAAGTTTCGATAAAAATGATCCCGCGCGTCGGCTCGGTGATGTTAAAATAATCCCGGCGCAAACTGGTTAAAGGGGGGGACGGGGGAGGGCAGATCTCTACCTACCTCCACAAAGGTTGTCTTTCCCCTGGGCTCCACAAATACTTCTTTGTATTGAGTGATGCGGTGCTGTATCCCAGATTCCTGTCAATAAGGGACAAATAAATTGAGAAAAACAAAGAAATCACATTTTATCATTATAATTATCAAAAGGTGGAGGCTAACCCCCCCTCCTCCCAATTTTTGGGAGGGTGGTGGTTGAATTTGTTTTAACTTACCTGCCACTGATCAAGAGAGTGGTTCATCATGGGATAAGAGGGGAAAAACACTAGGAGACCATTGGGTACCAGACGGGCAAAGTTCACTGGAAATTAAACAGAAAAAGACGGGTTGGTAGATTTTGTAGAGTTGGTTGGTAGAGTTCAAAAGTCAACCAAACGATTGAATAAAAAAACAATTAATAAAAAAAAAAAAAAAAAGAGTTTCTCACCTATTGCGTTTCCGAGCGACAAGACATAGTCGCGGTTGAAGCGCGTGTTGAAGGAAGAATTTAGCACGGTGCCGTCGGGCCCTTTGGTCATGACGGCTACCGTCATCTGGTGTTTGGAGATAACGTGGGGGTTCTCTAACTGGATCGGGAAATCGCTAGCGGGATGAAGCACAACAATCGGTCATCTTCGATTGAAGCCAGATTATCAGGAATAATTAGGGAGGCAAAGTGGAAAGAATGTTGCAACTGATGCAAATTGTGTTTTTTCTCATAGGTCAATCAGTGCAAAAATGTTCAAAAGACAT
This sequence comes from Crossaster papposus, assembly GCA_037893245.1. NCBI lineage: Eukaryota > Metazoa > Echinodermata > Asteroidea > Velatida > Solasteridae > Crossaster > Crossaster papposus. Next base: position 41,107 of record JBAIAA010000120.1, on the reverse strand, counting down.
GATAAATCTTGGACTGAGAAACATTTCCAATTTTGTAATGAAATATTTGACAAAATTCCTTGACTCTCCACAGACAGTTTACACAACCGCTGAGTAGCGTCAGGATACTACATTCAGGACAACTGATCATCCTTGCCCAGTTTCGAGCCGGAGGACATGTACACACGCAAACCACTTCCAGAAATTTACAACGGATTACTGATAAACACTGCACGGCCACGGGCAACTCGGAGCGAGGCTGGAAAAATCTGGCAGCGACCGGCTCGCAGCTGGCATTTGAGAGTGTGCTACTAACGGACTGCCAGCCTGCTGGGGTCGATGTTCATGAAAAATAATCCCGTGCCTAGGTCTAGTAAATTAGAAGAAAACAAAAACGGTGCGAACTGGTCAATACCCGCAGCTGGGGTGCTGAATTGCCAAGGACGCCGCTACAAAAATTACAAACCTCTAAAATAACAGAGCATTTCTGGGGAAGGAAAAACGACAGACTCACATTTGGAGCTCCGACTTGAAGGAGTTGAGAGGCGAGAGGGTACCGCTGGTCAAGATGATGCTACGAACTCCTTGAGATACAAGATCCTTCATGCTGAAACCGGGGCTGAAACACCAATAGCTTAAAGTGTAGCCTGCAAGAGAGAGAGAGAGAGAGGAAGAAGAGATGAGATGACCCTGTTAAAGAAGAAGACAAGTTATGCGAGCATGTGGTACTCTCTGAAATACTTGGGTCCGCGCACAAGCCTTCCCAAGTTATGTCTTGGTAATAGCACCCTCTGCTGCTGGGGCGGGTTGATCCCGATAACCCGGACCCACTGCATTAGAAGAGGAACATCCAATTTCAATTTTGAACCAAGACAGAAAGCGAGACCTAGACCTGGGGTCTTTCGGAGGGATAGTAGATGTTTCACTAGGAGAAGAGTTTACCTTCCTTCTTGGCTTTAGCCGCGTTCTTGCTAGTCCACAAGTCGGTGCGGCCAGACTTCTTCTGCGGCTGAGTGGCTCGGACGTGGACCTGCGAGACAACGCTAAGTCTCAGTTTCACAAAGACAATTGACTTAAGCAGGAGTCGAACCTGTAACCCCCGAAATACTGTTCAAGCTCTCAACCAATTGATCTATACCGCCATTTACAGGGTGGTAACCCCCCCCCCTCCAAAAAAACAAACCCAAAAAAAACAAAAAACAAAAAACAACAATAATACAAATAATAATAATAAAACAAAACAATACCCAAAATAAAACCAATAATAATAAAAATAATAATAAAAACAATAAAAATAAATAACTACCCTGAGGCCAAAACTATACCAATAGAGGAAGAATCTTTCTAGAATAAAATTATACCAAGATATCTCAATTTGGGCCAGTAGTTTTAGTTCCAGACCCTATTTTGTGAAACAAAGTCCGAGGTCCTTTTGCACCAAAAAGGACCAAATCACAAATAACTAAAACCGTAACTACGAATTTAACACGACCGTGCTTCACAAAATAGGTTCTGGAGCTAAAACTACTGGCCCAAATTGAGATATAGTGGTCTCATTTTTCTTCTAGAAAGATTGTCCATCCATTGGTACATGTAGATTTGGCCTCAGAGTAGTAAAAGTTTGCTTGTTCAATTTTTTTAAGAAACCTTCTGTTCGGAAGCTTACCTTGTAGCACCTACTCGCTTCCGACACAGAACCCGATGGAGTGTCCTTGTTGAATACAATCTGCGGAAAAATGTACAATATAAAAATATATCAAATGACAAATATTGATGTAAAATATTTCAAATGATCGGGTTTTTTTATTGAACGGGATTTACATACTGCGTTTTATTTGTTTGTGTTTTATAATTGAACACATTTAAAAAAAAGAAAATTCAATGTGAATTTTTTTAATTTTTAATTTTTTTTATTTAAACACCCAACAGTTCTATAGCGCCAATTACAGGATGAGAGAAGATAATGTGAAGAAGTTAGAGTTTTAGAGGTGGGAGGAAAACCCCAGAAGAATATCCTGGGGGAAACCCACAGAATCATTAGGCAGGGACTGATGAAATCCCAATCCACATATTTGGCCCAGGCCGGATTCGAACACGGGTCATAGTGCGGGTGGAAGGCGAGGAAAGAACCGCTACGCCAACCTGACTCCCAATATATAACGAATGTACGTAATGGAATACATTGATTTCTAACCGTGGGTAAATTACACTCACATTAATGACGTCACAGAATTTCTGGAGACCAGCGGCTTTGTTGTGGAACGCAGTTGAGCCTGTTCAGAAATTCAAACAAAAAGTAACAACAGAAAGTGAACTAACAAAAACATTTTACCGAAAGCCACGAAACTTAGGACCACCAAATAGTTTGAAAAAGCAGCCTCTCTTTTCTTTTCCCTTATTTATTTTCCCTGACATTTAAGACGGCATAAAAACAACCAAAATATTTTTTTCCTAATTATTGTATTTCAAATGACTACAATCTATCAATAAACAGCTCATTCATTCATATAGTTTTTAAAATTCCAAAAATGTGCAACATTTCAATGGCAGAACATTTGCTAGACGGATGAGAGTTTTTTGTGTAGTTTTGTGGGAAAACGACAACATATTTAAAAGATAACACAAAAAATTGAATAAAAAAAACCTCAAATTTTCGACTAACTTGTGGTGAGGTGCGAGACAATCTTCTCCAAGAGTTGCAGGAGTTCAACTTTCGTGTCAAAGGTTATATGAACCTTGGCGAACAACTCGTAGATGAAACTGCCGACAGAAAAAAGTGAATACTTTTTTGTAAACTCTAAAATAAACAATTTGATCTTCTTGATTGGTTGGGGTGGGGAGGTGGGGTGGGGAGGTGGAGTGGGGAGGGAGGTGTTAGTGGAAGGGTTCAGAAAACTAACCTACCTTCCAGGCTTCGTGATGCCTGATTCTGGTGGGTTCATACTGTTGATCTCATTCTCAAGATCTAGGAACAACTCTGATACAAAAAAGATATTAAAAAAACCAAAGATTACCACTAGAGTTGACGAGACTTCAATGGCCATAAGAACAATACACTGAAAGCTTGACACAATTTCTATACCATTTCTATGGCCATTTATTTATGCCACTTACTCTTCAAAGTAGCTAGAGCAGACGCATCAAATTCCCCCTCTGTAAGATAAAAAAGAAAATGATCATCGATAATCATTTTTAGAAAAATCATCTGGCAATGGATTTGGACAAACAATGGGAGGGACATGGAAGGGACATTGGGGGACCTGGAGGGGACCTGGGGAATACCTGGAAAAAACCTGGGAGGGACCTGAGAGAAACCTAAAAGGGAACCCTAGAAGAGACGTGGGAGGAACCCGGAGAGGGACCCGGGAGGGACCTGGGAAAGACCCGGGAGGAACCTGGGAAAGACCCGGGAGGAACCTGGGAAAGACCCGGGAGGGACCTGGGAAAGACCCGGGAGGGACCTGGGAAAGACCCGGGAGGGACCTGGGAAAGACCTGGGAAAGACCTGGGACAGACCTGGGAAAGACCTGGGAAAGACCTGGGAAAGACCTGAGAGGGACCTGGGAAAGACCTGGGAAAGACCTGGGAAAGACCTGGGAGGAACCTGGGAGGGACCTGGGAAAGACCTGGGAAAGACCTGGGAGGGACCTGGGAGGGACCTGGGAGGGACCTGGGAGGGACCTGGGAGGGACCTGGGAGGGACCTGGGAGGGACCTGGGAGGGACCTGGGAGGGACCTGGGAGAAACCTGGGAGGGACCTGGGAAAGACCTGGGAGAGACCTGGGAGAGACCTGGGAGGGACCCGGGAGGGACCTGGGAAAGACCTGGGAAAGACCTGGGAAAGACCTGAGAGGGACCTGGGAAAGACCTGAGAAAGACCTGGGAAAGACCTGGGAGGAACCTGGGAGGGACCTGGGAAAGACCTGGGAAAGACCTGGGAGGGACCAGGGAGGGACCTGGGAAAGACCTGGGAGGGACCTGGGAGTAACCTGGGAGGGACCTGGAAAAGACCTGGGAAAGACCTGGGAGGGACCTGGGAGTAACCTGGAAAAGACCTGGGAGTAACCTGGGAGTAACCTGGGAAAGACCTGGGAGGGACCTGGGAGGGACCTGGAAAAGACCTGGGAGGGACCTGGGAGGGACCTGGAAAAGACCTGGGAGGGACCTGGGAGTAACCTGGGAGGGACCTGGGAGTAACCTGGGAGGGACCTGGGAAAGACCTGGGAGAGATCTGAGAGGGACCTGGGAGAAACCTGGGAGAGACCTGAGAGGGACCTTTGATGGAGCTGTGCTGGACTTGATGTCCTACCTCCACCAGCGTCAGCCGCTCTGAATGGCTGGTTGCAAATCTCCACTTCCACGGTTTTCTTGAGGAGGTGATCCGTCTCCTCCACGCAGGAGGCGAGGTCAAACGAGGTCAGGTCAAAGGACGCGCTCTCCTCACACATCCTCTCCTGTGTTGCACGCACAACAGCGGAAAACAAATATGGAAATATGTGTTATTTGAAAGCTATTGAAAATGTATGATTAGTTTGTAAAGAAATATGAGAACCATAGAAATAAAACAGGGATGATCTAGTAAGTTAGAGTTTAGAGGATGACATCATTATATGGTTTTACTTACGACGTTGTGCGCCTCGTCAAAGATGACCACGTTCCCCTGTAGCTCCACGCCGTGAATGCGTCGCGACTTGGAATCCAGCAGGTAGTTATAAGGCATGAAGATGATGTCCGCGTTGGCCTTCAACTCGCGTGCCATGTAGTAGGGACACACCCTGGAAACAGACCAAATGAACAGGGGGGGAAAAACGAGTTGGGCTCGTGTAGAATTTGGATTGTTCGGTCAAGTTGAAGGGGGGTGGTAAACCAGTTAACTTATATAAACGTATATAAACGCAAAGTTTTCCCTAGATTTAAAACAGATGACGCACAAACACGCCACGAGCAAGGCTGGAAATGTCTGTCAGCAGCGAGCAAGGCTAGAAATGTCTGTCAGCAGCGACCAAGCCTGGCAATGCCTGGGTCTGCTTCCCGGGACTATCGGTCTGCTTCCCAGGACTATCGGCCTGAACCCGCTTCTGATCGAGTTTCGTTAAAAATAATCCCGCCACTCGGCTCGGTGATGTTAAAATAATCCAGGCGCGAACTGGTTAAATCTCAGTCCCAAACAATAGACATCGCCTGAACATTTGATTTGTAATCTTGGGTTTCCTTTTGCTAAGGAAGAATGTTCATGCTTAGCGCATTTTGTGCTTAGCGCATTTTGTGCTTAGCGCATTTTGTGCTTAGCGCATTTTGTGCTTAGCAGCTCCATGAAATTGGCCCCCTAGTCTCCTAAGCATATTTTCACTTACTTGTGAGTGTTGCCGAGTTTGACGAGATCTTCTATGTCTAGGATGTTGTCTGTAAACGCCTTGTCAGCTTTCTTTTCTAAAACACGCAAACAAAAGTCTTGAAATTAGGTTTTGGGGTAGGTTTTGGGGTAGGTTTTGGGTTGGGTTTTGGGTTGGGTTTTGGGTTGGGTTTTGGGTTGGGTTTTGGGTTGGGTTTTGGGTTGGGTTTTGGGTTGGGTTTTGGGTTGTGGGTTGGGTTTTGGGTTGTGGGTTGGGTTTTGGGTTGGGTTTTGGGTTGGGTTTTGGGTTGTGGGCTGGGTTTTGGGCTGGGTTTTGGGTTGGGTTTTGGGTTGGGTTTTGGGCTGGGTTTTGGGCTGGGTTTTGGGCTGGGTTTTGGGCTGGGTTTCGGGCTGGGTTTCGGGCTGGGTTTCGGGTTGGGTTTCGGGTTGGGTTTCGGGTTGGGTTTCGGGTTGGGTTTCGGGTTGGGTTTCGGGTTGGGTTTCGGGTTGGGTTTCGGGTTGGGTTTCGGGTTGGGTTTCGGGTTGGGTTTCGGGTTGGGTTTCGGGTTGGGTTTCGGGTTGGGTTTCGGGTTGGGTTTCGGGTTGGGTTTCGGGTTGGGTTTCGGGTTGGGTTTCGGGTTGGGTTTCGGGTTGGGTTTCGGGTTGGGTTTCGGGTTGGGTTTCGGGTTGGGTTTCGGGTTGGGTTTCGGGTTGGGTTTCGGGTTGGGTTTCGGGTTGGGTTTCGGGTTGGGTTTCGGGTTGGGTTTCGGGTTGGGTTTCGGGTTGGGTTTCGGGTTGGGTTTCGGGTTGGGTTTCGGGTTGGGTTTCGGGTTGGGTTTCGGGTTGGGTTTCGGGTTGGGTTTCGGGTTGGGTTTCGGGTTGGGTTTCGGGTTGGGTTTCGGGTTGGGTTTCGGGTTGGGTTTCGGGTTGGGTTTCGGGTTGGGTTTCGGGTTGGGTTTCGGGTTGGGTTTCGGGTTGGGTTTCGGGTTGGGTTTCGGGTTGGGTTTCGGGTTGGGTTTCGGGTTGGGTTTCGGGTTGGGTTTCGGGTTGGGTTTCGGGTTAGGTTTCGGGTTGGGTTTCGGGTTAGGATATAATATAGGGTACATTTGGTCCAAATTTCAACCCAGAAAATTAACCGTGGTTGAAATTTTGAAGATAATTTTGAAGATAATTTTGGACACGAGAACAAAGAGATGTCTCCACAGGGATACAAATTTGCGGAAGGGTGAAAAAACGAGTCATTTACTCACGGTCTAGATTATTGTAAAAGTGACACATTCTGCTGTCAACCTTGGCCCTGCACATGTGAACCTGCAAAGCAAAAAAAAAAGGTAACAAAGAAAAAATCAATCAAATTATCTTTTTTCAAGTATGAGCATCTTAAACCCTAACCCTCCTCAATTATCCGGAAAAAAAATCTGGGCGACTTTGGAGGATTTTGGAAGAATTTTAAAGGATCTTGGAGGATTGACAATGAATGGCAAAAAGTGCCAGTTGATTTTGGATGACGTAATGGCTGTTCCCTGCCTTGTTTATGTTCAGCCATACATAGCCCTGCATTATGCTCGACACTCCTCCGCACTAGTTCGTAATGTAAACGTGTTAATTGAATTATGCGTGTATATCAATACGCGTGTCTATAAATACGCGGAGATTATCGCTCGACAAAATCGCAAATGTGATTGAGGAAGCACGATCAAAAAATAGTTTCAACTGTCAACTACCCAGAGTTGTATTCGAGTCCCTGCAAGTCATTGCACAAGTCCAGTCACAAGTCCTTTCACAAGTCCTTTCACAAGTCCTTTCACAAGTCCTTTCACAAGTCCTTTCACAAGTCCTTGCACAAGTCCTTGCACAAGTCCTTGCACAAGTCTAGTCACAAGTCCAGTCACAAGTCCAGTCACAAGTCCAGTCACAAGTCCAGTCATAAAGCCAGTCATAAGTAACTGGTTGAACAATGACAAAGAAATGCTTTTGTCAAAGCTCATTTGAATAGCTAGTGATTTGAATTGGAACTGGAGGACTTGTGATGGACTTGCAGGGACTTACAGGGACTTGTGATGGACTTGACTACATCCCTGCAACTACCTTGACTGCGTTACTCTCTGCTTTTTGAACTTCTGGATGGATGCATAGCTGTTCTCTCGAACCTATGACGGCCACTCGGGGTCTGCTCAAAAGAAAAGAGGGGGAGGGGGGAGCGGGGAGGAACGTCAAATACTATAAAGTAAACCTGCCTACACTTTCTTTAACCAGTTCGCGCCGGGATTATTTTAACATCACAGAGCCGAGGTGCGGGATTATTTTTAACGAAACTCGATCCGAGGCAGGTTCAGGCCGATGGTACCGGGAAGCACACCCACGCATCTCCGGCCTTGCTCGCTGCTGACAGACTTTTCCGGCCTTGCTCGTGACGTGTTTATGCGTCATCCGTTTTGAATCTTGGCAAAAAAATTACGTGTATATATATACGTCATCCGGCGCGAACTGGTTAATGTGTTCTACTCATAACTTATAACTTGTGTAAACTTATTTCAAAACTCAACTACAATTATTATATGCTGTGCAATACTGATAGATAATATGGACTACTGAGCTGAATGATTCATTATAAATAGTCCGAATCTTTTTGGTCTGGGAAGTGGGAACCAGACTCTATTTACCTGTACGTTGTATCTTTCAACTGATCTACAGCCTGCGATAGCTGGGAGTGAGTCCGGGATGCGTAGATGATCCTGGGACGATCAACAAACAGTCCTGAACGAAACCAGAAGGCAAACATTGATGAAAAAGGAACAATGCAATGAAACTATTTAAAAAATGCAAGAAAGCAAGAAAAACAGCGTTCGTTTTTTAACTGGCGCTTGACAGTTTTTCTTATGTTGTTCTGGTTTTATTCACGATCGCCTACCGGCGATCGTAATTGTTTTCTCTATAAAATTCAATTTATCGTAACAATAACAGGATATCTAGCGCAATCCTTTTGCTGGATGCCTACAATCAGGAAGACACTTAATACTAACTGGTGTAGCGGTTCGCGTTATTTTTTTTCAGGAGCTGGGTGGTGCGTGAATGTATATTCATGAGAAAGAGCAATGACAACTCATATACGTTAAAGAACTATAAAGAATTATAAAGAACGGCTTCCTCAACCAACTCGCCAATAGCATAGTTGGTAAATAGGAGAGCTATAGATCGAAAGGTCTGCGGTTCGAATCCGACTCGTTAACGTTTGTTTTTTCTTCAACAATGTTCTTATGGGTTATTTTAATCATTGAACAAGGCTGAAGGCAAAACGGGTTAGGGTACATAAGTTTCTTGAAAAATACAACAAGAACCGCTACACTGGTTAGTTTATAGTGACTTCCCTACAATCATCATTTAGTTTCAAATATGTACAATACTTCTTAATAATTCGGTATAGTCCTGCAGATTACTACAATAATATTGCATTTAGTGATACAAGCACCAAAATTGGCACACATGCTCATTTTGGGTCACCTTACACAAAAACCCCGTTAGCCAAGTTAAAATCCAAGATGGCCGCCATTTTTGAAGATGGCCGCCAATAAAGGCCAAATATCACCGAAATATTGATTTACGGATGGATAGAATAGCAATACAAGCACACAACTTGGCATTTAACATCTGTTTGGTCTCCCTGTTGTTGGCATATCCAAAACAGTATATTAGGCACTTACAAATTCAAGATGGCCACCATTTTTGAAGATGGCCGCCAATGAAGGCCAAATATCACCGAAATATTGATGTACGGATAGATAGAATGACAATACAAGCACAAAACTTGGCATTTAACATCCGTTTGGTCTCCCTGTTGTTGGCATATCCAAAACAGTATATTAGGCACTTGAAAATCCAAGATGGCCGCCATTTTTGATGATGGCCGCCAATGAAGGCCAAATATCACCGAAATATTGATGTACGGATGGATAGAATGGCAATACAAGCACAAAACTTGGCATTTAACATCCGTTTGGTCTCCCCTGTTGTTGGCATATCCAAAACAGTATATTAGGCACTTGAAAATTCAAGATGGCCGCCATTTTCCAAAATGGTCGCAACTGAATGGCTAGTAGTAGTGTTAGCAAGGATCAAACAGTAATACAAGGACCAAAATGGGCATTTAAAGGTAGTATACACCATTTGCAGATATCGAAACAATTTACTACCGAATTATTAAGAAATATCTTACTTATTTAAAAGTAAATAATGATTGTAGGCATCCAGCAAAATGAGGGCCCTAGATATCCTGTAATTGTTCCAAAAAATTGAATTGTATAAACCAAAATTCATTCTCGCCGGACGGCGATCGCGAAAAAAACAAAAACAACATAAGAAAAACTGCCCGACTCCGGTTAAAAACGAACGTCGTTTTTCTTGCGTTTCTCAGCAACCATGATTGTAAAACTTCGGACAGGTCAGTTAAACGATATTTACTATGAAATACAACCCCCCAAATCCACCCATTCCTGATAATTCAAAAAATTACCAATGGTGTATACTACCTTTAATCTCCATTTGAATCCAATATTATGCTAAAATTGTTAACCACTTGGTAATTCAAGATGGCTACCATTTTTAAAGATGGCCGCCACAAGATGACTCAGCCTATATGTTACAAAAAGTGACACATAAATCTAAACATATCTGGTACAAAGACATACAACACACTCTAAAAACAGATTGGTTGAAAATAACCAATATATTGGTCGATTTTAACCAATCCAGTTGGTAGATAAATGGTAACCGAAATATTGGTTAAAATAACCAATCTGATATTGGTTACCTAGTCAATCCATATTGGTTATAACACCAACCAATGCAATGTTGGTTAATTTAACCAACCCACAATGGACTCCAACCAATTTGTATTGGTAATTTGTATTGGTAATTTGTATTGGTTATAGCACTAACCAATACATAATAGTAGGGCTGCATATTCATATTGGTTAACACGCAACCAATTTGCATAACACCAACCAAACAATTTGCATAACACCAACCAATACAATATTTAATTCAAAGGTTCCCACGCAACCAATTACATAACGTGGACAAATTACGTAATGAAATAATACCAATGAAATTAACATTGCAATTATGCATACATACATTAATAACATATTCCTATTAGATATTAGCTACTGACCACTTACTACACACTTAGCTACTGCCGTTGTTAGTTTTATAGTTCGCCTTTTTGTACACGACGAAGCCACAGCTATTTTTTTATGAAAAAATTTCAACAGTTGAATACGGATGAAATTTATTGTCAATTTGTCACTATGTTTGCACAAACATCTAAATTCGATCATGGAATCGTTTGAATAATTACATATTATGGTCATTTTGGACTAAATACCACAATTTAACATCGACTATTGTCAAAACAAATTTTCTCACTGATTGGTCAGTTGCTGTAGGTACATTTCCTACATTATGAATAACCATTAGATTGGTTAATACCTTGGTTACAAGCTCAACCAATATAACTGGTTGAAGGACAACCAACATATTGGTTATGAATAACCATTAGATTGGTTAATACCTTGGTTACAAGCTCAACCAATATGACTGGTTGAAGGACAACCAACATGTTGGCTATGAATAACCATTAGATTGGTTAATACCTTGGTTACAAGCTCAACCAATATGACTGGTTGAAGGACAACCAGTATATTGGTTATGAATAACCAATAGATTGGTTAATACCTTGGTTACAAGCTCAACCAGGACTGATGAGATTGATTTGCTCTATGCATGGCATGTTAAAACACAGACTGTAAGCATCAAAGGTACGCTAAATATGCCTTCAAATGTTCAGTAACGCAAATACAAAATAAAGAGTTAATCTTGGAAAGCAATTACAACAGTAATGGTAAGAATCTCAAGTCAGGTCGCAATTCTTGTAATCATTTTCTTCTCTACTGACACCCGCTATTGTTATAAATAGGTATTGTACGTACGTGTTGGCCGCCATTTTGAAAAATGGCGGCCATCTTTGATTTCCAGTGATTTATGATTTGTTAATTATAAATGACCAACGAGAGGTAAATTGCAGCTTTATTGTATGACCATTTGGTTTCTATTGTAAAATAACCAATGTATGTCATTCAATGAAAGCAATCTTGAAAAACATGGCCGCCATCTTGAAAAAATGGCCGCCATCTTGAATGTTTAAGTTGTTTCTATTTTTGAATTGATAAGGGGTACATTTGGTGGATAGTTGCAACTGTTGGTGCTTGTATGACCAATTAATCCAATGTAACATTAAGTGTTACCATTTAGTGGCGGCCATCTTGAAAAAAATGGCCGCCATATTGGATTTTTATTTGGCTAACGGGGTTTTTGTGTACAGTGACCCCAAAAGAGTAGTTATGCCAATTTTGGTGCTTGTATCATCAAATGCAATATTGTGGTGAAAACAGTTATTAATCTGCAGGACTAGTAGTAATTGTTTTCTTCGATATCTGCAAATAGTGTATCTTACCTTTAAACGTACCATTGTGTTTCATTTAGCTTTATTTAAAATCTTCATATATTGCTATTTCAGATGTGTTCGGGTGCATTTTTTGTTGTTTTGTTTTTATGTTAATAAAAATTTCCATATGAAAACTGTGGAATTTAAGAATTTTTAAAGAGAAAACAATTGGCCCTTTCATTTTTACCTGTGCAAAGCTCAAAATTTAAAGGCCTTTTTTTCAGGATTTTACATTTTGACATGTCGAGAAATGCGGTTTTGTAAGGAGGATTTTATTCAGTTTTTTTAATATTCCCAAATCATCATTATCATCTCCCCTAACCCTCACCCAACCCCAACCCCAATTTCCACCTTACCTTCTTGTCCATCGGCCCACGTTCCCGCACCCTCCTTAAGATCGGCAGCCAGTTTCTGCCTGAAGCCCCCTTCCTCCCCCAGCCCCAGCCCCAGCCCCTGCTTCTGCCCCCCACCGCCCTCTTGCAAGCATCGACCCAACTCCTGCTGGGAGATGTAGGTGTTACGCCAGGACAGGGCAGAGCACAGGAGACACAGTGTCTTGCCCGTACCGGTAGGGCTCTCCAGAATGCCATTCTTACCCTAAGAAAGCCAGGGGGGGGGGGAGCGAAATATTGTGTCGTTAATACTTGTCCTGTTACAACTATAGAATGCAGGGCCCCTCAACTACTCTCGGCTTTATTTACCCTAGGACATAGAATGGAGTGGCCCTGTATTCTATAGGTATTGAGGTACAACTATAGAATACAGGGCCACTCCATTCTATGTCCTAGGGTAAAAAACGCTGAGAGTGGTTGAGTGGCCCTTCATTCTATAGTTACTCCCTTGCCCCTCTCAAGTTTTGATAAAATATTAATCTATAAATGGTGTTTTTGTTTATCATTACAAAATGACTTTATCAACCTGAAGACAGTATTATTCTCTCAATTATTCTAATGACACAAATTGTTGGTTTTTTGAGGTGGAAACTGCTTTTTTCTTAAGCAGTTTTCGGTTGCAATCTTGCAAATCAATGCAGTGTGTGTTCACAGTGCATCGTGGGTCACCAGACTTTATATGGGTGTTATGGGTCACCAGACTATATTTTTTGCGCTGCGTTTTGTGAAATGTGACATCAGATTTTGAATTTCACCCGAATTAAATTCTTCGGACTAAAAAAAGAGTAGACAAATATATTTTCAAAAATTACACAAAGAATTGACAGTTTTCAACAAACAGAAACTCAGACAAAAAAAGAGCAACATGTAATTTTTAACTAACATTAAAATAACAGAAAAAAAAGAACATAGACTTACGGACTGCAGACATTCCACAACCTTGCTCATGTAATCTTGCTGGCAGTCGTATGGGTCGAAGGGAAACTCAATACTGACTCCATTGCACTTGATAACTGGCATTCTGTCAATATTGAGGAGCCTCCCCCTGGCTGGCTTGGTTTCTGCTAGGTAACGTTATAAAACAAAACAGGTTGGAAATGAAAATGTGACATTAATTGACACAATGGTGAATGACAGCATTCCTCCAAGGCAATGGCTAGACCGAGTTACTGGCCTCTAGTTATCGCTTTTTTAACATCTGGACATCATCTGGCGCTACTAGAGGCCGAGCCAGACTAATAACTAATTTTTGAAAACTCTTAAATTTACTCCAAAATCCACCAAAATACTTAACAAAATACCTCTAAGTCGTCTTTATAGTCTTCCATATGTGTCCAAGCTGAGTTAACGAACTTCTAAGGTATTCAAGATCAATTCTTGACCTGCAAATTAAGGAAATTCGACGACAATATTCGAGCGAGTACTGCACACTTGTTGTTCGCCATGATTTTGAACGATAGTGCTTGCCGATCGTACCACTTTAGCGGGGGTGCTTTGCGATGTCACATGTCGGTGTGTATCGCGTTCACATATGTGCGCCACGCGATATTGACCTGTGACATCGCAAAGCACCCCCGCGTATAGTGGTACAGTCGGCATGCACTTTGATGCACAATTGATCTTGAATACCATAAGTTTGTTAACTCAGGCAGCTTGGACACATATGGAAGACTAGTATAAAGACGACTTAGAGGTATTTTGTTAAGTATTTTGGTGGATTTTGGCGATATTTTGAACCACATTTAAGAGTTTTCAAAAATTAGTTATTAGTCTGGCTCGGCCTCTAGTACTAGTAGTAGCGCCAGATGATGTCCAGATGTTAAAAAAGCGATAACTAGAGGCCAGTAACTCGGTCTACTAGGCAATGGCATGCACGACAGCTTGCACTTTAATTTGCATTGTAACAAAACAACGATTAATATAAAAACAATTAACTATTAGTATTCGTATGTTACATCGACCAATACTGAACTGATCCTTAGTTTTACCAAGTAAAACTGCCGGAGCTTGAATTTTCCAAATAATTATTATTTAAAAGAAATCACTTTGAAGTTTGAACCACTTACTTCGTCGTCTGCACTTGTTTTTCGTGCCAGAACATGTCTTCGCGGGTTTCCAGCGAAGAATCGTCCATAGCAGTGTAGGATGCCGCTTACCAGTGCCACCTGTTATCAACTTCTGGTCGGAAGAGGTCGCCCTTCAAACTGTTACGTTAAACGCGCGTCATTTTGGACTTTTTGCCGTTTTTCGAAACCCAGATTCGTCTCATTAGTAGCTTTGTTCTTGCAGTTTTGGCAGTGGTGATGTAGCCACAGTTAGCCTTAGCTGAGGTTTGAAAAAGAACTAGTAATTATGTCCATGGAGGAATAAGAAGAAAGTACTACCTTGGGGGTATACAAAAGAACTACCCCCCTCCCCAATAAAATATGTATATTTTTTCCTGGGAATTTATTTTCCCTGACATTTAAGACGGCATAAAAACAACCAAACAAACAAGTATTTTTATGACGGTTCCAACGTCCCCTTCCTAGCATACGATACGATATAATAGTGGATGAAGATCTAGTCCAAAAACAATGAAAACTGAGTGTAACATTTAAACATTTTAACTGCCGCATTAATTACTACGATTAACAACAAAGATACAGACACATGCAGCGTGATCGTTAATTCATTCTTCAATTTATTTATACGTAGCCAAATTTTTGTTCAATTCTTGACTATAAACAGAATCACCGGATACCTGAAAGTCATTTGTTCATTAAAAAAAAAAAACATTTTGTGCATTTTCCACAACCAATGAGTTTAAGAAAAATTAAATATTAATAATAATAACCAACATTTTACCACACTACCACCTTCGTATAATTAAAAAGCAGACAGGTTAAACTTTAGATTTTTGCAATACAAATTAATAGTAATAATCTATTGCTACAAACTATTCCAGTCCCGGATTCTTTATAAAAAATGACAAATATATAAAAATCTATTATATTATAATGTAATAATATTAAACACTTCATCTTCAAAAATCCCAAAATGTTCAGTCACCAATTATTTTCCAAAATATACATACAATAAAACGTTCATGTACAAATATAGTTTGGTGAATCAATAAGAACAAAAAACTACCTGTAATTTTTAAAAAGAGGTACATTTACTATGATTTTTATCTTAAAATGTACAGCGAAAATTCATGGCAATATTTATAATATATTTGCTCTCAAAATGACGTCATGACGTCATTTCTTCGAGTCCTCATTGGATAGAATTTGTTTGAACAATAAGAGCAAATTACCCACGTGCCCGTCATTCCTTCCCAAAATGCTGTAAAGCTGATTAGCCATTCCCGGTCCAACGCCCAATTTCGGCAGTGGGCACGTTACACCGACGTACGAGCGAATAACAGATTCTTGAAATTTGATTCGGATTAGGCCTGTCAACTTAAATAATTATTAAACATATTCGGCCTATCTCTAATGATTTCGCTGCCTCGATGATATGCTATGGTTCTCTTTTGATTAAAATCGTCTTTATAACAATGTCATATATTGACTATATATTTATTCAAGCTTCATCTTCTATAGTTACACACCCGTGCATATAGAGAGATTTGGGCATAAACCCTACCAACGTGGTCCACGTGTTCTTCTGCAGATCGTAGTATTCCGCGCAATTCCTGGACTCGTCGCCGACTTTCCCGCCAAAAATCCAGAGTCTGTTTCCCGCTACGGTGACCCCGGGGAAGGTCCGCTGCTCATTGGACGGCTCGTGAGGGAACTCGTCGCCGGTCTCCACCGAGATCTCCGAGACCTCGCGAGGTTTCCGTCCGCCCAGGACGAACATCCGCCCGTCGTGCGCAGTGGCCACGCGAAGGGTCTTCCGGGAGAATTCTAAGTCGGGCAGCAGCGACCAGGCGTCCGTGATCGGGTCGTAGCACTGGATGCTTGAGCATGCGCACTCGTCCTGCGTGGCTCCGCCCACCGCGTACAGCCTGCCGTGGTAGCCGACCACCGATGGTACGCTGACGGCGATTGGTAGGGGAGCCACCGGTGTCCACTCGTCGGTAAATGGGTTGTAGCATTCAACGGAATCGAGTCGGGTGTTCTGGGAGGATGCTTTGCCGCCCACGACGTAGAAGCGACCGTTGAGCGAGGCGGAGCCGTGGGAGTGACGGGCGTCTAGGAGGCTTGCCACGGGCTTCCAACGATTCCTGGAGAAGGAATATCGCCACACCAGGCGAGTGGATTGTTCACAAACCGTGTCGTAACCACCGGTGACAAAAATATCAGAGCCTGCATCAATGAGAAAGGAGGAATTAAACATAGGATCAAGTCGTCACCGTCACCACAAAGTAACACTAATGTTACATGATACGCGCGACCTACATGTACTTCTGGCGTTTTCACGAAGTAACTTCGCAAAGCCCATCTAATGCACACGGACAGCGTCCCTTCGTGAAAACTCGAACACTGATTTGTGAGTTTTCACGAAGTACCGCTACCCGTGTGTCACGTGACACTATAGTGTTACTGCTTGGTGACGGTGACGAAATAACGGAGCCTTGAAAGGTTCGCCCTAAGGGCAGTCTGTGTTGCAGAGACATTACAAGCTGCCCTAGGATGTGGCGTCATTGTGCAAGCAAGGAGTCTCACTCTATTAAACTACACTCGTTCTTCTTGAAAGTAATATTTTGTCGGTAAGATACCCTCAACATAGATTGCATTGGAGGATGAGTTGCCCAACCGGCAAAGAGTCAACGTGTGGCGGATTGGAAGGTTACTTAGTATTGTTAGTACTTACCCAGTGCTGCCACGCTGTATTTCCTCTTCATGTGGTGTGGCATACGGGCAAGTGGGTACCATCTCGGATACGAAGACTTGACAGCTTCGTGCGCATCCATGCAGTACACCTCGTCACTGTAGATGTACTCCCCGTCCAGACCTTTCTGGTGACCTCCCACCAGGACGATAACCTCCGACCTTCGACTTGGGCTTCGGGGTGAGGTCCCTGGTCCGAGCACGCGGTAGCCCCGCTTCATCAACCACTGGCAGCATTTGGCTTCCTTCAGGACCTCGGCGCAGTGTCTGGACTTGGAGAGATGGTCTGCGTCTCTTCCGGACAGCATCTCGCTGAGGATGTCCTCTTCGATGAGGGGAAGACGAATGGATCGGAGCAGCTCTGGACGGAAGAGAGCGCGCTCATCCGGGTTGGATCTGATCCATCTCAGGACAGCGTCATACACGACCTTCTCCGATTGGACGGCGAGCTCGTCGTGGCGAATGTACGCCACCAGTTGGTCAAATCTCAGCTCCAGGAATTCGCTCTCCTGCGAGACCTCCTGGAAGTGCTCCAGGACGAATCTCTCTGCGTCCCTCTGCAGCGACAAGCACCGGTAAGTCTCGGCGAATCTCGCGAGACTGAGGCAGTTTCCGGCGCCGATGTTGCGCTGGAGGAACTCCGCGCACGACGTGGCCACTTGCTCGAACTGGAGGAAGTTGGCGGTGGCGTAGAGCTCCTCGGCGTTGTCTTCCGTTACGAGGACGCGAGATTTGTAGGCAAAGTCGATCAGGTGTCCCACCATCCGGGGACAAAGGTCGTGGAGAGAGATCTGGCTCTCGTAGCTTTCTCTCAAGTCGCCGGTGAACATCGCCCTGAAGTACGGGCTAGCAGCGGCCAGCAGGGCGCGGTGGCAGCTAAACTCCCGCGAGCCGACGCAGAGGACGGTATCCGTGCACTCTCCGACTAGCCTCATCTCATTCAGGACGGACATGATGCTGCTGGGAAGCAAGGCGTCGAAGAACACGTAGCTTGGGTCCGGCTGCTGGTCGCCGGGTGACGCGGACGAACTAGGCGAGATGGCCGAGCCTCGGTTTGGAGAGCCACACAGACCTCGCGAAATCTCGCAGCCGTAGGACGATCTCCCCGAGGAGAACGAGACATCGCCCGTGTAATCGAAAGACGACATCTTCAAAACTCAACTCACAGTTCGCCTTGTTGACTGAGAAACAGGAAAAGAGCAAGCCGAGCAATAAGATGTTGCTGTTTAAGATACAATAAATAAACTTGCCCGAACACGTATAGTTGCTATAAATGTCTTAATAGTCGGGGTAAAGTTATGTTTTACATCAACCGCTGCCTACGTCACCATTACCCTTGTGCGCATGTGCAAGTGAATACTTAGTACGTATTGTACACTCCAGCGGATTTCGAGATAATAATTGTATCCGGTCTAGAACAAGTCGAGCCCGGGCTTGCCCATCACGTTAAAGTCACCAAACAAACCTATATAATGTGATTTCAGTTCAATTTTGAAGATTTTTATATGCTTGAAGTATTGTTTTCTTTTTTTGAAAGGAAATTACGATTTTTGTTATCAAACATCAGTTGCGTTGAACGTTTAATTTTGCATCCAATCTATATTCGTATGGAATTCAGCCCGTGGATCAATTAAAATTGTTCTTAGGCTAATTGTTACTTTTATTTCAAAGGATATAACTCGCACCTTCGTCGTATTTTAACAGGTCGCAACATAACATGTATATATTTGTTTTTTCATTTACCGAATGGCAATTATCCACGTTTCAAACCCTTAGTGTCTTTTGAACGTTCAGTAAAAACAATACTGACAGATGTGCTGGTATAGGTGGAATTGGGCCATCTGTTTTGTTTTATCGATTGACCAATGGGAACGCTCGTCGAACAATTAAAAATACCAATCGACCAATTGGATAGCACCATGGACCATTAACGATTGAACATGTGTTTTGGAGATAAAGGAACAGTACCGACTAAAATCTATGCATGAATATTTAGATTTGCTGGTACAGTGCAAAACCGTATTCAATTATTGAACGTATAGTACAGTTATCGAGTGACCTTCATCAAAACAAAAACAAAGTTGTGTTTTACTTTCACAATGAACAATCCGATAATATTATATAGGTCGTTTTCCTAACCCCAGCTTTGTCTTCATTATTGGCTTCGTTCATACAGCTCGGCAATGGGGATGGAGCCGTATACGGAGCCTAAGCTGGGGTTGGACAACGGCCCTATAATGTGGCCCATAAACCGAAATCACGCGCATGATCTTGCAAGCGTCTTTTGATTGGTTAAAAATGGCGTGTAAATCGCATCAAACTGGTCACAAAAGATACCATGTTCCGCTTTAATATCATCGTTTATTTGGATTTTGTCCAAAAATAAATTGGTTTCGAGGATCAAGTTCCCATTCGTTTTCGCCATGATGACTGTCCCGGTACTACAACTGCGTTTAGGAAGATCGGACATTGTGCAAATATCGGAACAAGGAAGAATACATTTTGTAAATATTGACATCACTATTATTAGTAATTCACTGTGCAAATATCCAAACATCAATGCACGTGTATAATAATAATGTTGATTATGAACCTAAATGCGGTAACTTCAGACTATTGTAAAAGCTTACGTTACGAAAAGATCTGAAAACTCGCACAGCTCTTTAGCATGCCGGGAGTATACCCCGTGCCGAGATTGCGCCAAGTCTGTAACGCGCATGTGCGTACTACACTGTACATCTATAATAAAGTACCGCTTCTTGCGCGTGTGCCGGAAAGAGAGAACGCATGCGCAATTAAACCACATTCCGAGCACGGCGAGACAGAAACAAGTATCGGTTTTGCTTCTAGTGGCCAACGAAGGATCATTGTAAACTGCTTAAATATCTTATTAAAGGTGTCGGTTTTGAGTTTCTATATGCTAAGCCCATACTTATTTCTGGTGCGCGTTTAAATGTTGGTTTATAAGTAAGATTAAGGAAGTGAAACATGTAATTTGCTAAATTAATGTACCCATAGAAGGAAAGTTTAGTATAACATTTACGCTATTGAGGAGACATTAGCATTAGGGAGACATTTTGATGTCTCTCTAAGGAGAGATATTTTTTGGTTTTTTTACAGTCGAGATCGATAAAGTGCAGGGGTCCAAAATGTATAAATATGAAATTTCGTGGAAAAAGCTCTAGGTAAAAACGGGTTAGGTTACAGTAAAGAATGAAAATTGCAGTGTGCAGGTGTCTATGGAGATGTCTCCCCAATGTACTATTAAGCGTTGTTATTATAAGAACTGTAATTTTGCCGAAATAATACAGTATTTTTGTTTAAATATTATAATTATTTCTAGACTCGAGTTGATTAAAACAGCGAAAGCACACAGTTTATAGTTTTTATAGTTGTTTATTTCCATAAGCATTGGTGATTAGATATGCCTACAATAATGCGGGTATGTAGTTAGTTAGGCAGTCTATACGCGCATAGTCATGTAAGCTGCATGTGTGTGTATATTTTTAGAATCTGCAACAGCGTCGATGGGTCAACGCATAACACACAAGCACTGGAAAAGAATAATAAATACACCAATTAAATAGTAACTTGGATTTATTCCTATTTCGTTCTTGTTTGTCACAAAAATTAGTAAAGGCTCAGCATTTTTAGGAGAGTTGGTTTTCAAGTCTAATAGAAGGATTCGCCATAACATTAACAGGCATTCCTTGGTTTTTCACAGTAATTTTATATTCATTTCCAATCCTGCCGATTTTTTTTGGTCAGCGTCCGAGTTCCATTAAACCGTGTTCAGCGCCGAATTCCCCGGGGTGGCAAGCCAAGACCACGGTCGAAAAAGCCGGCGCTATCTCCATCACATGGGGTCACCCAGCATTGATTTGTGAGATTGAAATTTTATTTCAGACCATCAGTGAACACAAATGAGTTTGATTATGTTCACCGTGTGATTCCGGGTACTGCAGTTTAGTGTACATGCAGCGCAGTGTGTAGCCGGCCTTATTCGGGCAAAATTCTAGTGATTTGTTTACAAAAATAACGCCAAAAGATGCTTCAAATTAATTGCAATTTATAATCATTTGCAATATGTTAAACTCCCACTGTCTGCATAAAGCAGTTTTCAACTATTTTTTCCCCAGTGTACATTTTGTAGTATATGAACACGATGTACCATTTTGCACCATTCTGTATACATCGCAGTGATCATAATTTGTTTGCGATGTTTTGATAAGGCACGACAGATCAAATTAGGAATTGAATATTCACGTGAGCCAACGTTGATATTTACTTCCAACAGTAACAAACGAATACAAAATAATCTTATTAACATTTAAATTTATACCATATTTAAGCCATACACTGTGGCATTATAGCATGCATACTATAAAACAAAAGGGCACGGTGCACGCGGAATAATTATTGTTCTAAAAATAAAAATATGATAAATAGGTATTATGTAGGGGACTTACCGTGTGATGTGTGCGCACTTTCCTACATCGCTCAATCTAGTTGTCAGAAATGAGATTCTATCTCGATTGGGTATATACCGTGGGCTTGTCGCTAGCGCCGACACGTACATGTACTTACATGTCAACACAGGCCATGAAATTGCACGCAATCGAAATGTTTCAGCGTGTTTGGAGATAGGGTTTGGAAGGGAAGAGAGCGGCGAAACGCGGCGTGGTATTCACACGACACACGCCTCCTTTTTTTGCAACAGACTCGAGATAGCTGCTGGTCGCGTGCGATGGTAAAACAAAAATACGCCGGGTACACACGACCGACACGCGAGCGGGAATTAAATATTCATGAACCGGAGATATGCTTGTGACACGGTACGTCTGTGCGGCGGTAGAAAATATAGGGGGGGGGTGGGGGGAGGTATTACACGGTCTATGCATGTCAGTTTACAAGTAGCTTTCGTATAAATCGCAGCGATCATTAATTTGTTGCGATATTTTGATAAGGCACGACAGATTAAATAAGGAATTGAATATTCACGAAAGTATAATATAGCTAGCTACTTATGAGCGCTATCTAATCTGATAGACCAACAAAATATCTACAAGACTACATTTCGTCTCAAGGGATACGTCATTATGACGTGATTAATGAAATAAAAAGGACGGATCGGTGTTTTGCAAACGTTTGTAACCGGTATAAGGCCTCGTATAGCGTGCGATACCAATGGAATCAAACTTGCTACAAGTGCGTTCACCTTTCACACCAGTGGACGTTAACACGCTTGCAACGATGTTCGTTTCTTGGGTCATAATTAGGAAAATCAGAGTCCTGTGAAAATAGGACCTATTTTGGCCCCATTATTGTTTGAACCCTTTCACGTGACCGTTCACTCTCCCGGGGTTAATTTCATAGAGCTGTTAAGTACAAACATTTGCTTAGCACCAAAATGTCTTGCCCAAAAATAACGGGTTGCCAGCCAAAACTCCATGTGCATTTCATGCTAAGCAAAAACCAACTGAATATAAGTCGGAAACATTATGTTACCTACAAATTTGGTTTGTAACCCCGTTTTTGACAAGGAAGAATGTTCATGCTAAGCAAAAATGTTTGTGCTTAACAATAACAGCTCTATAAAATTGGCCCCTGGTTATCACGACTAGCACGCGCAATACTACCAATGAGTCTGTACGTCATAGAGTCTGGCATGCATTCCTGCTGCACTTGCAAAATGTCGTAAGGATTCTTAACCCGGCATAAGGTATAGTCTTAGTTGCAAGACCGGCGTCCTAATTGCGGTATGCAGCGCGCGTAGGCCCCTGATGCGGGCGCCCTCTAACGTACAAGTATATAGCACAAAACCTGTAAACTCCATTATCTAACAAAGTGATTTTGCGCGACTGGGCTGCTAACGTTATTTTTACTTTAAATTTAAGAATACATCATTTACAAAGAAGACAAAAGAAGACGGGTATAATTTCACTTCTTCGAGGGATTTAATGATTCCAACACACCTTCCAAACTGTACCGAAATGCACTGTCTAATTCGGCACACATCTAAATGTGCAGATCCATTCAAACATCACAGTGGTTTAGAAATACTGCTGGAAATCCACAAAACCTTTTTTCCGTAACTCGAAAATTGTACCGTGTAGTAAACGGCACAAGATTTGCTTTTAGAACTTAGAAGCCGTGTTTGTGTTTATTGTCAATGGTATCGTTGATATTCAAATGATTAATAGTTGGTTTGTCCGTGCTTTTAATGAGCTTGAAACCTGAAACATTGATTTTCAAATGAAACTGAGAATTTCCTAGCATTGCTTTTGTTATGTGCTTTCGAATAAGACATCCCATGAAATAAAAATCCGCCAACGGCGAGTAATGAATTAATTGAAATCGAATGTTGAATTAAGAGCAGTCCCACTCCGAATTCGTTGTGGGCGTCCCAGTATGCACAATGATTTTGAGCGCGCAATTGGCGCAATGATAACAAAACACTTTCTAACAATGTGTTTAATTTTTGGCATTGGCAGGGTTTTACACAAAGTGTAAACAGTAAATTTGATCCTTAAAAATTCGTTCAAAGAAAATCTAAATTAAACACAAAAGCACGGGCAACCAAACTTTAAGCGCAACAGGTATATAGCCCAATCAAAATGGCTCGCTTTTAAGGCAGCGGCAATGCATGATAGATCGTTCGATCCGATTGGGCAAAACCTGCACAACACGTGGCATATAACTTGACCATTTAACAAAAAGAGTTTACCGACATTTTTTTTTTCTTTCATTTGAACGAAGAGTCGTCTTAAACAAGCCATAAAAGCTAAAATATTCGGCTTGGCGATATCAGTGATACAATTATATATTATTCACCAAGTACTGGTAATAACAAACGATGTTAAAGAAGTTTATAAAAAATGTAACTATTAACACATACATAGGATAGCACGTCATAATTATGTTAACAAAATGCATGTATTAAACGGTTGATAAAAAAAGCACTGAAAAAGTACAGCAAAACAATGTCAAAATGAATCAAAAAAATTGGCAAGGCCGGATTTGAACCTGCGACATCCGAAATACCGGTCGCATGTTCAAATCCCGCCTTGCCAATTTCTTTGTTCACTTTTAAATTTATGCAAACTTACCTAGTCAGTTTCTCTTGCGGTTTATATGTGTAAGCTAAAAAAAATATAATTAACAAATACTATTGGAAGACATCTATGGGGAAGGTCTCAAATTCGGCACTTACTCCTGGCAAAACAAATTGATTGTAAAAGATGTTCAATGCAATAAGTATAATTTTCCCCCCAAAATGTGGCTTGACAAAAAATGGAACAAATTTATCGATATGATTATGTCAACTACCATTCGTTGTTTATTAACAGTAGTATTTTAACTAAACAAATCATTAGACGTTATTTTTAATATTAACGAAAAGCATATCTGGCAGTGGGCGCCCATTAAAGATATTTGGTGAACTCGTCATGCCGAAAAAACTCTTTAATTTTGGAAAATTTAGTACTTTTTCTTATAACTGAGGACGATTTGTATGTAGGTAGCCAGTACTGCATTTGTTAAAAGAGTTTAGAAAAAAAAGAAAAGAAAAAAAAAAAAAAAAAAAAAAAAAAGGAAGGAACAAAAACAGAAGCATACTTAAAGTTTGTCCAGTTAGCTGTCAAAAAGAAAGAGAAAAAAATGAAGAAAAGTAGCAAGATTATTAAAGCAACTATCGCAAAGGCTTTCTGTTCATTGGAAGTACCAGATTGGTAGAGTTGTATTCGAGGACCTGCAAGTCCAGTCACAAGTCCTTTAATAAAGCCAGTCACAATTAACCATAACTGGATTATAACAATGACCAAGAAATGCTTTTGTAACAGTTTATTTGAATACTTATTGACTCGACTTGAGAGTGATAGGCTTGTGATAGACTTGTGACGAACTAACAAAATGTTAGTAGTTTTTGACAGGAGATACAATTTGGATGAATTTTATAGCGATGAAAATATGAATGGTTAATAGCTACATTTTAAAACATTTAGGCAAGTCAGGTATTTTTAATTTGCTGTGATATCATTTTGTGAAGCAATTCTGCACATCCACTCGATGTAACCGGTCTGGCCCAACGTCCCCCCCCCCCCCCCCCCCCCCCCCGACTCTCCCGTGTATTCCCTCCAGAGGGCGCTAGTTTGTGTGTTCACTTCACCGGTTCACACAAACCATTCAGTATGGTTTTCAATATACGTATGCCAGCATGCACACGGCAAGATGGTTTCAAAAGGTCCGTCTTATTGCCGCCCTTTCTTGTTTTCAACATTTGAGGGGGTACTTGTGCCAGAAGTTGATATTAAAAACTACCCAGTACTTGATCTTACGCTGGAAACCAATACAAACCGGATCTGGTCTGAACTGGTTCTCTGTAGCCGGTTTCTGACAGGATTACAACAGAAACCAATGGTGTATAATGCTGCCAAAGAACCAGTGCGATCCAGTCTGGTTCCGGCTTAGTCCAGTTCAGTCCGGTTCTGCCTTGGAAGAGTTGGCACATCATTCTGTTCACACCCAGTCACCCGTCCATGGATTTTAAATATAAAATCCACTTTTTGTTAACTTTCCCCACTCCTTGAAATTTCTCAAAAATAAGCCTGTTAATATGCAAACACTACGATTTTATGCCATAACCTATTTTAAAGAAAGCAATAATATTATAGATGAAGCCGAGCAACAACAAAAATAAAAATAAAAAAAAATAAAACAAATATTTAAAAATAAAACACGCGGGTGAAGCAATTGCAAAGCTGGAAAAAAAAAAGTTAGTCAGCAATTCCTATCGATGATAAGATTTCTAATTCAAACTTGTTTTCCTTTCAGAGTTGCAATTATTTAAAATATAATGAAAATTGAACTTTAGAATGAATTACAAAGCGGTCACCACCGATTATAAAGTCCAAAATCCATGAATACCTCAAAATCTGAATAACCGGAAACTAAAACTTCCTAATAAAATCTACAAATTGTTTCCACCTACTTTTTTGCATTGAGAAAAAAAACCCCCAAAACCAAAAACTAAAACAGGCCACAGTTAAATTTTGAGAGACTCCCTAGTCGTGACGTCGACTCACGCCGAAAATTCCAGGCTGCCAGAATGTGACACTTCTCGTGCCGACTTTGAGGCCCTCTCGTCGAGGCCCTAACGATTGCTCTGGAGAGCAGCGCTGCTGACCTCTTAGCCACGAGCGAGGCGGTGCATCGCCACGGCGACCAGCAGCAGGACAAGTGAGGGCAGCAGACCCGGGGCGTTGCCGCCAGGCCCCTCATCCCCCGATTCGCAGTAGATGGCTTCGGTGTCCTCTAGGTACTCCTTGCTCAGGAATTGGTCATAGCTGTCGGCGGTCTCCGTCAGCAGAACCGTGGAGTCCTTAAAGAGAAGATCGCGGCCGTCCGCGCCGTAGCCCGCCGAGTCGAACATCTTAAATACGGTGCCGTTATCCAATTTGAACCGGTCCTGGTTAGACATTTTTAAAAAAATAGTTGTTTAAATAAATAGTGGAGTCAACTGTCGGCCAAAAATACAGGGTCCCCCACCCCCCAAACAAACAAAAAACCAAAAAAACACGGACAAAACGTGCTTTAGCTGGAAGACAAATATACCAAGATAGGGTCTAGAGCTAAAACTACTGGACCAATCAGGATTTCTTGCCATCATTTTTCTTCTATCCACGAGTATAGGTAGTGGGTGGTAGGTAGGGGTTTGGGTGGTGGAGGTGCTTGTCTAGAAGGATTCTCCATCCATTTGTATAGGTAGTTTTGGCTTTGGGTGGTGGAAGTATGCTTGTCTAGAAGGATTCTCCATCTATTGGTATAGGTAGTTTGGGCATTGGGTGGTGGAGGTATGCTTGTCTAGAAGGATTCTCCATCTATTGGTATAGGTAGTTTGGGCTTTGGGTGGGGGAGGTGTGCTTGTCTAGAAGGATTTTCCATCTATTGGTATAGGTAGTTTTGGCTTTGGGTGGTGGAGGTGTGCTTGTCTAGAAGGATTCTCCATCTATTGGTATAGGTATAGTTTTGGCTTTGGGTGGTGGAGGTGTGCTTGTCTAGAAGGATTCTCCATCTATTGGTATAGGTAGTTTGGGCTTTGGGTGGTGGAGGTGTGCTTGTCTAGAAGGATTCTCCATCTATTGGTATAGGTATAGTTTTGGCTTTGGGTGGTGGAGGTGTGCTTTTCTAGAAGAATTCTCCATCCATTGGTATTGGTAGTTTTGGCTTTGGGTGGTGGAGGTGTGCTTGTCTAGAAGGATTCTCCATCTATTGGTATAGGTAGTTTTGGCTTTGGGTGATGGAGGTGTGCTTGTCTAGAAGGATTCTCCATCTATTGGTATAGGTAGTTTTGGCTTTGGGTGGTGGAGGTGTGCTTGTCTAGAAGGATTCTCCATCTATTGGTATAGGTAGTTTTGGCTTTGGGTGATGGAGGTGTGCTTGTCTAGAAGGATTCTCCATCCATTGGTATAGGTAGTTTTGGCTTTGGGTGGTGGAGGTGTGCTTGTCTAGAAGGATTCTCCATCCATTGGTATAGGTAGTTTTGGCTTTGGGTGATGGAGGTGTGCTTGTCTAGAAGGATTCTCCATCTATTGGTATAGGTAGTTTTGGCTTTGGGTGGTTGAGGTATGCTTGTCTAGAAGGATTCTCCATCTATTGGTATAGGTAGTTTTGGCTTTGGGTGGTGGAGGTGTGCTTGTCTAGAAGGATTATCCATCTATTGGTATAGGTAGTTTTGGCTTTGGGTGGTTGAGGTGTGCTTGTCTAGAAGGATTCTCCACCCATTGGTATAGGTAGTTTTGGGTTTGGGTGGTGGAGGTGAGTTAGTCTTGCATACGCACTGTGGACCTCCGAACAATATAGGTCCACACGATGCGGGAAGAGGTTACGGTGTGTGGACTTGCACACGTCCACAATCCGTTTTTCAGTTTCCGAAAAAGAGCGCTAGAGGAAAAACGGGTTAGGGTTATATATAGAAAAGATAGAAGGGACAGCTGAGAGGCCCATAATCCTAATTTGAGGGTAAATTTGTTTTGGGGAAGCGAGAAAAATGAGTATTTAGTCAAAGTTTGTTAACTACACGAATACAAAGGAATGTCCACAGTGCGTATGCAAGGTAAAGCTGACTGTGCTTGTCTAGAATGATTATCCATCCATTGGTATAGGTATTGGTAGTTTTGGCTTTTGTTGGTGGATTTTTTTGTTGTGGGCCACCATGTACAGTCTATTTGTATTTAGTTTCCTTGGCACTAAACAACTACAGAGGCATGTGCGCTACCCACAGATGCTCCCTGAACCTGCCACTGGATCGAGATCAATGTACTATAATCACGGCGTGAACTGGTTAAAGAATCCTATACATGCAAACAAGAGTTTGCAGACTGGCTAGTTCAAAGCTGCAGCGGACTCTTCATGAAAGCATTTCTACGAGGATTAGGGAGGGGCTACACTTACCTGACCATTGCTGAGCAGAGTGACCATCTGTTGCCTCTGCGCGGCCGTTTTAGTCTGAGCGGTCACTACGGTGTGAGACGGAGTCTTGGCCAGGTTGCAGTTCTTCCAATTGTCGATGTCGTCTCGGGTTCCGTCCGGGCAGAGAAGCTGGTAGTCGGCCTTGTTGATGCCGGGGTAGGAACCCACGGTGGTGTGCTTGACGAAGGCTACATCCCCGGCATCCTCCACCAAACACCTTTATTTTATTTATTTCGAAATTCATCGATTTGAAAAAGAAAAATATCACAAGTATGAAGATTTACAGTTGAGCCCCGGAAAGGCAAAATGGGCTATTCCACAAAATCATTTAACATCAACATGATCCATACAAACCTGCTTCTATAGGGATGATTGTCACTTTTGAAACTGGATCTACGACCATTGAAATGAAAATAACTCCGCTCCGCAACATCGTATCTCAACAATCGAGGTGTCAAAATAGGCAGAACAAAATTATGCACGGGGTTATTTGCTTCGATTAGTCCATACCCTTTTCGGGCCGTTAATTATTGGATCATTTTCAAGTGTCTCGATACTTTTTTTTGTGATGAGTTTATATCATTTTTGACCTTCAACTCCCAGTTTACTGCCCATGCGCTGGGTGAGCGGAAGCCGACTCGAACCGCAGACCTTGCGATCCTTAGTCCGATGCTCTACCGACTGAGCTGAACCAGCAAGGAAAAAGTCCAACATAAGGGTCCACCTCTGCCACCACTGATGCATGGAAGCAATCGAAAGGCGATTTGCAGGCTTAGGACACGGGAAGGGGGGAAATTCTAGTAACTAACCTGAACGCGCCACTGTATCCACTGTACGGCTCGTCGGCGTTGGATTTGCACTTGTTGTCGCCCACGCCGCTGCACAGCTCACAGAGATTAGCTGGGTTAGTGCCGGTGGGGTTGTTGGAAGGATCGAGGACTCCGGGAATACAGCTTTGGCTGAAGAACTGGCCTGTAAAAATGCCCAACTCATGTCAGGATGGCGTAGCGGTTCTTTCCCTGCCTTCCACCACTATGACTCGGGTTCGAATCTGGCCTGGGCCAATATGTGGATTGAGTTATCAGTCCCTGCCAGTGCCCGACTTCGTGGGTTTTTCCCGGGATATTCTTCTGGGGTTTTCCTCCCACCTCTAAAACTGTATCTTCTTATTGTCTTCTCTCTACAGGTTTCTTCAGCTACAGTGCCTTGGGCACTTTTGAGTGATCCTTGTTTCATTACCAGAAATATATAAAATAATAATATTTACATTGTATTTACATGTTAATACATTGTATAGACGAAGCTAATGGGCAGCGACGACGTGTCAGATGCTCATCTACGAATCCATTTTCAAGTCAAACAGGATGGCTAAAAGAAGACAGGGGAGGTGTAGGAGTAGACGAAAGAGGGTAATCTTACCAATTGCTTTCGGGATTTCGCATTTGTCATCACTAACGATATCCCCACGGTTCAGCAGGAATCCAATGGGCACCAAATAGCCAGCCGTCCGCATGTAGCCCGTGTGGCAAGACTTCTTCCCCTATATAACAAAAATAAAAATAAAAAAATAAATACAAAAAGGTGGTTATATATAAACCCCAAAATAAGTCAACCACCCTTCGGCGTTTTAATGATTTGAAGCACTCGCTACAACGTTCCGCGTGGCGTCCCTACCCTGAGGTCGTTAATGGTGAAGTCGGAGGTGCGTTTCACCACGGCGATGCCCCAGTAGCTGGCATCTCCGCTGCCATAGTCTTCGGCCATGATAGGCGCCACCTTGCCTTCCCGTCCGTGCTTGTACAGCTTCCCACCATCCAACGAGACCAAGTCTGCTTCGTTATCTGCCGTCACAAAATCCAGAGAAAAAAAAAAGTTTTACTTAGGGCCGTGCTTCGAAAACTGGGTACTCGAGTACCCGACCGTTGACGTCATCAGGGGCCAATTTCACGGAGCTGCTAAGCACAAAAATTTGCTTAGCATGAAAATTTGTCCTTGGTAAAAACAAGGTTACAGACCAAAAGTTCACGTGATCTTTATTGTTTTTGATTGACAATCAGCTGGTTTTTTGCTTAGCATGAAAAACACGTAGAATTTTGGCTAAGAAATTGTTTTTATTGAGCAAGACTTGTTTGTGCTAAGCAAATTTTTGTGCTTGGCAGCTCCGTGAAATTGGCCCCAGGAGCCAACTTTACCAACTACATTTGTAACTTTTTCAGACGATGAAAGCGAACTGGTTCTGTACGTCGTTTGTTGATAATTTTTAAAATAGAACCAGGATAAAAAGGAAAACAAAATAACTTTCGAATTGCATGATGACGGTCGCGAATTTGAGTTAATGATCGTTTAATTGACGTTACCCGCGATTTCCATGGCACAGGCGTCGGCAGAATCCGACTGGAAGCAAGAGACCGGCGGCATTAGACTAGCGGTGGTGAACACCATGGACATCTTCCTGCACTTGGATCTCTCCTGGGCCGAGGTGACACACCAACGTAGGCTGCCTTCTGGGCACTTGTCCAGACCTAAAGGGTAAAGGTCAGGTCAGGTCGGGTAAGGTCAGGTAAGGTCAAGTACGCCATGGGTATTTTCAACCTTCTGTAAAGATTCAGGGACCAGTGTTTATAAGTAACGACAGTGATGTCCATGTACAGTGATATATTTGTTTGTTTGTTTGTTTTTCCCTTAAATTTTCAAGTATGTATTTGTACCAGAATGTATGTGCCTACGCAAATATGAAATTTAAAGGGACAAATATTGATTGAATCATAAAAAAAGACATAATATTTGTATACAAGACCAATTTGGCGAAACCTTAACCAAAATGACACGTACATATACGTACAGACGTACGAACTACGCACAGGAATACTGATTGCATAGTCTCTTTCTGAACTCAAGGCGAGACCAAAAAACCTAACAGACAGAGCGACGACAAAACTTGACGGTGTACCTGCTAGAGTTCCTAGGTAATCTGCTCCCAGATACCCGGTGTACTCCTCTGTAACATCCGCCAGGGTCTCCGTGGAATCCTTGAACAGGAGATCGGACTCGCCGTAACCACTGGAATCGAACATGGCAAAACCGTTCGTGTTGGAATCCTGCCCAAAGAGGGCCTACAAGAAAGGGAAAAAAAGGAACAAAACCAAAAAACTAGAACAAAAAGGCACTTGGTAGAGCGCAGAACAGCAAAAAAAAAAAAAAAAAAAAAAAATTGTAAAAATCATTTAAAGTGATCCAGATTCCCGATCTAGATCCAGATCTAGATCCAGATCAATCTGAAAATTTAATGGAATCATCCGTGAGTTATCAGCTAACTACCAACCAAGTTTCGCAAAAATTCCTCTAGTAGTTTTCAAGGTAATCCTGCAGATAGACAAACAAACAAACAGACGAACAGAAAGACCAAGATGTATACATACTAGCCTCCGCCGTCGAGATGGGCGGAGGTAATCAATAGAGGACCTTGTTTTGGTTGCAATAATTGTAGTGCGGAAGTCTAACCTTGGCCGGCGCACAACTATCCGAAAGAAAATCTTCCAGAGAATAAGGCACTTTGGAAATCACTTAAAAAGTCTTTTAAACTTCTCAAATCTCCCTCTCCCAATACCTGCGCCCGATTGAGAACAGTTCGGAAATCCTCCAGAACAGCCGAGTCAAAATTCTTTGACGTCATGACAGCATGGGACGGCACCTGTATCAAGGAGATGATCAAAACAATAACATTGTGAGAACGACAAGAATTTAAACAGGGGGTTGAAAACTTGAAACGCCAGAAATGTTTCTGCGTTCGGCAATGTTCGGGAAAAGTCAGATTGTCTTACGTAAGCGAGGTTACACTGCATGTGCTGTCCGACGTCGGCCCTGGTACCATCTTTACAGAGGAGCTGGTAGTCTGCGGACTGCAGGCCGGCGGCCCAAGATGCCTGGTTGTTACCGTCAGTGTTCTCAGTGATCGTCTGCGGTTTGATGAACGCCACGTCACCGGGCCCGACCGCCATACACCTGCGAGCCAGAAAAAAAAAAAAAAAAAAAAAAAACATAAAAAATCGTTACGTTCTATCAAAGTGCAGATACGCGCGTGTGGCACATTCTAGTTTCGCGCACACTAGCGCCGTCCGCTTTAAGATAAATTCGTTATCTGCGCTAGCGCAACACAAAAAATGCAATAAGTGACCTCGGCTCCACCAAAAAGGGTATGTCGCACTGTGCATTATCACGTAATGGCTGGCTCAATGTTGGGAGGGTGAACATTTCTTCAACAAACATCAAAGCCATGTTTTCTCAGTTGTGTAATTTGAACTCCAAGGAAGTAATCAATTATGCAAACACGTCATATCTCCAGATTGGGAGGGGCTATGGAGCTATACCAAATGAAAGCTGACGTTGATGCAGGCTTTTATATATTACAGTACTATTACTATACTAACCTATGAGCAATTGTGTGTAGAATTCTGTGGTAATGTGTACTCTACCCCCCAAAAATACCTAGGACGTTACGGTTAAAGTGCGAAAAGTGGCTGTACCTGAACGCCCCAGCATAGTTGTAGAAGGGTTCGTTAGAGTTGCGGGGGCACCCCGCGGTCTCGCACAATTCACACAGGCTATCAGGGTTGGTGCCGTCGGGATCGTAGTCCGAGGACAAAGCACCTAGACACAAGATATATGGGTTAAGCGATACTCTTAACTGCAGAAGAAAGCTTTGTTAATGTTTCTCTCTTTTTTCTTGATACTTTTAATCCCAATCTTCCCAAATCCATCAAAATCAATCCAGCCATCCAAATAGTGACTTCCGTCTAGGAGTGTTAAAAGCACTGCTGGGTAAGTCCAATTGATTTGTTTACTCATTTTGAGCTTTTACTTGATGTCTTTAATGTGATTTCTGGTATCGCATTGCTGACACATACCTTAATACATGTATGTTCGGCCATTTGTTTTTTTCATTTTGGTCGGGCAGGAATCAGTTATTGCTGTTAAGTTGTTGTAACTGCTAATTCTGGTCTTCTCCTCTCTTTGCTTGTTGGCCATGTGCAGCTGGGCAGTGTGTGTTGGTACTGTGATATCCTCTTTGATCTTGTAGGTCACATTATTGATCTTGAATTGCCTTTATGTTTTATTTATTGTTGCATTTTATTTTGGTTCATTATTTTTCCTTTGTCATGTTTGTGTTTTATGTTGCGCCTCGGAATAGGTTTTCTCTAGATAGATGGCGCATTATAAATGCTTTATATTATTATTATTATTATTACCTCAAGCAGTGTTTGGTATATATAACCATGTGTGTCTAAATGTATGTGTAAAAGCCTATCTAAAAATCGACAAGCACGGTTAAAATGAAACTTTGTTGCGGTTAATTCTAACCGTTTTTCTTTTATTATCTGCTGCCAAGGACTATTAGCTAGCCCTGTAGATGATTGTGATTCGGCACCACGAAATGAGCGGGAAGTCGCACAAATTATTGGCCAAAACGTTCATTTTTCAAGTGGGAGGTCAGTTTCGAGTTGTTAACGTTTTTACATACAGAAAACCTTCTTTATCATATCCCAAAATTGTATACCTCAATTAAAACTCTAAAGTGCGTTTTTTTAGGTGGCTGAATTGCACCGATTGATAGTATATAGTTGGCACGGTTCACAGACTTTGAACTCCGTTTTCTCAAAACAAGGGAGCATGCATGACTTCAGCTATTTCAAAAGAGTATAGCGGCGGCTAGGAATAAGCTACAGCAACACACACTACATCATTTGAAAGCTAAGGACTTCTTTCTAGAAATGTACCAGTAATAATGTCAATTTTGTTATTTTGCGACTTTCCACCCATTACGTGGTACGTGCCAGCTCAAAAATATCTTTCCCACGACATACTCTTATTCATTGTGTGCCAATTTTTCTCATTAGATTTAACTGGTTTATCACCATTCTTTCCCCGACTATCACAAATTGTTAAACACGGGGCCGAACCGTTATATTAAGCCCGTCTGCAAGGAATATTGACAAAGGACAGGATCAGACATCACGTACACACTAGCAAAACAGGCGAGCGCTCACTGTTCTGCAAACAAAAAGATCAATGTTAGGCATAAAAAAAAAAAAAATGTTATGTTGGCTTAACCCGACCGACCCTAAAAATACGGCCGACCCTGGATATTTTTTTTTTTCAAGGGACGAAATTTAATGATTAAAATCTATATAAATCCAGTTATAAATACGTTTGAAACCATTTCTGACCGTTTCTCATTGTTGTGTGTGTGGATTGTGTATATATTGAACCTTGGCACGCTATCGTGTATCACTACCGGCTTAAACAATTAGAAAACATCATTTTCATTGCTGGAAGGGAAAAAAAAAAAAAAAAAAAAAAAAAAAAAAAGAATCCCTTCCTACCTACCCTATTTTTTTCTGGGGCCCGTTACGCCAACATAACATATTTTTTGTTGTATGCCTTACTTTGGGACAATGCAGCCAGCAATCTGGCTGGGTTTCTGTTTGATACCAAGGTTAGCAGTCTAGACGAAAAAGGTAGAACATTCATGTACTGTACCTTTTGCAGCTAGCCAAAAAGTAACCATCCAAAACACTGTTGAAAAGTTTACTTGTAAAAAATATTAATGATTTCTTGTGAATTTTTTTTTTTTCAGGCATGCTGTCGAAACAAAAGATTGTCATTCAAACTGATCCAGATTTCTGATTATGCAGAATCATCCTTGACCAATAAGCTATCTACCTACTTTATCAAGTTTCGTTAAAATCCCTCCAGTTAAGTTGTTCCGTGATGCTGGTAGAGCCGACAGTCGGACAGACCGACAGCACGGCAGACAGCCAGACAGACAGACAGACACTGACAGACAGGAGTAAATACATAACCTCAGGCCGTGGATATGGGGGTGGGGTGGGGGGGGGGGGGGGGGGGGGGGGGGGGGGGGGGGGGGGTGAGTGCAAATTTACCTGGAGCGGCAACTTTGGTTGAAGAAGCTTTCCGGCAGCGGCGGATGTCCATCTTGGCAGTCGCCCGGGTTTATGTAGCCCTTCTCGATCAGGTAAACCGACGGGTACGTTCCAGCCGGCCGTCTTCCTGACGCCGGTGTGGCACGAACTTCTTGCCTTGGAGATTAGTGATATCTATGACGGTGTCTGCCCTTTTCACCACCGCAATGGCATAGTAGCCCTTATCGTCTGAGATACATGAATCAAAACAAAAAGGAAAAAAACAATTTGTGTAATGGAAACGGATTGCTTGGGGTGAACATTATCAAGTCTGTCGAAATGAAAATTCCACTCGTGAATAATCGTTTGGGGATGTTAGCAATTTTGTTTTTAACCAGTTCGCGCCGGGATATTTTAACATCGCTGGGATTATTTTAACATCGCTGAGCCGACGGGCGGGATATTTTTAACGAAACTACTCGATCCGAAGCGGGTTGAGGGCTGATAGTGCCGGGAAGCACACCCACCTAGCATTTCCTGGCCTTGCGCGCTGCCTGACATACATTTCCGAACTTGAACTTGGCGTGTTTATGCGTCATCCGTTTTGAATTTGGGAAAATTTTTGCGTTTATATACGGTTCATCCGGCGCGTAACTGGTTACCATTCGCGCCGGGATTATTTTAACATCAACGAGCTAAGGCGGGTTAAGGCCGATGGTACCCTAGGGAAGCCACAGCCACGCATTTCCGGCCTTGCTCTGCTGCTAGACAGACATTTCCGGCCTTGCTCGTGACGTGTTTATGTGCCATCCAATTTGAATCTGGGGAAAAAACTAATTTGCGTGTAAATTACGGCATCCGGCGTGAACTGGGTAAATAAGGCCACTCTTTAAAATACTGTGTCCATTATATCTACTCATACTTATAGTCTTTTATACACATAAAAACACCTCCAACCACTAAAATTATAATTATTATAATTTCTATCAATCGGAAACAAATCTGACAATCTCATCTGAAAGGCAGAAATGATGAGGACTAAAACATCTTAAAATTAGAAAAATTCCCGACTAAAACTCTGAATAAGAAAAAATTGTGAAAAAAATACCTGAAAACAGGAAAAAAAAATAAACTATCTAGAAAGCTTGAGAAAAAAAATAAATTAATAAATAGATTAAGTAATTAAATAAAAAAACAAAACTAAATAAAACAAATCAGGTAAAATATCTAGAATCGGGAGAAAACTCTGATGGAAACTCCTCAAATCGGAAAAATGTTGGGCAATAATATAATAAAAAATTGCATAACTCGGGAATATTTCCTGTCTACAAAATCGGGCTGTTAAACTTACTGCCTTGATACACTTCTTGCATGATGGGTATCATGTTGAACTTCTTCACAGCTGTAATGATCACGTCACCAACCATCCAAGGTGATCAAATCAGCTTTGTTGGTGTTAATAAGTTCCATACAGGTGCTTTTAATGGAAGAGAGGAAAAAAGGGTTAAAAACAGGGGTCAATAAATTATAAAGCATGTAAAGCACAAACAAATTTGCTTAGCACGAAAATTCTTCTTGAGGGAAAAAAATCCCCCAACAGTGCAACAAACAAATTTTTTGTTACTTGGTATTCAATTGGTTTTGCTTAGCATGGAAAGAACATGGATTTCGGCTGGTAATGCTGGGCCCAATTTCTGGTCTCGTGCCTTACCGTTAGCGAAAACTCGCTGCTTACTATAGCAGAGAATTCGGTGCTTACGGTAAATGTATTTCGCACTTTAGCGAGGAATTTGGGTCTCTGAGCATGCGTACATCCCGTTAACTAGGATTCTGTGCTTATACAAACATTTTCTGTACTAGCACGGTTAGCTGGGAAAATGGTGACCGTAAGCGTGGCATTCTGTGGTTAGCAGATGTCAAGAAATTGGGCCCTCGTGTCGGCTAAGCTGAACTGTTCTGCTTGCATGTTTTACAAAATTATTGGCCCATAGCCTGGTCCACTAGATCCCACAGGAATTTATGGGGGGTGGGGGGGGGGGGGGGGGGGGGGGGGGGAATTTGGATTTTCCTTTTTAAACCCAACTCTCCTCAATTTTTCCAAAATCCTAGCTCCTTTTTGGGAGATTGAGCAGATGAAAAGCAAAACAAGCTCGGATTCATGCAAAACTTTAGCCGCAGTCCGTTGTGTATTAGCCGGTCTAGGGGGTTCAATAATGCGCAACAATACTGCAGAATTTTTTTTCGAAAGGCACTGTTTGACTAAAAAAAAAAAAAATAAAAAGACACCGTCGTGCAGCTTCGGATTGTCATTTTGGTTGCTCTCTTAAGTGCTTACCGAGAAGTTCACGATGTCAAAATTGGCACAAGAAGAAAAACAACAACTACAACAACAACACAACAACAACACTAGGCGATTATAGAGCCGCGGTCATGTGACGCGCTAAAATTAAACAAAGACCGCCCACTTATTCAATGATCTTTCCTCGGCCAATTAATTGTAGTACAAAAATTTGTGCCGTTTGTCACCAAGTTAATTGTTTTTTAAACCGATGCACTTTCACCGACCACACAATTCAGCAATAAGAGGGAGTTGCTGGCAAACGCTTCCTTTCATGGCACACATTTCTGCTGCTCATTGGGGTGGAGGTGGTGCACCATCTCAATTCTTGCACTGTGAATTAAGTGGAGAAGAAACATGGACACCTCAATCGTTAAAGTCAGGGTGCTAAGACTCGGGCATGTCGATCGCTGTAATACATCCAAATTTCACGAAATCTTGGGATTTTAGGCATTTTTGTATTAACCGCAAACAATGTTTTTTCTATTCATGGCACTTTTGTAAATCGCAAACAATATTTAAGTCTGAGACAGAGACTTTGCGCGCGTGGCTTCCCTCAAGTGTAATACATATACATTGTACTCATTCAATCGATACATTATTTGTGTAGTAACTGTACATTTAGATCCATTTTTATAGTACGTCGAATTAACCTTAGTTCATAATGAGCACTTTAATACAACAAGATGCTTATAACGAGGACAAAAATAGGTCTCGGAGTCTTCTATTTTTTTCCCATTACTGATAATACAAGGTACCTGTTTATAAACTAGATAATTGTAAAGTTCCAAGGACCTTGTTACAAAGGGTGTTTTACTGTACATGTAACATTTATTCAACAAAATTGGGCCTTTTTGCGGTTTCTCCGGTCCGTTATAGTACACATCATCCGAGCTATATCTATGACATCTTGGGATTCTTGGGGATTTTACTGCCATCATCTTGGAATTTTTCAAATTTGATGAGTGGCCACGCTGATTACGGGGTGTACGCGAGTGTTCAAATAGATTTCTGTTCAATAGAGATATGAGGCTCTTACCTAGAAAACATAACAAACCTAAAACAAACTTCACACTACTATCACAAACAGGATTCAGTAATTATTGGAACTGAACCTAACAGTACTAAACCTGCCAAACTCCAAATTGTTGAAGTTTGATTGACTTGGTACAGCTGGTCTATGCATTGTTCATTGTTCATTGTTCAGGATCAGGATAACAGGGCTGTGATGACTGGCCATTGGTTCTGTGTGTTGGGCGTGTTTGAGTGGGGGACACACGCGGTGTACATACACATCACCCTTATACAGTTGGACCAATTGCCATGCCAGGAACTGTGCTGTGACCAGCTTGAGAAACCAAAGAATAAAAATGCCTACGTGGCATTTCCCCCCCAAGCTCCCAACATCCTGGGCCTTTTGTACGGAGTCAAACAATAAGTTCAACGAGTTGATAAACGTATTGGTACCTTGCAGGTTTGCGGGGTTTACGGGCCAATGTGGTAGTAGGTTATAATCCCTAAACCCTATCCACACGCAAAAAGTGCAGGCAGTAGACCCTATGGATCCTCTCGCACAGAGTAAGGCTGGCACTTTTTACAAAACAATTCAGGGGTACATTTATGCATAACATTAGTATTGGGTGGACAGTGAGACTGGTTCTTTTGATTTTTGAAAACTTAGATTTATAAACATTCAGAAGTAGCTATTGCGACATCCAGCTTGTTTCGTCGGGTTACGGTACTAATCGTCACAAGTACCAAGGATATATGTGGCTAAAAGTAATTGGGGTTAACACAACGACAAACAAAACAGAAACAATGCTGGAAAATAAGAACAAAAACTCCAAACAATATGTGAACCGGTCATCACAAAATGAGCGTAAAGTCGGCAAAATCAAAAATTGAAGTATGGGTATTTCGAAATTCTGTGGAAACAGAGCTTTCCAAAAAAGTGAGATATGGGTATTTCTAAATTCTGTGGAACAGAGCTTTCAATGGTATATAACACTTGGATGTTTGATACTCAATATTGTTTTATTTTTATTTTTAGTCTGGAGTCTAAATACAGAAGATTATGAAAAAAACAGGCTTTTCTTGCTGAGAAATTGTGTGAAGCGCAAGAAGGCATAGTAAAAAAGGTCCCTCAAAAACAAATTGTTGTTATCTGATCGTCCCTGATAAAAAATAGGGGGAGTTGATTGTTGGGGATTTAGTCTTTAAAAAAACCCATATAATCTCCAAAATCGACCACCCCTTTCAAAGTTGACTTTGACCCTGGGCCCGTACTGGGAAATCACTCTTGTGCGACCTTTACGCTCATATTGTGATGACCAGGTCACATTATGAAATGTTGCCGTGGGTAAAAAAAAGAAAAGCTACATGTATGATTAAACCATTAGTTCCAAACACTAAAAGCTTCTGACAAAGTGCCGAGAGCCTGTTTTATTTAAAGACACACGAGTTCAGGAGTCAAAGTTCAAAGTTCAACCCCACCTAAATCCTGCTACAATTGACTGGAAGTGTCCGGCTGTTAATTTCCCAGCAACATAGTCCACGCCCTGCGTACAGGCTATCAATCGGGGGTTTAAAGTACATCAGAAAATAATACAATGTGAGCTGCGAACGTGGACTAAGCTTGTTGCTGAAAATGTAGCCGCAAAATGTTGCCAGGTAATAGGCCAGCCGGTATTAAAAACCTTTGTTTGTCTTCAATAGGAACCGTGATGATCTATCAGTAGTACATGTACATGTTGGTGGGCACACACAGTGTCGTCAAGCGACGCTGATGATTTCTGAAAAAAATCTAATCCACCTTAGCCGGTGAACTAAAAACCTTATACGTTAGCGTTTGGTTATTACTCCAAAAATAATGGCAATAAAAACTTACTTGGTAGAAGTACAGCCGCTTGTATAGTATAATGGCATTCTTTAGTAACTTTTCCACCTTCGAAGTACCTTTACTGCGGTATGGAAAAAAAAACATCACTTTTTATCCCCCAAAAATTTGAATCTGAGAAGCGTTACTACAGTGACGTTTCTCAGAGTGTGTATTCCAATGCAGATATTCTTCCTGCGTGGACATGACCGCTCCAGATTTTTGGCAATATCTCAAAATCGCTACCACCTTTTTAATAATGAAATTTTCACAGGTTAGTTTATGTATATATACTATATGGATTGTAACAAACATTGGGTTCCAATAACAATTGTGTACGATCCCTTAAAAGTAGTCCGACAATTTAAAGATGTATAGAAACACAATACATTTGCACGTTTAGTGAATGCCTTATTTGATCAAAAGGGAAACGGTAATGTCTAAGTTTCCGTCTCGAGTTTACGACCCCCATGGGGAGAG